>CM035794.1:65795187-66483937 GCA_020466265.1 Siphamia tubifer | reverse complement strand
TGTGAGAGTGATTGTTTGTCTATATATGTTCAGTCCTGAGATGAACTGGAGACTCATACAGGGTGTTCACCCACTGTAACTGGATTAGACCCCCAGTGACCCCTGTGACCCTAGTGAGGATAAAGCGGGTTCAAATGACGAGATGAGAAATCTAACTCTGTTCAGAGTTTTACACCTGCAGATGAGTGGAAGAGCCAGAGGTTTACACTGTGAAAAATTTAAAAAAATACTAGAAAAGCACTCTGAGAGCACAGACCACCGCCAAGGCATGTCCACCCCCCACACCCACCCACACACACACACACACCTCTGAATGAAGGTAGGTCCGTCAAGGTGTTTATTTTCTTAATTTCTCATTTATTTATTTCAGCATACTAAAGCATACAATCACAGAAGTCATAAAAACAAGAGTCCCACAGTACACTGTAGATTTTGCAGTGTTAATTTGGAGACAATGGGACCAAATACACTCTAGAAGAAGTTAAATAAACTATCTAAGTGTTGATTTAACACTGCAAAATTTACTGTGTACATCTTTGCCAGGAAAAGGCAAGAAACCCTCAACGGGCTTATACAAGGCCTCCACCTACAACACATTCTGAGGATTTAAATTTCCATTATCACATTAGCATAGCATTTTTACATACTCTATTATACAATCATATAAGTTGTATAATGTTTAATGTTTAATCCCTTATTTTCTTGTTGGTGTTTATCTGTCTGTCAGTGTACAACATGATTTAAAAAGTTATGGACAGATGTTTATGAAATTTTCAGGATCGCTTATGAGTGACACAAGGACCAATTAAATAGATTTTGGTGAAGTTTTGGGAAGAGATGCTAGATTCTGGATCACTTTGAAATTTTACATTGTGGTAAATGGAGTATAAATGTCATAATTTATTCAAGATTATTATTTTTTTGCTTTATTCAATAATTTTTGGAGCTTAATTGAACATTTTTTGTTTGATTCAACATTTATTTGTGCTTAATTAAAATTTTTTTTTTTAGCTTTTTATGGTTAATTCAAAAATGTGTTTTGTTTAATTCTAGAAAAAAAGGACAATAAATCTTTAAATATAATTTTTGAGAAGTATCACCAATATCATTTTCACTTGACAGACTTTTTTGCTTAATACAAGCAATTTTTTTTTTACATTTATTTTCCTGTATTAAATTTTTTTCAATTTGTTTTTAGTGGTGCATGTTTTTACAGTGTGCTCAGGCTGGACAGGAGTGAATCTGTTGAAACTCACACACATTTTCAGTTTCATTATATAAACACAACTCACACAAGGTTTAGTTAATTTCTTCCAAAACAATACAGTTATATTTATGTATTTATGCATGAATGTGTGTCTGCGTTCATTTCCAGTGGCTCAGTGTTGAGTGTTTCTCCCAGACTCTTGTAATTCTGTTCTGGTGTTTGTCAGTCTGTGCACTTCTGCTCTGCTCTGACACTAAACACATACTGATTACTTCATTTCGAACCCACTCATTGGGGAAAAAAACCTGCCCTTCTAAAAACAAGTAAATAACAAATTAATACAAGATATTTTTGCTTCAGTTAACCTCCTGGGACCCAGTAGGAAAACATTGTTTGCCATTTTACATGAAATAATTGCCTTAATTGGAAATAGCATGATGCAACAGTTTTTTCAGATACATTTAAAAAATATTTTTTTAACATAATGTCCTTTTCAGTGGACATTTTTTATTTATTATTTTTAAATAAAAGTGTGAAATTCTTGTCCACTACAGAGGACAAAAATGTATTGCTGGGACTCAGGAGGTTAAGCAAATAAAATGATGGCACAAGTGAATGTTATCTTGGTAAGATTTCTCGAAATATGATTGTAAAGTTATATTGTCCATTGACTTTTTTAATGCTTGAATATATATATATATATATATATATATATATATATATATATATATATATATATATATATATATATATATATATATATATATATTTCATTTTTCATTTTATTTTATTTTTTAATTTTTTCCAATTCAGGAAAAAATAAAAATTAACAAATGTTTTGACTTTTATAATAAAAAAAAAGAATGTTTTTTTTAATTAATAAATAACATAATACAGTATAAATAAAAAATAACATGATAATAACAATTTTTTTAAATTAAAGGGGAATAAAAAAGAAAAGAGAAAAAAAACACAAAAAGGAATTAAACATGAGAAAAAATTACTTTAAAAAATGTAGAAAATGGATAAATAAATAAATAAATAAATGTTACTTTCACTTCTTTACATTCTTTTAAAATCTCCTTTTAACTAATAACAAAAACAAAAAAAACCCCACATAATTATTCAATTCAATTTTATTTATAAAGCCCTAAATCACAACAAAGTCGTCTCAGAGGGCTTTACAAAAACACAATCAACTACAGAAATACATGAAAAGTCCCAGGCATCCCCTGTCCTTAGACCCTCCTTCTCGGCAAGAAAAAACTTCAAAACCCAGTGGGAAAAAGAAGAAATCTTGAGGAGAACCACATTGAAGGAGAGATCCACAACCATGGACGGACAGGCTATAGATGAACGTCCATGTATAAATGCAGGAAGGGGGGCTGGTCCAGACAGGCAGGGGCGGTGGTCCGGGGTCACAGGTCGGCACAGGCGAGATACTGCAGATCCTGTCGTCCATGGCTCCCGTGCAGACACTGTCAGGAGAGCCACCACTCCCAGGGGGGGGAGGGGGAAAAGGGGACACCAGGTGACTAGTCATGAACAGACTTGGTAAGAAAGATAGGTTGTAAAAATTACAGAAACAGGTGTGAGGGAGAGAAAGAGAAGAAGGAACTCAGTGTCTGTACTTCCCCCAGCATTCTAACTCCTAGGGCAGCCTAGACTGAACTGTGACTCATACATCATGTATACATGATATATGAGTCACATAATTTTTAACTAACCTGACCGTAGGCTTTCTCAAACAGGAATGTTTTAAGCCTAATTTTAAATGTAGAGACTGTGTCGGCGTCTTTAATATTAAAGGGAAGCTGATTCCATAAGACAGGGGCCTGATAACTAAAGGCTCTAGCTCCTACTGTACTTTTAGAAACCCTAGGAACTTTCAGTAAACCTGCATTCTGAGAACGAAGGGTTCTATTGGGTTGGTATGGAACCAGATCATCTTTAAGATAAGAGGGGCCCATACCGTTAATGGTTTTATACGTAAGGAGGAGGATTTTAAATTTAATTCTAGACTCAACTGGTAGCCAGTGAAGGGTTTGGAGCACAGGGGTGATGTGTTCTCTTCTATTTGATCCTGTTAATAATCTTGCTGCTGCATTTTGAACCAGTTGCAAGCTTTTTAGGGAATATTTAGGACACGCTACAAGTAAGGAGTTACAATAATCTAATCGTGATGTAACAAATGCATGAATTAATTTTTCTGCAGTCGTTTTACACAGAATATTCCTAATTTTGGCTATGTTGCGCAGGTGAAAGAAGGCTGTTCTGCAAGTTTGGTTAATATGCATTTTGAATGAAAGATCTGAATCAAATAAAACTCCTAAATTTTTAACTGTGGCACTGGGTGTTACACTTAAGTTGTCCAGAGTAACTATCTGGTCAGTTAGGGAGTCTCTCACATTTTTAGGACCAATTATAACGACTTCAGTTTTTTCAGGGTTCAATAAAAGATAATTGGCACTCATCCAAATTTTTATGTCTTGTACACAAGTACTTAGTTTATCTCTTTGTCTGGTCTGATCAGGTTTAATCGATAAATATAGCTGTGTGTCATCCGCATAACAATGAAAATTAATGCCATGATTTCTAATGATGTTACCTAAAGGGAGCATATATAGTGTAAAAACAAAATAGGCCCAAGGACTGACCCTTGAGGAACGCCATAATTAACTCTGGAGGACTCCTCTAATACCTATATCACATTCTAATCTGTGCACTAAGATACTGTGGTCAATGGTGTCAAAGGCTGCACTAAGGTCTAATAACACCAGGACCGATATTAATCTGATGTCAGCAGCTAATAATAAGTCATTAATAACTTTAACTAACGCCGTTTCAGTGCTATGATGGGCACGAAAGCCAGACTGAAACTGTTCAAATAAACTATTATCCTGCAGGAATTGGCACAGCTGTTTAACTATTACTCGTTCTAAAACCTTTGACAGGAAGGGCAAATTGGATATAGGCCTATAATTGGCTAAAATGTCAGGATCTAGGGTAGGCTTTTTCAGAATTGGTTTAATAACAGCATATTTAAATGACTGCGGCACATATCCAGTAGTTAATGAAGTGTTAATTACATTTAGGACAGTGCTAATAATTAGGGGCAGAATCTCTTTAAAGAGTTTTGTTGGGATTGGATCTAAGACGCAGGTGGCTGATTTGGAAGACATGATAATAGATATGAGATCAGGTTGGTTATAAACAATATATGTTCATAGACTTCCTTTAGATTCCATTAAACATTCACTACATCATTTCTGTTCTTCAAGGCTGATGCCATGTAACAATAGATGACATTTTTTTCAGTTCTGCACTTGCTTTCATTCTTGGGCATCATTTTCAGCTGTTCATCATCATCATCATTATTATCATCATCATCATCATCACTTCTCACAGATTCACAAAAGCTTTTATATCTGGACTCGATGGCAGAAAATTCATGTGTGAAATTAATGTCTCATGCTCCGTGAAACGTTCTTTCTCACTTTCAGATCAGATGAACACTGCCTTTGTCGTGTTGAAATTTACTTGAAGATGAAAAAAAGTGTTCATTAAATGGATTCAGGTCGTCAAAGGAACCATTTTTGGACACTTAGGGCTGGATTTACTGGTGTAAAAACCTGCTCAAACATTGGGGGATATAAATAAAAAATAATCATTAATTCCATTGTGAAAATAATTTGACTGCGGCTTATTTGTGCGTTAACTCCATAAATAAATACATTAGGAACTCGATTTACTATTTTTCATCTAAAATGCTTCAATTTTTTCTTGAATTTATCACAAATACTTATGTGTATGAGTGCATAGACTGACATATTTATACAAAAAGTTTGACTTCACCTCATGCATTTGTGAATTATTGTATTAAGAAAAACTCTTCAGAACTTCAGAAAGTATTGTTCTCTTCTCCAAAGCCACATGTTCCCTTCTGCACATGTTCAGGTCCATCAAGGTTAAAACTAGATGTTTCATCCAGGACCATGACATAATAGAACTGTTCAGATTTAAGGTTGGTTATTGTTTTATTTTTAAAAATCAACAACAACAAAAAATCTAAATTGCAGCCAAACCTTTTAAAACACACCAAAAAAAATCTGCATATATTTCCCTTTTTTTTTATTTATTTGGGAAAAAACTAATCAAATAAAATAATCAAGTTACATTAAATAATTAATTAAACTTTAATTAAAATAGACATACATAAATAGGCTGGCACGGTGGCACGCGTACCTCACAGCAAGAAGGTCCCTGGTTCAATTCCCACACCAGACCTTTCCGTGTGGAGTTTGCATGTTCTCCTCGTGTCCATGTGGGTTTTCTCCAGTTTCCTCCCACCATCCAAACACATGCACTGATAGGTTAATTAGTTAATCTAAATTGTCCATAGGTGTGAATGTGAGAGTGATTGTTTGTCTATATATGTTCAGCCCTGCGATGAACTGGAGACTCATACAGGGTGTACCCCGCCTTCACCCACTGCAGCTGGATTAGACCCCCAGTGACCCCTGTGACCCCAGTGACCCCTCTGACCCTAGTGAGGATAAAGTGGGTTCACTTGATGAGACGAGACAAAAAAAATAAAATAACAAAATGTGTATACTAGGGCATTAACAGACAAGTCGACTCCCGTAACACAAGTCGACTTAAATTTGGACGAGTCGACAAGTCACATGTTATTCTCTCTCTCTCTTTTGTTTTTTTTTTTTTATATCTGCGTGTGTGTCGTTTCTCCACTGACAATGTGATGACATCATTACGAGATGTCAACTCGACTCTGACTTTATTGATGGATAAGTCGACTTAAGAAAAATTAAGTCATTAATGCCATAGTGTATACACACACACACACACACACACACACACATACATACATACACACACATACACCCACACACACACACGCACACACACACGCACACACACACACACACACACACACATCCATACACACACACACACACACACACACACACACACATACATACATACACACACATACACACACACACACACACACACACACACACACACACACACACATACATACATACACAAAAAAACACACGCACGCATACACAGGTCAGATCTCTGTGATGCTGTAAATGTTCTTGAGCAGAGTAAAAAAAAACTGGGCCATATTTTCATGTCTTTTCAGACAACATGAATTAATGCTGAAATGATAATTATATATATATATATATATATATATTTATTTAATTTTTTCCACACACACTCCATCAGGCAGGAATGGGGTCAAATGGAAAATATTAATTTTGTTCTTTAAATGGAAACAGGAAGGAGAAGAAATAAGCAGCCTGTGTCTTGTTCTGTTTGGGTCTGAGAAAAAAACTAAAGGTTTAATGTGTGCATATATATATATATATATATATATATATATATATATATATATATATATATATATATATATATATATATATATATATATATATATATATATATATATATACATACATACATACATATGTGTGTGTGTGTGTGGGGTGGGGGTGGGGGGGGGTAGGGGGGGCTGTTGTATAACCCAGTTTGGTGCAGGTCAGAACACTTTTATTTTGGAGGGGGACTGTGAAGAAGCAGATTACGTGTCCTGGCGGCTTCAGGGGCCAAAGTGAAAACCATGAAACTGGAACGAGGTTTTGAATTCAGACCAGGGTCTTTGTTGTCGTCCCCCCACCCCAGGGGTTTCTGCTCTGCTCCCACATTTGGACCAAAAACAGCCACAAATCTACAATTATAATAGACTTTTAGACGAGCACAATTCAGTGGAGGAAGAAGTGGTTGTTTTCCAGAAAAGTCAAATATGATAATTTTTTATTTTTTATTTTTTATTTTTTTTTTTTTATTGTGAAGGCTTTCATGTGATCAATCATCTATTGATCTGGACAAATGTGGTCTTCTGCTGCACGACACTGAACATAATTTAGGTCCAAAAACACACATCAGATCCACAAAGGGACAAAACTGCAGGAATATTTGTCCAACCTCACGTCAATGTAGAAGATTTTTTACATTTTAAACCAAATATTTATCTTCATCTGTTTTATTTGAAGTATTCAATTATTATTCTTTTTTTTATTCTCAAATGTATCCACTTTGGAAAAATGGATAATTCACCACATTTTTTGTGTAAAATGCATAAATATAAACATAGAAAAAAAAAGCTCTAAAACTGACAGTTTTACGAATTACCTGTTCAACATTTCTTTCTTTTTTTAATTAAGAATTGGTAACACCCAGTTTACAAACCAAATCAAATAAATACATAAATAAATAAAAAGCAAATTATAATAAAAACTAATTTTTAATATCAACTTTGAACTGCAAAGTGCCAAGACATTGGTCTGTTGGTCAATTGTGTTTTTCAGTCCATATCTGCCAAATACAGCTTTTTACACGAAAACTGAAGGCAAGGGTGTGTGTGTGTGTGTGTGTGTGTGTGTAATAACAACAATAAAACAGACAAAAACTAAATAAAGAGCCCATTCTTTTATCTGCACTCCAAACGGATGAACAACAGCTGCAGTTTTAATTTGCAGTTGCATTTGTTTTTCAGGAGTTTTAAGTAAACTCACCCTAGAATGGGAAGTAAAAGGTTAAAGCTTTTCCTGTTTCAGTTAACAAATGTACATATATTCATTTGTACACACACACAACTAACTAACTAACTAACTAACTAACTAACTAACTAACTAACTAACTAACTAACTAACTAACTAACTAACTAACTAACTAACTAACTAACTAACTAACTAACTAACTAACTGTCACAACCTTTCCCCCAAGTTCCTCACCAGCTTCACCTGACCCGCACCGTGCAGCTGCAAGTCATTGCTGATCTGCAGTTACTTTACTTTTGTCACCCCCATAACATGGACATGTGTTTTTCAGATCTCAGCGTACCATAACCTGGACGTGTTCTCATTTCCACACACTCTGGCTGATCTACCCCCAGGTTTTGCCTCTGTCTTATTTTGGTTCCATTCATCATTATGTCTCTTCTCCCTTCAACACTGTACATCTGAGGCCTCTCTGTATCTCACCCCTCAATACCCTAACATCTATAATAAGCAGAAACTGTGCAGCCATCTTTGTTTTTGTAAATGGGGATAAGATTCAAAATGTTACAGCGTATAAATATTTGGGTGTTACCCTCGATCCCACACTCACCTTCAAAAAGCATGTGAAGCTGATGTGTCAAAATTTGAAACTTCATATTGCCACCTTTAGATGCATCAGAATTTCACTCACGTTGGAGGCTGCTGCAGTGTTGTTTTTATTGCAGTGACCATGTCCCTATTTTATTGTATAATCTGTTGGTCTCAGGCCATTAAAACTACCCCTAAGCCCTTGGAGTCAGCACTAAAAATTCTGGACCTGAAAACAAGTCAGCATCACCACTGTCATGTTCTGGAAAAATTCAGAAGTTTGGCTGTGATTGGCTCATAGAGTTGGACATAACACTACTGCTGCCCCTCTCACTAATTTTATACAATATGTCAAATTTCAACCAGAGCTACTCGCTCCTCATCCAGAGGACAGTGTAGTGTCCCAAAACGCAAAAAAACAAACAAACTTTTGCTCAGTCAACCTTTTCATACAAGGCCATTCAAGTATGGAATAACATCCCTACTGAAGTAAAAAAAAATAAAACTTTACCACCCTTTCTAGACAGTTCAAACATTGTCTGTTCACTGTTCAAACCTGCCAGCACTGACACTGAAAATATAAGGTCATTGTGAAGTTCTCCTTTGTCATTTAAATGTATTTGGTGAATTAGGACCTGGCCTCTAGGTGGTCTGGTCTGAACTGTTAACTAAATAGTATGTAAAATGGAGAATGATCTGATGAAAGTAAGGCAATGATATGGTATGAATGTGTCTGTGCTGCTGTAACTGTCATAAGTGGGAAGGTTTTTATTGTACAATCTTTAGTAACTGTGCATTTTAAATGTATTTATTGTGTTATGGACTACAGATGGAAACTAGCTATTTAGTTATAATCTGGTAGAGTACATCTCTGTCTCTGTGAGCTTAATGTTCTCTGTACATTATCCCGTAAATAAATAAATAAATAAATAAAATAATCAGGCGAATAAAAGCACATCACAGTCACTCTACCAGATCCTGAATTGAACCAATAAACACCCAGTTCTCACATTAATTTTTTTTTAATCTCCATTTAATTTGTCATAAAGTAATTTATCACATGTTTTTTTTCCACTGAAGGAGAAACAAGGGCAAATGTTTTTAGTTCAGTTTGTTTGTTTGTTTACACTTTATCAGTAAAAGTATTGATTGAATTCAGATCAAATAGATTGTGTAGATTAAAAGTGGACCAGAATATGTGATTAGATTTCAAGTAAAACGAAAAAAAAAACCCCAAAAACTGTAGGATTTGAAAATAAATGGCCTTTAATTTCTCCACAGCCATCCTTTAAAATGCAGCTTTTTTCACCAGTGAGTTCCACACCTGTAGACAATCACTTTAATGAACTAGAGGGAGGTGTGAGAAGGGAGGAAATAAGAATATCATAGTAAATAGTGGGGCATAGGTGGATGTGTGTGTCTTTAAGGGTTAAAGGCAGACATTTAAGGGTTAATAGTGTTACTACTGTGGAGAATGATAAATAATATTTCACTGAATAGAAGTCATTTTCATGAACAAAGGCAAAAGTTTCAGATCGTCCCTGGAGATTGTAGAATCAGTTCAATATAAAACAACCTTTATCTATAAAAGTATAATTTCAAAGGAATAAACAAAACACATAAAAAATGGAAAAGAAAAAGGACTGACCTTCAGAAGAGACACTTATTTATTCTACATATGTACATAGTGATTTTCTTTCTTTGCTTTATTTATTGTTTACGTTTATGCTCAGTGGTAGTTAGTATGTATGTGGGGGAAGGACGGAGACGACTGGGTGGTGAAACTGAAAACAATTCAAGACATTGGATCTAAATCACACTGTTTGTTATTTGTCCTTTATTTAATATATTACAGTAAGTGTTGACAGGCACAACAAACCCCACCACATTTAGTTCTTAATGAACATCTCCATGGGTTTGACCTTTCAAGGTCGCTCAAGGTTATAGGTTATTTTGAAGCCCATGTCAGGTTTCCCAACTATCAATATTAGTAAATAAACCATTCATTTTTCCGTTAGTCCAATTTAGTGTTTTGATTTGATTTGAATGCTTTATTTCGAACATGTGCAGAATGCAACAATAATCAATACAACAACAATAATAATAATAATAATAATAATAATAATAATAATAATAATAATAATAATAATAATAATAATAATAATAATAATAATAATAATAATAATAATAATAATAATACACAATAACATGTCCGAAAAGGAGTAGGATGAAGAATAAGTTTAGTGTTTTAGGTATTGACCCAGTGACCTCTGACCTCTGGGTTAACAATAGGTCAAACTCTTTACACACAAGATGCAGAATTGAGAGACCACCATTTGGTGCCCTCCAGAAGTTTGACTGATATAGTTCAATAATTCTGTCAAAATTAGATTTTGACCTTTGTGACAACACCTGCTCTGGTCGCCGGTCACACTCTGTACATTTAACTCTTTTTCTCCACTCCCAAAAACTCTCTGCACCGATCTCTCTTTCTCTCTCTCTCTGCCCCGCCCAAAACGCTTCTCATTGGCTATTCCACAACATTATGTTGCCGACATTTGTTCAGAATAATACAAAAATGACATCTATGATAATGCTGTGTTTTGATCCCATTTTATTCCTTATAGGACTCAATAATTACAACGTGATAAGAACGAAATGTGAACTACATAAGAGCGCAGTTCAATAAATGCCAGAATAACCGCGTTCACAACTTCATTTGGCAAAAGTGAACGAGTCGTTCACGTTCATCAAAAATATGATATAGTTTGTGAACGATCGTTCAAAGAACTCGTTCAGGTACAACACTTGTTACAAATAAAAGTCAAATTACATTCAACATGTGCGGATAATTTTTTTTTTGTTTTAATTTCACACTAAAATAACATGTTCCTCGTGCGTAAAAAAGTGCCCCCCATTCCTCCATGAGCACCTGCCTCCCGAATTGTCTGTGCACGTCACTGCTTATATACACCTGCTTTGATTTACACTAAACACCTGTTTTTACACTGAACACCTGCTTTTACACTGAACACCTGTTTTTACACTGAACACCTGTTTTTACACTGAACACCTGCTTTTACACTGAACACCTGCTTTGATTTACACTGAACACCTGTTTTTACACTGAACACCTGCTTTTACACTGAACACCTGTTTTTACACTGAACACCTGTTTTTACACTGAACACCTGCTTTTACACTGAACACCTGCTTTGATTTACACTGAACACCTGTTTTTACACTGAACACCTGCTTTTACACTGAACACCTGCTTTTACACTGAACACCTATTTTTACACTGAACACCTGCTTTGATTTAAACTCAACACCTGTTTTCACTAGACAACATTTACTCACTGCTTTTATTTTTTCCTTTTTATTTTGGATAAGGATCTAATCTTTGACCTTAAACAGTTGTATGTTGACGTTCCTCCTCCTCTCCCTGCTCCTCCTCCTGTATCACTATCCTTTTTCACCATCCTCCTCCTCCACCTCCTTCTCCTCCCGGAACACTATCGTCTTCATCGTCTTGCTCCTCCTCCTCCACCACCTCAGATGCTTCACATAATTGCCAATTAGCCGTCGGCGTACGACACACACTGGAGTCATGAATATTTGATGTTTGAACGTCTGATCAGCATATTCACATTCAACATGAACACCTGCTCCTTTTTTTAACACTCATTCGTCCTTGATCAGGTCAAATAGTACCTGCTTTCAGTTTGTATGGAACTGTTTTAATCCACAGACTTAGAAGACAAAAACTTTAATTAAGCAGCATCTAACAAGTCTGGTTTTAACTGTACTTTACATTTAACACAGTGGTTCTGTAGTTATTTATTTTACAGTGGAGTACCTCTGGAATAGATGTTTAGGTCTTTAAGGGTTAAAGACAGATGTTTGGGGGTTTAAAGGTTAAATGAGAACATTCAGCTCTTTAACTCATTCACTGCCATTGACGTGTTTTGGCTTTAATTCAAATCCAAATGAACAGTCTACAATTTATTTTGATACGTGCCATACTTATGTGGTCTTAGAATCTTTTATCATAGTATGAAATTATATAATATTATAATATAATATAGTATAATATATATAATATTGACTATATTCTGAGTCAATATTCACCTGGCAGTGAATGAGTTAAGGGTTAAAGTTCTTTAGGGGCTTTTTGATGGATTCCTTAAATTCCCTGTTGCTGTGGCAGATGGTTCACTTTGTCATTATGACTAACTGTGAGGATTCTCTGTCACACTGATAAACTATTCATAATGAAACTTCATGACCAATGGCGCTGTAATTCATTTGTTCTTTTCTCCTCGTAGTCAAATGAGGGTCAGGGACGAGCACCCAAGACTGCTTATTGAAATTTTACATCTCGTATTCCAGTGATGTATTGAGGTATAATGAGGAGGTAAATGTGTGAATGTGTGGGATTGCCTTTGGCTTATTTGTGAACCAGGACACACTATTGAACCGCTTCAACTTCAACTAGTTCAACTCTCAAGTTCTGACCTGTGATAGGCTGATAGTTATGTTTGAGCAAAAACCTGTTCCTTCCACGAAACATTTACATAGAATTCACTTTCACCTGTCTTAGGATACATTTATACAGAGATAATTGGAAGAAAAGATTCAAAACTAACATCTTGTTTTAACCTTATTATCCACATTTACACGAGCATTGTCATTAAGAAATCTCGGTGCATACGGAGGCGCAAGAGTGTATGGAATTGGACTGAATATTCATGTCTGTAGATGGTGATGTGATAGACTGCTGCTTTGTCAACGTGCATGTGTATCAGTAATATTTAAATTATTTTTCAACCATGAGATGAAAATGCAACAGTGGATAGTTTTCAACGTTTCCACTTCATAAAAACTCAATTCTCATGTAAACGAAAGGCACTTCTGATCAAATATTTGGTTGTTTTTAGCTGTAAAAACATGTAAACAGGCCCTTAGTCTCAGGCAAAATGTATCACCCTGCCCCCCAAAGTGGAGAGGGCCATTTTTTCCCCCTTTTTAAAAAAATATTATTTGTCTTTACCAATTTGTATTACATTTTCAGGAAAGGTGCAAAGTGGTCCAGGACAGTTCTCATCAAATTTTGGTGAATCAAAGGTCAAGTTCACCAAAAATGTGAGAAAGTGAGAGTATACTCAGTTTTGCATATGTATAGTTTTTTTTCTCATTCTCACTGTTATTGTTAATTAACGTCAGAATGTTGAAGGATATATTTTCTAGGTTAAAGGTCAAGGTAACAATAAAGTAAAATATCTTTCATACATGGTGCATGTCGGACAAAGTGCTTTACATCAGATCCCCCCAATTACCCTGCAGTTGTAAGTACAAGTTAAAAGATTTAAAGAATTAAAAATAATAGAATAAATAAATAATAATAGTAATAAAATAAAAGTAAATACATAAAATAGCATAATGAAATAATGTCAAGAGTAAAAATTTGACTAAAAGCTAAGATAAAAGGCTTGGTTTTCAGTTTACTCTTAAAAATATCAACATTTGCAGCAGACCTCAGATCCTCAGGTCGACTCTTCCATAGTTTGGGGAAATAAAAACTGAATGAGGCTTCACTATTTGTTTTAGTGGTAACTCTAGGGACAATTAAAAGCTTTCTACCCGAGGACCTGAGGGTCAAAGTGGGCTCATATGTTAAAAGCAGATGTGATAAATAAACAGGACCACAACCATTAAGACTCTTAAAAACTAATGTGACTGAGTTTGAAGCTATTTTGGGAAGATCAAAGACATGAAGAATACATCTATGCTACTCACCGGTACCCACTGGCCCCGCCCCCCTGGACCTACATGCAGTTAGTTCACTATCTAGTTTTGGGCAAATGTTACTGGAGGTGGAAGAAGCTCCTTTAACAGATATGAACAGTTAAACTGTGGCTGGTTCAAGGTTGAGCAATCTACAGCCTAATGACTGATAACACTAGTGCTAAAGGTCAAAGGTCAACCTGTGGATAGTCACGTTTATATGTGTATGCGAATTGCACCTCTGGGTTTTTACATTTGTTGTGTCAATCAAAGGAGTAACTGAAAGAGTCCGATAAATGCAACATGGCCGTTTCAGACAAGTCACACTGTCTGAACGGTATCTGATAAGGATCAAATTTAGTATCGCATATGAAAATTGCCTGGATCAAATTTTTTAATAATCTGATTCGTTCCATTCCCAGTATCTTTAACAGGTTAGATACAGGTCAAATGTCAGCAAAAAGTCAGATTTGGCCCACATTTACATGCAGTCTAAACGTAGCCTAAATGTACGACTATAACTAAAAACTGAATACTACCACAAAAACATACAAATAAAATCACATAAATATTTATATGTAAATAACATGTTTGAGCATAATATCAGTGGGTTCTGGTGCCTCTGCCTTTGGTGTCAGTTCTGACATATGCAGTTATTACAGTCACACCCCCTCCCCAACCCCCTTGTAATTCCGATCCACACTGACCCATGTGAACTCCATGAACCTGAAAACAGTATTTACAGATGGATCTGGATGATGAATGAATTTTTTCCCCCACTGAACCATTCCACTGTCTGTCCTTGAACTTCTCCTCCACTGATTGTTTCCAGGTTTTTTTTCTCTTCATGATAAGGGCTAGTTTTTCCTCGTTACACTGGCAGTTCAGTGATGGAGTGAATAAGCAAAAAATAAATCTCTTGAATGAAGCAACAAAATAAGATTAAAAAATCTCGAATTAAGCAAAACAAAATAATAATAACAATAATAATAAGGATAATAAGGGAGGCACGGTGGTGCAGTGGTTTGCACTCGTACCTCACAGCAAGAAGGACCCTGGTTCAGTTCCAACACCAGACCTTTCTGTGTGGAGTTTGCATGTTCTCCCCGTATCTGCTTGGGTTTTCCTGTACTGGCGCTCTCCCACCATCCAAAGACATCCATTGATAGGTGCATGTCTTTTGTTAATTTTGGTTAATCTAAATTGTCCATAGGTGTGAATGTGAGAGTGATTGTTTGTCTATATATGTTCAGCCCTGAGATGAACTGGAGACTCATACAGAGTGTAACCTGCCTTCACCCTTCGGTACCTGGGATACCTTCGGTACCTGGGATGTGACCCCAGTGACCCTGGTGAGGATAAAGCGGGTTCAGATGATGAGAGAGAATAAAATAAAATTAAATAAAATTAAATAAAATTAAATAAAATTAAATAAAATTAAATTAAATTAAATTAAATTGAATTAAATTAAATTAAATTAAATTAAATTAAATTAAATTAAATTAAATTAAATTAAATTAAATTAAATTAAATTAAATTAAATTAAATTAAATTTAATTTAATTAAACTAAATTAAATTAAAACAATAGTGATAAGCATAACAACTTTTAAGTAAAACTGCGAGGGGTATTATAAGCCTTCAGCTTCCCATGCAACCACCGAGACGAGAGGACATTGTATTGTGCACTTGATCCAATATTCTGTGAAATGCACGCACTCCTATACAGATGCAAATGATCTCTTCATTATGAACTCCTCACAGCCACGCCCATTATCTGATCAAAGTTGTAACCGATAACTTTTGATCCCACGTGTGTGTAGGTGATTTTCACCCAGTTTGTTGTAAATTGGATGTAAACTCTAGGAAAAGATGATGAAAGGATGAGGGATGGGATTCTGATGCGTGTTGTTATGGCAACAGGGTTGTAAATAGGGGTGTGTCCTCATTGGCTTTTTAGTTCAGTTTGGGATGAAGTACGTGTGAATCAAATTTGGTTGGTCTACATCGAAAAAAAAATCACTTTCATTCAAAAACTTTAGTGATCGAATGATAAGAGTTCCACGGTGTTCAATTTGTCATTCTGCACAAATGTTACATTGGGTTCAACTCATTGTGACACTGTATGTGTGAGATACACACACTTTTATATGTCTAAAAATGGCCACTTGGTTATGAGGTCATCACAGTCATGAAGTCATTTTATCCAAAATATAAATAATAACTATTGATTATACACGTGTGTAGGTGATTTTCACCCAGTCTAGTATAAATTAGATGTAAACCAGTTGAAAGTATAAGGGGTGGAATTCCACACTTGCATCCAATATGGCCGACTTCCGGTTGGGATTAGGGCGGGGCCATGTAAATGAACTGTTTGTCCAGTGTGAAGGTACTGTTTGAAGAAAAGAAAGAAGAGAAAAAATAAAACAAAAGAAAAAGAACAGGAAAAAGAAAGGAGAGAAAATGGAAAAATACAGAAATAGAGCAAAAGAAAAGGTGAGAAAAAGTTTTTAAAAAAGTGACAAGGGGGAGAACACAAAAGGAGACAAAAAATATGGACAAGGGAGAAAGAAGAAAAAATGAAAAGAACAAAGGGGGGAAAAGAAAAAAAGGCAAAAAGAACAAAAACACACACACACACACACAGATGTGACCCTGGGCCATCATTTCACACACCACAGATGAAAAAATGTCTTTGTGTTCAAACTTCTAGTCTCTTGTTTTTCCTGTGATCACATCTCAGAGTAAAACATTAAAAACACTGTTGTGTAAAATCATGTTTTGCTTCGAGCAGAATGTCGTTGTCTCAGACTAAAGCAGAACCTTCCATGTAATAATCAATAAACATTTAACCACAGGATGTTTTATTGGATTTGAGTTTGAGGACGTCTTCATAAGCCACTGCATCTGCACTGAAACATTAACGGCAATTAAAAAAACAAAAAAAAAAAAGCAAAAGACAGCAGTTAATGAGCTTCAGCCGCTGGAAATTCACCTGCTCTGAATACAGATATGGAGCTCAGATGCTTTCATTTAACAGACAGCAAAGGTGTAATTCATACAAGTGTTTTACTAACCAGATCCCAACGATACACTGAAAGAAATATAAATCTGACCAAGTGTATTTTTCTCATTTCTTGTCCAAATATCTCATCACACTTGAAAATCACTAAGAAATGTTTCCAGTTTCAATTGATTTATTGGCATATTTATTGCATTTTGTGTAATTAAATTGTTTTGGTTTTTTTTGCTTAATTCAATCAAAAACACCTTGTATTATTTATTTGTATTTGTTTTTAGAGGGCCAGTGCATCACTTATCTTCCTACAGCACATACTATAGTCACAATGTAATTCTCTGCAGACATTAATTATGAATGGATGCATACATACATACATACATATGTGTTCTGCTGTATGAGGTCATGCAGCAGCTGTACATTAATCACATTATGCCCCCCCCCCCCCCCCCCCCCCCCCCCCTGTGCAGTGGTCGTGACTGTGCAGACATGCAGTAAACGTCTGCTCTCCTCCATTCAGTGGTGGAAGCCTTCAAGCGGGTCATTAACCACTGAAAGTGACACAGGGGCTGTTCACTATCCACCGGAGGTAGAGGGGTGGAGGGGTGGGGGGCGACAGTTCCACTAGGGGGGGCATCCATCCATCAGGACCAGACGCAGAGCAGACTGACACATGCGTGATGGGTGATGACACTGAATCTGCTGCCATTTGGACAAAGACTCAAGCAACACTGTTTCAGGAAGAGTCTTATAGCCTCTAGAATGTCATAATTTCACTCAATAATGTAATAATTTCACCTATGATGTCGTAATTACACCCATGATGTAATACTTTCACTAAATAATGTAATAATTTCACCTATGATGTCGTAATTACACCCATGATGTAATACTTTCACTCAATAATGTAATAATTTCACCTATGATGTCGTAATTACACCCATGATGTAATACTTTCATCCAATAATGTAATAATTTCACCTATGATGTCATAATTACACCCATGATGTAATACTTTCATCCAATAATGTAATAATTTCACTCAATATAATAATTTTACTCAATAATCTAAAAATGTTACCTAATGATGTAATAATTTCACCCTATGTTGTAATTTCCTGAAAATGTAATAAAACCCAACTAGAAAAGCACTCTGAATGTGCAAACCTCCGCCAAGGCAGACCTCCTCCTTTGAGGAAGAGAATGAAGAGAGGTATTTTAATTCAAGTCTGTTGGTTTGTTTGTCTGTTGTCTGACTGTCAGCAGGATTATGCAAAAAGTTCTTAATGGATTTTGATAACATTTTCAGGATGTGTTGGGAGTGTCACAAGGAACAAATGATTACATTATGGTGGTGATCTGGACGACATGCTGGATTCTGGATCACTATGAAATTTTACATTGCAGTAAAAGGAGAATACATTTCAAAGTGACACCAGGCCCTTGTTGAACAAAATGTGCTATTGTGGTCTAGGTGCTACAAACTGTCCTCTACCATCAGTGGATCTACATGTTTCCTCATGGAAGAATTGGAAAACCAGGGCTCTAGAGTGCAACCAATTAGGTCACACATGCAACCAAATTTCTCAATGTTGCGACTAAAGAAAAATCTGAGGTTGCTCCAGTGTGACCAGCTGAGGAGAAGACACCCCCACAACTCTGAAAGTGTCTGTACCATAGTCTGGTTCATAGTCAGTTGCGTACGATGTAGGTGGCACATTTCTTTTAATAGTTTACAAATTGCATGAAAGTCAGCCAAGTGACGTGTAAAATGTAATATATCATTAGCACAATAATAATAATAATAATAATAATAATAATAATAATAATAATAATGATAATAATAATAATAATAATAATAATAATAATAATAATAATAATAATAATAATAATAATAATAATAATAATAATAATAATAATAATAATAATAATAATAATAATAATAATAATAATAATAATAATAATCATCTTTATTTGTATAGCACCTTTCATACAAACACTGTAGCCCAAAGTGCTTCACATTGACTAAAAATTTAAGTACAAATTTAAGACAGGGTGAAAAATACATTATCCAAAAGAAATTGATTATAAAATTTCAATAAATAAGAAATAAAATTACAGATAACATTACAAAAGTACAAGATGATTATAAAATTTCAATAATTAAGAATAAAATTATAAGAGTAAACTGATTGTACATACATTATACAATTTCAATGGAGTAAATCAGAAATATATTAAGATTTGATTATGCAAAATAAAAAGTATAAAGAATTGGGTAGTTGAGAGTACATCTAAAACATGCAGGATTGTGGCTCTCAAGGACCAGGGTTGGCCACCCCTGATATACATAGACAGTGTTCTGTCCAACCTCTGAACTGCAGCAGAGACAGAATCAGGATGAGGAATTCCACTCCTTTGTTCAGTCAATGCAAATTCTTGACAGAGGCATTTCTAATATTTCTGAATATGAGTCTCTGACCTGCCGACTCCACTTTCTGCTGGAGACTACAGTCAATCACCATCTTCTCCACAGCTGAAATACTCATTCACTCATTCATCACCTCCAGACTCAACTAGTGCAATAGCCTTCTCTTCGACCTTCCTTTCACACAACTTCAAAAATTATAATATATTCAGAATTCCGCTGCCTTCCTTCTCACTCACACTCACTCTAGGGAGCACATCATCCCCATCTTCAAACAGCTTCATTGACTTCTTTTATACCATAGGTGTCAAACTCCAGTCCTCGAGGGCTGGTGTCCTGCATGTTTTAGATATTTCCTTCTTCCACATGATTCAGTTTAACTCATGAAACCTTAGCAGTTTCACAGTAAAAAGAGTTAAAATAAGCAACAAAATGAACAAAAGTAGCTAAAGTTGTCAATAAAATTAACAAAATTGAATAATAAACTGACCAAATAATTAGTAACATGAAGAAAGTAAGACACAAATGGAGCAAAATTAAAGAAAAAATAAATAAATAAAAAGCAACATGTAGAAAAATAAACAATGAGCAACAATATGAAAAAAATAAATATTTACAAAATATAAAAAATAAAAATTTTGTATTGAAATTTGGTCCCAGCTGTTTTAATTTGTCCTTTTTCTTTGACACCTGTTCCATGAACAAAACTCAGTAAAAAACACTGTAAAAAAAAGAAGAAGAAAAAAGAAAGGTGAATGGTTGAATTTTTCTGAATATTTCCACTAAACCATCCATTCATAAGACATCAGAGCTAAACACTGGCCCTCTGGGACTGGAGTTTGACACCTCTGTTCTATACCATGTATAAACTCCTCCTCTTCACCTCCAAGTCCTAACCTGGCCCCTCCTCAGCTGTCTGACCTCCAACAACACCTTCACTCTGCTGAATCAAACCTCCTCATATCCATCATCTGCACCAATCACCAGCCTTTGTTTGACCTGCCTTCACAGCCCCCCATCTCTGGAACTCACTCCCACTACCCATCACAAACTTGGACTCACTTTCCATTTTCAAATAATTCCTACAAACTCATCTGTTCAAACTGGCTTTTGCCTAGGGATTTTTCCCATTGTTTGTTTGTTATCTAAAGTGTCTGAGTGTCCAAAAAAGGGTTATATACATTTGAAGTATTATTATTATTATTGCAATATAACTTCCCCCACTGGTGACGCATGGTATTACAGACATGACTGCATTGTATTTTGGGCACAGAAGGGATTAAATCAGACACAAGAACATCCCTTTATACCAGGGGTATCCAACTCATTTCAGTTCAGGGGCCATATTAAGCCAAGTTTGATCTGCAGAGGGCTGGAGCAGTAAAATAATAATATAATAATGATATAGAAATAATGTCAACTCCAAACTTTCCTCCATGTTTTAGAGTGAAAAAAATAAAGTTACGTGATGAAAATGTTCACAGCCTTTTAAAACAATGTGAATAACATGAACAAACTGAAATATCTTAAGAAAACTATGTGCAGTTTTAACAATATTATGTCTCAGTTAAACATTTACACATGTCAATTACAATTTACAGATCACAATAGATCAACTAATAAATGAAACATTTAATAACAGGCCGAATATTGATAAACTTCAGACATTTCAAAATGTTCATATTTATTCTGGTTAGTTGTATTTTTGTGAAATGATCATTTTAGTGTCAATACAATAAAATCACATGGACATTTTTACATTTACAAAGCAAAATATTTGGAATTGTGAGTAATTCTACCTTATTATGAGAGTATTTTACTGGTCTGACCCACTTGAGATTAAATTGGTTTGTATGTGGAATCTGAACTAAAATGATTTATATCTTCAGTGTCATTTTTGCATTCTACAAATTCATCCCAGGGGTCAGACTGGACCCATTGGAGGGCTGGATTTGGCCCCCGGGCTGCATGTTTGACACTTCTGCTTTATATAGAGACAGTGGAAGACCTGATAATGAGTGTGGAGGGGCCAAGTCTGGATGATTTTGATGCTAAGGAGAGTGTGGCAAGCTGGATCACGCAAGTTCAAAGGTCAAAAAGGCCAAATGACAGAAGTTGGCCATCTGAGGAGTTTGGAGGAGAGTCCGTAAGATATCAAGCTGTTCAGATTCTGGAGTGTTCAGTTTGAAGCCTTTAAGGCATTTACACTTTTAATTTCGATTTTATTTTTAATTCATATATTTTGAGAAAATGTACAAGTGTACATTTCTGCTCAGTGAATCACTTTAAGCACAAGCTCTTCCTTGTAGAACTTTGCTCCAAATAAAGAACTTGATTGTTTGTTAATCATTTACAAATCAATATTGTCTGTATGGACAGCGATTTAAAAAAAAAAAGAACATGTTAAACTGCAGTATTAAAGCAAATGCGGTCGAAAAATTTGAGTGCACCTAACTTTTGTGCTGGTGAGCCTCAGAAAAGAAGCCAGGTGCACCAGTGCAACCAATGCAAAACATAGAGCCTTGAGAATGTATGGATTCATTCTAGATTTGAAAGGCTGATCAAGCACAAACATGTCCACGCTTCTGTTCAGGTGTCTGAGATTCAGACACATTAAAATGGAGGATGAAGTTGTGTGATATTCTAGTGGGTGTAGAAGAACCACTAATGGCATCTATGCACTAATTACAAACCTAAACAAGTGATGCCAGGCACAACAAACCCCACAAGCCCCCTTTTAGATCTTCCCAGAATTGACGGTCACTAACCAAAGCACGATATCTTATCTTGTATTGCACACATCAAAAAATGGCCAAAGGATGCAGAGATATATACCCCCCCCCCCTCCCAAAGTGAATGTATGGTGTCAATGTTCCTATATGTTGTGGATAGGTGCAATTAAAATTGAGCCATTATCTGCCACAGGATACCACAGAGGGGGCCATTTTAGAGACCGCGGGGGGGGGGTTATAATAACAATTTCAAAATATCCAGAAAGTACAAAATTAGTCAGATAAAACCCTTCACAATAACTGATATTACAGCTGTCAATCAAAGCTGTTTTGATCAAAGCTGTCACATTCTGACACTTCCTGTCCATGTTCACGCCCAGGTTACCATAGTAACATCATTTTTCAAACCCGTTGACAGACAGAGTCAGTGTAAAGCATTGGATGATTGAAATTGATGATACAGTGACAGAAGTAGCATAAATACTGGTACAAACCATGTTTGCCCTTTATAAGCCTTCACTAGCTCTGTTTTTCCAAATGTCTCCACTGGACATTTTATAGTTATTTATTTTTCTGCCTAAACCAAACCATAACCGTAGCATTACCCAAATATTTACTGCACCATTCATGCATGAAAACAATAAAATAAATACAGCATGAGTTACTGAATGTGTCACATTTTGTAAAAATTCATTATACAGTGACACTAATACCAGGAACACCAGGATACACTGCAAAAAAATTAAGTCTGACCACATGTATTTGTCTCATTTCTAGTCCAAATATGTCATCATACTTAAAATAAGATAGAATCACCTAAAGAGGAACTTTTCAGTCAGATATAAGAACTGATTTATAGATCTGGGTAGACTGATAATCTAGATCAGGCGTTGACAACCTGTGGCTCTGGAGCCGCACTCATCCTTATCCTGCAGCTCTGAGTGGCTTGGGGAAATAAATATATAAAAAAAAACCTCTTAGTATTTAATTGAAATGTATTTTATTTGTGTTAGTACTTTTTTATTAATATTTCAGTCATAAATTGGAAGATCTTCAAATATTCAAATATTAATTATTTGTCACAACTTTCAACCCCAGCCAGGCCAAGAATGAAGAAATGTAAGAAAAGAAAAATATCTAAAGATCTGGTGATGAACCTGGACCTGAACATACAATGTACAGGCTCAGAGTGTGGAAAAAGCAACAAATCAAATAAACTATATGACAAAGTCCCACAGGGTCAAAGGTTAATTGGGCCCAGAGTGGCTTTGCTTCACACTGGACCAGTTTAAAGGTCTGAAAAAGCAACATATACAGTGTTATCTTCATTTTAGATGAAATAGCCCATCTTCAGAAGGTTTGTCAAAGCACTAATAAGTGTATGACTGAGGTGAACCCCAAGTGTGAAAGGGAAGTTGTTGTTTTAATATTTTTTTCTTTCTCTTTAATAAATGTGGGGCGTTGTTTTGTTTTTTTTGTTTTGTTTTTTATTTTAGACGTCAAAAAGTATTTGTGGCTCCCAGTGTTTTCTTTTCCGTGGAAACTGGGTTCAAATGGCTCTTTCTGTGTTAAAGGTTGCCGACCCCTGATGTAGATCATTAGAGCTAGCATAATAGATCTGGAAAATCTGGTTTAAGAAATCTGACCAAGATCAGTTTCACTGGCTCTCCTGGGAGATCTTATTTTTGTGGCTTGTATTCAGCAAAAAATCTTGAATTAAGTACAAAAAATAAAAATAAAACCAAACACTTGAGTTACGTACATCAGTCGTGTCAGTGTATAAGTTGGAAATGCACATCTATCCTTCCTCTGAAAACACTTAGAAAACACAAGCCTCTGTTCACGGGGCAGATTTTCCACTGCTCACTCTCACACACTACCTGAATCACAAAATACTGAAGAGTAATTATAGAATGTTTTACCCAATAAAGAAAGACTGAAGTGCTGCAGCTTTAAAGCCTGTTGTTAAAACTGGAATTGTCAGTGTCCAAGGACACAGTTAAAAGATCTGGTGTCCATATTTGGTTCCTCTGATCAGACATTTGAATGAAAAGCTCCTCCCACTTCCACTGGTTGTGTCCAAACACTGACCTTGGGGCTCAAACTCTGAGCCCCTGGGGAACGTGTCCTGCTCTAAAGTCAATTATGTTGCAGTAATGCATTATGCTGGGTAACATTCCCCAGACCATCCGTCAGTGTCTGCAGACGCTGGTTACACTGGCTCATCCTCCTCATCCTCCTCATCCTCCTCATCCTCCTCATCCTCCTCATCCTCCTCATCCTCCTCGTCTGCTGTTCCATTAAACTACAACCCAGGTGGATCTGCACAAGGAGCTGCTCTGTCCCAACAAGGTCACACTCACATAGGAAAGGACACTTCCACCTACATTTACAATCACACTCATCAGAAATAACTACTTTATACAAGCATAATGTAGGAAGGACATTGTCTGTTGACTTATTTTTTATGCCAAAGGTAAAAATCAAACTCTGACCAAGTGTATTTTTCATATTTCTTTTCCAAATACCTCATCACGGTTTAAATCAGACAGAATCACCTACAGTGAGATATAAGAACTTTTTTTTATTGATGTTCTGCATGTAACGTCACGTCTTCTCGCTGCTTTTGCCAATATCTGGCAGGTTTTTTTTATATTGCAAAACAGCACAATAAACTGTTATTTTATGGTTTAAAAACAGTACAAATAGAAAATTCAGTACACTTCACTTTATTTATCATGTTATTCAGTTGCTATAACAATGTGACATCATGACGTCACATTACAAACTAACATAGTGTGCCGACGCAGGCGACGTAAATGGTAAATAGACAACACTTATATAGTGCTTTTCACCCTTCATGGTGCTAAAAGCATTTTACATCAGCCTCACATTCACCCATTCACACTCATACACCAGTAGGTTTCTAAGGTTCTATCAGTCCCACTGGGAGCCTCAGGGTCTTGCCCAAGGACACTTCGACACGTGGACAGCTAGAGCCGGGATGCAAACCATTAACCCTTCAGTCATTAGATGACTCGCTCTACCAACTGAGCCACAGCCACTCAGTTATGTGCCATCTGACTGTTGTCTTTGGCCATATCCAATGCGCACATCGAGAGAACGTTTTCCTAAATTGAGTTTTTGAAAGACAATCGTATGTGACCCCCTCTACTGACCAGTCTCATCCACTACATTCAGATGTCCCTAGTAGCTTTTGAGGAGGTTTAATTCTGTGATGTACAAGTAACAGCTGATGCTGATGGTAATGCACTGTTGAATATAGACTATGTAGCCTGTAAAAAAACTTGTGGCCAGTTACAACTTGTTGCTCATTAATGCCTTTTAATTCATTAATTTTGAAATTCATATACTTTTAGGCTATGTGACATGTGATGGCTAGTGTTTTTTTCTCTGTTTTGATTGTTGTGAGATAGTGGTTTCAACACTCAAACCTGAAAATGTGTGCGCTTGTAGTTAGTGTTTTTCACACTTCCCGTGACAATGTCTGTGATAAAATAAGCCATTCAAGCTTATACATTTAATAGTCAATTGTAAATGTATTTAAATGCACATTTATTCAGTTATTAAATGTTTTTGTGTGAGAAACGTTTGGTGTTTTTTTTTCTTGAATTGAGCAGGTTTGGAAACATGATTGAGCGGAATCCACTCAACCTAATCTGGCAACACTGGTCCTCAGCTCGATCCATAAAGGTATGGATGACAGATCACCAGATGCAGACCCTCATGTTCAGTCCAATCTGCAGACCTGAACCCACTTTGAAAACTTCTGCAGGAACATGGATGATCACAAACCATCTAACATTATTGAGCTTTTTGAATTTCTCTGCCAGAAGCTGAATAAAATCATTCAACATGTCTCTCCTCCAATGGAGCAGAGACAAGATACATGAAAGTTGTCACTGAAAATAAGGGTTATTCCACTAAATACTGATTCATCAATGTTTCCCAACTTACAGCATTAGAACTGTGTTGTTTAGAAATTCATATAAACTGGTTTTCTTTGCATTATTTGAGTGTGAAAAGACCTACTTTTTTTTTTCTCTTTTAAATAATTGTCAGTGTCATGTTCAGCAAATACATGCTCTAAATAAGAAGACTTTTATTTGACTTTTGGGAGAAGTGTTATTGGTAGTTTAGAGACTAAAACAAAAATGTTAATTATACTCCAACACATACCCATAATATTAATAAAAATATTGCAGTGGTCTCTTTTTCCCAGATCTGTAAAGATGATGATAAAAATGAATAAAAAATACACATTAAACCATCACTAAGTGGGTTACACTTGTATGAAAAAATGTTTAAATATGTTTTCAGAGGGACATTTTTTTTCCACAGTAGAAGGTTATCTAATAAAAGTCATAGATCAAAAAGTGGTTGCAGTAGTTGTATACCTGGTGTCGTAGAAAAGGGAGCATTTACAGAAGAGCATTATGAGTCCAGTCACAACAGCCCTTTCAAAAGCCGGATCAATACCATTTCTGTGACCGATTGTACAGTTGTGTGTGTTCGCCGCCTGCAGAGAATAAAGCTGTTTTCGGTTTTCATCCTTCAGGCTGGACTCTACAGACTCACTCTGGGACATTTTAAAGCCATACATACTTCAGTCTGTCTTCTGTTTTATCCATCTATCTATCTATCTATCTATCTATCTATCTATCTATCTATCTATCTATCTATCTATCTATCTATCTATCTATCTATCTATCTATCTATCTATCTATCTATCTATCTATCTATCTATCTATCTATCTATCTATCTATCTATCTATCTATCTATCTATCTACCTACCTACCTACCTACCTACCTACCTACCTACCTACCTACCTACCTACCTACCTACCTACCTACCTACCTACCTACCTACCTACCTATCTACCTACCTACCTGCCTGCCAGCCTGCCTACCAGTCTGTCTACCTGTCTGTCTGTCTGTCTGTCTGTCTGTCTGTCTGTCTGTCTGTCTGTCTGTCTGACTCAGAATCACTTCAGTGACTCATCTCTTCTCAGCTTCTCTTTCATTCATCAGTTCTCTACCCAGACTCATTCCGTCACCGGTAACTAATCTCATGATTCAATCCCAGATGTTGCCATGGAAATGACCTGCTGGACAACTTGCTGCACAGTATGTCCCACTGCACTTCCACCTCCAACTGAATGAGCAACTCAGACCCATGTAGTTAAGTGATAATGAACTAAATATGACCAAAGTGCTGCTGAATCAATTCAGTTGCATTCGCAAATAGTTTCAACTCGTTCACTTAAATGACTCTATTAATTTGAATGATTCGTTACTGAGTCTCCATCACTAACAACTGCTGTCCACTTAAATGTGAGGATTAGGAGAAATGTCTTTGTCCCATATGGGAAATTAGTTTTAAACAACAGCGAAACATTCACATTCAGACACAAACAATAACAAACACAACATTTAAACTACAGTCATATCATTATGTATTAGATCGACGCATATTTCACACCTTTTGCTCTAAAGTATGACCCTAACTTTAAACCTAAGAGAGCAAAACTATTCAAACACATGAAAAGTGGGAACATGTGCAGGTTCATATGCAAATGTTAGGTAGTTTGAATGAAAGAAGCAGCTGAAGATGAACCCTGCTGCTGTTATCGGGCTTCAACCATCATCGTTAACCGGTCTAAACAATCGCTGTTAATGGTTCTGAACTGTCACTATTAATGGGTCGAAACCTTGCTGCCATTAAGGGGTCTGAACTGGCCCCTTCCCCTCTGTCCACTCTTTTTGGAGGGACGTTATTGTGGTACTTTTATGAAGAGTTCCGAGCGTTGGTCAGGCAAACCCACTTTCATTATGACATGAGGACAAAAGGACCTGTGGACCTACATGGGCCTGTGGACCTGTGTGGACCTGTGTGGACCTGTGTGAATGTGTCTTATTCTCCTGTTTTAATGCACATTAAAGGAAGGGAAAACTAGTTCACTGAACTCCCTGGAGTTTTACATCAGTTCCTACTCGTTCGACTACATTTCCATGGAGACACTTCATTAGAGCAGCACAGACACCAACAGGAAGAGGAGGGAGGACATGTTGTACCTGAACCATCTAAGGAGGATTGTAACTGACATATGAGCACGTGGTGGAGGAGCAAGTGTCAAACATTAAATGTGACAAGAAAGAATCAAAACCTGGTTGAAAAATTAATTAGAGCGAATAAAGCAGAAACACTTCATCATTTAGTGCCAGTTCATCAGTCATCAGTGCTCAGTTAGGAAGTGTCCAAATATGGGAACAAGACAGATATGTGTGCAGATTAGCATACTGTACAAAAATAAATATAGTTGTAGAAAAATAAATATATTTGTCAAAAAACCCACACATTCTACAAAATAAATATAGTTGTGCAAAAATAAAATCAACTAGTAAAGCACTCTGAGAGTGCAAACCTCTGCCAAGGCAGAATGAAGACAGGTCCACCAAGGAGGCATTAACATGATTTGTCAACAATCCATTTGTTTGTTTGTTTGTTTGTGTGCTTGTCTGTCTGTCTGTCAGTAGAATTACACAAAAAGTTCTGAATGGATTTTGATAACATTTTCTGGATGTGTTGGTAGTGTCACAAGGAATAAATTGTTACATTTTGGTGGTGATCCGGAAGACATCCTGGATTCTGGATCACTTTGAAATTTTACATTGTGGTAAATGGAACAGTCTAAACTCTGGAAAAGTCTTCCTGATGACGTCACATAGGCTTAGAATCTGACAGTGTTTAAATCCAGGCTGAAAATGATTGTGTTCAACCGTGCATATAATTGAACTCTTCTCTTTTGCTTTATTTTAATTGATTGATATTTATGTTTTCTTGATTGTGTTTTAACTGTAATTTTGTGTTGTTAACTTGTTGCTTTTTCTGTTTTTGTAAGGCACCTGTGTAAGAAGTATACTGTACAAATAAACCTTGCCTGCTAAAAGAGACATTTAAAGGCTGATCTGTTCTGATTGTCAATGAAGACCACACACTCTGCCTTCTGCATACCATGAGCTACACCTTTTACAGACCATTAGCTCTGACCTTCTGCAGACCATAAGATCCGCCTTATTCAAGACTGACCCATAAAGCGGAGGCTGACCTACATTTATAGATCTGTCACATAAGCCCCTGATTGTGTTTTTGGAGAATTGGGTCAAAAACAGCCAGAAAACATGAGCAGAATGTGAACAGAATGAGCCGTTACATCATCTGACTGTGATTCCAGGGTAATTAAGGGGAAATGACTGTGTTAAATATTTCATCTACCAATAAAAGTGTAAGTGATCTAGCGGGTGTTTGACAGCGAAAAGCGATTAAATGGGAAAAGCCACCAAATGGAAAAGGACTGATAGAGAAATGATTCTGTAAATCCTGCTCTAATTGAACATGAAACTGAGGATTTATTTTGCATCATGTTAAAGGCAGTGGATGGAAAAAAAACCTGATAGATCTTTTGGAAACACTGTAAAAACTGGAAAAAAATTTACTCTGGCCAAGTGTATTTGTTTGATTTCTAGTCCAAATATCTCATCATACTTAAAATCAGAAAGAATCACCTACAGAGGAACTTTTTCAGTGAGATATAAGAACTGATTTATCGACAATAGATCTGGAAAATATACTTTAAGAAATCTGGCCAAGATCAATTTCATTGGTTCTATTGGCAGAATTTTTTTTTGCTTGAATTACACACACACACACACACACACACACACAAACACACAGTGCTGTTATAATGTTCAGTGGAGGTTCCCTCTACTTTTATCGGTGTAATATCAGTCATATCAATTATATTAGTGATGTCAGTAAGATCATCAGTCTTATCAATAATAGCAGTAATATCAATAATAGTATTATGCGTGTGTGTGGGTGTGTGTATAAAATTTCTGAATAAAACATGACACCTCCACACAACAAACACACACATTCTTCTGACTCCATCTGTAAACAGCTTCTCAACCATCATATCCTGCAGTGAATGACACATGGTGGGTTTTTCCTCCGCTTCTGGACCTGAACCATTCACGAACACTGACACTGTCTGGGACAATTGATATTCCACCAGCGTTTCTTGCCTTGGACCGAACAGTCGCCTCTGGGCAAAGTGATTCCCAAAGCAGACACTTCCATGACTGGTGTGTGTAAATGAGCTGCTGGGAACCTGTAGAAGTGTGTGTCCCAGTCTGACTGCATCTGTTTTTAACCAACACTGCAAAAAGTCACCTGGTAGAAACAACACCAATGTTCCAAAATCTGCTTCAATGCTCTGATATCCAGCAAAAATAAATCTGACAACAGGCTGAGAAACAATTTAAAAAGTATGTCAACTAAAAAAAAACATAATGTGCCTTAAAACTAAATGAGTAGCATAATTTGGCTTATTTTATGCTTAGTACAAGAAATATGAATAACCTTAATATGAGGGTTTTTTTTAAGTTACATATAGATTTTTTTATACAAATATTTGTCTTAAATTTTCCTTCTAAAAAAAGACACATTCTAGACCTAAGTTTTTTTTTTGTTTTTTTTTAACCACATTCTTATAAGTATATTTTTGCAGTGTAGAAAAACACACATATCCACATTTAACCCTTAAAGGATAAAACTAGTAAAAGTTCAGAGTTAAATAAAGACACTAGTCTCGTCTCATTATCTGAACCCGTTTTATCCAGACTAGGGTCACGGGGGTCTGTCGGGGCCTGTTCCATCTACAATGGGCCAAGGCGAGGTACAGCCAAATATAGACAAACAATCACTCTCACATTTACACCTATGGGTGATTTAGATTAACCAATGAACCTATCAGTGCATGTGTTTGGATGGTGGGAGGAAACAGACACGAAGAGAACATTTAAGCTCCACAAAGAAAGGTCTGGTTAAAGACACTAGTGTCAGAGTAAAATCTAATAGTTAAATAAAGACAATAGCTCAGAGTTAAATAAATACACTAGTGTCACAATAAAAGTCAAAAGTCAGTTAAATCAAGACACTAGTGTTAGAGTAAAAGTAAAATAAAATACATTAGTGTCAGAGTAAAAACTCAGAGTTAAATAAAGACACTAGTGTCAGAGTAAAAGCTCAGAGTTAAATAAAGGGTTAGGGTTAGGGTTAGGGTTAGGGTTAGGGTTAGGGTTAGGGTTAAATAAGGACACTAGTGTCAGAGTAAGAGCTCAGAGTTAATAGTTAGTTCTAATTCTGTTCAGGTCCAATTGTCCAAAATGTTTTTGAAACTAAAGCTCAGTTATTTACAGAAACCATCAATAATCCCAGATGAATCTTTGACAGCAAACAAAGTGTATTTATATAACACCTTTCACAGACAAGAGAAGTCACGATGCACTTCACAATAAACAATAGGAAACTGTTCTGACACTGCTGCGATTGATGAGGACTTTGGAAATTTGTTTATGTTTTGGAAATGCGTGATTTTCAAACTAAACAAACTGGAACTTCATTAGCTTTGCTTGGAAAACACAATCTGTGAAGCTAACGGTGTGGAAACAAGAGTTTCCGTGGAAATGAAGTTAATTATAAGATAGTATTTGGACAGAAACTGGAAACACAGAAGATGTGGACAATATACTGGTAATGAGGTATTAACCAAAAAAAATCAATTAAGAAAAAAAAAGTCTTGAATTAAGCAAAAACATCTTCAATTAAACATTTGTTTTATGTGTTTATTTGTTCATTTATTTATTGAAATTGTTTTCAACTGAGTTGATTCTCAGTTGAATATGAAAAGAACCAATGGTACACAGATATTTGTGTTCTATTTCTACTCTTTCCTTTCTCTGTCTATTTCTATTGTCCATGTTTCTGTCTGTTTTACCCTTTACCTAGTTCCAGGCTTTTCTTCATCTTTGTCACATTTAACCCAATTTATCTGACCTGAGTGGTCAGCAGCACCTGATGGCCCAGCTGTGGCTCATCAGAATGCTGCCATTTAACCAGCCTCAGTCTGTCTTCTCATTGTTAGATAGTCAAGTGTTTGCCCTGCTGTCCTGTGTTTTCCTGAGTCTCTGTTCCAGTGTTTGGACTGATCCTGTTTGACTCCTCTCTACTTACCTATGTTCCTGACCGCCGTTCTACCTGACAACGTCTCCAGTGTCCCCCCCCCCCCGGACCTCGACCACCTTTGTCTGACCTATGGGCAGCGTGCTTCTCCCGTGTACAGACCTGGATTCCGCCCCTTGATGCCAATCCAGCCTGAGCTCCAGCCTCTATGTGGCAACGACTCCGGACCGACCCCGACCAAGCCCCAGTTACATCCCCAGGTTATGGACATCTAGAACTACAGACTTCCTGGACCCAGACCCTGTTGGATCCCTATCCTGCCCTGGGTTGCAATAAACTCTGTAAACTTTTACATCTGTATGTCTGTCTGCAATTGGGTTCAGCTCTGGTACAGAACAGTTTATTTTAACCAAAAGGTCAGAGGGTTATGTTTTTGGTTTTCTTTTTTTTTTATTATTGGTTTTTCTGATTCTCATCAACTTTATGCAAGAACTACTAAATTTTCCATGAAATTTTCAGAAAAGGTTAGCCACCAAAAATGTGATTCAGCAATGATAATGCTAGTGCTTTGTACTGACAATTGCCACTGATACAACCCCCCCCCCCCCCATGCAGATTCCGGACCCTCTGCTCCTGCACCACCAGACTCACCAACAGCTTCATCCACCAGGCTGTCAGGATGCTGAACCTGCTCCCCTCCCTCCCATGATGGAGAGCACTCATCCAACAGCCCACCAGGAGCCCATCAACTCCCACACATCCTTACCAGACCATCAGGATGTTGAGCCCCAGACTCTCTTGCTAAAGGACTGTGAACTAAGACTCCACACCTTCTACTCTTGCACTAGAAACCAGAAACATCTGCCCAGGCCATGCAATATGCATCTAGGCCTATGCAGTTGTCTCAGACTGCTAAAGGTATATCCCCAAAACGTGACGCTTCCAGTCACCCATAATTTCCACCACTCCCGCCCACCCATTCATAAGCGTATATATTAAATACAAAATTTAAAAGTGAGTTCATGTGCCTGACCTACAGCATGAGCACACTGAATTTGGGACAAATCTGTACAGACCGTACGCAGTGGTGGACACAGCAGCAGACGTGGCAGCGGCACACGCAAAACCATTACATACCCAGTGCTTCAAGTTTCGGGGATGTAATAACCATATGCTTCTTATAAGTACAACAGATTGTAGAGTTGTCCTGTCATGTTTGCCTCGTCTTGCACTTCAATGTGTCTTGTCTCTGTGCAGATGTGAGATAGCAAGAAACAAAATTTCAACCCCTTCCTTGTATGACCAAGAAATTGACAATAAAATGTACTTTGATAAGAGAGGGCAAATCAGGTAAAACTTGTGTGTGTGTGTGTGTGTGTGTGGGGGGGGGGGGGGGGCTGGGTTTGTTGCGCTGGGCATCACTTTTTAAGAATAGAATTTGTGTTTGAAATGAGGGAAACTACTGAAGAAACACTGAACATTTTCATGTGTGAAGTCTCGGAGGCAGGAGGTTCAGGTTCAGCAGATTCAGGGGGAAACAGACGTGTCAGTGAAACCTGTGAAATCTTCAGGAACCAAATAGTGGAACCAAAAGGAGGAGAAAGATGAGGAAGAGGAGGAAGAAGATAGAGAAGGAGGTCGATGATGAGAAGGAGGGAGAGGAGGAAGTTTGGGTAACATTCATATGTTTAATAGTGGAATACAAACTCAGATAAGATAAGATAAGAACCAGAGTTTAAGGGAAAACTACAGTTTCACCACAGATTTAAAGGGTTTAAGGGAGAAAAACATTTTAATGACAAATTAAAAGGGTTGTGGTTTCTTCTTTAATGTCATTTTCAGTCCATTTTTAATAAGAATGTGAACATCTGCTTTTGTTCATGCACTTTCCCTCCATAAATAATCTATAACCAATAATCTATAACATATGATACAAAACAAAGACATGTTTAGTTACTGTGGAAAAATACATTTTACAATCCAATTAAAAAGTATATCAGGAAAGTTTCTGTTCAGTTAAAACCTCATTTTGATTCAGTTCTGAAAATAAACTAAATACCTGAGTTTCCATTTGTGTTTTTAATTTTTAAGTGCTTTTCTTTTAATATTCAGAGAATTATTGGAATTATACTTATGTCAGGTTCTTTTAATCTGCATTTAACTGAACTCCATAATTCATTATGAACTTCCCCCAAACATCTTAAATAAACTCTAAGTGCAGACTCCTGGAGCAAATTGAATATTTCAGTAGTTCTTTCACTTTCTTTTCAAAACATGTAAAAGGAAAATGTCTGGCCCCAAAACTAAATTAGCCCCATAAAGTTTCATTTTACACAACTGCCCAGTTCATGCCTTAAAAAGGTCTTTTTACAAATAGAACATAAATATAAATACAGTAAATTCTGTCATTAATCTAACTTTAGAATTGAAAATACAAACAATGGACTGAATATAAATATAAATTGGATTTACACCATATTGGAAAAATGATTGATATGTGTGTTTTTATTATTTTTATACACCATGTTTTAATTTGAATTGTTTTACTATTTTGTAATATTTTTTACACACCCTGTTTTAATTAAAAAAAAATTTTTTACACATCCTATTCTTTTACACATACAGTTTTTATTTTATAAATTTTTACACACCCTGTTTTAATTTGTTTATTTCTTGCATACTCTGTTGTATTATTTATTTATTTTTTAAACCAAGCATCACCCTCAGGCAGACAGAAGTGAAGCCAACCTGAAGTGACAGAAATGACAGGTCAATGGTCCTCCACTAAGAGCTGACTCCAAAACGGAGTCAATCCCCATAGACACCCATTTTAAAAAGGCCAACTTCACAGCAGAAATAAACCTGTTTACATCCTGTTTTTTTTTTTTTTAAAAAAAGAAGTTTAATAGCTCAAGTTTACCTTAATGACAACTGTGAGGCGTCTGTTTAGATGCAATTTAATTTTTAAATTATGCATAATTAGCGGCGTGTCTGTTTGATTGACAGGTGCCAGATGCTGCCAGTGCTAGAGCTGGTGGATAGTTCCTGGGAAAAGTCTCAACATGGAGTTTAACCACTTCAGTTCTTTGGTTTCACTGAACTGGACCTGTTGGTTTTGTTTGCAATGTTCATGTTAATTTGTGCTGGGACAATTTTACTGGACAAATATGTCTTTCTCTGCTATTGAGAGCAATAACAGACTGTCTTAGAAGTCCGTTTTTTCAGTAAGTGAAATTATATTCATATACATTAACCCAAGTCCTTTGGCTGGGGGCTGCGGTTGCTGCTCTCCTGCCTTCCTGCCCCAGGTGTTGCCAAAAGGTGGAGCACTACGTCTCAGTGGGGCGCTCGGATCCAGCCGGCCTTCGGGCCCATCTTCTTCTTGCTGTGAGCTTGTTGCATTTTTTTGTCCCTCACTAATTTGAGGTGTTTTGCAGCAGTGTCCAGGGACAGGAAAGTGGCAGCTGTGTGTTTTTTTAACACCATGCCTCAGCTTTAGCCTGTCAACCTCTATTAGCTCCAGGTTAGCTCGTAGCTACAGGCAGCACAGTTTAACAGGTGTCAATCATTCTCCTTCTCAGTCTTAGCTCCACCTCTGAATAAATACATTTTTGGAATTTCTGGGAGTGACGAAAATGTGTGACCACTACCAAGATGGAAAGATGTGGTTACCGTCTTCTTTGTTTCATTTCAGATCTTCAGAATCCAATGAGCTACATGAACAGAAGCTTCTTCCATTTTTTATGTACAGTCTGTTTTTTACACACCATATATTTATTTATTTTTACTCACCCTGTGTTAACAGTCTAGACTCTGGTGGCTTGTTTATGTCTTTTTTTCTAAGTCTTACCTTTTATTTGAGTATATAAACCCTGTGTGTCTCTCTTTTGATTGTGAATTTGTTATCTGCAACATATGAGCATTCTCTATTTTGTTCTGATTTCTTGCTTTTTCAATGTGTTTTGGCTTTCTAGATATTGCTGTTTCTCTAATACTCTTTCTAGTATGCACACCCCTTGTTATGTGAACTTTTGCCTGGTTTTGACCTCATTTGTGCCTGACCCCTGCTTGTGCTTCTTCAGATCTCAGATTTCTGGCGTGATCCTCTTCTGTCTACTGGTAACATCTCTTGGATTCTCCTCATATCTGACCTCCTGACCACTGATTTTGCCTTTTGTACCCCAGCTGCTGTTCTCAATGGAGAATCCTTAACACTGATGAACTATAGAGAGGAAAATCTTTATTAATGCTAACATTATTAATAAATATTGTAAAACTATATTTCTGTCTCAGAGTGCTACATTTGGGTTGGTCCAGTTTCTGGCATTGTTTCACCCTGTTTTTTTTAAACACAAACTTGAAGAAAATGGTGGATCAAAGTGGTTCATGTGCTCTCTGTGGAAATAAAGCTTCATTTTTTCCCCCTGCATGTTGTCAGAACAAGCAACGACACAAAAACTAGCTGGATGACACTGTGGCAAAGGTAAACACATACAGAGAGTGAGAGGGGAGGGAGTGTTCCATTACACATTCTGAGCCAATCAGAGAACACAGCAATATTAATGAAATAACAATGGAATGACACCTTATATATATATATATATATATATATATATATATATATATATATATATATATATATATATATATATATATATATATATATATATATATATATATATATATATATATATATATATATATATATATATATATATATATATATGTCTTATCTTTAAACTGTTTTTGTAATTGATTCTTTTTTATTACATAAAAAATGCAAAAAGAAGTTTAAATGTGATGTATCCCTTCCATTGTTTATTTATTTACTCCCATTTATATGTTATATGTTATTTGAAGTTGTACTATTTTGCACTACACTTTTGGAATAAAGAAAAATTCATATTTTATATATTTGTGTTAATGTCATATTATTTACAACAGTGATTATTTGTGGTCATGGGCTTTCAGGGACAACTGGACCTCATTTTAGAACTCAACTCATGTTTTTAGTTTTCATCTCAAACATCCCCAAATTGTGCAAAAAAAAAATAAAATTTTGCAGCATGCATGGGGTGGGGGCCTCAGAGATTTCTTGATTGGAGCCCCAAGAGACCCTTGCAACGCCACTGGGTGAAGGAGGAGGTGCAGGCGCAGGTGGAGGTGTAGGTGCAGGTGGGTTCGTGAGCCAGAGCTGCTCCTCCTCAGACTGAAGCAGACAGATGCTGCTGAGCACGAGGAGGATGGTGGCTTCACCCCTTCATCCCGCGTGTCTGGATCAGATGAGAGGAGGAGGAGAAGGAGGAAGTGGAGGAGGGGGGAGGCACCCAGGATTCCCTTGAAGCTTCTCTCCAGGAAAGAAAAAAACATGTTCCCACATTTGATTCGCGCATCTTTCACTGGATAAGAACCTGCACGAGCTGCGCAGACCCGTTCCGTTCTGACACCGACTGATTCCGTTATGTATGTTTTTCTTTCTTTTTTTTTTTTTTAATTTAATAAGATGCCGAAAGTGAGTCACAGAAAAATGTCGGGAACATAATCTGTCAAATAAGAGGCTGTGAATCAAGCGAACAGGTCGATTTAAAGACAAACAATGACTGAAGGGGGGAATATTTCCAAGCATCACGAACAGAAAAAGAAGCATCCTGGTTAAAAACGGGCTAAGAAATAGACAAAAAGAAGCATCCTGGCTGGAATGAGTGGATTATCACCAACCACACTGACTCAGACTGACGGAGGGAAAAGTTTGACCCGGAATCTGCTGGAAATGGATTTGATGTTGCGCATTGGTTTCCAGTCTGGATCTGGACCTGGTCTAGACCCGTTCTAAGGTGGACCCCTACACAAACAACCTGAAGTGGTCCAGACTCGGTCTAAGGTGGACCCCCCACAAAAATATCCAGAACTTTGCGTATAAGGCAGAGGAGGTCTTCGGTTCTGGGTCTGGTTCATAAATCTGCAGGACGGCAGTGGTTTCAGTACCGGTACCAGCTCCGGGTCCCCGTGTGTGGTGTCAGTACCGGCTCCGTGTTTCTGTGTATGTGACCTCCTAGGCTCATATTGGTGGTGTCAGTCCCGGTACCGGATCCGTGGCTCCTCTATGCAGATCGGTTCCGGTCACCACAGAGATGCCAGTGCGCGCCGTCACCACCAGGTTCATGTACAAGGGGCTCTGCACTATCCCGGATGTCCTCTCCTACCGGACCCCTGTTCACTTACCTGAGGATGAGGTGGAAGGTAAGTGGGTTCGGCCATTCCAGTTTCGGTTCTGGTTTTAGTTCTGTTGGAGATGAAGGAAGAAAACTCTATAGATCTGTAGAAAAAACAAAAACAGGTGCATGGACAGCTCCGGGCGCGTGCACTTTGGGCAACTCCAGGCACGTGCGCGGTTGATTGACTGGTCCCCATGACATACATACATCCGGTACAGAAGGTTCTGGTTCGGCTTTGGTTTCAGGTTTATGTTAAGGTCCAGGTACAGATACAGATACAGATACAAGTCATGGTTCCGGTCCGGGTCCCGGTCCAGGCTTATAGACCAGACTGAGACAGTATTTCTTATGTTCTGTCTGTTCTGCGTAGAAGAGGAACAAGTGGGACTGTATTTGAATTTTTTTTTGTTGTCAGTTTACATCTGTTTAATCCTGCATCACATTCTTTTATGCTTTTATATTTGATCCTTTTCTCATTTCATTCCTTATGTTTCATTTACTGAATACTAGAATCCATCAATGACACCTGTGAGAATCCACCTTATTTCAATTAAGTCCATTGTTTTATTTATTATTTTTATTCTATAGTGCTGTTGTGTTTTATGTATGAGTGGACGAATAAATTATTGGTTTATACATCATTCAATGAATTCTGTAAAAGAATCCAAACAACACAAAAAACAAAAAAAAAAGGATGAAGCTTATTTTTGTGTCTTTTCCTTTTTACATTGTAAATTCAACATCCTCAGCATTGACCATAGAAAAGAAAAGAAACAACAATATAAAAACATTATTTACCATCTCAAGGATGAATCTATGAAATGCAAGATGACATTGACTATATTAACTAATGATAGGCCGATATATTAGGCTGATATTTCTGTTATTTTCTTTGCAATTGACTATTTTTTAGTGTTTGCTCAATTTTTTGTGTATTTGTTTGCATTTTATTTTATTTTTAGTGCATGTTAGTATATTTTTGTGAATTTTGGTATAGTTTAGTGCATTATAGTGTATTTAAACACAACCATCCTGTCATTTTACAATGTGATACTGGAACAAAGTCTTGAAGTTACCATAAATATTTTTTTTTACTTATAATGCACTGAAGTATACAGTTACACCTGTAAATTGTTAGAACAAGATCTTTTTTAAAATTTATTTTACTGTCGAAACAACAGATATATGTTCCAGTGAAAGGTCTGGACATTATTGACATCACAGATGTTCTGAACAGGCTTTTTCCCCGAGTCCTCTGATTTTGACTGATCGGCAAATATGGGGTTCTGATCGAATACTTCTATAATACATAAAAAAAATGGAGGAAGACTTAACAGATCCAGACTGTCCCTTTGTTTTATCATTTTCATTTTTGTTTATTTATCTGATCTGAGTGCTGAAGGTCATGGTTTCACCGCCACAGTCGAGCTCGTCTGACAAAACTGAGCCAGACGAACCTGGGTCAGATGGACTGTACCACAATGACCCGGGATGTGGTACTGGACGCTCATCCTTTAATTCTCTACAGTTGGTTTCCTGAAGTTCTTCTTCTTTTCTGAGGCTCCTCCTCTTTTCTGAAGCTCCTTCTCTTTCTGAAGCACCTCCCATTTTCTGAGGCTCCTCCTCTTTTCTGAAGCTCCTCCTCTTTCTGAAGCTCTTCCTCTTTTCAGAAGCTCCTCCTCTTTCTGAGGCTCCTCCTCTTTTCTGAGGCTCCTCCTTTGGTCAGAGTCTGTCTCTTTTTCTCTGTTCCAGCCTGAGCTGCACCAAATTTTAATGTATCATTTGTTTCTCCATCTTCTCTTTCATTCTACCACTTCCTACTTGCCCCCCCCCCCCCACACACACACACATGTACTGATCCTATTAGTTATTTGTTACATGCCATTTACTGTTATTTATTTGTATATTGTTCATCAGTTCACAAATGTTTTTGATACAAGCCTGATTTTCACTGGCAAGCTCTGCCCAGACCGTCCTCTGGCCCCTCCCATTAAAAAACATGATTGACATCGATAGACGTCAATGGCACCAGTGAGTTAAATGTATAGATCGTTTCTGATCACGTAATAAATTATTCCAATTTAGTCTGAAATCATGTGATTGGACTTGATTTCCAATCCCGTGATCAGATCAGGACATTCCTAATTGATATGATCCTTCTTTACCTGGTCCACTTCAGACCAGGATGTGAAGCCTGAACTAAAACCACATTGACGATCCCGATCTGTGCCACAATTACTAATTAATCAATTAATTAATTGTTGGTAATCGTTGCTATTGTTGAGCCTGAAGGCAGTTTTTCTTCAGATTGAACAAATGCAGCTGCTGGTGGTTTGGCCCAGACCCAAACAGACGAAAACAGAGATCAGTCTGATCAGATCTGATCTGATCTACCAGGTCTTTTATGCCCCCCCCCCATCCTTCCTTTGAGCTACACATTTGACATTGAAAACCTCGATCTGCAATGACGGCATAAATTTAATTAAAAGGTTGGCGACTGAAAAGCAGGAATTACAACAATAGTGGAACAGAAGGAGTGTTGTGTTTTTGTGAGAGGAGACGGATGAGGTTTATCTGGTCCTGGAGTGTTTTCAAACTGTGGGCATCCAGCTGAAGGTCACACTGGAAAAACAATGACCCTCTAAAAACAAGTACATAAAGTAATGCGAGATACGTTTGTTTGAATCAAGCAAAAAACAAATCTGCGAATGGAACAAGTGAAAATTATGTTGCTGAGATTTTATCGAAATAAGATTTAAAAAATCAATTGTCTATTTGTAGATTTTTTATTTTTGTTTCAATTAAGGAAAAACATTATGAATTAAGTTTAAGTAAAAAAAATATTGAATTAAGCTATAAAGTAATCATCTTGAAGTAAGTGTAGCATTTTTTTGGTTGTTATCCTATGGCCCTCTAGAACGTTGCGGCAGCTCCCATTCACTTTGAATTAACGTTCCCAACTTTCAGCAGGAAGATTTTTTTTTATAACCGCCCGCTGCGCCGTTAACGCTCGCTGCACATGGCAACGCATTTTGTCACTTCAGATTCACGTTACCATATCACTCCGCAGGTAGTTTGGCGACTTTGAAAGTAAATATTCACTACATTGTAACGGCTATTTTATCCACTCTGTTAGAGTAGTAGCAGTAATAAACTGTAATAACCCATAGAATAAGCGGAATAATGTATTGCCCATGAGTTACTATCAGAAAAATATTCCCTGACGGGGCTGAACAAAAATATTCCCTGAAGGGGAATATTTTTAATTAAAAATAATTAAATTCCCTGAAGGGAAATATTTTTGCTTAATTAATCAAATGAATAATTAATGACCTTATAAGTTTAATAGCAAAATATTTGTATTTTTACCATTAATTGAAGACACGAAGATGGAATTTTTACATCTTAAATGTCTCGCTTGGGCCCCACCATTGTTTATTTAAGTAAGAAAAACAACCTGAAAGACCTGAATATTAATAAGAATGATTAATATTAATCAATAAAATAATCTGAAGGTTGCTACAATAACAATTTGAGCTCTTTGTACTAGTGTACAGTGACATATTCAGTCTTAAACAGTCAAAAACTACCTTGCAACTTCTTTGTATAAATTAAGAGAAATGTATTTACAGGAAAACTATATACACAAAGTAAACAAAGAATAAACAGACAATACAACACACACTCACACACAGATAATAAAATGAAAACTTGGAGAAAAACAGACAAATGGAAAAACAGTAGATATTAGATCTGATGGTAAAGAAATATATAATATATAACTTATCTATTTTTTCCGTTCTCAATTCAAATCTCCTGTAAATTGTGCAAAAACAGTTAAATTTTTTTGCCACGCACAGGTGGGGTGGGGACCCCAGGGAATTCTTGCTTGGAGCCCCAAGAGACCCTGAAAACAGCACTGTGAACTGAAATAACAAGAAATGCTTTTGATCCATGATGAGTACTGCAGTGTTGAGCTTTTTTTTTTTTTTTTTTTTAACATAAGTCTGGAAATGATCCTATGAATTTAGTTTCATCCCCAAATCTTTAATTAGCCCAGGGCTTACGTTCTGATATGGCTCAGCTCATGTCATTATTCTGCCTCAACTGCAGAACCAGTTTTGAGTCCAAGGTCTGTGAAGAAAGAAAGAACTACTGACTATAAATATAAACATTTAACACTGTCATGGACATTTAACACATATTTATTATCTTTCCTTTATTTAGAACCAGCAGGACATGTTTGTCATCTATAGTCCAGGGGTTCCCATAGTGGGGAAGATTTTTGTAAAAATCCATTAAATGAATAATCACATACTGAATACAAAACAAACCAGTGGTGCCATTATTATTTATTTATATTTTGTTTATTATTTGTTTTTCTTCCTTGGTTGTTTTTTTTCTGTGACACTTTCAAAATAAAATAAAGGTACAACAAACCCCACCCCTTCACAAACCTTTTATCTTTTAATGGACATCTTCCTCTTAAAATGAGAGATTATGTGTTTGACCTTTCAAGGTCGCCCAAGGTCAAAGTTCAGACACCATTTTGAAACTCATTCCAGATTTCCTATTTGTCAATAATAGTAACAAAGACTCTAGCTCCACTGTTCCTGTCCATTTTTTTAAATTAGTTACTGACTGACCCCCAACCTTTTGGGTCAACAATAAATACAATCTATACACACAAGATGCTAAATTGAAAGATGAGCATTTTGATGCTGGTTGGAAGTCTGCGAGATGAATAGTTTATAAGGTCTATAGAAAATTTGATTTGGACTTTTGTGACCTTGACTTTTGTCCTTCAAGGTTCTGATGTCAATGCACATTAACTGTGAAAGCAAAAAGCAGAACTGATCCTGTATGCACAGCTGAGTATGTAGGAATGAAAAAGAAATTCCTGATTTTCCCAATGTCTGATCAATTTTGGTGACCTTGACCTTTTACCCACATTCATCAAAATGCAATGGGATCTATTCTGATCCACCTCAAACCTTTCCTGAAAACTTCATGGAAATTAGTCTAGTAATTTTTGCATCAAGTTTCTGACAGACAGACAGACAGACAGACAGACAGACAGACAAACCGACTCAAAAACAACACCCCTCTCTCCTTTCAGGGGGCGGAGTAAAAATGTAAATTAATGCTGTCAAATTAGGGCTGTCAAACGATTACATTTTTTAAAATCAGATTAATAATGGGGTTGGTGTGGATTGCTTTTGATTAAATATTCATTTTCAATCCATATTAATTGTGTTTGTGACATCCAAATGTAGTACACAGAACGCAAACTAAGTACACACAAAGAGATATGTTCTGGCGTGGTCTGTGTGAAGCAGGGGCAGACTTTCATTTAAGCAAACCCAGGCAATTACCCCCCCCCCCCCCCACACACACACACACACAGTAAACACAAAAAATATCCCCTCATTTTAATTTACTACTGATATAAAGTAATACAACATTTTTCTATGAAAAACAACTACATAGCTGCAGAATAAACTGTGTTAATGTGGAAATATTTGTCCCACCACACATAACCCCCATCTGTTGCTGTACATTGGACTAATGCAGTGGTTCTCAAATCCAGTCCTCGTGGTCCAGTGTCCTGCATGTTTTAGATATCTCGCTCTTCTTCTTCTACGTTTTTTAATAAAGTATAATTATAAAAAAAATATATAGCTATAGCTAAATATAGCAAAGCTCTGCCCCCCGTGCTGCAGTCAGCCTATAGTCTTCTATTAATTTCATTATAGCTTGTGAATTTGCTGGAAATGGTTTAATATGCTGTAATAATCAGGGAAATGTTCCTTTTGAGACTTTAGATGATAAGAACCATCACAATTTGGATCCAACTTAGAAGGACATGTATAACTGGGAGACATTTTCAACCATTACTTTAATCATTGTATTTAAATTTGTAAGAGCAAACTGATCAAAAGCAGTTTTAGAAGTAACTGTGATGTGTATTTGTAATTAAACTTAAAAGAAAAAAAAAAGTTAAAATTATATATATATATATATATATATATATATATATATATATATATATATATATACATACATATAATAATAATAATAATAATAATTATTATTATTATTATTATTATTACAAGGCATATCAATTAAACTGTTATCTTTTGTCTTGAGGGCAGCAGAGTGTTTGTAAACCAACCATAAAGTGGAACTATAGAAGGACACGTCATGGAAATGAAAAAAAGAAAAGAAAAGAAAAGTGAATGTCAAAAAAATTATAATTTGAGCAAACCACCTTTGGTTTTGATTCCAGGAGAGGTTCAAATTACTTAACTCAACAGATGGTTCTGATTCTTCATGGGTCATGGCTTGGACCTGAAGTCGTCCTCATCAGAGCACACCAGAGTTTGGCATTTGGGCTGGAGTGAAGCGGACCCAGACCAGGCCTGTTTGGAGGTTTTGGTCCATTTGGTTTAGTGCACAGCTGAGGGTGATTGATGCTTTTACACAAATGAGAATCAACCAAAATAATGCCACATTTCCACTGCATGGTATTGGCTGGACCCAACTCAGCTGGTGCACAAGTTACTATTCCTTGAGTGTTTCCATTGCAGATACTATAGTACCTGGATGTCACTGTGATGTGCCATCAAGTTCACTCTGAATTTTTTGTCAGCCACCATAGACAGAAATGCGTCAACCTCCACAACCGACCACGGTGTTGTTTTGCAGACTGACATCATTTCGTTGTGGACTGAATTAGCTTTGCTTTGTAATGGAATTATACTGTGTCTTAACATTGTATTATTTCTTTATTCTTTGTATTATTACTTTGTCTTTGTAAATCACATCTGAGAGTGGTTTGCTGATTGTGCTTAACCCAGGACATGTTTAAACCAACAGTAAGAGGGGGTCTGGTTATCACACCTACCCAAACTCTTGTGTCTCCTTTGATTGGCCAGTTGTATTTGTATAAGAACCTGTGTCTCCTTGGTCTGGCAGAGATCTCTCCACACACATGCTGCTGTGTGTGTGCTCTGTCTTGAACATAACTCATTACAATTATTTTTCTAAATATTATTCTGATTCCAGCTTCGTTCTTAATTAAACTGAAATAATTCCTCAACAGCTTACTGTAACTCTGAATCTACTATATGTTCTGGACTATAAGCCGCACCTGTATATACGGTGCATTCACTGTATTTTAAAAAGAATATATTAAAAGAAAGAACATACAAGCCACACCAGGTTATAAACCGCAGATATCTGTTGAAAGACAAAGCCAAAATTATGAGATAAAAAGTCAAAATATATAAGGTGCACTGTGGTTTTTGCAGAACTAGTTAATATGCAGGAATAATAACTGCCTCATGTCCAATAATCTAACGACAACTACTGGGGCTGAACAACAACAGAACTTTATGGTCATTTTTCTCAGTTTGGTGTTTGTGCAGTTACTGCCTTTTTATGTTGTAGGTCAGTATTGTGTTTGAGTTGGTTTGTTTATGTCTGTGTGTGTGTCTGCCTGTTTGTTTGTTTGTTTGTTTGTTTGTTTGTTTGTTTGTTTGTTTGTTTGTTTGTTTGTTTGTTTGTAAGCAGGTTTGCACAAAAACTACTGGATCAATTTCCATGAAATGTATAACGTGGTCCAGAATAGATCCCATTACATTGTGATGAATGTAGGTCAAAGGTCAAGGTCACAGTTACCAAAAATGTATTTTCGCAATGATAAGAGATAAGGCAAATTAGGTCAAATGTGTGGGGGGTGGAGTTTGTTGCTGTGCCAGGCACCACTTCTTTTTTTGAATTATTTTTGTTGGCGTTAAAGCATGAAAACCAGAATGTATGTCTAACTTGAAATCCAAAATAGTTGCAGCTTTGACCACACTGTAAACATTGCATCATAAAAACCTGTAACTGATAAAGATAAAAGATAAAATGCAAAGAAGAAGAATATGAAATCAAATGTCACTGTAGTTTTTACAGGAAGAGTATGTGAACAAAAGAAGATTTGCTTGTAGAAATTATATTTTTCTATTGTTTTGAGAAAATACAACTGTAAAATGAAAAACAATGTGGTGCTGTTTTAATTGCTAGATTACAATGTTAAAACAACACCCAAATTGCTTTTTAAAAACAATTTTTAAAAAAAGTTAACATTGAACAAATTAAGATTTTAAATACCTAAAACAATGGGTATCTGTGGTTCAGTTGATACAACAGAACCACAGGGTTGGCAGTTCAATTCCTTGCTCTAATTTGACTTTTTACATTGAATATTAAATTTCAGTGTTTAAAATGTTAAATCTACATGTTTAAAATGTTAAATATGTTTATGGTTTGAATGATTGTTTTGGTAACCACAGGATTTTTTTTTTTTTTACCGTGCCCAATTTTTACATGAACTTCTCATATTTTCTTTATACTTATAATATAATAAACATAAAACTGTACTTGTATTAAAATGATAACTCTTGATAAAGTAATTTTCTTTATCAATACAATGATCTGTTTCTACTGAATTCCATGTTTAAAGAACAGTAGAACAATAAAGTAAACAGTGTTTCTTAAACTTTTCTAGGTTGAAGGTTGAAGATCCTTAAACTTCCTCAGGTCACATGACCATCCACACCTCTAACCCAAATGACAGCTGTTTTCAGGAGCTGATGAAGGAGTCGGTGTTCTTTAATGGATTCTCAGTTACTAAGGAGCGTTTTGAACAGATGGCGTCCTACGTGGACGGTCAGTGCATCACCTCCTGTCCTCGCCTTCGTCCTTATGTCACACACTTGTCAGAATACCTGATATGTATTCATATCAGGACGGTGTTGAACACAGACCACAGACAAACTTCTGCTTCTTCTATCACATGTGCTCAGAGACGTCTCCTCTAAAATCGAATTTGTTGAGTTGACATAAGGTCAATAGGACACTCTGCCTATTCATTCTCTCTATTTGTAAATGATCAAACACACTGGAAGCAATTAAGACTTTTTAGTGAAATAAAGATCTTTGATTTTTGTGTGTATTTATGATCCTGGATTAAACTGATGTGGTTTTGGAAATGTCTATGTGCATCCAAAACTACAGCTGCTTTAATGAGGACAGGATTAAAACCCAGTTAAAATGTACTAAATTAAATGTTCAAATATGTTAATTTTGTTCACATTTCTTTGAGTCCAAATGTCTTAGAACATGTTCATCTCTTAGACGAGTTGGTTCAGAATCAGCTCCTTCTATAGTAAATGGAACTGTTTGGTTCATTGACTACAAACTCCACGGTCATTGGATAAATGCCACCATTATGTCCCGTTCCCGGATGCTCAGCTTCTCTGGTGGTTAATGGAGCTGTGGGCGGGGCCTTGGATGCTGAGCTTCTGCACGATGAATGGAGGATCAGTCCAAAGGGTGGATCCCATTTTGATTGACAGGTATTTTCAGATCTACACAATCACTGGCAGCTCAGCTCAGTCCCATTTCTTGGTATTTAATCATGCCCAACATTGGTTGGGAGAGATTATTGTAATTAATGTCTGTGTCTGTCTGTCTGTCTGTGTGTCTGTCTGTGTGTCGTCTCAGAACGTCACCTTTATTGTCATTGCAAAAGTATTTCACAACGAAATTTGTGTGCACCCTCCCTGCGATAAAGTGCAAAAATGCAAGATTTTAAATAGTGTGTAAATAAATAAACATTTGAGCTAAAAATCTAAAGTTTTAAATATAACAGTATAAAACCACAATATAAAAATAGAGTTTAAATTAAAAATATAAAAGGTAAACAGATGACAAACAGCTACAGATCTGCACAGTTGGTGGTTTTAACAGTAGTTATTTCACATTCCCATGTTGTTGTTATGTATATTATTTGTTTGTAGCTGTTAAATGCAGTTATTGCTTTGGGAAAAAAACTGTCTCTGAGCGTGTTGGTTCTGGATTTCAGAGCTCTGTACCGTCGGCCTGAGGGCAGCAGGTTGAATAGGTGGTTGTTGGGGTGGGAGGAGTCTGTACTGATGCAGAGGGCTCTGCTGAGGTAGCAGGCGCTGGCGATGTCCTCCAGGCTGGGCAAAGAGCAACCCATGATTTTTTTGGGCTGGATTCATCACCCTCTGCAGCGCTCTCCTGTCTGCTGCAGAACACCCCCCACACCACACTGCAATGCAATATGACAGGATGCTCTCATTGGTGGATCTGTACAACAGCACTACACTGTAGATTTTGCAGTGTTAATTTGGAGACAATGGGACCAAATACACTCTAGAAGAAGTTAAATAAACTCTCTAAGTGTTGATTTAACACTGCAAAATTTACTGTGTAGCAGCTTCTCCTCCAGGTGGTTCCTCCTGAGAACCCTCAGGAAGTGAAGTCACTGCTGAGCCTTTTTATCCACCGCTGTTGTGTTTTCTGACACTGTGTGTGTGTGTGTGTGTGTGTGTGTGTGTGTGTGTGTGTGTGTGTGTGTGTGTGCGTCCGCACAGACATATGATGGTATAACTCAATGAATACTTGAGATATCACCATGAAATTACATGGGCATATACATATAGTTAATGTAGAGAAGATGCCATGATCCATTTGAGTAAAGGTCAAAGGTCAAGGTCATAATTAACTAAAAGGTTAAAATTACATTATGGGTTAAACCTGAAGAACAGAGGGTCACAGAACTTTCAGATTGGTACTAAACGATGCAGAACGAAGATTTCTACAATTCTCATATTTGGTGTTTTTATCTACGACCAGTAGTTTTTGAGATATCTGGAGGTCAAAGGTGACATGTTGTAAAATTAACTTCTATAACACTGTTTGTGTGTGTCAAGCATAGACATATCACATTATAACTTAATCAATACTGGATATATTATTATAATATTACACACACTGACACATATATACATTCAACGTAATTATCAATATTACAAAAGGTCAAACATCAAGGTCGCATTTAGCAGAAAAGTCAAAATCACATTATTGGCTCTAATTCAAGAACATGTTGTTATAGAAACTTGAGATTGGGAAACTCAGTGAAATTACTTGTTAATTTCTTACAATAAATAAAACACACACATAATTTAACATAATGTTCCCTTGTTGCAGTCCCTGGAAAAGATGCCTACTTGGTACAATAAGGTTACAGAGTATTTTATAGAAACGGAACAGAGGCAGAATTTACAGAAAAATAAACTGACACAGTTTATGATGCAAGACAATAATGAGCTTCTGTTGTTTAAAGACCAGCAGATGACACTGGTATGAGCATAAATTTATAACCACCACTGCTTTGTACCAGCAGCATCCTTTAGCTAACTGACTGAAAGGGCTTTCCCCTGATAGGACAGGACAGCTGGAGTCCCCTTACAACTGGACTATAGTCAAACACACACACACACACACACACACACACACACACACACACACACACACAGGCAACCGGCATATTTTTTCTTCCAAATCCAGTCTGTATGCACAAAAACACTCAGCTTTGTATTCAAGGTGGCTGACAGAGCAGACTTGGTCCAAAGCCTCCTGTCGGGGTATGGGGGTTCCTCCTGTTTGGGGGAGGTGTTCTCCTGTTGGCTGTGATCTCAAAATACTGTTCACATCCTCCGTCAGTGACGCACAAAGTGTTGCAGATGAGCTGGTGTCGGGCTCCGAGTACAACTGCAGCGTGTTGGGACTGTTGAGCCATAAACCAAAGCTCTTATCTGTGTCTGCACATGTTCGGCAGCGTCTGCACATGTGCAAGCAAAGGTGTGTGTTTGACTCTTGTGGACCCAGTGTACTGCAGTGCTTTGTCAAATACGCAACATCCAAAGTCATAAAAAACACTGTTTATTCAATCCAGTCCGTACTCCTGTGTGTATCATGTGACTAAATCAGACAGAAAAGAAAAATGGAATGAATAAAAGCACTGTTATTGGCAGCAAAATGACAAGCACTGAATAAAACAAGAGGTGGACAAGAATGTTTTCTCCAGCTGGATTTTTTGTGCATTTTTTGTATAATAGTGGACTGGATTTATATAGTCATTTTTTTTGGTCACTCAAAGTACTTTATATTAGTGACCATCATCCACTCTCACTCTATAGCCGCCCTGTAGACAAATGGTCCCTCTGACCACCACTGAACATTCATACACCAGTGTGAGTGGTACTGGAGGCAAGGAGAATGAAAGTGTCTTACCCAAGGACACAATGGACTGACGAGGACAGAGTGGGATTTGAACTGCCAACCCTTTGGTTACCGAATGACCCCCTCTAAGACATTAGTCATGGGCATCCCCCAACTGATTAAATATTAGTGATGACTGGGGGAAGGTGTGTGTGTGTGTGTGTGTGTGTGTGTGTGTGTGTGTGTGTGTGTGTGTGTGTGTGTGTGTGTGGGTGTGTGGTGGGGGGGGGGCACACTCTCCAAGTGATTTTCTATAGTCACCATGATTCTGTGTATGGACTGTATGATAAACATTGTTCCTGATTTTACCCACACACTTTATATGTTTCATTTGGGTTAGTTCTTTCAATGTAAAATGGCACAAATAATGTATAAAGCAAGAAATAATTTACTGGCAAAAATATCTGGGAAATGTTTAAAGGGAGAGAAGAAGCCTTTAATATAAGGGGAGAATTAAATACATACTTAAAAACAAAAACAAAGAACAACAGGGAAAAATATGAGCACATTAACACGTGTAAGAGTCTGGAGTAAGAGATAAAGCAAAGGACAAACACAAAGATTTTAATTCTATATAAACTGTTTTTAAACAGTATATATGCAGGATGTACAATATGGAGTGACACATAAACACAACAAAACATGATGAATACATTCATTGTGACTCTGTTGATACTGAGACGATGAGATAATTAATTAAATACTGAAATAATTATATATGCTTACATCAGTATTTTATTCATGACACATTTAAGTAATTCATGATTGATGTATTCATATATTTAATCTATGCATTTTCATTTTTAATTCATTCATGACACATTTAAGTAATTCATGATAGATCTATTTATTTATTTAATCAATGTATTTTTAGTTTTAATTAATTAATTAATGACATTTAATTAATTCATAATAGGTGTATTTATTCAATCATGTCTCTCCTGGCACTCTGTAAGTATGAGGGACACCAACAGTTTGATGTCAAGTTCCATGTGTGATTTCTTTTCAATTAAATGTCTCCATCTTCTAGACTGGACTAAAACATTTCCTTTTTTTTTTTTTGCAAACATTCTATTTCAGTGTGTGCTATGGGATCGTGAAGAGGTTTTCAAACAATATGAAAAAAAAATAAATCAAAAAAGGACCTCTCTCTCTCTGATTTGACTCACTCACTCGCTCGCTCGCTCGCTCGCTCACTCGTTCACTCTCTCACTACTGCCTTTTCTGTCCACACAAACAAAATCTTATGTACATTTACTTTTTCATCAGTTCTGTTTAAATGTAAATTATGGTTTTCATACAGTACACTGATATCCATTTTCTATTCTAGTTCTGACAAGAGTGAGATCATTTTGTATCTCTGGCAGTGGAAACATTAATATTTGATTTCAGATGTATGTGTTTTATTAAAACATGAAGATTAACTGTTGAAATCTCTCTCTTTCTCTCTTTCTCTCCCTCCCTCTCTCTCTCTCTCTGGTTTGATCTGAGTAGTAAACACATCATTTTGACAAATGCTGGAGTAACCTGAAACTTATTTTACTGTGGAGAGTTGAGACCATTGTTTGTGGCAGTGCACTGTTGGTTCATTGTGATTCTTTTATCTCAGTTTACTGTTTATTATAACAGGTGCCAGGTCAGGATGACTGTTATTTAGTGTACGTCTGTGTTTCAAGAATGAGGGCACCATATCTATATTTTGCCTAAGGCCCCAAAATAGCTAGATCCACCACTGCTGGTGATGACTTTAAGTGAAATGTAAGTTATTTGGTAACGTTACAACAACAACAACAACAAAAAGCCTGAAGTTTATCATCATTTCGAAATGTTGAATTATTGTTGGGGTTGTTTTTTTGTTTTGATGTTTCAAAATGACGGTCTTTCATTTCTGGATCGTCTTTTTTGGATTTTGACCTATTTTTGACCCAAGAGGTCAGGGGTCACTCAGTCAATACCTAAAAAGCTAAAATGGACTATAACAGAAAAACCAGTGGAGATAGATTTATACCATGTTTCCACTAGTACTGGATCTGTTTGACTAGACTTGAGTAGTACATTTCCATCATGGAAAATGACCCAGTACCATGGGTCACCTGGTACTAGGTTTTTGGTATCAGCTCCATCGAGGTTCCAAGCAATACTGAAAAGTGACGTATAAACCTTGCAGACAATGATTGGTTAAACAGTTTTTTAAAAATACAGTTTACAAAATACAGATGTGTAATAAATATATCAGTATATTAATCCAGATGATAACATCCCATAATACTAAACTGTGGTCGGTCCAAGTTCAGTCTTCGGTGGCTGATATAAAAATACAACATGTAACAAGCAAGTTTATCAACAATTCTCTGAGTAGACAACACAGAAGTACATGTCGTCCCAATACGATGACCAGGTACTGTCAGGTCAGTACTATCGCTATGACAACCAGGTACTGTACAGTCAACACTATCCTGTAATGGAAACACTACTGAGTCCAGTCAAGTCAAGCCGAATCAAGCTGTTACTAGTGGGAACGCAACGTTAGTTACTGTTATTGACAGATATGAATCCTGGCATGGGCTTCAAAATGGCATAATGACCTATGACCTATGGCCTAGAAAGGTCAAAATGAAGGTCAGATGATTTTAAATGGTCATAACTCCAAAAAGAGTGGTGATAAGTACTGTTACTATTGTTGACAGATTGGAAACTACGTGTATGCTCCAAAATGGCATCCTGACCTTTAACCTTGAGTGACCTTGAAAGATCAAACCTATACTCACATTTTGAGAGGGAGGTGTCCCTTAAGAGCTAAAATGTTTGTGAACGGGTGGGGTTTGTTGGTACCACTTGTTTGTTTTTTTAATGTAAGCTGTGGATCAGGTGAAAGAAGAGGCAAAAAAACACACCTTTGCTTTTAGCCTACGCCTTTTTATTTTTATGTTTAGTCTTTATTTAATTATTGTACTGGTTGGAAAATGATTAAGGTACAAACCAACAATGAACAAAATCATTCATTCAAGTTCAAGTGTATTCAACTGTTCATGTCCAGTCACCTTTATTCTGTCTTGGGTACTTTCATTGTCTTAGTTATTTCTACTTGTTTTTACTTTTTTTTTTGTTTAACTACCTCTATTTTACATTTAGTATTTGTTCTCTTATGTTCAACTAAACATCGCACTGAACTGAAGTACATCATATTATTTCATTTTTAACCTTTATTTAACCAGGAAAAAGATCACTGATATTACAAATCTTCTACTAATATGATGATAATAAAGCTCCCAAGTTGTGTCATGAGTTCACTCTGAAATTCATCCAGGACATTCATGTTTGCAGAACATATCCCACTAAACCCCACGGATCACCTGCAGTCCTCCACCCCCCCCAGTAGATCAGGTCACATGTCAATATAAAGTCGACAGCAAACAGGTGTTGGTTCTTAGACAGCAGTAGGTTCTTTTGGCCTCAGGGCATTTGCTGCTGCGATTCTTCACCTCCTGAAGTTACTGTGCATGTGTGCAAATAGAACAGGACAAACACTGCATGAATATGGATGAGCAGGGAAAAGATGGTTTGTGATGCTCGCCTGAACACTGCTTTTTAAATCTGTACGTTTAAACTGAAAATACTAAATATGAACTGTCATCCACTGAGCATTTAACAGCAACAAACTAAGCCAATGATGCAGCCCTTATCGTAGATAATGTAGCCCTTAACCTGAACAATGTAGCACTTATCTTAGATAATGTAGCCCTTAACCTAAACAATGTAGCCCTTATCTTAGATAATGTAGCCCTTAACCTGAACAATGTAGCCCTTATCTTAGATAATGTAGCCCTTAACCTGAACAATGTAGCCCTTATCTTAGATAATGTAGCCCTTAACCTGAACAATGTAGCCCTTATCTTAGATAATGTAGCCCTTAACCTGAACAATGTAGCCCTTATCTTAGATAATGTAGCCCTTAATCTGAACAATGTAGCCCTTATCTTAGTGAATGTAGCCCTTAACCTGAACAATGTAGCCCTTATCGTAGATAATGTAGCCCTTAACCTGAACAATGTAGCCCTTATCGTAGATAATGTAGCCCTTAACCTGAACAATGTAGCCCTTATCGTAGATAATGTAGCCCTTAACCTTGAGAAGTTAATTTAGCTCTTAACCTGGATAATGGAAGCTGGACTGACAGTTTGACAGCACCATAAGTGACTGGACCTTCTGTCCACAGAGCATGTCCAGTGAAAGCAGAACAAAAGCACTGATGGTGAGTGCACTTTGAGCTTTAGCGCTGCTGTTTGGAACATTTGAATGAGAAGCAGGTGAATAAAGTCCTACAGTGCCTGTGCACCTAGTTCTGGTTTCATTTCCTTCACAGACTGAGGCCTGGTTCTGGGTCTGGTTCTGCTGGTTCTGGCTCTGGTTCTCCTTTCTGTGGAGCTCATCTTCATTCACCTCCTGCTGCTTTAACTCTGTTCCTGTTTGAACTTGAATGTCACGGCTGCTGTCGTCAAGGTGATCGGCTTTGATTTGTAGTTTCCTGGACATTCGGGCTCAGGCGTCTTTTCCTCCAGGACAGTTTGTTATTTTTCTGCTTCAGTAGAAACACCTGTTTATGAAGAAACTGAGGATGCTTCCTACTGACCTGTTTTATTTTACAGGAAACAGGAAGAGACAGTGTTATATTTCTCTTCTACACCTGACATTATTACTGTGGTCAGTCTGCGTTTGGATCCTGTGCATGTTAATAGTTATTTTATCTTTTATCTTCCATTTACCTGTTTATAAATGGTTTGATTTTAAATCCTTGTCCTTTTCCTCTTGCTTCAGACTGTTCCACACTACAATGTGCTTATATTTTTCATGGTTGTTCTTACTTTATGTTTTTAAATGCGCCTCTCCCCTTAGATTACAGCCTCCTTCTCATTCTGGGCACATTCCCCAGAGTATTTTGGGCAGTAGATTATTTTTTTTCTTTGTTCATGATATGTGCTGTTTGAAATGGAACCAAATCCATAAGATTTATTGTGTGATTGCACAAATAGTGTCTGTGTGTATTCTCTAGATCCTTTTATTTAATGTAAAGGAGAGTTAAATCTAGAGAAAAAATCATTTGGGAACTGACACAAAAGTATGTCTGTGGTAAAACATTAAATAAAAGTCATACATAGAAGATAAAACTGTCCCATTTTAAAACTGTCATTTTTATAATTTGGTTTTCTTGGCGTCACTCACTTGTGTCTTCTGGCTGGAAGCCATTCTTTGGGATTTCCCTCATTATTCAAGTGTAAATCAGTGAGACTCTGCCAACATTCAGCAGCTGGAGTCTTGGCATTAGATTGTATTTTCATGGAGGCTTTTAGCTGCAGTCAACACCATTCTGGTGGTCAGGTTCAAAGATCACATTCATTTTAGCTCCAACTCAGGACGCACAACCACAGGCTCAGTGGGATTTATGAACATTAAGTAAAGTCAAGCTACACTAAAAAAAAAAACAGAACCAAACTATAAATAACACAACAAACCATCCACAGATTTATGGGGTAACATGCAGAAGCCAAAAAAATCCATCATTTCCACATATAAATCTGATGTTGTTCACACACTCTTCCTGTAAAAACTGTAAATAGTTATATTTGAATTAATCATTAAAACAAAATCTCTCCAATTACTACAAACAATTATATTTGATTTAATTGTTATCAAAACTATTTTCAAATCAACATCTTCATATTGTATTTTCCTTCACAGTTTTACAACTTTTTGGTATTATTTCTACAGTCATTTTTTACAGTGTAGGATAGAGATGTGGAGGTGATGTTAGGGAAAGGCTGGGATGGATCCAGGATGGGCAGAAGTGTGAGCTGCAGGAGAACAGTTGTTTTCTACCATGATAAATGAAAGACAAAGGGTTTTAATCCGACACCAGGACAAATAAACCTCAAACAAGCACCTGCAGATGGAAGAACAACCACACACACACACAGGTTTGTTTACCGTCAAAGCAATCAGACCTGGGATTCAGGTGACGACCTGCCATGAAATTATCAGTCAATATTTCATTAGGCTTTTCTTTTCCATTATAAATGTGACGAACTGGTTGTATTTGCTGTGCTTCAGTCGACTCTTAAAGCAGTGTAGTATCAGATCAGGCTGTGGCTCCACTCACATCACACACAGGAAGTCCACAGCAGGACATGGACATGTGATCATAAACACAGATATATGTGACAGGTTCATGTTTGGGTTCACAAACAGCTCAACAATAGCACTTTCTCATCAACTTGAAATAAAATATTGATCCCACAAATATCTCTAAGAACATGAAGGTGCTCTGAACCTCAGCTGTTAGTAAATTATGGAATCACAGAAAAAAGAGCATTTATTTCTTCTACTTTTATAACTCTTATAATTTTGTTACGCCTGTAAAAAAAATAATGCATGTCTTATCTCACCCCTGTCTTATAGGGTGAGAAACTGGCATTTTAATTATTGGTCCTGAGGCTCAGAGAGGCTCAAAGCTAAGCTCCAAACATATTCAGTAGTCCCTTTAGAAAAGGTTAAAAACCTTGTTGTTTTATTTGACTCTGAGCGTAGCTTTGAGTCACACATAAAGGCTGTTACTAAAACTGTTTTTGATTATGTGACCCTTTCTCTCTTGAGCCAGTAAAAAACTGAAATCTTACCTTTTTAGGATAGCTTTTAATTAAATTCTTACTTTTAGCATTATTTTATTCTGCTGATTTTATGTATTTATTTTTATTTAGTTAGTTATTTTATTATAATTTATATAATAATATAATTTTTAATTTCTTAACTGTACTGTACCAACTGTAACTGTACCAAATAAAGATGATTATTATTATTATTAGTAGTAGTAGTAGTATTATTATTATTACCACCCCCACCAATAAATAAATAAATACATAAATAAATACAGACTGGTTACATTTTGATGTTATGGTTAAATCGCGTATGTCTTTGGTTGTATTTTTTTCTTTTCTTTTTAAAGTACCGATTTAAATACAGTTTAGGAACCAATACTGTTTTGAAAGTACCTAACCCCAGACTTTAAATGGTTACAACTCTAAAAAAGTGGTTATACGTACTTAGTTACTATTGATGACGGATCAGAAACTATAAGTAGGCTCGAAAATTGCATCATGACTTTTGACCTTGAGCGACCTTGAAAGGTCAAACCCATAGTCTCATATTTTGAGAGGGAGATGTCCATTAAGAGCTAAAATGTTTGCTAGAGGGCAGGGTTTGTTGGTAGCCTAGTAAAGTAGCCCGTCTCTAGTGGCCTGAATCGTTGGTCTAGCGAGACTCCATAGAGCCTCACCCAGGACCAGTAAACTTTTACCGGTCCAATCACAACATTCCATTTGTGTAGCGAGATTGCAGGGCAGGTTTACCACAATAATGACAGGGTTGAAGAAGTACGAACTTATATACAGTCTATGGTCGGATAAGCAGCATGTAAATGGACCTGGTTGGATATTTTCCTCCACTGTTACCTGTGTGTTCATGTTAATTAGCCTAACCTATAGGATGTTAAAACAATGAGATAGATGCTAGTTTAGACTTGTTTTCATTGCACTGTATACGTCACATTGTTCATTGCTCTGATTGGTCATATATAGCGCTGACCTGTTACGTGCAGAACAGTTTGAAATACAGCCTTTGATCCCAGCTGTGCGCTTAAGCTCAGTCTATGGCTCGTATCCAGACTATAAATTCATATCATAGTCGTGCTTGCCAGGCTAATTTGTTGAGCCTGGAAACAGTTATTGCCTCCACCAGCGGAAGTTATGTAATGATCAGGGTTTGTTAGTTTGTCTGTTCGTCTGTCTGTAGCAACATAATTTAAAAAGTTATCGATGGATTTCAAAAACATTTTCACAGAATGACAAAAGGAATAAGTGATTAGATTTTTGGGGTGATCGGATTACCGTCTGGATTCAGGATTCTTTACTATTGACAAATCCAGTTTTGACATAAATGATTCTAAGTCAATATATCCAGTTGTTGTTATTATTATTGTTATGGTCAATGCAACAGGCCCATACTGATACTAGGACAGAGAAAAAAACAGAAATCTTATTGGCCTGTCATTACTTCATTAGCCTTTTGCATGTTTCCTGCCTCCTCTGCATTAAGCCCAGTCAGTCTTTGTCATGAGCAGCCGAGTCTTTTCTACCCCACTGGTATTTTCTGAAATTACTCTCCTATCGTTGTGTGAAAAATTGACACTCAGAATTCTGGTGGTATCATTGCCCCTGTGTCTGCGGGGGAAATGCTGAGCTAATTAAAAACCTGCACTGATTATAGACAGTGCCGGTTTGAATTCCCCCGATGGGTGACACATTACTGAGCATGTGCAACATCACAGCGGTGGAAGGGACCTGTATTCTCTGATCTGGGACTGACTGCTACATGTAATAAATGCACCCAGAGGTGTCACTGCTTTTCATGGTGTAGGGTCCCATGTGGTCCAGATCCAGAGGTGTCACTGCTTTTCAGAGTCAAGGTCCAGCAGTGCCACATGGACCCAGGTCCTGTTCAACAGTGTTTGTATTTAAACTCTGACCAGTACTCACTTCTCCATCTGCACAAAACTGTACAGATATTTACACATTTATGAAAAAACATAGGTAATGTTATGTGATGTGATTTACATGCATCATGGATCCCAGACCCACAGTCTCCTCTTTGAGGTTATATGAAAGACTCAACTGTCTCCACCGATTCCGCAGGGGTCCTGGGCAAGACAACAACAACCACAGGTGGGCACAGACAGGTCTGTGCGAGAGCCCACAATACCAACGGGGATCCCAGACTTTGCGTCTTTCGAACGCCCACAAAGACAAATGGTATCCTAGATGTAGGTGTGAAACAGGTCACCTACCAAATGGACAACAAAAAGAAGAACACTATGACATGGGTGTATGAATGTGTCTGTCTGTGTATAATGTACCACTGTGATAAATTGATATTTGTTTTATTTTTGTTATTTCATATCTACCCCTTTATGATGGTTATCATTCAATGCAAACCTCATAAGCCAGTGAAGCAACATGCGGCTGCTGACCACACCCCCTCTGGGGAAACTCTGACCAGCTGGTAGGTGGAGTTAGGGACAAAGTCATCATCGATTCCTTCCCTCCAATCAAGTCAAAACAAACCCCGCCTCCAGGCGTTAAAAGTCACCGTCCGTCACTCTGACCGCGCCCTTACGTGCCTTTACCACGCTTACGTCTCTTACTCACTCTGACGTGCTCACTCCCAAGCTCTCCGGCCTGCAGCTCCTTTGTTGCCCAGCAACGGCCAATGCCTCCAGACCACATGCTAGCTCCCACTAGACAGAACCACCCTCCGGCCAGATCTGGTCTCCTCGATGAAGAACACAGTCAGTAGCTGCTTCTGCTATCACACACGGTTTGACGTTTCTATGGTCAATGTTGTGTATCCGTGCATAAATCTAATATATTGAATGTCTTGATAGCTTGTCATCTTATGGTCGTACTTTCCCGCGTCAACTGAGTCCCCACAGTACTTTCTCTCACTTAACTGTTGTTTGGTTTGTGTGTTCTGTATATATTAGGTTCGCTAATAAAGTAGATTTTAGGATACCTTGCCTCTCTTACCTGATAACTGTTGTACAATACTGATTGAAGCTTGTGTTTCCGTCAAACGAATTCACAAGTGATATTAAAATGTGACACCCTTCAGACAAACACATTGGTCTAAACCAGAAAATCAGGTTTCCCTTGTGTCCTGATTGAGAATGCTACCAAGGGTGGTGCCACATATTATGACGAAAATCCTTATTTAACCTTTCCCCAAGGGAACACAATAATGAATTCTGGCTGTTCGCTATTGCCCTTCGTAATTAATGAAGTAGTAGTTATTAAAGTCCTCCAGTTCACATTGCAGTCATTTGGATTTTGTTGTTTAGTTTATTTTTTCTACTGATCTAAACTGTTTAATATCTGTTGATCCATTAATCCTATCAGTCCATGTCAATAATTCATGTAAATACAGTTAATCTTTTCATGGTCATCAGATATGACCATATCTGTACGTTCAGAAGCTCCACAGTTACTGTGGAGTTGTGTCAATGATAGCGTACGGACACACTGGGTTTATGTTCAGTTCAGGATGACACGAATTTAAGACACGAATTTATCAGAAACAGATCAAACTGAATGAGCAACTATCAACTATAAGCTCAGCTTTAATGATCAGTGAATTAAAAATAGGAAAATAGGTGATTTTCATGGCAACAAAAATGCTACATTTACAGAATGTTAGAAGAAATGGTGATAAATTACTTAAGAAAGGTCAGACAGAGAGACAAATTAATTTGGGAACAGACAAAAGTCCCTCTGGGTCTGTATGGGTTAAAGAAAAGATATTTGATGTGGAGATGGAACTAGAATCTGGGACTGTAGGAAACCATAGTTGACCGGAAAAAACCCCCCCAGCTACATTCATTAGAACTGCACAGACACACACGTCCTTCCATGTCTCGTGTAAAACATGTCTTTTGTGGTTGCCTTTGATTTGACATGTTTTCACCTTCTACTCATCAGTAGTCCGACTGCCTCTCCGTTTCCTCAGTGAATTCATTATCTGTCACCAACGCCCAAAGGTCATGACTTTGAGTGTAGGATGGAGCTGAAGGAATGGGCAAACAGTCCAGAAGGAATGTGTGAACAGTCCAGAAGGAACATACCCACAGTCTAGAAGGAACGTACCAACAGTCCAGAAGGAACGTACCAACAGTCTAGAAGGAACGTACCAACAGTCCAGAAGGAACGTACCAACAGTCCAGAAGGAACGTACCAACAGTCTAGAAGGAACGTACCAACAGTCCAGTAGGAACGTACCAACAGTCCACTAGGAACGTACCAACAGTCACCTAGGAATGTACCAACAGTCCACTAGGAACGTACCAACAGTCCGGAAGGAACGTACCAACAGTCCACTAGGAACGTACCAACAGTCCACTAGGAACGTACCAACAGTCCACTAGGAACGTACCAACAGTCCAGAAGGAACGTACCAACAGTTCAGAAGGAACGTACCAACAGTTTGAACTCTGTGATGAATGAGGGTCAAAGGCTCATGAAAAGCATCATGGGTAGCTTCCTCATAGCCAATGGGATGCTACGTACAGTACGTACATGACGTATTTACGTACATTACATAGTTACATACAGTATGTATAGTATTGTACATAGTATTTATGTTTTGGAGGTTTCGGTTTCCTTTCGTAAATTGAACTTTCTTTCGTATTCAGGGACGAAAAATGAGGTAAAGATTTTTCGGTACTTGGATTATTCATTAGCTGTGTCTTTCGTAAGTAGAAGTACCACTGTGTGTGTGTGTGTGTGTATATATATATATAAGGATGTTTACACTCACTACCTAATAGCTACTTGAATGTAAACTTGGTCTTTATGAGACATGCAAACATGTATGTGTGTGTGTGTGTGTGTGTGTGTGATTTCTATACTGTGAGTGGGATCTCAGACTTCCACTTGTGTTCATACACATGATGGATGATGTGGGTTTACATGTAAATAACAGGTGGTGCCACACACACACACACACACACATGCATATAAATGAGTTGTTTCCCCAGTGGAAACAGCAGCTGCTTTGATCACATGAGCTGAATGTATATGAACTTGAAATTAAGTGAAGAAATGACAGAACATCAGAGGTGACTCTGTAGACTACATGAGAACCACCACATGGGCTGGTCATTGCAGACCCCCCCCCAGCTGTTAATGGACATTTTCTTCTCAAAATATGAGGCTATGGGTTTGACCCTTCAAGGGCACTCAAGGTCTAAGGTAATGATGCCATTTTGGAGCCTAAATGTAGTTTCCTATGTGTCAAAAATAGGAACTGAGTATGTATCACTCTTTTCAATTTTGACCATTTGAAATCACACAACCTAGATTTTGACCTTTCAAGGTCACAGGTCATTGTGTCATTTTGAAGTCCATGCTGGGTTTCCTATCTGTCTATCCTTTCGTTATAGTCCATTGTAATTTTTTAGGTATTGACCAAATGACTTCTGACTTCTCGGATCACAATCTATAGACATACGATGCAGAATTGAAAGACCAGCATTCTGGTGCTCATTGGAAGTCTTGATGAATAGTTCAAAAGTTAGATCAAAAATCTGATTTGTACCTTTATTGTGACCTTTGACCTACAGTCTTCTACATTGTCCTACAAGGCTCTGATGTCAATGCACATCAACAGTGAGAGCAAAAAGAAGCTATATGTAAAATGAGTATACAGGAATGAAAATGAAAATGAAATCTCTGATCATTGTGAACACACTTTTTTGTTGACCTTGACCTTTGACCTACATTCACCAATGTTTTATGACATCTATTCTGGACCACCTCATACCTTTCCTGAAAATGTAATGGAAATTGGTCTGGTAGTTTTTGTGTAAAGTTGCTGAGAAATAAACAAAAATTATTGAAAAACACTCCCCTTGTACTATATTGTCATTTTTGTTCTCTTTTTTCCACATGAGCCTGTTTGGCTTCCATCCTGTCCTGCACAATTATGATAATTGTTTATAAATTAGATTGTAAACAATTGTAAAAGTCTACTTTACTGAGGCTGCTGCCTCCGAGACCCGGTCCCGGATGAAGCGAGAGACGACGAGTACGAGTTTGTAAATTGTCTTTGTGCTTTGCTGTTTATGATGTGCAAATAAAGAAATGAAATTAAATACTAGGAGAGCGCAGACTCCACCAAGGCAGATCCATCCCCTGCCCCAAACGACCTAAATAAGTGAATAAGATGAATGAAACACACACGTCCACCCCCCGCAATTTTCCCTCTAGTGATCGCCACCAAAATGTAATAATTTTTTCCTTTCACCAGTATCAACATTTCCTGCAACTTTCAGTCAATTCCATTAATAACCTTTTGATGCATTCACTGCTCACTACACTGGACACAGCTTATATACTTATATTCATTGGTTTTGTGGGTTAATGCATCATCCAATACACTGAAATTCATATCATTACTGTAACTTTGCTGTTCTTGATAATTAAAATAAAAATTTTTTGCATATTATCTTTATGAATTAATAAATAAATTAGAGTATTAGTATTATTTTTTAATTTAATTTAAAAAAATTAATTTAATTTAATTCATTTTCTTATGTTGGGTTTTAAATACAGGTTTCTTTATAATTCCAGGAAAAATAGGTTAATATAAAAAGATTTAAATCATACATGCCTAAAGAAGAAGACTCAAGAAATAAATCTTGACTAAATTTCTCATAATTCATGCACCAAAGAGGTAATAACTTTTTGAGTAATCTTGCTAACAGTCAGACAAACAAACAAACAAACATTTTCTTTTTTGCTTAAATCAAGAATTTCTTTCTTTTATTTATTTTTTGCTTGGTAAGACTGAGATTTTTTTTGTATGAGTCACTTTCACTTTTCTTCTTATTTCCATGTTTCAGTTCCATGTCTTTCATTCTGCAGGTGTGTTTTTCTCTCTTTTCTGTGTTCGCTGCTTCATCTACTCAGTCTGAAATAAAAAATAAAATAAAAAAAAAAAAGCAACACATAAGTCTTTGGAGTAAAATCACCCAGATTTCTTGTGTATTCCAGGACCCAGATCAAAAAGAGCCAGTGCACTTGTGTGTCTTTGATGTGCCACCGCTCCTCTTACGCTTCAAACAGAATATTTGGATGCACAGGTTGGAGAAAAGCTAACCAAATGCCAACGTTTATGCAGTTGTTTTTTCTTCACGTTGGTATTAGAGGTTGAACCTAAAAACCTGCAGCAGATCAGGGGTTTCAGTCCAAATGTCCCAGGTCTGAACTGGCCCTGTGGTGTGTGTGTGTGTGGGGGGGGGGAAGGCAGAAACCTGGGATGGGTCTCCTTTTCTAGCTGTGAAATATTAGTCTAATTAGGATGTATTTGTTGGTCTCTGTGGAGCTGAAATGACAGCGTTTCCTTCCACGCTGCTCAAATATTCCCACTCATCTCCAGGTTTTGAGGAAGTTTTTTTGTGTCACATTCAATAATGAGGCTTTAGGACATTTCATAATTTTTTTTCCCATTTGTATTCATCCCCTTTGGTGTTTCCTGTCTTCCTTTTGTGTGTCTTTCAATCCCTTCACATTGATTGTGGGAGTGAATATTATGGGATAGAAATTAACTCAGCTTTACTTTTGTAAGTTTTTATTCAGCTGTGTGTGTGTGTGTGTGTGTAGGTGTGTGTATGTGTGTGTTTGTGTGCGTGTGCGTGTAGGTGTAGGTGTATGTGTGTGTAGGTGTGTAGGTGTGTGTGTATATGTGCGTGTGTGTATATGTGTGTGTGTGTATATATGCGTGTGTGTGTGTGTAGGTGTGTGTGTGTGTAGGTGTGTGTGTGTGTGTGTGTGTGTGTGTGTGTAGGTGTGCGTGATGCCAGAAGCATCCACAGTATTTCCATACCAAACATATATAGTGTTTCCTCTACTTACGAAAGACTCAGCTAACGAATTATCCAAGTAAGGAAAAACCTTTGCCTCAATTTTTCGTCTCTGAATACGAAAGAAAATTCAATTTACGAAAGGAAACTGAAACCGAGCCATAAATACAGTACTGTATGTACATTACTATATGTAACTACATAATGTAAGTAAATACGTCATGTATGTACTGTACATAACATCCCATTGGCTATGAGGAAGCTACCCATGATTCTTTTTGTTACCCTTTGACCCTCATTAAACAGAGTTACTGTTGTTTCCTGAGTTTTTCACATTTATTTACGAAAAATTCATGGCACGAAAACAGTTCTGAATAATAATAATAATAATAATAATAATAATAATAATAATAATAATAATAATAATAATAATAATAATAATAATAATAATAATAATAATAATAATAACAACAACAACAACAACAACAACAACGAGTCCCTATACATTTGCACACATAGTGTCCTGCAGGCTCGGTCCCTAATAATAATAATAAATTACATTACATTGCATTTGGAGGACACTTTTATCCAAAGTGACTTACAATAGAGGACATAATATACTGAACCCTTCATGACTGTTCCTGTGTGACATGTTTTTCCATTGACCGTCATATTACACAAATATAACTTATAACTAATAACTAATATACCAAATGGAAAAACAATAATTTTGACAAAACCCTTGTTTTTGCCCTGGCAAGAGGTGGGTTTTTTGGGTATAACACAAATGCTATATGGAACTGCAATGGGCAGACCTTTTTTTTCACAACTACATTCACATGAATAATAAAAGAATGTTGACAGACATTCAACAAGAGGAGAAGAAGAAGAGTTTGAACAGAAACATGGTGCAGTATATGTGGACACACCATGAAAGCACATTATTTTTAATTTAGTATGAGATACAGAGGGACTATATAGAGAAATAATGAATATATCTATAAAACAACAGATTTATCTTCATGTTTATGGAATAAATTTGTGTCACCTACGATAAATAAATCATCACATTTGTGATATAATGGAAAAAAACACATTTTCATTCATTCATTCAGTTTAATTTATTTTGAGCAAGTGAGCAAGCAACACAAATATGTTGCATACAACAGTGTCTGACAACACAAAGGCTCCCAACAGAACATATTCAAGACCAACAAATCAAATTAGTATCCCATACTCGAAAAGGCGTGGGAGGAAGAAAAACATATTTAAAGTTCTTACCAGTAACTTATCATAATGACATTTCAATACTTTCCCCTATCTATACACTTCAAAACAGAACAATGCATTAGTATATTATATAAACTAATTCAACAGTATTTAACAAATATGTGTTCACCAAAGGGAAAAAAGGAGGAGAATATAAATATATGTATATGCATGTACATACATAAACACATACATACAGACATAGACACAGACATACATGCATACACATAAATGTACACTAATCTTGCTTCTATTTTGTGCCAATCTCAAGTTTCTATGACAACCTGTTCTTGAATTAGAGCTAATAATGTGATTTTGACCTTTCTGTAGTGTTGGGGAGAATAGTTTTAGATAGATAGATGATAGATAGCTTTGTTGTCTGTTCCACTAAAAAAAAAAAAACAGAAATTCTTGTTTGTCACGACTTCTTACAACAAACACCCTCCCCACTAAAAACACAATTAATAGACATTAATAAAAATTAAATAAAATCACATAAAATAATTAAAAACCCTAAACACACAGTGCAGATATTTTTGTGTTATTCAGAGCAGCTATTGCAGAGGGGATGAATGATGTCTTGTAAAGGTTCTTCCTGGCCAGGGGGGGTTCTGTAGCGTCTGCCTGATGGCCACAGCATGAAGGAGTGATAAATGTATTTAGTTAGAGAATACTGAATACCTGCTTTAAAATGTATTCTATAACATATTCTGTTACATTGGTTAATCTTGGTACTGTATTCTAAACACTTTGTTTTAAAAACTACATTTGTTTATGAAAATGTCACAGGACAACAGAGGGCAGAGTAATGCTATACATTATTGTTTGGCTGGTAGAAAAAGATAAATACAAATAATAGAATTTAATTATTCTTGTTTCTTTCTTTATAAAAGTGTCAAACAGATGATATTTCAGACATCAAATGTCCTTTGATGTCTTTGACGTTTATGTGTGTTATGAGTTACATTGTCAATGCAGCAATTTCTTTGTTTTCTAAAGAAATGTCTCCCTAAGGAAACTAATAAAGTAACTGAGCCTTGAACCTTGATATACACGTTATATGCCTTTTTTTTTTCATTATGAACTTCAAATGACAAACATCCTAGTATATCATTGACTGATACTGTCATATTATCAATAATTTTGCATTTTTATTACACTGCCTCCTGGAACGTTGCGACACTTTGAATAGACATTCCCAGCTGTCTGAGGGTAGATTTTTTTCAAATTTTTTCTGCGCCATTAATGCCCGCTGCCAATGGCGATGAGTTTTGTCACTTCACATTCACAGTACCATATCACTCCGCAGGTAGTTCGGCTTTGAAAGTAAATATTCATTACGTTGTAATGGCTATTTTATCCAGTCTGTTAGAGCAGTAGCAGTAATAAGCTGTAATAACCATAGAATAAGTGGGATAATGTATTGAACACACGTGACTATCCAAAAAATATTCCCCAACGGGGCCGAACAGCACCCTGACACCTTCAGTGTAAATATTCGAAGTGACCCAGAATCCAGGATCTCTTCCAGATCACCACCAAAATCTAATAATTTCCAGATCTGTCCATTACCAACCTACCCTGTAAATTTCATCAAGATCCGTCCATAACTTTTTAAGTTATCTTGCTAACTAACAGACAAACAAACTTTGGCAAAAACATAAATTCCTTGGCGGACCTCTCTTCATTTGAAGGGGGGAGGTCTGCCTTGGCAGAGGTTTGCGCTCAGAGTGCTTTTCTAGTTGTTATTATTATTATTATTACCTTATTGAAACAGTGCAGTCTTGTCTTTCCTTTTCACAAACCTCACTATCACAGTCTGTGTATCATCTTTCCTCCTCAGGAGGGGGTGATCTGCCTATCTATATCTATTATTATTACATTATATATGTATTACATTACTATCTAATATGTCTATAATCCAGGTGTGTCCTCAGTTAACACCTGCATTACTCAGTTTGTCCAATAATGTCAGACAGGAAACAAAGGAGCCGCATTAACTTCAGGAAGTAGTAGAGTTGTGCAAAGAGCCCCTCCCCCTGGAGTCCACAAACACCACCACTTGTCATCTTTATCTCTCCAGCTTCACCCCTGCTGTCAGCGGTCACACGTACAGTATGACCAGTGTTTAATGTGGATGACCACCTCATTCATCTTGGAGTTCTGCTCCAGGTCAACTATCCATTTATCCTTTTCAGTGTTTTGAAATCGCAGCAGCTTCACTTCCTCGAGACGCTCCAGGAGTTGTTTCCTCTGAGAGAAAATCGAGCAACTTTTTATTGTCATCCACCTCCTCCATTGCAGTGTTTTTCCTTGGACCCAATGTGAGGATGTTAAAGTACAAATAATCACAACTGTGTGTTATTCTTTCATTCGTTCGATGATGCCTGACCACAGCTCAGTCTGCTGTTACTGTCCTTCAGTGTGACACGTCAGTTGTCCAAGCAGTTGACGTGTCACCATACCATCAGACCACAGCACTTTTACATTGTTTGGGGAAACTCACTTATGTACTTCAGTTTTTTTTGTGCATTTAGTACATACTGGCAACGTTTTATAAAGTTTTATATCCAATGGAAAAGTAACTATGGTAGATATGACAAAAATATCTGTATTTATTTGGGTTTTATGAGATGTTTTTGTACATTTGTATGCATTTTTATTAGTTATTTTCAAGCACAACATTTAACAATCGTGTGTGGATTTGTATTTATCTGATTATTTTCCTCTTTATTCCATCCACACATTCACTGAATGAATCTATTATTCACTCAGAACATGTTCCAACACTCATAGGTCACTTTAAATGACTCTCACTTTTTCATTCCTAACATAAAATCAATCCTAAAAACGTTCCCGTATGCTTAGGTTGTCGTCGAGGTCAAAGGTCACCCATAGAAGCATTCATGTGACCCAGAGCGTGGCTGATACCTGACCTCGTTTGTCACTGTCTGAGTTTCCTGTTTGTTTTTTCCGAACGCCCCCTGAACACAGCGTTGCACTTCCCTGTTCTTATTTTATAACACAGTCATTTACTGTTTTCTTCCAACAGAGATTCGTGAGGCGTTCAAAGTATTTGACCGTGATGGGAATGGTTTCATCTCCAAGCAGGAGCTGGGTATGGCCATGCGTTCGCTGGGTTACATGCCCAACGAAGTGGAGCTGGAGGTCATCATCCAAAGACTGGACATGGACGGTACGGCTGCTCCTGTTTCATTATTTATTTATTCATGGTGTTGGTGCCATTTTCTATTCAATAATTTAAGCTCATATTTAGTTATTATTATTTGGATATATTTAGTATTTGCATAGTACAGAATATTTATGATTGCATTACTACACTTGTATTTTAGCCAGCCAATAGGAACTGACGCTGAGCAATGACGTTCAGGAGCTCACGCATCTATCCAATATATGTATGTTTGTTATATTTTTTTTAGATCGTCAGTAAAATCAGAGCGAACACACTGTTTTCTACTATCGTTCACACTTAAACACACTCATTCTTTCCATCTAAGAGAGGTTACTTACTTGTATGGATCTCCAAGAAGAACCTGATTAAATTACATGAAGAGACATTTAGCCACTACACATGGTTTTGTTTGTTTGTTTTATTTTTTATGTCTGCTCTTGGTTTGGATTTTTCCAAAAGATTCATTACAGTTTTTGGACCCATTACATTCACAATTCACCAAACTTGAGTTCCTTTTAATAAATCAGAATCATTCTCATCATCATTTGTTTCCATATTCAGTTAAGACTCCACAAAAATGAAAAAATACTTATTATTTCATTTTCCATGTACAAATTAAAAAAATATATATTTTTCTTTCTTTTAATTGTTCACATAAATTAAAAATTGGAAATAATCATATGGACCAAATGTGTGGTTTTATTTTGACATTTTTTAATATATGATTTGGTCTGATATTTGAATTTTATTTTAAGAAGAAAAACTACTGCTTAATTGATTTGCATTTAAAAACTGAGTAATTAAAATTTAGTTTAGTTTAGTTTATTTATTTAGCACAAACAGAACCAACAGAAAGGACCTTTTGTGCAGGGAGAGGAATGAAGCCAGAAAGGCTTATACAGAATTCCGCCCCCAATATAAAATTTGATTCCAAGGTATTTACTTCTTTCAGTTTTGTAGTGTATGTCTTACATTTTTTGCAGTGTATTTTTTTTATTTCAGCATGCTTTCATTTTTTTCCAGGGTTAAAAATTTTACATGGTACTTCTTAAATTTTTTTGCAGTGTACTTCTTTCTTTTTTTAAGGGTTTAATTTTTTGCAGTGTACTTCTTTAATTTTTTTAACGTCTTCTTTTATTTTTTTGCAGTGTACTTTGTTAATTTTTTGCAGTGTTCTTTAATTTTTTTACAGTTTACTTCTTTCATTATTTTCAAGGGTTTAATTTTTGAGGTGGACTTCTTTCATTTTTTTCAAAGGGTTAATTTTTTGTAGTGGACTTCTTTCTTTTTTTGAAGGGTTTAATTTTTTGCAGTGTACTTTAATTTTTTCAAGGGTTTAATTTTTTGCAGTGTAGTTTTTGCCATCTTCTTTCATTTTTTGCAGTGTAATTCTTGAATCTTGAATAAATTCATGAATCCAACTCTAATATGCAAGTTTTTTTCTGTTGCTGTTTTTTTTTAGGTGATGGTCAAGTGGGCTTTGAAGAATTTGTCACGTTGCTCGGGCCTAAACTCTCGTCTGCTGGAATGCCCGATAAGTTCCACGGAGCCGACTTTGACTCTGTGTTTTGGAAGGTATTTACAAAACACTGAGTGATGCTTCCATTAGTACCAGGTCTGGTCCACTATCTAATCACAGGCATTTTTATACAAGTAGGTGGATTAAATATATAATTGACAACAGTATTTATCAATGGGTTGGTATGTTTACATGCACTTAGAGAAATTTGAATTATTGTCTTACTCGAATTAAAATCAAAGTTTTTAAAGCCATGTCAACATCTTAATCTGAGTATAATCGAATCAAACTGAAGTTTGAAAAGTCAGAGTAAGGAAGTCAGATAATGGGATTGTAATTGAATTTCTCAGTGCATGTAAACACCACCCAACCTTAGCTCAACTAAGACTTGCCTGGACATGCCCCCTTCAGGAAGTGACCAGAGACACAGCACGACAACATGTACATTATATGTAATAAATCGTTGTCACCCATATCTTCTCTGGGTGCTGCTGTCTTCTACTACATCTGCTTCAAATCTGCTGCTTTTGGTTAATTATTGTTCTTCTTCTATGGCACCAACCAACCAATCAGAGGTAGAGCTGACAACATGGGGGTGATTGATTGACACAGATCAAACTCTGTGCTGCCTGTAGCTAAGCACTAATGGAGGTAAAGCTAAGAAGAAGCTAACAGAGGTAGAAAGGCTAAAGCTAAGAGCTAACAGAGGTAGAAAGGCTAAAGGTAAGAGCTAACAGAGGTAGAAAGGCTAAAGCTAAGAGCTAACCTGAAGCTAAAAGAGGTAGACAGGTTAAAGCTAAGAGCTAACCTGAAGCTAACAGAGGTAGACAGGTTAAAGCTAAGAGCTAACCTGAAGCTAACAGAGGTAGACAGGTTAAAGCTAAGAGCTAACCTGAAGCTAACAGAGGTAGACAGGTTAAAGCTAAGAGCTAACCTGAAGCTAACAGAGGTAGACAGGTTAAAGCTAAGAGCTAACCTGAAGCTAACATAGGTAGACAGGTTAAAGCTAAGAGCTAACAGAGGTAGAAAGGCTAAAGCTAAGAGCTAACCTGAAGCTAACAGAGGTAGACAGGCTAAAGCTCTGCTGTTGAAGGTGGCGAATGTTTGCAGTATCTGTTCCTCATCCATTTTGTCATCCTAGTGCGACATGCAGAAACTGACGGTGGACGAGCTGAAGCGGCTGCTTTACGACACATTCGGTGACCACCTGACTATGAAAGACATCGAGAACATCATCATGACGGAGGAGAACCATCTGAACAGTCCAGAGTGTCATGTGGACATCGACAGTAAGTATGGTTTTACTGCACTCACTGAGTCTGTTCATGTCCACACCTGCTTCAGTTTTACAAAATGCTCCCTTCCATTTTTTTTTACAGTGTGCTCCTTTTATTGACTCTCACCTTTATCAGATTATTGTTGATCATGTAAACAGAAGAATCTGATCGACTTCATCCAATAACAACAGTAATCAGAGTAGAAGAAATCAGATTACTCTCATTTTTGTGATAGATAGACAGACAGACAGACAGACAGACAGACAGACAGACAGACAGACAGACAGACAGACAGACAGACAGACAGACAGACAGACAGACAGACAGATAGATAGATAGATAGATAGATAGATAGATAGATAGATAGATAGATAGATAGATAGATAGATAGATAGATAGATAGATAGATAGATAGATAGATAGATAGATAGATAGATAGATAGATAGATAGATAGATAGTCATTTCAAAGATACATCACAGATGCACTGTTGAAACAAAATTCCATTGCATTTTACTCCCAGTAATCAGATTACTCCCAGTTATTGTTTTACTCCCAATTATCAGGTTACACCCAGTTATCAGATCACAGGGTCATGTCAACAGGGTCAGTGTTTCATCCTTTCTTCTCTCTCTTCTTTCCACTAATAATATCTGTGTGTGATTTTTTTCGCAGCGACTCCGACACAACAGGAGAAACACACGTGTGTTCGGAAAAGTCTGATTTGTGCCTTTGCGATCGCATTTATTATCAGCGTGATGCTCATCGCAGCAAATCAAATGCTCCGTAGAGGAATGAAGTGAACTGACAACAGACTCTACTAAGGGAAACCTTAACTTTAAGGGGTTTTGCTCACTGTCCTGAACATTAAGGGGTTTCACTCACTGTCCCAAACTTTAAGGGGTTTTGTTCACTGTCCTGAACTTTAAGGGGTTTTCAGTCACTGTCTTCGTAGCGTATCAATAAGGTGGAGTCACTCTTTCTTTCCTCCAGTGAAATGATGTCATGTATTTGTCCTATTTGACCAGTATTTAACAACTGATGTTTGTGAAACAGACAGATTTTAAGGGCTGATGATTGTCCTTAAAGTTCAGTTCAGGAATGTTTAAGGTGAAGAACACACATATTTCTGTGTAAAACATTTGTCGTATAATAGTAGCTCTGTGACTAAAACACTGTGGATGAACGTCCTTCACATCTGGCCCAGTTTATAAAATATACTGACTGATATTGTAATAACATTTTTAGCAATCATTCTGTTGTTTCAATTTCAATGTATATAATAGTCTGAGATTCTCAAAACAAAAAATGTAGAAGTGTGAACTGAAAATGACATCTGTGAGTTCTTCATTATTCACACAAAAAAGTGGTACCAGACAAAACAAAGCCCACCCCTCACAAATGTTTTAGCACTTAATGGACATCTGCTTCTCAAAGCATGACGCTAGGAGTTTGACCTTTCAAGGTCAAAGGTCATGATGTCATTTTAGAGCCTATATGTAGTTTCCTATCTGTCAACAACAGTAACTAAGTAACTCAGCACTCATTTTGGAGTTACAAGCATTTAAATTAATGTGACCTTGATTTTGACCTTCCAAGGTCAAAGGTCATGACACCATTTTAAGCCAATATTTATCAATAATAGTAACTAAGTCTCTATCTCCAATGGTTGTAGCATTATTGATCATTATCTGTTTTACTTGAACAGCTGTTTTTATTATTGTTTGTTCTTTGCTTTTAATTTTTTATTGCATTTTTAATTGATTATTTTATTTTTGTTGTTAGATAACCTGATTGCTCACTTTCCCCTGTATGTCACTTTGGAAAGTCACTTTTAAAAGTGTCTGCCAAATGCATAAATATTAATATAATAGTCATTTAAATTTTTGAGGTATTGACCCAGTGACCTCCGACCTCTTGGGTCAACAATAGGTCATAATCGACACACACAAGAGGCAGAATTCAAAGACCAGCATTCTGGTGTTCATTTAAAGGCTCTAAGATGAATAAGAGAAACATTTCATCTAACATTTTGACCTTTATTGTGACCTTTGACCTAGAGTCTTCAAATTTGTCCGTTAATGTTCTGATGTCAAAACTGAGTATACAGGAATGATTTGTTCTATCTGTGATCATTGTGAAAACACATTTTAATGACCTTGACCTTTAACCTAAATTTACTGGATTTTATTCTGGACCACCTCACACTTTTCCTGAAAATTTCACATAAATTGGTCCAATACTTAAACAAACAGAAAAACTGAACCAAAAACAACACTTTTTCCCTCCGCTTTGAGGGGAGGGACCCACATAAAAATTTAATAAATCCCCAATAATGTAGTCAGGTATTACATTACTGCTACAAAAATGTTTATTACAATATTAGTCTAAGATATTTTATTACATTGTTGGTGAAATTATTACATTATTAGGTTTTATTGCATTTTCAATTGCGTTAAGTGCAAATGTTTGTCCATTTTCAGGAAATCTTTACATTATAGTTATTACATGGATTATTCTGCATTAATGCACAAATTTTACAGCCCTAATTTTATTTGATTTTATTGTATTTTTACAATAAAACAAAGACATATATGTGCTTTACATTATTTATAATTTATTCTGATCATATTCTACTGGGTCTAATGCACTTTAGATAGAATTGACCTCAATTTATTTGAACATCCTTGATCGTTAATATCTTCAGCGTAATTTTTGTATTTCACTAACTCATGCCATCGTCGGATCGAATCCTTTGGGGGCTCGACTTTGGCCCCCGTGTTTGTCACCCCAGATCTGACTTATCTGTTACCTCTGGTGTTTATAGCAGAAAGATTTACCTAATTACACCTGCATGTACAAAGAAATTAGAAATAAATGTACCTTCTAAATGTGAAATCAACCTTGAATTCTGACATATGTATTCTAATAAATATGCAATTTGCAAAATAATAAGCATTGCAAAAAAATATCTCAGTCTTTCCTATTTTTCTGTGAACACTGAATGTGTGTGAACGTGTAGAACAAGTGTGGGCTCTTCCATGGAGCACCAGGAGGGACAAAATTAAATTAATAAATGTGCATATTAGGGCATTAACGACGTCAGTTTTTTTCAAGTCGACTTATCCGTCAATGAAGGTGAAGTCGAGTCGATGAGTTGTGATGATGTCATCACATTTTCAGCGGAGAAACAACACAGACACACGGCAAAAAAACCCCAAAAAAATATGGACACACGTCTGTCCAGCAATGAGCAACTAGCATTAATGTTCACTGCAATGAAACAATGTTCACTGACACAAACTGCATTTTATCCCCAACAAAACAAAGGCTAACGTTAGCAAAGAGTTTTCTGTTAAATGTAAGTGAACATCAGTAGGTGAACATATGTCTACATTTGGTCTGGACCCACGGCTCTAAAACTGGACTGTCCACACGCCTGTCACACGTCCTCACTTTTGTAAAACATTTAAGGCAGCGGCCAAGACACACACCACACTGTCCACATCATGTTTGGAAAAATCAGAGCGTGTTGTCTTAATGCGTGTCGTCTGCGCTGCTACTCGCACTCAGGTTAGCTAGCGAATGCCTCTTCAGATTCATCTAAGGTGAAGCAAAACAGAGTGACAGACACACATGCGATGTGTGTCTGTCACTCTCTTTTGTTTTGTTAGCCCACCACAACTGTCTGCAGCAGCCATGTCTAGTTTAGGTCTGACTGTGTTTAGAGAGAGAGAGAGGGAGGGGGGTGAGAGAGGGAGGGAGAGAGAGAGAGGGTAACATGCAACTTTTCGACTCCTCCAAATTTTAAGTTGACTTGTGCTCCAGGAGTCGACATGTCTATTAATGCCCTAGTGTATATCATGATTTAATTAAAATTGGAAATACACACATTAAATGAATGAATATATCTATTATGAAGTAATTAAATGTGTCATGAATTAATTAAAAGAGCAATGTAACCATATAGAATTATTTCATTAAGTAATTAATTCTGTATGCTTAAACTTGCTATTTTAAAAAATTCACGACAAATGTAATTAATTCATAATAAATATATTTATTTAATGTATATATTTCTAATTGTAATTAATTTGTGATACATTTAGTTAATTCATGATAGATATATTTATTTAATGCATGTATTTCCAATTTTAATAAATTAATGGCGTAATTATATTTATTTATTTTTGTACATTTTAATAAATGTATGACACATTTCAATACTTCATGATGCATATATATATTTTATATATCCATTTCCAATTTTAATTAATTCATGACACATTTTATTCATTCATAATATATATTGTTAATTTAATTTAATCCCTCCTGGCACTCAATAATTTACAGTTCGCTGTGAAATATTTAAATTCAACATATCATGAGAAACGTCTTTTGGCTTCGACATGAACCAATAAAAACAAACACATTGTTTAAATGACATATTTTTTTACTTGGAAAAGTGATGCATTAAATCTATGTGATTTTATTATGAATGTAAACATAATATTTTGTAATAAAATGGAACAGAAAAACATAAAAATATCCAGATTTAATGTTTCATATATGATTTCCAGTTACAGATGCCGGTCATGTGTATTAATACCATGCACTTACTTTCACTTTTAGTCTAGGTAAACAGAGCGTTTTTGTGACGAACTAATTGTAACTGTATTATTTTTTTTACCACAGATTATTTATATTGTGTGTCTAACAGTCCTAAGAAATTAAATTTTTAGATTAAAAAAGTTTCATTTACATTAATCCCACAGATTTGCCAACAAGGCTAATAACTAAGGTTATTTTTTTTTATTTGAATATGCAAATGAGCTCAACACTAGTAGAATATGCATCAAATACACCTTATATAAGCCTTATTTGTCCTTAACTCTTATCACAATGAAACTTAACATGATGAAAGTAACAAAAAAAGTAAATTTTTTTGGATTACAAGTATCTTTGAAAATAAATGTTACTATGCAAATGAGCTCAACACTAATTGAATATGCCCTAAATTCACCTCATACAGTAATTCACTTTTTACATAGTAAAGGAATAAAATACACCTGCATAGGTTGTATAATTTAAAAAGCAGTTTATACGTCTGACTTTACAAAAGATTTTCCTTTTTCTTTTTCTTTTTTTTTACTTTTTTCAATGTTTAATAGAGACTATTTACATGCATTAAAACAATGAAAGACAAACATTGTTATGAAAACAAATAATAGGGCTTAAAATGACAGAAAAACATAGTTTTTCGTTGTGAGAACTCCCATAATTACACACAATATATTTCAATTAAGAAACAACTTTTGTTAAAAATACAGAACAAATACTTTTAATTGGCAGCAATTTTATCTAATAAATTTTTTTTACAGTATTAAACTTGGAATTAAAAACATTATCTCATACATGGCAAGACAAATATGCTTGAACTGTATTTTATGCGGGGAGAAAAAGTCCATTCATTTTTCAATCAATCTTTCAAATAAAAAGTCAAAAATTCTGTTAAATTGCAGATTTTTTTTTTACATTGTAAAGTAATTTTTTTTATTACCCCTATTGAGGTGTATAGTTGTCGGCCATATCAGATACACATCTGGAATTGATGTCAATTAAACCTATTTGCTCAAAAAGGATTTCTTATAGGACTTTTAGTTTGTTGTCGTGGATACCTGAGAGAAAAAATCTATGGTGAAAAAATACATGCGATTACAATTTGTTCACTTTTGGGGTCCAAAACCAGATAATTTGGCTCTGATTTTTGTTCAAGTAAGTTTTTGGAAGAGTTTAATTTACATTTTTAAAAAATTACAATAAGAAAAACAAATCTGCAAAATGCTCTATATTTTTTCTTGCTCTTTTTATCTTAAAGTTGATCATGAGGGAAGGTGTGAAAAATCATTCTGGCAATAATCGTCATATTTTATCTTGTATACATACATAAATATATATATACAGTATATATAGAAATATACTTGTGTGTTGTGTGTATTTGTGTATGAACTGAAGTGACCTGACGTTACCTCTGCACATTTGTATTCATGTGAACTTAATGTTTGTCATATGAAAAGTGTTGTTATAAATAGATGTGTGTGCGTTTCTTCTTCTTCTGTCTGTTTAAATGTTTTCATGCTTAAACTTCAGCCTTCACCGCCCGGTCGCTCTGAAGCTGATCTACATGTTTATTCTGTGCCTTTTGTTTTCTCTCACATTATTACAGATGTTTGTGTTGAAGGAACTTTGGAAAAGACTTTGTTTTTTTCTGTTGGTAACTGGATTTTATTTCAGAAATTAAATAAAAACATTTTGGTTTTAAAGTATAGGAATTCAAACTTAACTTAAAGTTGTTTTTCTTTTTCAGTGTCAAAACATCAAAACAGATTAAACCTTTTTTTTTTTTTTTTTTTTAAAAAAGGATTAATTTTATTAATTATTAATTTTTTTCTCCAACTAAACAAAGTTCAGACAAATGGAACAAATGACCAAAAGCATCTTTTTTTTCATTTTACATTTTCTGAGACTGGATGTCAGCATTTTCAAGAAGTGTTAATGCCTATACTGTAAAAAAAAAAAACTCTAACTCTGACCAAATGTATTTTTCTCATTTCTAGTCCATATCTTTAATCACACTGAAAGTAAGACAGAATCATCTAAAGAGGAACTTTTCAGAGATATAAGAAATTTGTTTTCTCCTAATTTTCATTAATTCAAAATTTTTTTGTTTTGATTGATTAATTTGTTTCCAATTCAAGTTTTTTTTCTTAATTAAATTTTTACTTAAACACTTTTAGTTTAAATTCAGCTCTTTTTTGCTTAGGTCAGCATTTTTGCATAATTTAAGTTTTTGCATCAATTTTTTATTTTATGCTTCAAGATATATTGTATATTTTTAAAACTTGTTTTTCCACCGATCATTAAATTCCAGTGTTGTAAGTTTTTTTTTGTTATTATACAAAAACAATCAGTTTTTAAATATTGGTCATGTGTTTTTCCACTAAAAAAGAAAAAACACCCTGATATTCAATGCGAATTCTTCTATTTTAAAACAAAAATAAATTGGCTTGAGTTTTTCTTTTGTTTCTGAAAATAAACCAACAGATCTATAGACCTGATTGGATGCAATGTCATAAAATTGTCTCAAGATTAAAAGAAGAAAAATCCCTAAATGTGAATTGAAATCCCATAAGCTTATTTCAGTTTATTTCAATGTGAGAATGACACTTTCCTGCACTTTGTTTTTCTGTAACTGTTCTGCGTATGTAGACGTTATGGCATCAATTATACACTGATGTAACTGGAGTCTAGATGCATGTGGTGCAATAAAAAGAACAAACACATGTGGTGCAATAAAAAGAAAAAAGAAAACACTGAAACACTCTCAGCTCATCTGTTTTAGTCTTTTCAACAGGTACTCCACCGTAAAAAAAAAAGAAAGAAAAGGGAAAAAAAAGGAAGTCTATTTCAGGAGGTACTCCACTGTAAAAAGTTGGAGAACCAGTAGTGTCGATAAACACTCAAATATAATAAATACAACTTAATTTAGACAATTTACAGAATATACAACCAAAAACTCTACAGGTTTTGTGTTATAAAAGTCTGTGTTTATACAAAATAAGCATGTGTGAACATTGTCGTTGAATTGGACACAGAAATGATTCCGTTTTTAACCCCATTCGGTGCTGACGCCACATTTCCACCCGCCTGCAGGAGGAGGCAGAAGAGACGGTGGAAGGTCAGGGATGGACAGCAGCTGCTGAGGGGCGTCGCAGTGGGCGGGGCTTGTGTCTGCATCATCTGGAGTTTTTAGGTCTCTGAGGATTTAAATCATTGATCAGTTGAATTCAAAATCAATACAAATAACGTTCGGCCTCATAAGTGATCAAACTAAAGGCTGTGTACGTACCCTGTCCTACTCAGAGTGTCTCGGTTCTTCTCCCTCCTGCAGAGCCAGTCTTCTATGTTTCTGTTGGACACATCTGTGTTGTCTGGGTTTTCTCTTCCACGTCTGTCACCTGGACACAGAAATAAACCAGATCCTGTTAACAGCTACTTTTGTTTTTAAAATGGGACTGTTAAATGTTTAGGAATCTGATTAATCAGAGGGTTGCTGTGGATTAATCCTAATTAATCATGATTAAATGTTCAGTTTTAATCTATATTAATTTCGTTTAATTTTTCATGAGCAATCAGACTCAAGAACGAAGTGAATATATCTGCACTGAATGTGTTTGTCCATACTAGGTGACGCATTAGCCTAGTGCTAGCAGAATCCACCATGAATGTATGCTTTACGTTAATGTGGTATTTTAATCTGAAAGTGCTTCAACGAAAAGAAAAATTCAGAAAAATTTCCACTTATCAATTATTGTTTATCGATCGATAAGGTCAACGAACTAATGATTAATCCATCATTTGTTTGTTAATTTCCTAAATGTTAGAGGTGTGACCCTGTGGTTCCTGCTTACCTTCAACCTGTCGTTTCAGGTTGAACAGATCCTCTTCAGACATGTGAGAAAATCGACAGTTTGGTCCAAAATCACAAACTCCTGATGTGGAAAGAAAATGTACAAGATAATTGCACATCGGTTCAAAAGATGATTAACACATTAACGTCTCCCTAGTCTTACATCCCGGTCCTGGGACACACATAACATTATTTTTTAAAACACATATATCTACAGCTCCCACATTAATGCACCCGCACTTGTCACACATCAAATGAAAGTGAACAAACACATCTGTGTGAAAATATAAACCATTCTAAAGTTCAACAGAAACAATAAAACATACACAAAAGGATGTTTTACACAAAAAAATAATAAGACAAATGTGGCTTTTGAAGGCTGTCATCTGATCAATTAGCTATTGATCTGGACAAATATGGTGTGGTTTTCCTGGAAACACTAGTAACGTAATCCTCAAGTATTTAGGTCCAAAAGATACGTCAGATCCACAAAGGCACAGAAACTGCAGGAATATTTGTCCAACCTCACATCTATGTTGGGGGATTTTTAAAAAAAATATATTTTACACAATATTTCACATCCAAAGTTGCCATTGTCAATGGTAAAACAAAGTCCAAACTGATATTCTGCTCTAAAAATCCTACTGTCATATATCCTGGTGTTTAGCAGCTCATTGTCTGTCTCTTCTGTTTCCGTCCTTCAGTCTGTCTTCTGTTTTATCTATCGATGTTGTGTGTTTGTTGTAAGAAGCTGTGACAAACAAGAATTTCTGTTTTTTTATGTGGAACATATCTATCTATCTATCACCATAGATGATAAATGTGAACTAATGTGTTGGAACATCCTCAGATGATTGATCAGATGACAGCCTTCAAAAGCCTAAAGCAAAGATTATCCTATTTGTCTTTTGTGAAAAGCATCCTTTTGTGAATAGGTGTGCACAAATAGATGCTAGGGGGTACGAGAGCATTTGCCTCTTTGCCCTTTATCAATGAAAGTGCCTTTTTGAAACCTTTTTTTTTTTAATGGTGATGAGGATGATTATTATTATTATTATTAACACTTTAGTGGTGGGGCCAATGTGGAAATGATCTTTTAGAAAAGCTGCATGATTAAAAACTACTGAAAAAATGCCCCAAAATAGGCCACTTCTTCACACACTTCCGACCTTTCTCTCTTCCTTTGTCATGCAATGAGATTTGCAGCAGCAGCAGCTGAACAGTTGGACGCCGTCATTCTTTGGCGTACTAGGTACGACCGCAGACAGGTTTCTCCTCTCATGCACCACGAGCCAGGTAACATACAGATCAAGTGAAATCATATTGTTTGCCCTCCAGGCCCAACCTGTAATTCTGCAGTAGCATGTCTCATACATATAGTTGCCGGGAAGGCTCACAACAAAAACAAATGCCACAACACACCAAAAAGCCACAATACAACACAGGAAGCTTATATAGGATATAGACTTTATCAGACTTTTCCTCATTGAAAATTGGTTGAAAACTCACTTCTATAGAATATTACAAATAAAAGTCAAATTACATTCAACCTGTGCATGTAATGTTTTTTCTTTTAATCTCCCACCATAATAACATGTTCTGCATGCACAAAAAACTGCCCCCCCCCCCTTCCCCCCTGAGCACTTGCCCCCGAAAATGTCTGTGCACGCCATTGCTTTTGTGGTTTTGTTGTGTTGCATGTCAAAACTTTATATATATACATACATATATATATATATATATATGTATATATATACATATATATATGTATATATATGTATATATATATATATATATATATATATATATATATATATATATATATATATATATATGTATATGTATATATATATATATATATATATATACATATATATATATATACATATATATATATATATATACATATACATATATACATATACATATATATATATATATATATATATATATATATATATATATATATATATATATATATATATATATACACATATATATATACACACATATATATATACACACATATATATATATATATATATATATATATATATATATATATATATATATATATATATATATATATATATCACTTTCATTTGACGTACAACAAGTGGAGGTGGATTAATGGGGGAGCTGTATATATAGCTGTTATTAAAATAATGTCATCTATGTTCCAGCACTGGAATGCAAGACTGGGAAGAGGTTAAGGTGACCAGATAAAACATGAAAACGCTGTGTTTATACTGTCTATAACAGGTCCTACAGATCTGCTATCGTGCATGTTTAAAATATTCCCTTCTTCAAACACACCTGATTCAAATGATAAATCTATCATCAACTTCTGCAGAAACCAGATGATAACCATCAGGTGGACTGGAAGAGGAAACATCTAAAACAGGGGTCAGGAACCCTGGTCCTCCCTGTTTTAAATGTTTCCTCTTCCAGTCCACCTGATGGCCATTATCACTCTTTTGCAGAGGTGGATGATAGGTTTATTATTTAAATCAGGTGTGATGGAAGAGGGAAACATGTAAAATATACAGGATAGCGACCCTTGAGGATTGGAGTTTGACACCCCTGATTTAAAACATGTGGGATAGTGGCTCTGGAGAACCAGGGTTGGTGAGCCCTGGTCTACAATGAAAAACTTTTATTATTATTATTAACCTGACTTTTCTACAGTGTCCCCGCTGATTTGGGGTTGTGACAGATTCATTTACCTTTCTGAAGAAACTTCCTGCAGGGCTTCTTTGCCTGTTCATCATACAGGACAGATGCAGAATCTGGAACATTAAAAAATAGACATGTTTCGTGCTTTCTAAAAGTATATAGTAGTAAACACATTTTATAAATTTATGAAAGTAAATACATCTGTTTTGAAATAATGACTTTAATTAAAAGCAAAATGAAATTATCACCTTTAAAATGGTCAAACCAGGCCTTTTTAGCTCTGTGATGTTGAATCCCATTCAAATGTTTTTTCCTGTTGTGCATGTTGTCCTGAAAAGAGCGATCACAGTAGTCACAGTAGTACCTCTTCCCCATCGCTTAGTGTGTTACAGCTGGAAAGATCCTTTAACTCTGAAACATAGAAAATATGAAAACTTATTTTTACAAAAGAACTTGTCAAAACAAAGGGAATGTATAATGTATCCCAATCAAAATTATTTGGATAATACAAAGATTCTAACCCCCCTCCGTTTATAAGTTTAAAATCATCTCAAATAAAAAAGCATATAAGTCAGTCTAGTTTTACAAACATTTTCATGAATAACATGTGCATGATATTTACATATTTGACATAAAATGGAATCAGCTAAATATCACAAAATTACAACCGATGATCTGCTGCCACCTGCTGGTGTAGGAGAGAAACTTCCCTGGGAATGAGATTGAAAACTATATAAAACAATCTTCTCTTGATATATTTAAAAAAGCACCTTTAACAAAAACTGTTGCTGCTTTACGGTTAATATAACCTTACATAGCCTAATGACCCCACCAAAAAAAGAAAGGAACCAAACAATAAAATAATAATAATAATAATAATAATAATAATAATTAGACAAACAGAGCTACTTCAGAGATCAGCCTGAGCCAAAATCCTACACAGATGAACTACTGATCATGTAAACTAAGCTCGTTAGGTTTGTAGAAAGCTCCATGTGTGACTATTGAATTTCCTAAAATATTGGAATACGCTGACAAAAGTAGGATTCAGGAAAAGAAACGTTGCTAAATAGATATTAACTATTTTTTAAATGTGTTTGTAGTTATTCTGAATATCTGAATTTATTCATGATCATAATGTAAATTTTGTTTTTATCACACATTTAAGGGCCCCCGTTCTCCACATTCATTTGTATTTATTTATTAATTCCTTCATTTATTTCGAACATGCATATAAACAAAACAAGGCAAATAATATCAAAAGAAACATTTAAATGAACAGAATCGTCATTTTCAAGTACGTGTAAGTCTGAATTTTGTACGGCTGAAAAGGAGTAGGAAGATGTACAAACTTATTTAATTCTACCCCTCAAGTTGTTCTACATATTTATCACTACCTTAACATGAAAAACAGTATTTTATTTACGAATTTCAGTGCTATTATTACCGCATGCACTGTCACCGTGCACATTGGCACTTCGAATAAATAATGCAGTAACTGAATTATGCAGAATGATGATCATAGCACTGCAGTCATACAGACTCAACACTTGTACAGTTTTCTTCAATCGTTTAATCATAAATATATATCAATACAACATTACTCATGAACAAACAGCCCTTACTGGTATTATTAAACACGTCACATGTGAATTGTCGATTCTTCTGTATGTAATAATTTATATTAAATTGAACAGAAAATGAACAACTTCCTTTTCTATGCAGTATTTGAGTTACTACATTGTTCGTCTGAATAAGTAACTTCTTCTAAGGAACAAACATGGAGCATTAGCTTTAACTTGTTTGATAGCAGCGAGGATTAGCATACATGCTAGTCACGACAACATGTTGGTTTCAATATAGGTGCAAATTACCTCAAATTTAAACCTGTTTTGCGGCCTTGGTTTGTCCTCTTCTGTGAAGCTCGATTCAATATTCTGTCCAGCAAATTCAAGTAGTGGTGAAAACTTGGAACAAGAAAGGGATATTGTTCCTGTTTTGAAGAAGTACGGAATACTAAATGGACAAAATTAAGTGTTACCGCGGAAATTACGTACTCCGCTTCCGTTTCTGCGCGCGCCGCTGACACAACTCCGTCGAAATGTCGCTGGCGAAGTCTGTGTACAACAGCCTCTTTAGGAGGACGTCTTCTTTTGCTATAACCATCATGGTTGGAGCAGTCTTCTTCGAACGATTATTTGACCAAGGTGGCGATGCCATCTTTGAGGAAATGAATCGCGGGGTGAGTTTATCTTTTGGTGTTTTAATGGCTGTATTAACCTGACCTTGCAAACAGAGGGCGAAGTGCGTTAGCCTAGCTAGCGGGCTAACTGTAGTCGCTTTTCCATTGACCCTCAAATTACTCAAATATAAAATTTACCACACGACAAAAGAGACAATTTCGACAAAACCACAATTGTTCGATTAAAAGTGTGTTGCGTTGACAAGAGTTGGTTTTCAGGTGTAGCACAAATGTAACACAAAACTGCACTGACGACCTTCTTTCACAACGAAAGTCAGGTGAACTAAAAAAGGACGTTGACTGACATTACAACAAGAAAATTTAAATGTAGTGCGGTATATGTGGACACGCCAGGAAGCCACAATTGTTTTTTATTTTAGTAGGAGATGGAGGGAAATGTATAATAATAACAAAGAAGATATCTACTTTCGCTGCAATATTTAAAGAACGTCTCATGTCATCTCGCGATAATAAACAAGTCATCGCATTTGATTTAATGGAAAACCCAACAATGAGCAAATATACCCGATGGTAACCTACTAGGGTCCTGTTGTGATTATTTACCCGTTTTCTCAACTGATCTGAAAATATACAAGAGGCTTTGCATTGTATAAATTATGTAATTTGTCTTCACAGAAACTATGGAAACATATCAAACACAATTACGAAGAGAAAGAGGAAGAATAATAAGATGTGGATCCGAGTCATCTGAGGCCAAGTGATGCTCATCACACTTCCATCATCCATTCTAACTGGACCCACAGTCATCATCCGTTTTCATCTGGACCCAGAACTGGAGTTCCAGTCATCATGGACTTTGGTTTGAATGTCATGAAGAGGCTGTCAGCTGCTCCCACAAACCCAGTGTTGAGTGATGGACTGTCCAGAACATCTGGAAGATGGAGCTGTGACTCCAAACTGCTCCTTTCTCAAAGTTGTTTCATGCTGTCATTCTTGTAAATTGTTCAATTAAAGGTTTATGTCTTAGAGATCTGTCTATTTTGGATTTTTTTTTTTTTTTTTACCTTGCAGACATTACATAAATGTAGACATGGAGAGAAACTAACTTTAATTTAGAAAAACTGGGTCAGGTGTGTTATTGGATAAAGTTATCAATGGCACACTGGTTAAGTGAGCCACACTGAAAATCTGAGGGTGTCTGTTCTAGATATGAGGGTAAAAAGTGTAGAAATGAGCAGTTGTTAATGGAGATTTTGAACCCTTATAAAATAATTTACTGAAGCGGTCAGAATACCTCTAATGCATTATTGTTCAGACTGAGTGAAACATTAAAAAAAGAAGTTAACATTTTTAATTTGAAACCAAAATGATCAAATAGTTTTCTTTGACAGAGATTTTATAAGGGTTCAAACTTTCAAAAATACACTGATCTTTTATGGTTTTTGCCTTTAAATTATTGATGATTTTGATAGTATATTTTTAAGATGCATCAGGCTCATATACTCCTGATCAATAATCTAAAGGAATTATTCTGTAACCTCCAAAGGAAATTATATTATAAAGGTTAAAATAATCATTGACTACCACCCACATTACTGTAATGTCTACAACATACACACTTAATATTTTCAGTGTGGCTCACTTGACTTCAGTCTATGCAGTTTTGCCTTAATTTCACAATAACACAGATAATACAACATTCACATATATACATGTACACAAACGTGAATAAATATGTATACAATAGTAGACTGAAAGAGAGTGACTAAATGAAACTCATAGTATTTTTTTTTTTACATTGTACGGTTGCAGTTATATCAGAGATTAATTGTAAACATACATATGTAAATATTGTTAATGACTAAAGTAAAAAAAAAAAATTCCATATGGTTTCATTGGAATTGAGGGAAAAAAATATGATCCCACCCATTGGTTAGTTGAGTTTGTTCATTTTAATGCCTGGTCCAAATAAAGGTCCCTTTGTTTGGATAAGTATAATGATAATGTTGAAAATAGTTGATATCTATATTGAACATGTTTTCCGGATAATAAACCAAATTACTACAGTTCTTCCATCAATATCTATGTCACTGGACTGACAAAATACTGCTTTTATTCATTCCACGTTTTTTTTTTTTTTTATGTTGGTTTTAATCACAATACACACAAGAGTTAGAACTGGAATGCAGAACCAGTGTTTTGGTTAAAGTTGGGTGGGATAAGAATTTCTTTCCGCAACTGTAGAGTAAAATTCACTGTATATAAATACCCAAACAATTTACTGACAAATATACTACAATGCAGTAAAATACACAAAAATTTATTAAAAATTGAGTAGAATGCTCTAAAATGCACTGGCCATAGACCAAAAAGTAATAAATACTAGAATACACTAAATCACTCTAAAATGTACTAAACACATACTAAAATACACTAAAATATGAAAACTACTACTGTAAAACTTCTTGTCACCCATTGTTTAGTTAAGTTTGCTGTTCATAGTAATGCCTGGTCCAATTAAAGGTTCATTTGTTTGGACAAATATAATAATGATACCAACAAAAATACCTCGTAATATAATTTTAAAGCTGATATGTATCTATCCATTTAACATGTTTTCTGGATAAAAACCCAAATCACTTCAGTTATCTATGTCGCTATACTGACAAAAACAATACTTTTATTCATTCCATGTTTTCTTTTCTGCCTGTTTTAGTTCCATGATACACACAGGAATCTAGACATCAGTGGCAGCCAGTGAGTTAAATAAAATCACATCAAGGCCCCCAATTTCCCAATAATGTGATAGGATTATGACATCTCTAGTTAATACCGTTAAAATTAATCACAATGATGTATTGATTTGTATTAATGTGTTAATTTACAACCTGAAAGGAAAGCAAGGGGAATTGTTTTTAGTTGTTTTTTTTTACCCAAAAGGGGAGAGTTTTTTTTGGTTTGTTTTTTGAGGGGGGGTCGTCTTTGTCTTTTTCCATGAAATTTTCAGGAAATGGGTGGGTTGAACCACAATAGATCCCATTAAATTTTGGTGAATGTAGGTCAAAGATCAATGATCAAGGTAACCAAAATTGTGTTTTCACAATGATCACAGATTGGGCAAATAATGAATTTCCTTTTCATTTCTGTATACTCAGTTTTCCATCTTCTTTTTACTCTCACTGTTGTTGTGCATTGACGTCAGAACCTTCAAGAACATATATGAAGACCTAGAGGTCAAATGACACAATAGATTAAAATTGAATTTTTGATATAACATTTGAACTATTCATGTTACAAACTTCCAATGAGCACCAAAAGTCTGGTCTGTCAATTTAGCATCTTATGTGTATGGATTTTGACCTATTATTGACCCAAGAGGTCAAGGATTATTTACTCAATACCTAAAACAACTCAAATGGACCACAAGGGACAAACTAGTGGACATGGAGACTTTGTTACTATTATTCACAGATAGGAAATCTGGTATGGACTTCAAAATAATGCCATGACCTTTGACCTTGAGTGATCTTGAAAGGCCAAACCCATAGTCACATGCTTTGAAATGTACTTATTTGTGTTCACCATAACTTTCCAAACCATGGCGATTTCTTTTATCTCAACTCATAATGATGTTAATGGCTGCCGTTTTTGCCATCGTTCATATACTGGCTCCCTTTTCCCTGTAGGAGTGCAATCATTCCAAGGAAAAAGGCTAGGGACAGACTCTGGTTTCAACCGGCAAACAGTCCCCAAGATGTAGTGTTCTGATGTCAAGTGTCTGCTGCAGACATAAGTGCTCCCTTTTTTAGCCTGAACCTATTTTTGTCTAACTTCACCGTTAACAGGGAAGGAGTGGAACGAAAGATATGACTGCTTCTGGGCATTACAAGAACATTCCGGTATCTTAGAATAACTTTGGTCATTTCTACGTCATTTTTGTCATTTAACTTTTGTGTGTTAGAGCTAAAATGTTTGTGAGGGGCGGGGTTTGTTGTGCCTGGCACCACTTATTTAATGACTTTATGTGCGCAAAACAGACTAAACTAACATGAATAAAAACAAACATCACAATATTTAAATTCCAATCACAGTGTAGCTATAAAATCACTCAGTAAAACAGATCTTTAATCCAACCCCAGAGTGTGGTGAGCCACAAACTCACCCCAAGCTCTGATAGATACTGGATCTCAGGTGTGAGCATTTTTTCACATGTCCTCCTCAGTCTGGGATTAATGTCTTTTTTCATGTTGTACCCAAGGATGGACGCCTCTCCGACCGGCTGCCAGGGAGCGAACCGCCGCTCCTGGATTTGCGCTGCTGCCACCGCCTCTCCACCTTCAATGCACACGTCCTTCATCTTGGCGTTTTGTCTCCTCAGTTCATTCACTTCCTGTTTCATTCTTTCCAGCCCAAACACTTCCACTTTGTCCCAGAACGTGGCATTGAAATGGCGGTAGAGTCTCCAGTCAGCACCATTCCAATTCAAGGCTTTGGCCCGGAGCTCAGGGGTTAGCTTGGATACGCAGGTGCTTTTACGAGCATTGAGCTTAAAATACAGCATGTCTTCTGTCGTCCAGCAGAGGGCATCCTTCAGTAGAATAAGAGACTCCTCGAAGTATTCTGCAATAAGAACCAGGTGAAAACGTTGGGATAATGTGCTAAGAGCCTTGGTTACCTGAGGGTCATCGGACTCCAGGTTGTTGTCGAACCCGAAATCAAAGAAGAGCAGGTTTTTGAGGTAGAAGGAGTTGAATGCTTCCGGCCTGTAAAAGGTCCAAGGGCTGTGGAGAAACTGGGCCAGTTTGTCATTGCTCTGGATCCTCCATGTGAGTGGAACAGCTCTGTGATAGTAGTGGAAGGAAGACTCAAAGAGGTCAACTGGATCCCGGAGGATGGTGATGTAGATGGCATCTGGAGGCAGGAGCTTGGATACTTCCTCGTAGTTGAAGCGCATGTGGTTGCACACAATGTCAAAACAGTCTCCGGGTTTGTAGTCTTTGACCTGTGAACACCAGAACGGAGACGGGTAGAAGAAGTCATTGCGACCATCAGGGAAGGCAAACTTCAGATGGTGTTTTTCTCCGAATCGGAAGAGGATGTTGAGTATGGTGCTGCTGGCAGTTTTATGGGTCTTCATGAACATGATGTGGACTTTAGGAGAACACTGGGGCTCAGAGTTCTGGGAGTGGGCACTTTGGTTCTGCTTCTGTACTTTGGACATGGTGATGGGACATGTGTCCTCCTGGGAGCTCCTGCTCGAGAGAGAAAAAACAGCGAAGAGATAAAGAAATGGGTTCAATACAGAGGTTCTTAGTCCTTTTTTTTTGGTGGATGGAAACTAGTGATTGACTGATTTTTTGGTGGCCAATACCATTTTCTTTTCATCAGCCTTAGCCGATTGCCGATATAGGTCAGTGATATTTGAGAAGCCGATACTGACTTTTTTTCTATGTCAAATGAATACAAATGTCAGAAAATATCTTTTAATTACAATTAGAAAAAAGTGACAGTTAAAATAATAACCCGCTGTTAAAAAAAATAATCTTTTTCTCTCCTTTTTTCCTCTATTTTTCCTTTTTTCTTGTCTTTTCCCCCATTCCTTTTTCTCTTTTTTCTCATGTTTCATTTAATTTTCTTTCTTTTTTTTTGTTTCCTAACTTTTTTCTTGTCTTCTGTCTGTCTTCCCTTTTTTGTTACTTCCCCTTTTCTTTTCTTTTTTCTTTTCTTTTTAAAATGTTCTCTCCTTTTTTGTTTTCTCTGCCTATTTCGCTTCTTTTTTCTTTCTTCTCCCTTCACCAAAAGAGGATATCAGCCAACGCAATAAGACCGTACCAATATAATAATAAAAAAAAAAATATATATATATATATATATATATATATATATATATATATATATATATATATATTGGCCCGAGATATCAGCATCCACCATTCCATGCCCACACTTGAATCAACACTGGATTATTTCCCCAAATATCCCCAAAGTCTTTACCTGATCCTTCGTTGGTTTGGGTTTGATAGGCAGTAGAGGACCAGCATGACATTCATCAGTAAAACCCAGAGGACCAGGCCTCGGACTGCGGGGGGGCACCACCGCCCTCTGAGGCACCACATGGTCTACAGCCAACTCTGGAGATGGAAAACAAAAGTCAACACACATTTGTCCAAAATGAAAAACAGTAGAATTGAATGAAGGATGAGGTATTTCCATCCTTTATTAAAATATACAGTGCATCCACAAAGTATTCACAGCGCTTCACTTTTACCTTATATAAAACCTTATTCCAAAATTGATTCAATAATTTTTTTTCCTCAAAATTCTACACCCAACACCCCGCAACGACAATGTCAAAAAAAAATTTTTTGAAAGTGTATTCAAAATAATTAAATAAATAAGACATACGTATTAACAACCTTTGCTCAATACTTTCTTGATGCACCTTTGGCAGAAATTACAGCCTCAAGTCTTTTTGAATATAATGCCAGTAGCTTGGCACACCTACCTTTGGGCAGTTTTGCCCATTCCTCTTTGTAGCACCTCTCAAGCTCCATCAAGTTGGATGGGAAGCATCAGTGCACAGTCATTTTCAGATAAATGGTAAATGGGCTGCACTTATATAGTGCTTTTCTACTTTCATGGTGCTCAAAGCACCTGACATTAGCCTCACATTCACCCATTCACACACACACACACACACACACCAGTAGGTTTCTGAGGTTCTGCCAGACTTACTGGGAACCTAACTTAGTGTCTTGTCCAAGGGCACTTCGACGGGAAGCAAACTGGCGATCCTTCAGTCATTGGACAACCCGCTCTACCAACTGAGCCACAGATCTCTCCAGACATGGTCAATGGGTTTCAGGTCTGGGCTCTGGCTGGCCCCCTCATGGACATTCACAGAGTTGTCCTGAAGCCAATACTTTAATATCTTGTCTGTGTGCTTAGGGTCCTTGTCCTGTTGAAAGGTGAACCCTCGCCCCAGTCTGAGGTCAAGACCAATCTGGAGCAGGTTTTCTTTCAGGGTGTCTCTGTACATTGCTGCATTGATCTTTCCTTCTATCCTGACTAGTCTCCCAGTTCCTGCCACTGAAAAACATCCCCACAGCATGATGTTACCACCACCATGCTTCAGTGTAGGAATGGTATTGGCCTGGTGATGAGTGATGCCTGGTTTCCTCCAAACAAGACTCCTGGCATTCATGCCAAAGAGTTCAAGCTTTGTCTCATCAGACCAGATACTTTTGTTACCCATGGTCTGAGAGTCCTTCGGGTGCCTTTTGGCAAACTTCAGGCAGGCTGCCATGTGCCTTTTACTAAGGAGCAGCTTCTGTCTTGCCACTCTACCATACAGGCCTAATTGGTGGATTGCTGCAGAGATGGTTGTCCTTCTGGAAGGTTCTCCTCTCTCCACAGAGGAACGTTGGAGCTCTGAAGAGTGACCATCAGGTTCTTAGTCACCTCCCTGAAGAAGGCCCTTCTCCCTTGATCACTCAGTTTAGATAGACAACCAGTTCTAGGAAAAGTCCTGGTGGCGCTGAACTTCTATCCATTGTGCTCAATGGGATCTTCAAACCAACAGAATTGTTTCTGTACCCTTCCCCAGATTTGTAGCTTGAGACAATCCTGTCTCAGAGGTCGATAGACAATTCCTTTGACTTCATGCTTGGTTTGATGTTTTAGGCTCATATTTTTTTTTAGAGTTTTAACTATTTTAACTTTTTGAAGAAAACAGACATATGTATACCAAAATGTTATTTTTTGATTTTGCTGTAGAACAACAATTACACTGCCCAGATTCTGTCTGCTGTGGCTGCTGGACAACAACCTGAATGTCAGAACATTTGAAATCAGGTCCCAATTTAAAGAAATGAAGTGGCATGTCAGCGTAACATAGGACTGGGTTGCCCTCGACATCCACTTGCTTCTGAAATGGAATCGTTTACATGTTGTTTTACCTCAGAATACATGCAAGGCACAGCGGTTTCCGTTATAAAACAGTGTGTCGGCATAGCATAGCATCATTCACATTCCTCAATTAGTTCTTGGAAGTCTTTGTTTTCAATTGAGCTGATTAAATATGCAAGTCTTTTCATATGTATGGTAATAGTGCTGCAGTGAATTTTTGAGCCTTTGGTGATGTTGGAGGGAATTTCATTTGAAACCCCAATGTTAAATTTTCTTATGTCATTATGCTACCACTAGCATTCTTTACTTGCAAAATGCTAGCATGATGTTGGGTCACGTGTAGTGTTGCTAAATTACTTAATGTTCACTCGGCAGTGTTTGCAAACTGTGTGTGCCATGTCCAGGTTCAATTTTCCCTGTTTTTTCATAATTCCAAAATGTTCCCAAATCCGTGCCTTGAATTTGACTGGGGGTGAAAATATTTTTCCTTCCCCGTCTTCGTCCATAGTGTGTTTGCACAGAATGCCTTGCGGATGTGTTCACTCCTTCTACTATTAGCAGTGCTACCGCCTACAGTACGACCACTGTGTGTGGTTGAAATGCACATTGCATAGCAAGGCGCAACTGTCAGATGCAGTTGTGATTGCAGTTGATAAACTAATTGTTTGTTGCATGTGAAATGTTGATACTGACGCCTCCCTATTGACGTGCATATCTTGAAGAGGCCTGTGACGATGCATCCCCGTATTGATATTTTGAACACACCCCTACAGCTAATCTAGTCCAGTGTAATTATTTTGCTGCATGAACAGATATTTGATTTGTTTTTGTACCTTTACCTCAGATTTAGTGTTTTTAGACACACCTCTGTTTTGGATCAGTGACAGTGGTTAGACACACTTGGTTTATGTTCCGTTCACAACAGATTGGACTGAAAAAGTCACTTTATTCTGTTGGATCAGTTTCTAATATAAAAACCATGAGTTTTAATCAACATCTACGTGATCAGTGAATTAAATATTGAAAAATAGACGATTTATATTGGAAAGTTTACCAAATAAAGGGGATCATATTGTAATAAATGGTGCTAAATCACTTAAGGAAAATTACATTGACAGATAGATTTTTTTGGAAGTGCCACCAGTCCCACTGGGTGCATAAGGGTTAAAGTAAACACACAAATGTGATGAACTGTGCAGAAAAGCAGAGGAAACTGCTGCATTGTTTAATCACACCTGAAAAACATGACAAAGCCCTCATGTTTACACTGTAAGCATGTTTATGTTTATGTTTAACCAGAGGAAAACAGAGAAAGTCTGAGGAGTCCATCTGTTTTTTGCTCCTTAAGACCCAAACATCCACTTTATTAACCATTAAAGACAAAACATCGACTTTATTAATCCCTTGAGATCCAAAAGTCCACTTTTAACTCTTAAAGGTGCTGACCAGACTTGAGATTTTGAAAAAGTCTAATTTTTATAACCACTATATTCCCAAAAGTATTGTTTCACTTGCCTTGACTTTCATGTGAACTGGACATCCCATTCTTAATCCATAGGGTTTAATTCAATGTGGGTTCACCCTTTACAGCTATAACAGCTTCACCTCTTGTGGGAAGGTTTTCCTCATGAAGCACTTGTGAGATCACACACTGACGTTGGACAGAAAGTCTGGTTCTCAGTCTCCATTTTGATTCAAATCCAAAAGTGTTCTATGGGGTTAAAGGTCAGGACTCTGTTTAGGTCAGTCCAGTTCACCCACATCAAACTCTCTCATCTATGTCTTTATGGACCTTACATTGTGCACAGTGATGTGGGAACACAAAGGTGCTACCCCCAAAGTGTCCTCTCAAACTTAGGAGCATGGAAAAGTCCAAAGTATCTTTGTCCAAAATCTTTTACTTCAGCACAAAGAGACTTTGGACTTTTCCATCACATCACAACACAGCCTGTAGGAGCCATATATTGTCACTGGTGGATTATTCATCTTTTGATTTATTTAAACTGGTTGCCATGGTGATGTGTAGGGTTTGGATCACATGGGCATGAGGATGAAACTCACAGGTTATAAGGAGGTGAATCCCCTGCACAGAGTGGAGAGAAGGCCAGTCTAAGTAGCTGTGATTTTTGTGGACTGTTTTTTGTTCAATTTACTTTCTTTTTACACATTCACGAACAGTGCAGTTTTTTTTTTTTACCATCTTATGTGTGTGTGTGTGTGTGTGTGTGTGTGTGTAACATGAGGCCGTCTTAGAAGATGTGCATTAAATTGGATGAAAATTGTTCTGGACTCAGCGTGTGCTTCTTAGAAAATACTGTAGCGTGTCACCAATACACTAACCTAAACTATACCACTCAAGCAACTTTTAAAAGGATCAGCAATATAGCCTTTCCACTGGTAAGGTTTAGCTGTGAAAAAGCTGTGCCATGGCAAAATGCCTGTTGCCACACCATACATTTATACAAAAAACCTCATCTCCATCGCATTAGATTTAAGCCCCTAACCCACTCCCACCCCCATCCCACACAGAGTTGCAGTACAGTCCAATGTGACATTCAACTCTATAGGATAAGAATAGGATGTTACATAAGTATATTTCAAGGCAGGTGAGAGAATACCTTTGGCAATATAGTGTATATGTCTGATAGTTCGCAATTTAAAATGAGATAATCATCCATCAAATAAGTTATTTCCAAATGCTATTTCCAACCTTTGAATTTACTCTGAGTTTTTATAAATGTGAATTAAATATAATAGATGATTTACAGTGAAATGTGCAAAGCAGACAATTTTATAATCAATGGGTTGTAAATCTTTTAAGAAAAGTTAAATAAAGAAAAACAAAGATCATTTATGTAAATGAGTTGTCTATTATTGTTATTATACAGTCATTTTAAAGTTTTTTTTCATATCTCCATAAAATGAGTAATTACTGGGATTAGCATAAATATATATATATATATATATATATATATTACAGTTTTTGACAGTTTTCTTGTCATAGTTGATGCATGAAAGGGTTAAAGAAAACCCAAAGGAAGAAGGAGATCAGGTCTGAGTTTGGACTCACCAGAGACAAATCAGAGAAGAACTCCTGGATGTGACTCCAAACATCTGTTTTTTTTTTTACTCTACAACAGAAACATTTCTACTGTCCACTGGTCCAGACTCAGCTGGCCTCTCCTGGTCTTCCTCCAGCCCCTGATCACGTCCTGTTCATCCACTGTTCACTTCTCAGATCTGTTGTGTGCAGGTGAAATGGTCTGTTATCTCCACCTGGATCTGCGTTTGTTTTCAACACCTGCTTGTCTCAGTCCGAGCTAAATGTATTTGTGTGCGTTTGTTTCTTTCACCTGCTCGTCTCAGTATGACTTTGTTGAGACACATTTTGTGATAGCGATGCATTTTACAATAAATGTCCAAAATATATTAACATTTTCATTTTATTTTGTGATAAAGCTGCATTTTGTAATACATTTTGCTACATGACAGAATAAGTTACTACATTTTGAGAAACTGCACTAGCAACTTTTTTCATTTTCTCAAAATGGAATAAAATGCATTACATAATGCATTGCAGCAGTTTATTACGGAATGTAGCAGTTTATTACAAAATAAAATAAAGTTATTACGTTTTTAATATAAATATAATATATAATACAAATTAGAGGCTGCTCTAATGAGTTATGGTACCTATTTAGCAAATAATACAGACATCATAGACAGTCTAAAGAAAGAGAGACTCTTAATTTAAAATATTTTTCCAAACTAAAACATCACATCAAATAAAGTTATTACAATTTGGACATTTATTACAAAATGTAGCTCAACAGACCTAAACATGTTTCTGTGTAATATCCAAACTCAGAGCACTGAAGCCAAATGCAAGAGGAGACAAAAGTACAAATATAACCGTGTTTAATGAAAACACAGAGATGGATTGTAACATGCAATATAAAACAATATTTGGGTAAAGAAGGTCCAAAGCCTTGTTCGGGTTCCAACCTCGAGACGGAATAAAGTCAGCTTGAACTGAGCCAGGCTCGACGGTCCACAACCCAACTGGGAACAGACAGAGGTTGGTCATAAAACAATCCAGGTCATACATGTTTAGGCAATCAGACAGGCGACAGTGCATAAGGAATAAGATAAACTCAGGGTACTGGAGTCCGTGAAGGTGGAAGAACTGGGTGCCTGGTCTGGAGGTAAAGGCACTGACAAGGTTCAGGCTCTCAAGATATGATTACGAACACGTACAGGACTAAGGGTAACACAGGGCTTAATAAAGACACAGGAGGAGATGAGGGAAACAAGACACACCAGAGGAGGGAGACTGACAAAATGAAACAGGAAACCACAGACAAAACATAAAACCAGACCAATATCTGGAGCCAGACGTGAGTTTGTGTGCATTTGTTTCTGTCACCTGCTCGCCTCAGTCGCCTAAACATGTGTTTGTGTGCGTTTTGTTCAGTGCTCTTTAGAACCACAGACCGTAACATGAAACTACTTGTGGTTTTCATTTACATGCTTATTGTATTCATCAGGTTTGCATTTGTTTGTTTTTTAAATTAACCCTTTCATGCATGAACTATGTGAACCATACTTGAGGTTTGTGATTATTTGTCTTTACACAAAAAAACTATATGATTGAACATTTTGTCATGAATGTTTTTTCTTCATGGAGTTCAGCAGACTTGGGGACTTAACAATTAGGCTGCATCCTGTTACTAAAACTTCCACTTCATCACCCCCCCACCCCCCCTCTGGTTTTGGACATTACCGTTGGTGTCCTGTGGTCTATGAGTCTTTCTGACGGCGTGAACACAAAATACCTGAAAGAGGAACTTCACATGCAGTGAAGTCTGGGCAGGGGGGGGGGGGGGGGCTGTAAAGCTCACAGCTGGACCCACGAGCCACTTTCCCCCTGACCCTTCCTGTCCCACCCTGAGCCCGTTGCAGTGCAGACTGGCGAGGAAATGCACCCGGGAGGTGAACAAGCCATACCCGTGAAGGGATCCTCTCAGCACCATCCAAACCCACTGAGGACCCCTGGGTCAGTTTCTTTTCGTCCGTTTACTAATATGTTTACATTCAGTGAGTCGTCTTGTCTGATATGAGGCCAGAGTGGGAAAAAAATGAGGGAGGGAAGTCAAAGGGACAGAGCGGCGAAGCGCCCCACCGGCTCGATCCCCGGTACCCCCCTTTCAAACGTGGCCCATCTAGGGCTGGATCTCATGCACTCAATTTGACCTAATGCCAGCTGGAGAGAGAACCACCACCATACTGTGCTCTGCACGTGGGCAGCTGAAAAGCCCACATGAAAACTGTTGATTTTAAATGTTTATTTAGTGATTTGAGCCACATTTATGTTATTCATGTGGGAAGGAGGGTCATAACATCCAACACAAGCTTTTTCTGTACAATAAAAACCCCATCCCCCCCCCCCCCCCGTTTTTTTTTTTTTTAATAAATATATCTCAGAGTCGTCATCTGAACACACTTTATCCTCACTAGGGTCACGGTGATCTGTGGGGGCCTAATCCATGATAGGTATATACACACATCTATATTTCAGTAGTTTCTGAATTGATGTGGTTCTTCTTTTCTATTTTCCTACAGTTTTTTGCTTTCTATTCCACTGTTCTATTCCACTCCATCTATAACATCATATATCCTGTTCAGTTATATTTCAGCCCAGTTGTTCTTGTTTGTTTTCAGTTCATGTACTACTTCTCTGCACCACCAATCAGATCAAAAAAGTACATTTAAACACAACCTGGTCAAGGTTCAGTATTGAGCCACAGTCTGATTTCTATAGCTTTCATTTACATTTAACAGTCATTAATGGAGTTAAAGAATAGTATAACAGGCCACAGTCAACTTTAATCATGTAAAAAGTCACTTTTAATCATGGGTTTGTGAAAATACTGAAACGACAGGATCTTCAAACCAGAATCCACATCAGCTAACAAGTCCAAAAGTCCAAAACTTGACTGTATTTATGACACAACTCCTCTGTGTGACTCACAAACACAGGCTTCTCTCCTGTCATAACAAAAACAGCAGCTCTACTCTGGCCTCACATGACTTCCACTCCTCCCCTGTAGATCAGTTTACAAGTGAAAAGATCCAACATGAATTGATTCCAGGTGGCAGACAGGAAACTGAACCAGTCGTCGAGACATGAAGTCGAAATGGAGCAGAAAGGAGTTCAGCTGGACCAGGAAACATTTTCCTGTTCCATCTGTTTGGATCTACTGAAGGATCCAGTGGCTATTCCCTGTGGACACAGCTACTGTATGAGCTGTATTCAAACCCACTGGGATGGAGAGGATGGAAAGAGCCTCCACAGCTGCCCTCAGTGCAGACAGACCTTCAGACCCAGACCTGTTCTGGTCAAAAACACCATGTTGGCAGCTTTAGTGGAACAGCTGAAGAAAACTGGACATGGACATGGACCTGCTCCTGCTGCTGATCACTGCTATGGTGAAGCTGAAGATGTGGCCTGTGATGTTTGCACTGGGGGGAAACTGACAGCTGTCAAATCCTGTCTGGTGTGTTTGGCTTCTTACTGTGACAAACACCTTCAGCCTCATCGTGAATCTGCTGCCTTTAAGAAACACAAGCTGGTGGATCCGGACCAAAAGCTCCAGGAGAACGTCTGCCTTCGTCACAATGAGGTGATGAAGATGTTCTGCCGCACGGATCATCAGTGTATCTGTTATGTCTGCTGTATGGACGAGCATAAAGGACATGACACAGTCTCATGTGCAGCAGAAAGGACTGTGAAGCAGACAGAGCTGGAGGGGAGTCAACAGAAAATCCAGCAGAGAATCAAAGACAAACAGAAAGATGTGAAAGTGCTTCGACAAGAGCTTAAGACCATCACTCGTTCTGCTGATGAAGCAGTGGAGAAGAACCGCCGGATGATGATCGAGCTGATCCAACGAAGGCGTGGTGTGGAGCGGCAGATCAGATCCAAGGAGGAAAAAGAAGTGAGTCGAGTCAAAGAACTGGAGTCTAAGCTGGAGCAAGAGATCACTGAGCTGAAGAGGAAAGACACTGAGATGGACAGACTGTCCCGCACACACAACCACGTCCAATTTTTACTCTATTATCCATCAGTGTCCAGACTCAGAAGATCCAGACTCATGAAAACCCCAGTGGTTGTGGTGATGTCACCAACTTAAACGCTTGCATAATAAAGGTTCACATCCAGTGGTGTTCATCTAATGTCATTTGTCTTTTTATCATTCAGATCCAAGTGTCTTTTCACTTTCACTTCTCTGACGTTAGCGCTCTTCTTCTTCTCTTTTTGTTTTTTTTGCCAGTGAGGATAACTCAGCTTTTAACCACGAGTCACATCCTCTCCAAAAATTTGATAAAACATTTTTCCCCTCCATTTTCTTTCTTTCTTCCTACAGTCTCTTTTAAATGTATCAGTGGTTTAATTCAACCAGGGCTGTAGTGAACTCTTGGACTTTTTATCTTTGACTGGAGTCCAGCGACGTTTGCCAAGTTTGGTTAAAATGGGACACCAGCTCCTCTATGTTAAAATTTGGATTAAAAGCTGTTAAAGCAACATTAAAAAGCTCAGGAAAGTGACTGGACATTAAATTAAAAGCGCAACGAAGGAGGAGTAAACTGTGATTAAAAGGTGGTCTGAATAGGATTATACTAATGTGATGAAAAAAAAGATTAAGAATTGTAAGAATCAAAAGTGGAAACCTATAATTAAGGCAAATTTTTATGAGTGTAATTAAATAACTTGGGCCAAATGTATGATGTACAGTTACATCATTCACTGTCAGCAACAGAATCTGCACAAACTCACTGAGAACCATAAGAAACATTTATTTATCACAAGAAATATTTGTAATAATAGCACTGATAGCAACTTACATTCAAAGAAAGGAAAGAGTGAGTGTGGAGTGACAGAAGGGACAGAATTAAATAAATAAATATGTTTATCATCAATTTATTAAATGTCATGAATTAATTGACATATTCATTTATTTCATGTGTACATTTTCAATTTTCATCTTTATTTCCAATTCATGACTCATTTAATTAATCATAGATATATTTATTTAATGTATTTCCAATTTTAATTAATTCATGACATTTAACATATTTATGATAGATTTATTTATTTAATTAATTTTTTCCCTCCAGTGAGCATCCAAACATGATCAAAGATTGATATTAGACCGTTTCATCAAATATGATTCAAGGCTTAAAGTTCTGCAGGAATCTGTAGGACCACCCACATGAGTCACTTTTCCATCAGACATCTGTGCAAAACTATCCCCAAATTTACAAAATGTTGAAAAACAAAAGTACATAACGTAGGTCACAAATGCAATGGTTTGTTTAATCATCATGAGATGATACAAGAAGTCATTCTGAAGTCAATGAGTTTATGTACAAATATTAGACGATTCTTACAGGAGTCTGACTGAGGCTAGTTTAGACTGAATTTGTCCTGATAATTAGCTCTGAATCAGGTCAGGGTTTGTTCAGTGTTACAGATGAAAAATATTTATGTGTGTTAAAAGAAGACGACTTCCAAGCAGAGTCTGATACAGGTCCACTGTTTTTCTTGGCATCCTTAGGAACAACTTCAGAAACAATGGTTGGAACGCACACAAAAACAGGGACGATACCAGGTATATACCGTAGCCGCGATAGAGGTCTCTTGCGGCAGTAAATCTGATGTACTACCGTAATAGTCTAGTTACGCTCAATGTAACTTTTGGCTAGATTTCCCTGAAACTGGCCAACGAATCACGGTGAAGTATAGAGTCAGAGGGCGGACGTAACAAAGTGACGCTGCAACAATTCAGAGAGAAACAACTGAAAACAACCATAGAAGAAGAACAACAGGTGGCGATTTCCTTTTATCAAAGATGAGTGAAGAATGTGAGAAAATGTCAGCAATCTTTAAATTCTTTTTACAGAAGTGACAACAGTCGTTAAGCTGCATAATCCACCATTTTGTTTAGTCATTTGTAACTTTCTCCAGACTCCGTGAACTTTCCGGCTTCTAACTACGTCATCCTAAAGATTACACTGATTGGTTGATTGATTGGTTCTATTGCATACAGAGGATTTGAAACAACCTTTTAGTCCGCCTCCCCTGCCTATGAAGAACGACTAGACCCATACATGTAATGAACAGGGATAGCACGGCTAGGCTACCAGGTATAAGGATGTGAAGGAAAAAGTTGGAGGTGACGTTAGTCTGAAACAGAACACTGCCACCGAAAAAAGGAAAGACTAATAAGTGGTGCCAGGCACAATAAACCCCGCCCCTCGCAATCATTTTAGCTCTTAATGAACATCTCCTGCTCAAAACATGAGGCTGTCACTCAAAGTCAAAGGTTATGACGCCATTTTGAAAACCATGACAGGTTTCCTATCTGTCAATAATAGTAACTAAGTCTGTCACCACTGTTTTTTCCATTGTTTAGTTTTCTAGGTATTGACCAAGTGACCCCTGACCTCCTGTGTTGATAATAGGTCGAAATCTATGCACACAATATGTTGAATTGAAAAACCAGCATTTTGTTGCTCATTGGAATTCTCTAAGAAATAATTCAAAAGTTATGTCCATAATTCAATTTGTAAATTTATTGTGACATTGATATTTGACCTACATTCACCAACATTTTATGGAATCTACAAACAAACCAAACGAAAACAACACCAAACCAAAAACAATACCCATCCACATAGATAAATATATATATATATATATATATATATATATATATATATATATATATATATATATATATATATATATATATATATTGTATAGAGGAGGTGTGAGTCATAAGTTGAACAGTTGTGTGTAAATTAATGCAAAGGTAGAAAGTGCTATTTTCTTGTGTTTTGTGATTAAACCTTTACAGTTCATTTGTAAACGGTATTAGAGAAGAAATGATATCAGTGTTTCCTCGTCTTTCACAGTAACCATTCCACTCAGCGAAAAAACCTTCATCAGCATCTGGTTACTCATATTGATGACCAGGGGTGGCACTTGAAGACAGACAAGCAGGCAGTTGCTTGGAGCCCTGCCCACTAGGGGGCTCCCGAAGGCTACCAAAATGTTCAGCAACAGCTACAATGGGCAATTTGCAATGACATGATACCACATTTAGAAACTTGCATCTGTAGAGCCCCGTCAACCTTTTCCTTCAACCTGCACCTGTACAGCACAAAAAAAGTTTTCACAAAAGCTTTTTTACTTTTTACATTTTTTATTCAGCTATTTTTAAAAATTTATTTATTTTTAAAACTTTGTTAAATTATTTTTAAAAATGCACAAAAAAGTTTAAGTGTGATGCGTCTTGTCCATTGTTTACTTATTACTCACATTTTTTTTTTTTATATATATTTGAAGTTCTACTAATTTGCAGTGCACTTTTGAATTAAAGACAACTTCATATTGTATATACTGGTGTTAGTGGAAGATTATTTACAATCGATTATTGATGGACTTTCAGGAACATCTGTTGGACCTCACTTTGGAAACTTAACTCATCTATTTTTTTAGTTCCTGGAAATTGTGCAAAAAACAATTATCTTGCAAGGTGCACAGGTGGGGGTCACAGGGATTTCTTGCTTGGAGCTCCAAGAGACCCTAGCAACACCCCTGTTGACGACTGAACTCTTCAAACACGTGTGAATAGTGTTGCAGTTGTTCTGTTGTGCATCAGGATGGGGGTCGTTCTGCAGCAGCTGCATCTTCTGCTCCAGTCTGGGATGCTCGGCCTCATATGCACCTGCCGCTCCTTTACCATAGTCTGTTGTATTTCCTGTACATACAATATGTCCTTTGTGCTTCCTGGACAGATATCCATTGTACTTCCTGTACATATGTCATTTGTACTTCCTGTATGGTTGTCTGTTGTACTTCCTGTATAGTTGTCTGTTGTACTTCCTGTATAGTTGTCTGTTGTACTTCCTGTATAGTTGTCTGTTGTATTTCCTGTACAGATGTCCATAGGTGGTGGCTTCCGCTTTTCTACAGTTGTCTGCTTAAACCCCCCACCCATCCACACACACCCACATACACACCCATATACACACACCACAGGCACCAGGGGTGTCGACAGACTCAGGTCAGCCTTTCAGAAAGCATCATTCTGGGAAGGGAATCTACAACAGAATTCAGATTGAAGAGTCAAGTCAACTATATTTTAATTGCTGCGTTTCCACTATGTGGCACCGGTTTGACTCAACTCTGCCTTTTTCTGTTTCCATTACATAAAAGGGCCGAGAACATGGTACTAGTTTTTTGGTATCACTTTGCCCTGGTTCACAGTGATACTAGAAGATGACATATGAACTCTGCAGACACTGATTGGTCTGACAGTTGTCTCTGAGATGTGCCCATTTACAAAATACAGATGTGGAAGTTAACAGTAAATATATTGGTACATTAATCCACATGATGACAGTCTATAATACTACACCATGGTCGGTCCAGAATATTCAGTCTCTAGTGGCTGATGTAAAAAAATCATATGAGACAACGCAAATGAGTGAGTTTATCAACAATTCTGAGCAGACGACACGAAAGTAACGCACCATATCGCTATGGCGACCAGGTACTACAAAGTCAGTACTATTGCTTTGATGACCAGGTACTGTAAAATCAGTACAATCCTTTAATGGAAACACTGTCCAGGAATACAGAGTGAAGTCAATTTCAGCCGATCTGATCCCACACAGTGGAAATGCGGCATTTGTGATTATGTCAAAGGATGTTTTTGTAGCCGTAAGTTTGACCTGAATTGTCTCTGATGTGTGCTACTTACCTCACCTCTTCTTCACTTCTGCTTCCCCTCTTCCCACTTTTTTGTTTTGCTAATGAAGTGAATTCTTTTCCCCTCAAGGTTCCCATTGAACAGCTGGATCTCAGACAGTGCATCTGGTCCAGAGGGTCCAGTTCCACATCACTCCAAACCTGCTACAGAGAATGTCCACTTGAACAGATTTATATGAGAGTAGGAATTTGGGTTGAACCTCCAACAAATACATGTGCAAACAGGCCCAGATCACTCACAAAAACCCTGAAGTGCATTTTTAAACTGGCACTGCAAATTTGTGCTGTTCACAATTTAATCACAAAAGGAAAATATAAGATGAAAAACCAGAGACAACAAACCTCAACCCTGCAAACATTTTAATTCTTAATGGACATCTCGTGAGAAATGTCCATTAAGTGAGACTATGGATTTGACCTTTTATGTTCACTCAAGGTCAAAGGTCCCCATCTGTCAATAAAAGTCTATCTCCACTGTTTTTTTCTGTTTCAGTCCATTTAACTCTTTAGATATTGATTGAGTGACCCCTGACCTCATGAGTTAATAATAGGTCAAACTCTATACACACAAGACGCAGAATTAAAAGGGCAACATGTTGGTCTTCATTGGAAATCTGTAAGATGAACAGTTCAAAAGTTAGATCCTAAATGTGATTTGGATCTTTATTGTGACTTTGACTATTCTGCCTGTTAGTAAATGTTGTGTGTATTTGTAGACACTCATACATAAATGATAAACTATGGTGTAATATTGTTAACATTTAACATTTTTTCTTGGGAATTTCCAGTTTCTTCATATTTCTTCATGTTATGTTCAAATCCACTTCATGGATGTAAACATTTTCATTACAGATTTTACTTTTTTCACTCAGGAACATCCAGAAAACTTTAAATATGACATTGATTCTAAGTTATTATTTTTCCACTTTAGATCGTATTTGGTTGAATGTGGCGTCTGAACAAAAATGAGTTTGACAGCCCTGGCTTATGCTGTTGAAGCCCCAACTTACTGTGTCTGTGGTTGAAATAGAGGAAATTCTGTGAAAATTAGTTTTGGTGGATGAACACTGTCTGCTGAACACAGACTCCTTAAAGGAGGACTCGCTATGTGACACTGACATGCAGTCCTTTCTCCGGGCCTGGGCCAAGAAGTGCAGACACCGCACATTCTCTGCTAATGTGTCTCTGTAAAACATAAGGGATTTTACAACAAAACATTTCCTTTAGTTTTCAGTTACCATTAATGATAGAAAACTGAACAAAATTGAAGAAAAAACTAATAACATGGGCAAAAAAGTAAAAAATAATAAATAAAATTAACATAAACAGGCACATCCATATGGGTGGATCCCTAGTTCCCAGTGGAATGAATGAGTGCACTCACCTGTACTTAGAGTGAATGATGGCATAAATAAAAGGGTTGTAGATGGTAGATGCTTTGGCGATAACAGCCGGAACAGCTTTAGAATATGGATTAAGGACACTTCCATATCTGAAAGAGGGAGAAGATTTCCAGAGTGTAAGTGTCTACATGCACTGAGTACTTGTCGCCATTGTATTTGGACTTGCAACCATTTAAAATCATGTGACCTTGTTTTTGACTTTTCAAGGTCAAAGGTCATGACATCATTTAGAAGCTCATGCCAGGTTTCCCATCTGCCAATAATAGTAACTAAGGCTCTATCGCCACTGGTTTTACATTATAATCCATTTTAACTTTTAGGTATTGACCCAGTGAGCCCCGACTTCTTGGGTCAACAATAGGGCAACATCTATACACACAAGACAAAGAATTGAAAGACCAACATGTCAGTGCTCATTGGAATTCTCGAAGATGAATAGATCAAAAGTTTTGTTCTGTCGTCTGAACCTGGGCAACCTCAGGGCTGAACATATATAAACAAACAATCACTCCCACATTCACACCTATGGATAATTTAGATTCATCAATTAACCTATCAGTGCATGTCTTTGGATGGTGGGAGGAAACGGGAGTACCCGGCGAAAACCCACGCAGGCACGGGGAGAACATGCAAACTCCACACAGAAAGGTCTGGTGTGGGAATGGAACCAGGGACCTTCTTGCTGTAAATGTGAGAGTGATTGTTTGTCTATATATGTTCAGCCCTGAGATGAACTGGAGACTCATACAGGGTGTACCCCGGCTTCACCCATTGTAGCTGGATTAGGCCCCCAGTGACCCCCATGACCCTTCTGAGGATAAAGCGGGTTCAGATGACGAGACTTTGCTCCCACTCCAGGTTTAATCCTTTGACAATACTTCAGAATGACCTTCTTCTTGTCTTGTTGGTGGAAAAGGGCTGAAGGTATCAGTGGCTTGTACCTTCAGTCAGTGTGTAGTTTAATGTGTTTTAATCACACATGTAAAGTTACCCAGCCCAGGCAGTGAGGGTGAACCTGTTTTAATCATGTGTGTATATTTAATAACATGTGTATATTTACCCGGCCCAGGCGATGAGTGTGACACATGCGTACGGTGACCAGGACAGCACAAACACAATGATGACCACAAATGCCACCTTGGCCAGTTTCCACTCAGTCTTGATGGACTGTTGTTGGATCAGTGTGGACTTCCTCACCTGAGAGCCCAACATTTCCACGTCTCTGTTGATTGACAGAAGAAGATGATGCACATTTTGGAGCCAGACAGTAAAATACTGATACTACTAGAAAAAACAACCCTGCCCCCTTGCAAATGCTTTAGCTCTTAATGGACATTTTCCTCTAAAAACATGAGACTTTTGGTTTAAACTTACATTAAAGGTTAAAGGTCATGATGTCACTTTGGAGCCTCCATGTAGTTTGTCAACAATAGTAACCAAGTACTGTACTGTACTTTTTCATAACAATTAGAAAAAAGAAATAACAATGGTTAAAGTAATAAATACGACCAGACTTACACCTTCTGTATTTTCCTTTTTCCTTCTATTTCCCCATTTGACTTTTATTTTTCCCCCTTTTTGTCAATCACCCCTCCCCCTTTTTTCCTCTCTTGTCCTTCACGTTCATATCCTTTTCTTGTTTCCTTTTTTCCTCTTTTACCTTCACTTGTCAGAAAGTCATGGCAGGGAAAAAGAGCATACTGACCAATATCAATACAAGAAGACAACAGAAATCTGGTCAGGTTAGTTAAAACAGAATAAAGTCACAGTTCAGTCTAAGCTGCCTTAGGAGCTACTGTACTTAGAATACAGGCACAGAGTCTCTCAACACCCCCCCCCCCCCCCCCCCATCTGTGTTTGTAATTACTTAAACCTATCTTACATACCAAGTCTGTTCATGACTATTCACCCAGTGTCCCCTTTCCCCACTCCCTCTGGGGGGAGTGGCAACTCTCTCAGCAGTATCTGCATAAGAAGCCATAGACAACAGGATCTGTAGTGACTCACCTGTGTCCTGTACTGACCTGTGACCCCAGATCTCCTCCCTCACCCTCACCTGTCTGATGGACGGACCTGCCCCCCCCCCCCCTTTCCTTTCCTTTCATCTACAAATGGACATTCATCTATAGTCTGTTCATTCATGAGAGTGGATCTCTCCTTCATCGTGGTTCTCCCCAAGATTTCTTCTCCTTTCCCACTGGGTTTTAGTTTGTTCTTGCTGAGAGGGAGGGTCTAAGGACAGGGGATTGTTGGGACTTCATCTATTTCTGTGGTTTATTGTTCTGTCCTGTAAAGAGTCCTGTGAGACAACATTGTTGTGATTTGGGGCTCTATAAAATTGAATTGAATTGAAATATTTGACCATTGTATCAGCCAGCAAATATATCAGTTTATCATTAAAATTATTGTTGATAAGTTTTCACCTATTGCTGTCACTAATGAACACTGTTGATACTTATAATTGTGTTTCTATACTGGTGTACTTGAAATCATGCTATTTTTCTACAAACATTTTGACACCCCGTCATATATAAAACCCTAATGTTTGTTGGAGTTTTCACTGTTGGTCCTGAAAACAAAGCACATCCTCCTATAGTGGCTTATGTGTTCAGACGAACAGAATGTGTACATTTTCACACACAGATCAGAACTGAATGTGTGAAGACAGACGTGATGATTTTTAGAGGTGGGTGAAAATGTCAGGAAACGTGATTGACAGGTAGAAGATGAAGGAAGAGTGAAGGAGTGAAGGAGCGAAGGAGGTCTGAGGGGGAGGGACAAAAGTACTGTGGGATGGAATTGGAGAAGGATGACTGAAAAGAACTGAGAATGGCCTCACCGTAATCAGTAACTATCATCAAAAAACACAAGAACTGTTGCCAGGCAAAACAAACCCTGCCCCTCACAAATGTTTTAGCTTTTATTGGACATCTCCCCCTAAGAACATGAGACTATGGGTTTGACCTTTCAAGGTTGCTCAAAGTCAAAGGTCATGATGCCATTTTGGATCCTACATGTAGTTTCCTATCTATCAACAACAGTAATAACTGAGAACTCATCACCACTCTTTTGGGAGTTACAACCATTTAAAATCATGTGACCTTGATTTTTACTTTTGAAGGTAGGTCAAAGGTCATGATGCCATTTTGAAGCCCATGCCAGGTTTGCCACCTGTCACTAAATCTCTATCACCACTTGTTTTTCTGTTATAGACTACCTAAGTTTTTTAGGTGTTGACTGAGTGAAACATGACCTTTTGGAGCAAAAATAGGCCAAAATTTATACAGACAATATAGAGAATTCAAAAGGGGGCATTTTGGTGCTCACTGAAAGACTGTAAGATGAATAGTTCAAAAGTTATATCCAAACTTTTTTATCTTTATTGATTTGTCTTGTATCGTAGCTGTCTGAACTGTCTTTTAAATAATGTGTTGTAATATATTGTCTTTTAGTGCATCTATTGTCATCTGGGCTGTCATCTGCCCATTACATCTTCACTCTGACACTGAACGTTGGCTTAGTATTAGTTTTAATGCAGATAAATTCTTAACCTTTTCTGCATGTAGTCTATTGATAACAGCTGATACACTGCCATCTAGTGGATGGAACACATACAACTTAATTTTGATGCCAATACAGGTATTACTGAAGATATTTAAATGGTCAAAAATATTCTTTATGAATATTTAAATATGTTGAAATATTAATAAACAAACAAACTTCAAATATGATGTTCGCGAAAAAGTTAAACCCGTAGCACACACCCATTACACACAGTAACAATTATGTCTAAGGATCTACTCCAAAACAGAAATGTCACATGACCAAATGTGATCTAACAAAAACAGACAGCGACAAATAAAAAAAAAAGAAGAATTTCTGCATGTACTTGCAACATTAAACTAAAAGCGGACAAGGAAATGAAAAAATAAAAATGTGTTGATGAAAATTGTCAGGACATTTAATGATGATGATTATCGAATTAAACTGTGATTGATCCGCATCTGGTTTGTTCTTTTTTAAAGTGAGCTTCACCTCTGTTTGCATTTGGTTGGATTTATTTTGACATGAGCTTCATGTCTGTTTCTATGTGGTTTGTTACCCTGTCCCACCAAGGAGAGAGTGGTATTGTTGGTCTGTTTGTCTGTTATTCTGTCTGTCTATCTGTAAGCAGGTTTACGCAAAAACTACCGGACCAATTTCCATGTAATTTTCAGGAAAGGTGCAAGGTGGTCCAGAATAGATCTCACTAAATGTTGGTGAATGTAGGTCAAAGGTCAAGGTCAGTCAAAAGGTTAAATCAGGTAAAATGTGTGCAAAAGGGGCTGGGTTTGTTGTGCTGGTCTGTTGCACCACTTGTTCTATTTTTGAAGTGAGCTTCATGTCTATACATGTGCTTGTTTCATTTTGAAATTTCATATCATAAAAATACATTTCCTTCAAATTTGGCACAAATGTATACTGTATATATAGAGGCAGTTGATATGACATCAGTACAGGCACTGACACGGTGACATCAGTTGATCCATGACAACATATGCAAGGGGCGGGCCTTGTTATGCCAGGAACCACATCAGATGACATTGGACCGTATGTGGTCCATGGCTCTAGGCTTCATGCGCTCACTCACCTGCTGGCCTGTCGGATGGCCAGGAACATGCACAGATAACAGTAGGATATGAAGCCCAACGGAATGAAGAACACAAAGCAGCACAGCATCAGGGTGTAGCTCTTATTGGCCGGAGTAGACGTCACATAGTCCCACGTGCACGAGGTCATCAGTCCCTCCGGTATGTATGAACCTGAAAAACCCACAAACACGGGCCAGCGATACCATTAGTGAATGCAGTGGTTATTTATGTAAAGGGACCTGAGCGAACAGGAAGTACTTACTCCATCCTAAAAGAGGTGCGAGGCTCCAAGACAATGAGTAGAACCAGACCAACGCAATAATGAGGCAAGTGCGGCGCTTGGATGTCCACTGTTTGGCTTGCAGAGGTTTTGTAATGACAATGTAGCGGTCCACAGAGATGGCAAGAAGGTTTATCATGGACGTGATTCCAAATAAAGCCCCGCAGAAAGCGTACGTCTTACAACCTGCGAAGGAAAAGAAGACAGTTTTATTTCTGCTCCTTTCATCTGCATTAATTGACTTGGTTTTTATTTTTTTCTTCTGCACAAAACTGTTTTTGTGTGTTATATTGTTTTTGGTTTACTTTTGTTTTGACCGTCAGCAACTTTACGCAAGAAATACTGGATGAATTTTGAGGAGATTTTCAGGAAAAGTGTGAGGTAGGCCAGTAAAGATCCAATTAAATTTTGGTGTTCAAGGTCGCCAAAATGTGTTTTCCCCCAATAATCAGGGATCAGGTAAATCAAGAATTTCATTTTCATTCCTGTATATGCAGTTCTGCATATAGAATATTTTTGCTCTCACTGTTGATGTGCATTGACATCAGAACCTTGAAGGACAAATGAGGTTTTTTTTTATGATCAAGGTCAAAAGGGTATTTTGGATATCACCTTTGAGACTTCCAATGAGCACCAAAATGCTGGTCTTTCAATTCTGCATCTTGTGTGTACAGATTTTGGCCTATTGTTCACCCAAGAGGTCAGGGGTCATACCTAAAAAACTAAAATGGATTATAAGAGAAAAAGCAGTGGAGATAGTGACTAAATTACCATTATTGGCAAATAATGATAGGAAACCTGACATGAGCTTCAAAATGTTGTCATGACCTTTGACCTTGACTAATCTTGAAAGGTCACATGATATTAAATTGTCATAACTCCAAAAGAAGTGATTAGAATTACCTTTATTATCATTATACAGTAGTTACAACAAAATTATAATGGGCCACTCTGCACCACATAGGAATCAATAAAATAAATTCAGAAACAAATAAATAACAGTGAGATAAGGATAAAACACAATAAATACAATTAAAAAGTATTACCATTTATAAGTACTCAATTGCTGTTGGTGACAGGAAACTACATGTAGGCTCCAAAATGGCATCATGACCTTTGACCTTGACCGTCTCACATTTTGAGAGAGAAAGTTATGTCCATTAAGAGCTCAAATGTTTACAGGCGTCATGTGGGTCATGTATGTTCAGGCCATGGGATTCAAAATGTTGTCATGACTTTTAACCTGAGTGACCTTAAATAGTTTAATCCATAGTCTCACATTTTGAGAGGGAGATCAGAATAAGTTTATTTATCTGCCATTTGCCTATACCATGGATGTTACAAACAAAAATACAGCTGTTGTAACTCTCCTTAAGATCACAATAAGGATGCAGCCATCTAGTAGGCACATCCCAGATTTACATTAAGAGCTAAAATGTCTGAGAAGTGTTACGACCCAGAGAGATGTTAGTAGTCCAAGGGAAGAAATAAGGGAAGTAACAAAGAACTTGTATTTTGGCTATGTAGCAATGTATTAACAAAATGGTAACTAAATATGGCACACAGCCTGCACAGACACAAATTCAACAGGTCTCCAAAAGACACTGAGGAAAAACAAAGAACAAGATTCACTAAATAAAGAATCAAAAGGAGAAAAAACGCAACACATGGTGAATAAACAGACTACAGTCTTTAGACACAACCACAGAAGAAGCAGCACTAAGATCAACACAAAAACAACCACAGTCTGCCCCGAATGATGGGATGGGAGGCTTTTATCTGGAAGGCAGGTGATCACGGGATGGGCTACAGCCTGTGTTGTGCCGATTGGTTACGTGGGCAGAGAGCATCCGATGACATCATACGGTTGCTCCTTCGCTAGTCCCGCAGGTGATCGCCGGCCCGAAAACATAACAAAACATACGCTCGCATGCACACACACATACATTATACACACACTATATATACATACATACACACATCCTAACATAGTCCGTAATAAGAAGGTTGTGCCTGGCATCGCTTGTTATTATACAGTTTCTGTCTTTTGGTCTATTCTGTACTTTGTTGTCTTATTTTGGTTGTAATTATTCTTCCGTTCAGCATTTTTCTCCACTGTGGTCATTTTTAAGAGGCTTTACAAATAAAGTTGAATTTGAACATAAAGTTGAACACACTCTGTTGTTTTAATGGTAGATTAAAAAAAAAAAACAGTGGCAGCTGTGGTTACCAGAATAATACCGTAAAAACAGATCAAACCCTAAACATACTTTTGGAATTACATGAATATTTAACATTTTAAATACATATTTTTTATTTTATTAGTGATAGTTAACAAGACATTGTCGATAGAGGAAAAAACAAGACATATATCACACACTTTAGCAGTTCCACAGTAAAAAAAAAGGAATAAAATAAGCAACAAAATGAACAAAATTAGCCAAATTGATCAATAAAAATTAAAAAAAAGTATAAACCAACAAAAATAATGTGTAACATGAATAATGTAAAACACAAATGGAATGAAATTGAAGAAAATTCCTAAAATAAAAAACCCAATGTAGAAAAATAAAATAAGCAACAAACTTAACAAAAAACAAATAAATATTTACAAAATAACAAATGGCATGAAACAATTTGCAAAAAGATTCAGTAAAAAAAAAAAAAAAGAAAGAAAGAACTTATATTATAATTTGGTTCCAATACTTTTAGTTTTGGCTTTTTCTTTTTTTCTAAATCTGTTGCTTTTTGACATTTGTTTATTTCCACAGCTCAGTTCCATCAACAAAACTCAGTAAAAACATTTTTTTTTAAAAATGAATTTTTATGAATATTTAAACTAAACAATCCGTTCAGAATGCATCAGCGCTGACGCATCAGGGGTTTAAGGGTTAAGGGAGTGTGACTGAAAATGAGGAAGATAGGAGAGGGACTGAGGAAGGAAATAATAATTGTAGTCATAATGATAATGATAATAACAACACAGAAATATAAAATAATACTACTACTACCAATAGACTAATTTTCTAGTACTACTGTGGTGCCAGTAGGCTTTATTTATTCCAGTAAATCAACGACGAGGGAATTCAAACCATGAAGGAAGATAGTTTTTCATTCCCAGTTGCATGAAATGTAAAGTGACAAAGTACCTGTTTCACCAAAAATCCAGCCTTTATACAGCGAGTTGACAAAGAAGATGGGAGACTGGGTTATTGCCATGAGGAAGTCACTGATGGCCAAGTTCATGATGAAGTAATTGGGTGGAGTTCGCAGTTTCTTGTTACTGAAACACAGAATGAATACAAATTGAAAAAAAAACCAACAACACTCAACTAAATACTAAAAAGTGCAAGAATTCAGAGATGTGGACAGAAGTGGATCCATCCATCCCCTTATTCCTCACACATGTAGAACCAGTTACAGTATATATAAATATAATACTTGTTTAAATGTATCACTCCTTAACCCTAACTCTTCTTAGTGTAGCTCCATGTCCTTTATTCTGAGTCATCAGTGCTATCAAATGATTAAACATTTTAACCAGATTAATCACAGAGTTGCTTTGGTTTAATTTTGATTAAACATGAATAAATGTTAATTTTTTATCTATATTAATTATGTTTCATTTTGCATGAGCAAATAGACTTAAGAAAGAATTGAGTAGATCTGCACTTGATGTGGGTGACAGATTAGTCTAGTGTTAGCAGGATCCCTGACTAACATATGTGTCATATTAATGTAACATTGTAAATTGGAAGTGTTTTGATGAAAGGAAAACTCCATCAAAACACACATGTCAGTGAACTGTTCTGTCTTGGGGGTGTTTGTACTCAAATTTGCCACCAAATACACAAAAGTACACAAAAAATGCAGAGAAAAATATTATACCAAACATACTAAAATCCACTAAAATTCACCAAAAAAAACAACGCAAAAAGAGCAATGAGAAATCAAAGTTACTCAAAAACTCTTGTAAAATACAGAAAAACAACAACAAATGTAAAACTATCCAAAACATGCAAAAAAAAAAATCTGATTAATCATGATGATGCATTAATCTGTGTTGATTCATTACTTTTCACAGTACTAATACTTATACATTATCAGGCTGTACATCAAGCCTTAAACTGGCCAATGCTTCCACCATCTTTAGTGACTTGTCCTTTTGTGTTCTGCCTCTTAGTGTAGAAAAGAAAAAAAACCTGTGATAAACACGTTGAAGGCTGAACAGTTTCAAGTGTATTTGTGTGTTTCCACACAGTTGAATGGGTGTGTGTTCAACATGTGTGGCTAGAGAGGACATTGAGTGACGCCACATTTTTAGCTACACATTGTCATATGTCACTAGAGGTTGGACCTAAATGCACAAAACATGTCAGGCTCTAAACTGTCTTCTGTTTCTTCTCTGTGTTCAGTTCGATCCTGCAAACCCAGGAGGTAAACATACACACACACACACACACACATATATATATATATATATATATACAGCTAAAAACTGCAGGAAATCACTTTCCAGTATGTTGTTTAAATTTTCCTTTTTCCCTAAGGGTAGAGGTTTAAAAGTTTCCACACTGCTTTAATTGTCTCTGTCCATGATCACTGACTGACTCACCGGTGGATCTCAGTTTTATTCTGTGGCCCCTCGAATTAAGAAAAAAAATTGCCAATGGAACCAGTGAAACTGATTTTGGTCAGATTTCTTAAATCAGATTTTCCAGATCTATTGTTTATAAATCAGTTGTTTTCACAATGATCAGATTGGGCAAATCAGGATTTTTTTCATTCCTGTATACTCAGTTTTACTTATAGCTTCTTTTTGCTCTCACTGTTCATGTGCGTTGACATCAGAACAACAACAACAAATTTGAAGGCTCTAGTTCAAAGGTCATAATAGTCAAGGTCAAATCCAATTTTAGGTATAACTTTTCAACTATTCATCTTAAAGATTTCCAATGAGCAACAAAATACTGGTCTTTCAATTCTACAACTTGTATGTATACATTTTGACCTCTTGAGGTCAGGGCTCACTGGGTCAACACCTAAAAATTTAAATGGATTATAACATAAAACCAGTGGAAATGGACTTAGTTACTGTACCATTATGGGCAGAGAGGAAACCTGGCATGAGCTTCAAAATTATGTCATGACCTTTGACCTTGACTAATCTTGAAAGATCAAAATCAAGGTCACATGATTTGAAATGGTTATAACTCCAAAAACAGTCATGATGAGTACTCAGTTGCTATTGGTGACAGGTAGGACACCACATGTAGGCTTCAAAATGGCATCATGACCTTTGATCTCGAGTTTCTCACATCTTGAGAGAAAGAGATAGATGTCCATTCAAAGCTAAAACGTTTATAGGCGCAGGCTTTGTTGTGCCTCACATCACTTGTTGGAAAAGCATGTGTGATGTCAGTCTAAAGTGAGTCACTTATGTTCAGTCCATGTTGTGATTGATTGGATTCTCCAGCTTTGTTCTTTAATCTACAGTTAGCCTCCATGTGCTGGAAGTGGGAACACGTGGTCAACTCCACACATATAACACAGTAAACTATTGAGTTCAGGCATTGATTTATCTAGTGAAGTTGGAAAAAGCACTGAGCTGTTTCCTGGTATCGAATGCCTGCAGGAGAAAATAGATAGGGGGGGGGGGGGGGGGGGTGAAATATGACATGCTTTTGTGTATATAAATCTGTAAAAATCCAGGTATGGTTTTCATGGAGAAGTCCTCGGGTGTGTCTTTTCATCCCAGGGTAACAATTTTTTTTTATTCTTTTATGTGATTATCTATGTAAAAGGATAAGGGCCACTGAGAGAAAAATAAGATCCTATTTTTGTATCATTCTTTTTCTGAGATTGACAGATTTTATTTGTTTAATTCATGATTTATGCACTTATGATTTTTTGGCTTCATTTTGTTTTGCTTTTTTTTTTATTATACTTTTTTGCTTAGTTCTAGTTTCATTCACTAAAGGTTTTTTGTGCTATATTCAAGAGTTGTTTTCTTAATACAATTTTTTTACCCAATTCAAATTTTGATTTCTGCTAAATAATTTTTTTTTTGTCTTGATTCAAGATTTTTCTTTGCTTAATTCTTTTTTTTTTTTTTCAAAGCTATGTAATTTTTTTCCCGGTACATTGTCTGGGGTAAAGGAAAGGTGTAGGGTCAAGGGGAAAGGGGAAGAGAAAGGTGGGGGGCAATGGGTTTGAGTAAGGGTAAAGTGGATGGCCAATGGGTAAGAGCGAAGAATGAGATGTAGTGAGGATAAGGGTTTGAACCTGAAAGCATTGTTCCGTACTTTGCTCATACCTCACTGATCATCCAGGGTGCAGAGGTGTTTTTGATCACACCAACGTCCTCCATGAATTTCTGAGCACACACAGACATAGACTCAGCACACACCCCCAGACCATGGTATTAACTGTGGGTTCCATGTTCACTAAAACTACATAAGTGTCAAAGTGGAACACATGCTTAGATTGATCAAACTGACCATTAGTGACATTTTTGCGCCTGAAGAAAACCACGTGTGTAAAAGTGTGAAACAGCCACTAGAAATGCATCAGCAGATTCATGTCTAGTCCTTGGAACACTGTGACCACTTACTGTCTCTGCTTTTCCCAGAATGCCTTTCTTTGGTCTGTTACACTGACTAAGGCTGATTGTTTAGTGGAACATGCCTAAGTCCGTTTTCATTGTTAGATATGGATCATATTGACCTACAAAAACAGTTTGGCTTTGTTTGTTGCTAAAATGGATATTTTGTTAGTACTGTCAAATGATTACAGTTTGTAATCATGCTGTGGATACGTTTGAATTAATCATGATTAAATAATTACTTTTAATCTATATTAATTGTGTTGAATTTTTCATAAGCAAACATACTGAAGAAACAAGGGAATAAATCTGAACATAGCATGTTTGTCTATGCTATGTGATGCATTATCCAAGTACTAACAGAATCCCTGATTAATGTATGCTTTGCATTAACTAGGGCAGAGCCCATAAAGAATGTGAGATTGTTTGCTCCTAATGTGTTGTGGCAGTGGGTGAAATGAGTTGAAAGGAGCAGAAAGACAGACTATAATAATTAGTTGGGGCTGTTTTGGAAGCGTGTACTAGAATCTGTGAGTATGATAATGCTAATGGTGTAAGTTGTTACTGCTGGTGGAATTAGTAAAATTAAGTTTCAGGTGGGGCAGACAGTCTACCACTGTAGTGATTTGTGGCATGCTAATGCAGACAACACTAATCAACACCCGGCAAGATATATTATAGCCGCCAGTCACTCATCTGACACTCAAATGTTACTGTCTACTTTCAGACTTGAATACACGAAAAGCAGGAAACTGGGCAACGTGGGTCCGCCTACAGCTAACAACAAACAAACCAAAAATTAATTAAAAGGGTCTAAAAGTGCAGTGATAAAGATTAATGGTGGATGAGCCAGATAGTAATGTAGCCTACAGTCATTAAAATTGGTGCAATGTTAAGTTGAAGGTGAATCAGATGTTCCACCTGTTAATTCAGTAAATTACGGACCTTGTTGAAATCATGTGAATGAGCCGCAATAATAGTTTCAGTCGCAACTGGACTTGCTGTGGCCGCAACAATGACAAAAATGTCTGTGAATTCCTGGGGGACTGAAGTTGTTAGTGGTGTGTAGCACAGTTGTGTTGTTGTCATAGAGACCTTGTGAAAGTCCATACCAGCAGTTAGTTGTCATTAGTAATGCACTGCGGCACAGCTGTAGCCAAATCAGGGGGCGGGACTTAGGCAATGTGCATGACAATGCTCAGAGTGGTAAAGTTACAAAGAGCAATGAAATTAGTTTAACATTTTTGTTGTTGCATTTCGTAATGGCATGAAACTTTGCAGTACAATCTGGTTTCTTTCCATAGTACTATAAATTTTGGATCATTTGGTGGAGTTGTGCAGGTGTTAGGTGTTCCACAGACAAACAGGACACACTACAGACAGAGATTTGCTGAATTCTAGATAGATGTGGTAATGTACACTGTAAGTGCTTCCATGAAAAGTCAACTCCATCAAAACGTTGTTTGTACTGAAATTTCCCACAAAATGTACAAAAATACACGAAGAAACAGAAAAAATGTGGAGAAAAAAAATATTCTAAAATCTACTAAAATTCAGCAAAAATAAATTAACACGAAAAGAGCAATAAAATCCAAAAGATGTTCAAAAACTCCTCTAAAATACAAAAAAGCACCAAATTGCATTAATGCATTAATTTTGACAGTCCTAATATTTTTACGTCCAAATTTTATCTCAATAAATCACCTATTTAAAAAAAACTAGAAACATTTGGAACTTGACAGGTCTTAAAGTAACAATTATAAAATTATCCATGAGTTGAAATTATTTCCATTTTACAGAGGAGTTAACATAAACACAGTAATTAACAAACATTTGTTAGTTTTGTAGATTGAAAATATACACTTCTGATGATTAGAGCAATATTACAACCTAATTTCACTTTTCCTTATTTCTCTCTGTTAATTTAACTTTCCTCATGTGTGACACTGACCCATTATAGGTTTTAAATACATGAAAGAACCAGTTACAAAATGTTTATTACACCAAAGCTTCAGGAACATGCATTAGGAACATCCATTTCAAAAAAATAATAATAACAACAACAGCAACAATAATAATAATAATAATAATCACAAAATTATTAAATGGTGTGGTCTAAATTATGACCTTTGTGTTTTTTGAGTTGGTTTGGATCCAGTTAGAACAAACTGTACAAGGCACAACAAACCCCACCCCTCATAAACAGTTTAACTCTTAATGGACACCTCCTTCTCAAAATATAAGACTTTGGGTTCAAATGTGATGAAGCCATTTTGGAGCCTACATGTAGTTTCCTATCTGTCAACAATAGTAACCGAGTACTTATCACCACTCGTTTTGGAGTTACAGCCATTTCAAATAATGTGACTTCAGTTTTGACCTTATAAAGACACTAAAGGTGAAAGGTCATGACGCCATTTTGAAGCCCATGCCAGGTTTCCTGTCTATTAATAATAATAACAAAGTGTGCACTTGTTTTTACTGTTATAGTCCGTTTATTTGTGGGGGTAATATATGTAATTAAAAAAAAAAAACTTACCAGAAAAAGGCGTACATGACCAAGGCATTCCCAGTCACACCCACTGTTCCTATCACCAAGACAAAGAAGGCAACGATGTAGTGGGCGTGGTCCTGGACGTCCACTGGCCGATAGAAGCCACGCTCCCCTTCCATTTCTGTCAGGACAACAATCACATATGACAGATGTATGATGGACAATATTGACAGAAAGAAAAAGATGATAACATTTTTTAAAGAAAACAAAAAGAGAAAAAGAACTAGTTCCAGACCCACGTCAGACTGGAACCAAACCCACCTCTTCTTTTTTTTAACCAATTTTATTAATCATCAAAAGCAAATGTCCCACTCCCTCAAATAAAAGTTTCTGAAGGTGGAGAAAAGGAAAAATGAGGTTCACACCAGCAGGAGACATAGAGGACTAAATAAAGGGTGTTAAGTTTCACTTGCAGTTTGTACAGGGGTATGGGGTATGGAACCCCAAACCCTTCACTCTCCTAATGCTGCGTTTCCACTAGTATCGACTCTACTCGACTCCGGCTCCCTTTGGGGTGTGTCAATTATGAAAAAGGACCCAGTAGCATGGTACCCAGTATTAGATTTTTGTATCACCTCTGCTGGGGTTCCAAGTGTCACCAAGCGATACTAGTATTTGATGTGTAAACAGGGTAGACGCTGATTGGCGGAATTGTATGCATCATTATGTTATCAATGTGTGACCCACCATTTAAAGGCGTCATTCCACTGGAAACCACTTTTCCACGCTCTTTTTGGAATCTGATGGGTCACCCCGACTTACAAACACATGCTGCCTTTGAAAGTGGTTTGTCACCTCCACTGGCTGCATACCGCATTGACAGAAAACAACAAGAGGAACAAGGAACCCAGAAAAAGGCGGTCCATCTGACATCAGACAGACTTTAGCGTCACCCACGTAGGGTTACGCATGTCCGCCATTACAGAGATTCTGAAGTAGCATTAGCATTAGCATCTACGAGAGAAGACGACGCCTCAGTAGCTGCTGCACAAACTTGAAAAAAATGGCGGATCAAACTGGTCCATGTGCTCTCTGTGGAAATAAAGCCTTGTTTTTTCCCTACACGTTTTCAGAATAAGCAATGGCACCAAACCTAGCTGGATGTTACTCTGGTAAAGGTAAACACACACACGCAGTGGTGAGTGAGTGAGTGTTCCTTCATGCATTCTGAGCCAATCAGAGACACCTTGTCACCGCGTCATAGACATGTATGAGGAAGTATCCGTAAACTCTGTTGTTCGACCTCAAGTCACTTTTCTACCGTGAAAAAACAGCTGGAAACAAAGCAATCTGGATGTTTATTTAGTTTTTTTTTATATGGACCCAACACACAATGTATTCAATAACAATGGAGAACACAGTAATATTAATGAAATAACCATGTAATGACTCCTTTAAAAAAAAAAAAAAAAAATTCCAGAATGACAGTAAACAGACCGGTCAGTTGATCCAATCTGCAACGCAATGATGGCAGTCCTCAAAACAACAGCGTGGTCGGTCCTGGATATTGAGATATTGCCTTCTTTGGTGGTTGACGAAAAAAGTCAGCATGAGTTTGATGGCACCTCGTGATCACGTCCAGGTACTCCAGAATCTGTAACAGAAACACTCTGACAGAACAGTACATGGGACCCAAAACTGAGCCGAGTCAAGCTGATACCATGTAGAGTTGGTATCAAACAATCTGAATTTTTTTGGGCTGGCTCATCAATATGAATGATGAGAACCAAGTCACATTTCGTTGGGAGGTTTACTTTTTTTCTCTCTTCCTGAGTTCACACAGATGCTCCTTTCACATGAGTGCCTCAGTATAAAAAAAAATAAATAAAAAAAGTGAGCGCGTCAGAATCAGCAGACGGGGAGATAGAGCATGGGTCAGAGTACTTGCTTCATTTGTTCATGTTACAAATGTAACATGAGTTGTGCACATATAGTAACTGTAAGGGATGTTACTATGCTGCTGATTCTTCAAAAGTTTTATGTATGCAGATTTGCCAGGATGTAACTCTGAGTGCTTTTATTGTGAAGACAGGAAGTGTGGTATGTGTGTGTTATGCTCTTGACCAGGGGTGTCAAACTGCGGTCCTCAAGGGCCGGTGTCCTGCATGTTTTAGATGTTCCCCTCTTCCATTACAGCTGGAGCCCATTGCATCATTATCAATCTTCTGCAGAACTGATGAGGAGCTGATTCTGAACTCTTTAAGTGTCAGCGCTGATGCATTCTGAATGGATGATTTAGTTTAAATATTCAGAAAAATTCTACCATTTTCCTTTTAGTTTTGTGGTTGGAAAAGGTATCAAAAAGCAAAAATTTTTGGATTAAAAAAAAAATTAAAGCCAAAATTAAAACTGCTGGGACCAAATTTTAATAATAGTTTTTTTATTTTAATTTTTTTTCAAAATGTTCTACATGATTTTTTAATTTTGTAAATATGTATTAGTTTTTTCTTCATTTTGTTGCTGATTTTATTTTTCTACATTTTGTTTTTTTTAAATGTCATTTTTCTTTGATTTTCTGCCATTTGTGTCATACTTTGCTCATGTTACCAATTATTTTGTTAGCTTATTATTATTTTTTGTTTGTGTTGATGCTAATTTTATTTTATTTTATTTTTTTTTACTGATTGCTAAAATCTCAGGAGTTAAAGGGTTAAACTGAATCACACAGAAGAGGGAAATCTCTAAAACATGCAGGACACCGGCCCTCGAGGACTGGAGTTTGACACCTGTGCTCTTGACTGTAGGTATGAATGTGTTGAAGACTGAGCTGTGAGTAATAAATTGGTCTTTTCTTTACACCTCATGCTGTCAGGACTCATACTTCATCCCTCGGTTACACTCTCTTCATGTGACTGCCTCAGTGAAAAACAAAGAGACAAAAAAAAAAAAAAAAAAAAGAGTGTCTCAAAGGCACTAAAAGCTTTTGCAGGGAACTTCATTGTAGCATGCTTTGTTTTTATTGTGTATTTTGTATGTGTTATGGCAACAGATCCAATATCAGTGTCATTCGGTAGAGCACTTTTGTAAAGAATGGACACGAGCAAGCTGGGTTCTTAATCAACCAAAAACTAAAAATGGGTTGCAGAACAAGTCTTCGATACAATTTCCTTATTTAAGTTACACAGCAAGCACAGTCAAAAAACTGTATACATCCGTGCTCTACTAAATCCTTCTGGCTCCTCCCACACTATCAAATTAAAAGTCCAGAATCGAAATTCCTGTTAAATTATGTGGAACTCACAGCAAACATTTCTTTCATAAAATAAACAAACCAGAAGTTACAAAAAATTAAATATATCAATTCTCATATCCTTTTAAATTATATTCTTAACAGTTGTTATGGCTCTAACAGCATGAAATAAGTCAAAGTATAGTTTTTAACACATATAAACACTTTATACAAAGGGTAAATAGTCATCTCACTGTTAACTTAGATAGACATGGCAGTGGAATATTTTCAACAAATCCATAGACTTTAAAATCTTGTCCACACATGTCAAATGAAGCTAAAATCAATATTTAAAAATAATATAAACTCATATTGGTAGGAAATCTGAGTTCAAAATGATTCAGATCCAGTTCACAGCCCATCATTCCTCCCTTTGATTTCCAGGATAAAATTAATTAAAAGTGAATAAATATGAAAATAAGCCAAATGATCCAGTCCTTTGAATGGCTCTTTGAAATAAATGGATCCTAAAGATCCGGCTCCTTCCAAAGAGTTATAAATCCCATCTAATCAGGGCTGGACTGGCATCTGAAAAGAGCATGAACACTTTTGATCACCTGAGGTATTAAGGCCTAAATACAATGTCTGGAAGTATATGTAATAATGCAAAAGGAGAATTTTATGTGCATAGTTTCAATAATCAGTAATAGGTAATTCATGTACTACAATGAATATGCTTCTTAGATAACCCACTAAAAACAAAACATTACAAGCAAATCCATAAAATAATGGCACTACCCTGATCTGTGCAACTACTAAAATGTCATTGACTCATATACAAATGTTTTTTGAGGGTTGTGTTTGAATGTGATTGACCAGTTTAAATATCTTGTCGTTGTTTTTGACTCACATTTAAATTTCAAGCAACACATAAAGAAAATTTCACATATAATCATGTTCAACATCTCCAATTTCAAACATATACGACCTTGTCTGACCACAGAATCAGCAAAGGTCTATATGTACGCCATGATATTCAGTCATATAAACTACTGCTACACCACATGGTCCCACACATCAGATGTCAATCTAAAGCCCCTCAAATCCCTCTTCAAGAACACACTGAAAACTCTGGACCAAAAGCCCCTCCACTATCAATACTGCAATATATTAGAGAAGTACAATATATTGGATTTCGAGAACTACCAAATCTTTATGGATGCCTGCCTAATTTTTAAAGTTTTAAATGGACTCCTCCTCCCCTCACAGATTTTATCAGTAAAAAAGGTGGTGAGTGAGTGAACACCAGATCTCTGACCAGAGGAGACTGTAACATACAACAACGCAAAACTAAATATGGTGAAATGGTTTTGTCAATCAGAGGCTCAAGGTCATGGAACACACTGCCAGCTCTAGTCAGGGACTGTGGCACCTACTCGTCTTTTAAAAACACTCTAAAGAAGTGGTTAAAAACTAATCAGTCATGTACTCACAGATCAGCTGTGAGTACATGACTGATTAGTCTCCTCATGACTGTTCCTTGTGTTATATATGCTATTTTATTTTACCTTTGTCCAGTCTATCATTCTCTTGTCTTTTTTTGTTTACTATTCTTACCTGCCTTAGGACAACACATGTAAATTAGCTTCTTTGCTAACTCTGGCATATTTACATTGATGCTTTCTGCTGACATGTTGATGAATATGCACTGTCCTAATTCAAATAAATAAATTAAAATTAAAAGGAGGATAAGTTCACTAACTTTTTTCCCTCTGATTATAAAACCCTGATAAAAGCCCTGGCTGATAAATGTCAAAGTGAAATAAATAATAATTCATAGTCATACGCTTTTCCTGAAGCGAAAACTGAAAACACATCCCACTCACCTTAACTCCTTACAAGCATTAAGCAAAGGAATATTTCACAAACACACACAAGTGTAAGTTGGACACCAAATCTAGTCAAAGCATTTGTTGATACCAAAGCTAAGGCACGACACACACACACACACAAGATGCATCAAACTAGTAAGAAAAAGGCTGTGTGATCTGGGCTTAATGTCTGGGCTAATGTTTTATGTCTTCCTGAATTATTCCTGTAACTAATAATAATGTGCTACTTCCCATACTTTAGTTTCAGCTAAAAATGTCCTCAGATACTGTCAGTGTGCTTACTAAAGGTTAACCTAACACATTTTGCTAATCCAATGGGTATCACATGCCTTTCAGCCCCTTCTCACCAGGCTGGCAATAGCTATACTATCTTAGAATACAGCTAAGGGCTACCTTCTGATTATATAGTGTTGCCATCTGCCTTGCCATGAGGTAGCAATAAGCTAATGCTTTAAATAATACAAGATGTCTACATAAACTCATGTCATTACAGAAGAGAAGGATTACAAAAACAAATAATGTATAAGATCATAGTTTCAAGACATAAGCAGACAACAGAGTAAATAAGAAATTCACTGGATTTGAAAAAGTGAAGGGCATGATGACATGTAATCACACCCATCTAGGACGTTAAAGAGTTGTCAATTTAATTTGTGCCTCAACACTTTTTATGTTTTATTTATTTTAGTTTTGTTTTAAGCTGTTAAATAACAGCACATACTAGACTAGGGAGTGTATCTATGTTCCCCAGGTCTTTTGTATGGGACCAGGAAACATAGGACCCTTTGAATTTTTTTTTAAAAGGGTCCTATGTTCCCCTTTATTTGAAAAAGGGTCCTATATTTTTTACTCCATCACTGCCAAATTCCACGACATTTTTCATGTTTGATTGAAAATTGAGTAAAACCCTAACCCTAACCTAAAGTGATCTAAGGTGGGTGGATGATAGAAGGTCACAGGGAACATAGGACCTTTTTTCTATAATAGGACAGGGGCGGCTATGGCTCAGTTAGTACAGCAGGTCTTTTTCTTTGAAAAACTATACAAACAAGAAAGTTTATAAATGTAAATCTTTCCATGTTTTCATGTTTTGTTTTGTTTTTACTAAAGCAATAATTTAAAAATTAAGTTGTCATTATCAGCATAATGTAAAATGTTTTTCACATCAAACTGAGAAGAAAATATGGATGTATTAATTTTTTTTTAGGTTTTTGTTATTTGACTCTAGATCAGGGGTGTCAAACTGCGGTCCTCAAGGGCCGGGGTCCTGCATGTTTTAGATGTTTCCCTCTTCCATTACACCTGGAGGCCATTGCATCATTATCAGTCTGATGAGAAGCTGATTATTAACTCTTTAAGTGTCAGCGCTGATGCATTCTGAATGGATGATTATGTTTAAATATTCAGAAAAATTCAACAGTTTTACTTTATTTTGTGCATGGAAAAGCAAGAGGTGGTTTTTTTTTTTACATTTTATTTCACTATTTTCTTTTAAATTGCTGTGACCAAATGTCAATACTAGTTTTCTTCTTTAGTAATTTTTTCCCCCAAATTTTCCACATTATTTGTCATTTTGTAAATATTTATTAGTTTGTGTTCATTTTTTCTACATTTTGGTTCTTTTAATTTTTCTTGGATTTTCAGCCATTTGTGTCTTACTTTGCTCATGTTACCAGTTATTTTGTTAGTTCTCAGGAGTTAAAGGGTTAAACTGAATCACATGGAAGAGGGAGATATCTAAAACATGCAGGACACCGGCCCTCGAGGACTGGAGTTTGACACCAGTGCTCTAGATAATATTGGTTTGTATGTGGAACCTAAACTAAAATGAGTTCCACAGCCTTGATGTGGAACTATTGCACTTTGCAAATTCATCCCAGGGGCCGCATTGAAACCTTTTACCTTTGGTAAAAATCTAATTTTGGATATGTTTTACATGATTCATTTTAGAAACTTCTAGTAAGCACCAAAACACTGGTCTTTCAATTCTGCATCTTTTGTCTTTAGATTTTGACCAATTGTTGACTCAAGAGGTCAGGGGTCACTCAGTCAATACCTAAAAAATCTAATGGACTATAACAGAAAATCCAGTGGCAAGAAAGGTAAGAAACTTGGCATGAGCTTCAAAATGGTGTCATGACCTTTGACTTTGAGTGACCTTAAAAAGTCAAAGGTCACATGGTCATGGTCAAAGGTCAGATGATTTTAAATGGTTGTAACTCCATAAACGTGATACGTTCTCACAGTTCAAGTTGTTGACATATAGGAGCATATGACATAACACTGACATACTCCATAACCCATAGTCTTTTGAGAGAGATAGATCTCTATCAAGATTTATAATGTTTGTAAGAAGCCAAAACATATTTTTGGAGACCTTGATCATGACTTTTGACCTACATTCACCAAAATTATTGGGATCTATTCTAGACAACCTCACACCTTTTTCATGGAAATTGGTCTAGTAATTTTTGCATAAAGCTGCTGTTAAAAAGACAAACTAAAATACTTAACCAAAACCAATACAAGTCAAGAAACTTTGTCATTGCTAAAAGAAAAACAGTTTAGTAGCTCAGCTGCAGCACCACACTTCATTCCTTCATTTCAGATAAATAAATAAGGTAATCAATAACAACACAGTGAGACTAACACCTTGTAATAACTAAATAAATAAATACTGTATTTTGCACACTATAGAGTGCACTGGATTATAAATGCCCTTGTGAAGTGGCAGTGTGCTCCTGATCATCTTGTCCACTGCCCTCACTACATTGTAGGTGTCTTCTGTCCTCCACTGTGCAGCTGCAGAACCACACAGTGCAGCAGAAGGTCAAGAAGCTCTCAATGGTCGCCCAGTAAAATTGCATCAGCAGTGTTTGTGGAAGGTGGGCCCACCTCAACTTCTGTAGGAAGAACAGTCTCTGAGGGGCTTTCCGGACCTGATAGTAGATGTTGCTGGATGCAAGGTTTTTATTTCTACTATGGTGACGCCAACTCCACTTCTGATTGGTTGAACTTCAACACTAGACTGAAACATGGAAGTTGGAGTGGTGAGATAATATAACAATCTAACCTTAATCCTAACCCTAAACGACACATTTCCATTTTCCACATATCTCAACCAACCAGAAGCTGAGTTTGGCTAACATTAGTGTTGCCATAGTAGGAAAAGAAATGTAGCTTCCTGGACCAAGTGAGGTCAGCTAATATGTAGACTTTCAGGTATTACATACTGTCCACTCTTTCTACTTCCTCTCCATATACAGTATATGAAGTGCAGAGTGCTCTACCTGTCTAGTTGTTGTTGTGTTTAAGTCAATGTTGTTACAGGAACACCATTTCACTCTGTCCTGTTTGTGATTCACACTACTATAGTAGTATCATCATCAAACTTCACAATAGCAGGGGAGCAGTCATATGTAAAGAGGGCGTAGAGGAAAGGACTGAGGTGACAACCCTGTGATGTTCCAGTACTCAACATGGCTGAGGTATAACCCTCCACTCCCCACCCTGACTTTCTGGGATCTGTTCCTAAGAAAGTCCATCACCCATGTGCACAGTGACATGCCTACGCCAGGGGTTGGCAATTCTGGTCCTCAAGGGCTAGTATCCTGCATGTTTTAGATGCTTCACTCTTCCAGCACACTTGGAAGCTATTACATCATTATCAGGCTTCTGCAGAGCTTGGTAATGAGCTGATCAGTAATTGAATCAGGTGTGCTGGAAGAGGGAATTATCTAAAACATGCAGGTTACTGACCCTCGAGGGCTGGATTTGCCTACCCCTGACCTATGCCCAAGTCGCTCACTTTTAACAAGTTCATGTGGAATTATTGTATTACAAGTAGAACTAAAATCCACAAACAGCATTCTTATAAATGTGTTTCTATATTCTGGACATGTAATGGCTGACTGGAGAGCTGTTATAAGTGTGTCATCTGTTCATCGTGTGCGTCATTTGATTGATAAGCAAATTGATATTTGTCATGATGGGGATGCAGGGATGACAGCTTTCCATATGTGAGAACCAGTCTCGCAAAGCATTTTGTAATGAGGGTTAGAGCAACTGCATGATGCCATTCAAGCAGTGGTGGGCTGTCAGGGCCAGCAAAGCCTTCTCTGCTGGCCTTAACAGGCTCACAAAAGTACATTTGTTATTTTATTTTCATAAATATGTAAACAAAATGATTCTCTATTCTCTGTATTCCTTACCTCACATTATTTCCACTTAGTCGAGTGGCTTCCAATGGTGTTTTTTATGGTAGAGTTTTTAACCAATTATATTTCAGCTAGCTTGTGTTGTCAGGTAAATTAAAGTTGCTTGAGGCCTTCAGAATAAACACAGCTGGCCCCAGTGCACTGTAAGTCAATGGGAACATTCAAGTTGCAATAACCAATCAGATCTCGATTCTTACGCTGAATGTGACGTGCGCGTGTTCAGTGATTGGATTAAAACTTGCTAGGGCCTGACAAGCGGCAATCTGGAGGATATCTAATTGAACTAAACATGGAATTTCAAGACTCAGGATTTTTAACCCATAATGGAAGAAGGAGAAGACATTGATCTGGTCAATTTTGAAGGGAGAAGTCCAGCTGATCTTCATGATTTTCTTCGGAACAAAAATCTGAGCGAGAGTTTGGGACAACTTTACGCACTGGCCTGTTTGGCTTTTACTGTTTTGTTTGTTACAGAGCGGTCATTTTCAGCATTAAAGTGTATTAAAACTTAAGCCAGAAACACAACTGGACAGAAACGGCTTTCAGCATTACCCTTCATGTCCATAGAAAAGGAACTTACTGATGGACCTGAAACACACAGATGAACAGATACAACAGCCACTGAAGTGTTTTAGAGAAAAGAAAGGAGGCTCGACTTATTTTCAAATAAACAGATGCTGTGGAGAACTATGCTGGTGAGTAAATGCATTTAATTTTTTAATTTCTTCTTGTCATAGCAACATTTTCAGTTATTTGCTGTTGTATATCCTATTCTCTAAAATGCAAACAATATCTTAACTTTATTTTCAAAGAATAGTTTGTTTTGTTATTGTCTGGTTGGTGTCTTATATGAAATGGCGACATTGTGCAATTTATTAGACAGACTTGTTTAAGATCACACAGCGTAATTTTGGTGGCATTTTGTTTAGTATTTTTAAATCACCTTTTTATTTTTGACAATATCTGTAGGTTCGTTTCCTAATCTTAATTGTCAATGCATACTTGATGGTTTTAAATGCTCCTGAAGTAAAGTGATGCTTGACTAGTCTATATTGAGGTGAAGTTAATATACAGGGCATCACTGAAGGCCTAATGTTGAAATGCACGGCCCACCACTGCATTCAAGCATGTCACTGTGTTCTTGTTAGGAACACAGATGACAGTTATTGCATTAAGGCATGTTGGAATGATGCACTGTTTGAGCGAGAGGTTAAAAATGGTTGTAAATACCCATGCTAGCTGATCCGAACAGGCTTCAAGGATCCATCCAGATCCAATCCAGACCTGCTGTTTTCCTGGTGTTCACTCTGTACAGGATGGATCTGGCCTGGTGTTGTTGGAGTTCTAGTTGATGATTCTTCTCTGGCAGTGCAGGCTGGATGTTGGCCTCTTTATTCTCCCGGTCGAAGTGTGCAAAGAACAAATTCAGGGTATCAGGAAAAGTCTTGTCTGCAGGACCTGAGGCTTTAATGTTGTCTTTGTAGCCTAAAATAGTTTTTATTCCCTCCCACATGCTTCTGGAGTCCAAGTTGCTAAAGTTGTGTGTGTTGTTTGTGTCTGTGCTTAGCATCCAGAATCCCCTTTTTCAGTCTTTTCTGTGCTTCTTTATACTCTTGTACAGACTCCGATTTAAAGGCAGAGTCCTGCATCCTGACTAATGCCTTTATCTCTCCATTAAGGTTACATTTATATGGTGAGAATGAAAACAGAAGACACAAAAGTGACGACTCGTCTTCAATTTTTCTATCTGCAATTAGATAAGTGCTTTCATTCGGAAATTATATGAAAATGTAACAGTGGACAAAATTTGATTGGATATGCATGCCACGCAGACATAGGTAATTATACACCCATCTCTGTTCAGCTATGGTATGCATATAAATTCTGTACAATTGCTGAAATGACTTCTGTACATTTTACTGGAGCTGCTAGAGCAGCTTGAACATCCATGGGATCCAGGTAGTCTGACATGTTTGTTTCAGTATGACAGGTGTATGCAATGTGAACATGTTATGCATTTCTTACCATCTTGCCAGACGAAGACACAACTTGGCTCATCTTCAAAACTCCCCACTCTGGAGGGAGTCTTCAGATTTTTGGATTTTCCGACTGTGATAACGCAGTTGGCACGTAAATGGAAGACACTTGCAATAAAATGTTTTGTCACTTTTAGCGGAAACTGTCCTTGTGTCAACAGCCCCTAAGTCACAGTCTCTGGTTTGGAAACATTTTGATGGCTTTTGTTTATAACCACATTGTCAGTACTAGAAAAGCAGTCTGAGAGCGCAGACCTCCACTAAGGTAGATCCCCCCCACCCCCACCCCACCAGCAAAATCTAATAATTTCCAGATCTCCCAATTACCAACCTACCCTGAATGTGTCATCAAAACCTGTCCATAAGTTTTTGAGTTATCTTGTACACAAACCAACCAACCAACCAACCAACCAACCAACGCCGGCAAAAACATAACTTCTATGGTGGATGTAACTAAAGTTTATGAAGTAGAGGACAACTGTTGTGCAAATACACCCCAGTAGGTAGCCTCAAAACAGCCTTGTAGAGCTGCAGTGGCCTTAGTCCACATCTGGACTGTTTTCATGGTCTGCAGATCAGAGGTTTGTATCTTGGAATCAGTGACGGGGACAGATGGTTTGACATCCCATGATATGGAAGTAGAGCGGCTTTATAGGGACCTGAGATGTTGGCGTAGACCTGGTTGAGTATATTCATCTTTCTTGTGGGAAAGTTTACATTTTTGGATAGTTTAGGCATAACTTATTTAGAATTTGGATGGTTCAAGTCCCCCGCTGCTACCACAGTACTGTGTGGGTGTGCCAACATGTAGTTTGTTATGGCACCTTGCAGCTGCTCCAAGCCTGGCTTAGTGTTAGTCTGAGGTGGTGTATAGTAGACCACGGTTATCATGACAGTCATAAACTCCCTGGGAAAATAAAAAGGTCTACAATTCAGCGGGGAACAGTGTGTTTCAACAATTCTGCATTAGTGCACCAACTGCTGTTTATATAGATGCAGATGCAGATGCCCCTACCCCTACGCTTATCAGATTGGGTGATACGGTGCATTCTGTAAACAGTGCTAGCAACAGTCATGGTCTTCAGGTCCATCTAGGTCTATATTATTATCATCACACAGTATTCAAAACAGCACAATGTGATCTGTAGTCTTGGCTTGTCCATCTTCTAACTCTTGCCCTTCCCCTTTTTTAGGGGGGTAATGGAAATATAGAATGATCACCACAACTTGAAGTGATTGCGTTTAAGCATTTATCACAACATTGATGAAGCAGAGGTGTTTTTGATCATGAAAATTACTGTATGGATTTTCAGTGTTTATAAGAGGATTTTGGTGTTTCTGTTAATGGAATGGATCTGGAGTTCATGTCGAGTTATGCAATATTCACTAGTGACACTGCTCTACAATTTTTTAGAAAGTATCTACTTCAGACATTACATGTGCTATATCTTACTTTAATCAGAATGACTCGGAAAACAAATGACAAAAGTGTTAGGGTTAGCTCATGTTTTTAATATATATAATAGTGTGTTATTCCACATATATACTGGTTTATGTACATGTATACAATGGATTAGTCAATATTCCACTAGAAAGAACCTGTAAAGTGAATGGATCATAATGTGCAGACAGTGTTTTAAAGTAGATCTGAGACCAATATTCCTTTGGACTAAAACTCTTGTTAATTCTAATTATTTCACATTTTGATCGAAGACTTATATTTGAACTTGAGCCAACCAGGGTTTAAGACTTGTTTTCTTTATCAGTAACATACACGTGGTAACATTTAATTAGTTTTATTCTGGAAGCATTTTACTTGGAGACCAGTGTGATCGACCAATATGGATTTTTAGGGTTGGTACAGATTTATTTTTTTCATTATTTTTTTTTTACATCAGCCTTAGCCGATGACCGATACAGGCCACCAATATTTATAAGCTGCAATTTCAAGCCAATACTGTCTTTTTTGTCTGTCAAATTAAAACAAATGTCAAAAAATATTTTTTAATTACAATTAGAAAATATAAGTAGCACCAATTAAATTAATAAATATGACCAAATGTACACCTCTTTTTTCTTTCCAGTTTTTGCTCCTTTTTTTAGTTTCTTTTTCAGCTTTTTTCCCTCTTCCTTTTTTCTTTTCAGTTTTCCCCTTTTTTAGGTCTCCTTTCTTTTCCCCCATTTTTCGTCCTTTCATTTTCCCCTTTTATGGAGTACATTCCCCATTTCTTTGCTTCTTTTTTTCTGTTGCCCCCCTTTCCCCTCTTTTTACTTCACCTGTCATTTAATCATGGCAAGGGAAAAAAATGGCCAATGCAACAGGCCCATACCGATGTAAATATTGGCCCAATCTATCATTCTATCATTAATATTCACAGCATTTATCCTGCGCCTGCACACATCCTCTTGGTTTCATGGAAGGAAATTAAGGCTATTGTTTCAGAATATGCGTAAAACGTCACTCATGTCACAAGAATGTGTCCCTGCAGTTACAGTTACTTTAGTCATAGTAAATGTGACTAGGCAATGGCATTGCTAGGGTCTCTTGGGGCTCAGACAAGGGCGTAATAATGATGTAGATATTGGTGGGGAAATAATTTGACCCCCCCCTCACCGTCCATGCCATGCTCCACATAATAAATGCAGCATTTCCTGTATACACAGGAGTTTTATATTATTTAGATTGTTTGTAGCTTGTTGTTGGTATACTAAGGCGCATAATTTGCATGTGCAGTACGTGAGCATCATCATACAACAAATTGACAGTGGTAGAATTTACTGTAAGCTACTGTAGGGCAGGACCTACCAAACTCAAAATACAGTACCATCAATCAGCATGTGTGAGTTGCCTTATTTCCACACGACATTTATACAATTTTCAAATATCTGAAACATATATTATGTGTTTCCTATTTTTGTCTTTTGTAACATAATAAATAATAATAATAATATTTTAACTTTGGCAAGTTTATTGCATTAATAAGACATCAATTGTCCTTTGTTATTATTCGTATCATTCCATCTAAATCCCTATTCGGAATGGGACGAGTTTTATGGAGGGACCTGGGGTAAAGATGCATTCAGATGCATTAGAATGGATTTGGATGAGTTAATAAAACATTCTGATGAGTTAGTAAAACATTCTGGTGAGTTGGTAAAACCAGACTTTACAACTCGTTCGTTTGCCACTCACATATGGAACGTTCATTAATGTTCCCGCAGGTTTAACTTCCACTTCAAATAGTCAGAAGGTAACTGTGACGTGATGAACAGCTGGGTAGGCTCTACTCTAATAGACTTTTAACATGATTCATCTGTTTCTGTCGAATCCATGTGAGACTGCGATACACCCCTCCAAAACAGGAAACATCGGAACGGGAAGCAAAATTTTACCAAGTCAGTGTCAGGTCCAGAAGGCCACTATGTATGAAGCCTGGGTGCTTTACAATAAACTGGATGGTTATATTTTGACAGCTAACTGCACATGTAAGGCAGGGGTAAACATCCTACTGTACTGAGTAAGTACAGTAGGATGTACTTGGGGGGGGGTGATAATCCTTGGTAAATTAACCTAGAAGTGGTGGTAAACCTGATAACAGGAGAGCCTGGTGTCCTTATGCTCATAACTAGAGACAGCTAGCTCCTCTATTAGGAGGTTTATCACTTCCTCTGGCTTAACTTACCCATGTTAATCATTTAACCACCTACGTGGATATCTCCCATATCTTGCTTTTTATTTTCAGTATGTACTTCATTGTAGACTTGGGTCATGCTGCAGCAATTTTATTCAGTCAAGGTTGAGATTGTGGTTCGAATGGGAAGAACAGAGAACACACTTGATCACTTGTAACTATAGACGTCGGCATAGATTTTTACATTTTTTTTTAACAGGTGCGGGACCAGATGAATCTGGAGAGATTCTGCCATCGTTGGCCTGTGTGTGATACTGTCCGGGTTAAAGTTTCAACCTGCGCACAGATCAACTACGCATCTATGAGTTGTCAGACAGTCAACAAATGACGTATATATGTCCCATATATAATCTCTGGCAACTGGAGAACATCAGCCAAATGATATGTCTCCAGATTCTGTTTTTGACGTTCAGGCCTAATAAATTACGGGAGATTACTGGAAGAAATTACAAAGGGGGAGGGGGACTGAGATGGGTCTGAAATACGGGAGAGTCCCAGGAAAAATGGGAGTGTTGGCAGCTATGGGTATGTCATTTATATAAATAGCATTTCCATAAGTCAGGTCTCTGCATGCAACTTCCTGTTACATTTGAATGACGTTCAGTGTGAAAGGATTTCTGAATAAATGTGTTGAATGATAGTCATATTTGGGTGCAAATTGTATCGTATTGCATTATGAGGTGCCACTCAAGTATCTTTCATATATCGGACCGTAGATGCAGTATCGAGATACATATCGTATCAGCTTTATGACTAAAATTCACAGCTCTAATAGACATCCAGATACTTAATTAAACTTAAATGATTTAAATAGAAAATACAATTTGAATTAATTTAATTTAAAGACTACTGACTAAAAAGCAAATCAACTTTTTCTAAATTTTTCTTCTTTTAATTTTTTAACATTCATTGATTCACAACATTTAACAATCATTCAACTCCACAGGTCCATCTTCAACATTCATTCAACTCCACAGTCCATTTTCAACATTAATTCAACTCCACAGGTCCATCTTTAACATTCATTCAACTCCACAGGTCCATCTTCAACATTCATTCAACTCCACAGGTCCATCTTCAACATTCATTCAACTCCACAGGTCCATCTTTAACATTCATTCAACTCCACAGGTCCATCTTCAACCCTAATTGTGAGTATTGACACCAGAAAGGTGGTTTGGAGCTCTGTCCCTTTAAATGCACAAGCCACACTTAAGGCCCCGCCTCCTCCAAGTGGTTGGTTGTGCTGCTCTGTCCCATTCCACAGGTGGTGGGGGGTGAACTGAGCACGCTTAGAAGTCTATTCTATCAACATGATTTTGAAACTAACTACTGAACAAACCTTTGTATGTATATAAATATTTTAAATAGAGCAATATGTCAGCATTGATGCATCAGGGGTTAAAGGGTTAAACTGATGAAAAAAAAACCCAGTACAAATCTACAATATTCCCACTGTTCCAATAACAGGCTGATTTTGTTCTTTACCTTGTGCTGAGAGTGAAGTGCTCTTTTTTTCTTCTGCAGGAACTCTGTCTTTCCCACCCTGCAAAAAAACAAACAAACCAGCAAACACCAAAAAAAAAAAAAACTACAGCCAGAGAAAGATCTGAAAGAGTTAAAGTTGATGGTAATTCCTAATCCCACAGCTGGACTGGAGATGTTGTCCCACAGATCTGCAGCCTCCACCACTGAGGAGACACTGACGGGAGGCAAGATGCAGACTCCACCCCCTGCTGACTGACCCCACCCCCCTGCCGGCAGAACGGCAGGCTCCACTGTTACAGTCCACAGACAGGAGGCAAGAGGCCCCACCCCCTGCTGGCAGACCACACCCCTACCACTGGCAGACCCCTCACCCTGCTGGCTGCCCATCACACACAGCTCTCATATAGCAACGTGCATCGATCAGACCAGTGTGAGGTGTGAGCGTGTGCAAGAGGATGCACATGTTTGTTGAGCTGATGTGGTTTAGATTCTGAAAATTACATTACACATGACAAGAAATTACTATATAATTAATATGAGAAAAAAATTACATTAATATAACAAATAACTATTAACAGGACAAGAAAATTACTTTTTTATTATTTAAATTGATTATTAAATATGACAGATTCTGGAACTGGAAATGGTTGTAAAAACAGGATATTCAACCCAGATGTAGACACATTTTGAATTAAGCAAAAAACAATACCTTGCATCTAGCAAAATAAAGAGAGCTATTGTCTATAAATCAGTTCTTATATCTCACTGAAAAGTTCCTCTTTAGGTGATTCTGTTTTATTTTAAGTGTGATGAGATATTTAGACTAGAAATGAAACAAATACAGAGTTACATTTTATTTTATTTTTTTACATTAAAGGCTATGAATAGACTTGGCACCTATTGACCATTAATGTCTGGGTTCATGTTGTTTCTTCTTTTTTTTGTCGCTTCTAACACACTGAACTGAGGGCAATTTTTCTGCACTCCCATTTCTGGAAATTGCTGCATCTGTAGCTATAACTAAATCTGTGATAATCCATATGGATGGGTCAGCGGGGCCTTAATATAAGTGAGTAGTTGATCCTCCATCTATTAGATAATATGTTCGTCCTAATGACAGCCTTTTAGCCTCTGTTTATGTGCACACACCTGCATATTGTCAGAAAATCATCAGAGTACAGTGAAAAGCAACACACTGTGAAGGTCATTTCATTTTGTATCACACTGTATAGGAGAACATCTGTGATTGAAACTATACTGTAAAATAAATAGTGTTAATTTAAGTACAGTGGTACCTCTCCTTATGGAATTAATTCATTCCAGAAGTGTTTTTGTAATGTGAAGTTTCCGTAAATAATCGCAATTTACATGTAAAAGGCTTAATTTGTTCCAAGGCCCCCAATACTACCCCTCAAACCCTTTAAAAATTATGAAAATTTACAGATTTTGTATGAAGTATGTGTTAAAAGAAAATGTAGATTTAGATTTTAGCCCATCCAGGCTAATGTCGGTGTCCGGGACAGAAGAGTTGAGCCAACACTCAGTGAGAATGAGGATGCAGTAGTCTGGTGGATCATGTTTGGCGTTTAAATCCAGCTTCAGGTAGTCCAGGTTGTTTTCCAGTGAGCGTACGTTGGTGAGCAGGACTGATGGGAGCAGCGGTCAGAATGGGTTAGCTCTTAGCTTAGCTGTAAATCCACCGGGACAGCCGCACTTCTACGTCCTTTCGCTCCGGAGGCAGCCTCTGTGTGTGTGTGTGTGTGTGTGTGTGGGGGGGGGGGGGGATCCGCTGTAGGACTCTGGATCTGACCGGCACAGCATGTCCTGGGTTGCAGAGCTCAAGTTTTTAGCAATTTTTCATTAAGCTGATGTCTGCCGGTCATATACTGTTCCCTTCGGCGGAACCTTTGGTACTAAAGGGGCTGGTGTAGATGGAGAAATTAATGTTAAAGTGTCTGTGTTACCAGGAGACACAGCAGCAGCTTTGTGATGAATGAGGGTCAAGGGGTAACGAAAAGCATCATGGGTAGCTCCCTCATAACCAATGGGATGCCTCGTACAGTACGTACGTGACGTAGATAATTATGTAGTTACATACAGTAATGTACTGTATTTATGTCTCAGAGGTTTCAGTTTCCTTTTGTAAATAGAATTTTCTTTCGTATTCAGAGACAAAAAAATGAGGTAAAGGTTTTTCGTGACTTGGATTTTTCGTTAGCTGGGTCTTGAGTACGGATATGACTGTATTTATTTGGTAGTGAAAATGTCATGCTTCTGTTGTATGGAGTACCGGGAGGGACAAAATTAGATCAATCCTAAATTCTAAATATCCTGTGAATTAATTAAATGTGTCATGCATCAACTAAAATTGGAAATACACGCATTAAATAAATTAATATATCTATTAATTAATTAAATGTGTCATGAACTACATAAAATAGGAAATACATACATTAAATAAATAAAAATATCTATCATGAATTGGTTAATAATTACTTAAATGTGTCATGAAATAATTAAAATAGCAATGTAAATATAGAATTAATTATATTGTAAAATAATTGTATATGATGACCTTGCAATTTTAATTAGTTAATGAGACATTTAATTAAATCATGATACATATATTTATTTAGTGTGCATATTTCCAATTTTAATACATTTATGACATTTCATTAATTCATGATAGATATCTATTTGTTTAATAATATTTTTGTTTCCAATTGTAATTATTAAATTATACATTCATGACATATGTATTTATTGAATTTAATTTTGTCCCTCCTGGCATTCCATACTGTCAGCTATAATTGTAGATCAGGAGTGTCAAACTCATTTTAGTTCATGGGCCACATTCAGCCCAATATAATCTGAAAAGAGCCATACCAGTAAAATACAGTCAAAATAGTACATTTACATGATGATAATGTTTCCTTCAAAATGTGAACAACATCAACAACTTTACATGTCTTAAGAAAAACAAGTGCAATTTTAAAAAGTTCTGCCTCAATCTATCAGTTTGTCTTCTGCACATGTGCAGAACAACTTCCAAATCAATTACAAATACACAAACATTTAGCAACTGGCAGAATATTTGAAAAATGACACTTCTCTTCAGATATTTCAGGTGGTTCAGGTATTTATTCAGGTTTTTATAAAAGGATGGTTTGTTAATATAACGATTTTCATGTCATTTGACTTTTTTACATGAAAATCTACCGTTTTCATTATTTATACGTAACTATGATCATATTTTACTCACCAGAATTCTGCAGCTAGGTTCCTAAACAGAACCAAGAAGAGAGAGCACATTACTTCAGTGTTGGTTTCCCTGCACTGGTTACCGCTAACCTACAGAATAGATTTTGAAATACTACTGCTCACTTATAAAGTCTTAAATAGAACAGGACCCTGTTACATTTCAAACTCACTGACCAGTTATGTACAAACTAGAACACTAATGTCATCCAATGTGGGCTTTACTAGTGACTCCCAGATGTATGACAAAGAAAATGGGGGACGCAGCCTTTGTTAACTATGCACCAAAGTTATGGAATACAATTCCAAAAGACATCAGGGAAGCCAGTTCACTGAGTATATTTAAAACTAAATTAAATTTTTTTTATTTTCATTAGCCTTTGAAGGGAAATAAAGAATGGAGTCACAATTCTGTGACCCCTTTCTTTATACTCTTCATATTGTGTAATAAAATTTTAATGTATTTCTGATTTACTCTATTTAAATTGTATAATGTATATATAATGAGTTTACTCTTGTAATTTTATTCTTATTTATTGAAATTTTATAATGCATGTATAATCAGTTTATCTTGTACTTCTCTTGTAATTTTATTTCTTATTTATTGAATCAGTTTATCTTGTACTTTTGTAATTTTATAATTTTGTGCAATCGAATTATAATGTATTTTTTTTATTTCACCCTGTCTTAAAATTGTACTTTCATTTTTAATCAATGTGAAGCACTTTGGGCTACATTGTTTGTATGAAAGGTGCTATACAAATAAAGATTATTATTATTATTATTATTATTATTATTATTATTATTACTGTTAATATCTTAATTGTTATTCATCCTAGTGGCCAGATTGGACCCTTTGGCAGGCCGGATTATGACCTTATGTTTGATACCTGTGCTGTAGATCATAAATAGTGTTGCATTAATGGACCATCTGACCTCAACCCCCCCCCCCACCCCCCCAAAGTCGAAACCCACTTTGTCAGATGCATTTATGGTTTTCACACCTTCTGTTGAACTGACAGAGGTGACAGACCATTTAGACAGTAATTGGATGGTTGATTGTTGTTGTTTGAGGTGGAGGGGTGACAGGAACCTTAGCTGATCTCACACAAACACTCAAACATTTGAATTACATGTGGACTACTTTTTTCATCCAGTGTGGTCATGTGTAGAGATGATATTACAGACTGTGTTTGCCTCTGTTCGTATGACTACATGAAAATGATCTATTTATGATGATCTATTGATCTATTTAACTCTGCCACTGAGGCTGCACTGTGCATCTCACCACAAATATAATAACTATTTTCCTGAGTAAAGTTATATAGAGGAAAAAGGCTGCAGTTAATACATCCACAAAGCCAACCCCGTTTTTAAAAGGGAACTCAGCAGGATTCTGCAATTTTGGTTCTTCTTCACTGGTTTTGCCAGTGCCACTCACACTGGTGTATGAATGTTTGGTGGTGGTCAGAGGGGGCGCAAAATGACTGCCACGCTTCTTTCAGTCTGCGCCAGGGCAACTATGGCTATGTATGTAGTTTACCACCACCAGAGCGAGCATGTGAGAGAGAATGAATTTCACTAATGTGAAATGCTTTGAGTGGCCAAAAAAGTGCTATATAAATCCAATCCATTATTATTATTTGGTTATTCTTTGCTGGTGTTCTACAGTAGCATTTTTCTCAGCGAAGCTCCCCCTGCAATATATTTACTGTCGTAAAACTAACCATTGTTTCTCCTCCTTCAATCGTGCTTTTATTTCCAGTGCACCTGGTGACGAGAAGGGAAAACTACTGATAAAATACACTACTAGACATGTGTCGGACATCTGTTTGCACTTCACATTGTTCTTTGGTTCTGTGGCTAACATTAGCAACTTAGTGTCAGCGGTAACTGGTGTTACCCATACGTGTGGTAAGATAGAGGGAATGTGCACATAAGAATATGAGGGTCAGTCTACAACCACTAGCACTATGCTGCTAACATTAGTTACACATTTTATGGGCTGATCAGTGCCCTGAGGTTTGGTCTGCAGCTGCTCGCATCATGCTGGTAACTTTAGCAGCACAACTTCCACTAAACTTTCTCCATAGTAAATATTGGGTTGCTACTGGTTAGCTTTAAAGCGCAACTGAATTCACTTTGTGACTGTTGCACTTGCAGATTAACAAAACACTGGAAATAATGAATAGAATAATGTAATAAACTGATGTCCATGATGAACATCAGTTTTGTTAATTTTTGTCTATCTACCATCTCCTCGATTGAGTCCAGCATGCAGCCTAGGACAGAGGGTTATGGTCAGGGGCGGAGCGTTTGGTTCACTGTAGGGGGGGTGATGACCTGTAGTGGGACCTTTATATAGCCCTAGTATAGGTAATGTTAGTGTTCATTCCAACACCATAGTTTTAGTTAGTCCACCTCATGTTGATCTTCCTCAAGGCATAGGCATTTTGTTTTTTATGTCTTATGTCTTTTAAGATTTCTGTATAAAAGTAGACTATAGACCCCTTCAAAGTCAACGTCATTCAAACATTAGAGGAAGTTGTGCACACAGACCGGACTCAAAAAAACTGCATGGAAACGCTGTTGTTTATATAAATGACATACCTAACGCAGAGCTACAAATGTCTATTGTTGTGTTGTCAGCTGTAAGAATCATTACAAGGACAGGGTTAAACTGTATAGAATTTAATCTGGATCTCACCCATTCAAAGAAAAAAATCTATAACGTCTATGGTTACAAGTGATCAAGCGTGTGGACTGGTATGAGAGCACGATCAGGAATGTCCGTTTGTCTGTCCTTCACATTCTAACCATAATCTGGACTTTGAATAAAATTGCAGCAGCAAGGACAAACAACCACCACTTCCTCAGTCCAGTAGGATGTTTACCCTGCCATACATGTGCAGTTATCTGTCTAAATAGAACCATCCAGTTTATTGTAAATGCCAAAGGCTTTGTACATAGTAACCTTCTGGACCTGACGCTGAAGTGAACCACTCTTCTACACTCCTTGTGGAATCTGATGGGTCACCCTGAGTTACCAACACATGCTGCCTTTTAAAGTGCTTTGTCACCTCCACTGGCTGCATACTGCATTCACAGAAAACAAGAGGAACAAGGGACCCAGAAAAAGCCGGTCCGTCTGATGTCAGACAGACTTTAGCATCATCCACGTGGGGTTAAACCCGTCTCCCATTGCAGAGAATCTGAAGTAAAGGTTGACCAATACATCGGCCGGCTGATATATCGGACCGATTTTTGAGTTTTTTAAGTGTATGGGCATCGGCCAATCCCCCACACACACACACACAGACACACACCCTGCGTCATTTACAGACAGGCACACAGGGTCAGGTGTGTGTTGCCGGAAGACCCGTAATGGCTGCTGCATCACCCCTCCAGCATTTGAAGATACAGCTACTGTAAGTTTTAAACTTTCAGAGCCTGTAACGAGTGTCCCGATTTTACCTTTTCTCGATCAAGGACAGAAAACACCAGATTATTTTATGTTTTATCAGATTATCCTCTCAGATGATTGTGTGTCTGAGGTGAATTCTGAGTGAATTTGTCCTGATAATCTGCTCTGAAACAGGACGGCACCAACAATAGTAAATATGAAACTTGTTCAAATAAACAAAAAGAAATAAAAATAAATTCCCTAATTTAATCGGGATTTATCAAAATTAATCCACAGAAACCCAGTGATAAATCTGATTAGAACATGTAATCACTTGACAGCACTAATAAAAATATTATTTTGTGTCAGATTATTGTCGTTTAATGTTTTGGATCAGATGTGACCCTGCTTTGACTCTGCCCCTTAAAAATAACTTTAATGTCTGTTCCAAGTAAAAACTGTCCCACCCAGACACACACACACACACTCATTTACATACCTCAGGACTACATTTGTAATCAATTGTAGGTAAAGTAGGCATTGTGTAGTGAGTGTAAACCTGTTTTTTTGTTGTTGTTTTTTTACAATTAAATAATATTGAAGATATATATATTTTTTTAAATAATTAAATTGAAAATAAAATAAAGAAAACTAAGAAAAAAAAGGAAAATTCAATATATTTGGAACACAGAAATATACATTTTGGTAGAAAAGAGAGAGAGAGAGAGAGAGAGAGAGACAGAGACAGAGACAGAGACAGCGAGACAGAGAGAGAAAGAGAAAGAAAGAAAGAATATGGGGTGCCACAGCCACAGCTTCGTCAGTCTGGGAATTTTTTTTTCTTTTCATCATAGGCACGGTAGCGTGTGAATTTTGGTCCCCATAGTGTGACCGTGTAAACATCAATGTCCCCTTAAAGATAGGAATAAATATATATATATATATATATATATATATACACACACACACACACAATGTAAAGCACATTATGATGGATAAAAAAACAAGTACAACCTAGAAACCCCTAATCCATACCTTTGGAATAATTACATTATAAAAACATTTCTTAGTAGGTTTACAGATTTCCTGAACGCTGCTGTTGCCTGTGTTCCTCCACAATAAAAGCCTCTCCTCCATAGTAAAAGTTTCACTCCTTCACAATAAAAGCCTGGTAGTATCACATCTGCCCTGCAGTCAGTCAGCTGATCATCATCATTCCACAGGCATGTGTGAGAAATGCCTTCAGTTCCTGTTCCACAAACTAATCACAAGGAAGATTATGGGATGGAAGGAAGAGATCTGTTATTTTGTCAGTTTCCTTTTCAAGTCCAGTGACCCGGAAACTAAAGGCTTATCTAGTCCAGACCAGACCCAGACCGGACCCAGATCGGATACAGACCAGACCCAGGCTGGACCTAGGTTTAAGTGATATCATCCTCCAACCCTCATGAACCCACATTATCCAGGTTCAGTCTGTCAGGGTAAAGTGGAGAAAACTGTGTTTGTATGTGTGTGTGTGTGTGTGTGTGTGGGGGGGGGGGGGGTTGTTACGCCCGCTGCTGCTCAGCTGTGCATGAGCTGATAAACATGTGGAGGCTTTTATCTTCTGTACATTCTTCTTCCACCACAGTGAACACTCAACATGTGAGACTATGTCAAAGCTCTGCTGCTTTTCTGAGCATCCACACGGACACACTCTGACTCACCTATGTACTCTAGGAGAAGCATTAGTATAACCCCCCCCCACAGACAGACACACACACACACACACACACACACACACACACACACACACACATACACACTGCACAGGGGAGGTGACATATTATTAATTTTTGACAACAGTTAAGATCAATAAAACATGAAATGTTCAATGGCTGACACCACTAATATTTTTATTCTGTGACTATTAAACACACACACACACACACACACACACACACACACACACATATATATATATTATCTTTCTCTGGTCACCCTGGGTGGTGTCTCCTTCAGATTCAGGTCCACTACCTGAGGCTTTGGCAAGTGATGACGCAAATGCAGGACTCAGACACAAAAGGCTACAGATTTAATTAACAATAATGAGTATTAAATGTGCTGAAGGCTCCTCAGTAATTCTCCGTGGGTGATCAGGGAAATGGACAACTGAAAGTCAGGCAGGGGTCAGAAACAGGCAAAACACTCGCAACCAGGGAAATGGAAAACTCATACTGGGGTCCAAAAGAAGGGTCAGGTCCAGGATCTGAGAGATAATGAAGCACCAGCAGGGGGAAAAAAACAGGCTCTTGGTCTGGAACAGGCTAGAGGTCTGAGGACAATGACACAGACAGAAACAGAGTAACCAGGAAACCAGAAGCAAAGTCAGACACCGAAAAAAACGCAGATGAGAACTGCTCATATGTCGCTACTAAGGCTGACAAACTCACACTGAACAAGGATACAAGAAGGGCTTATATACCATTACAGACAGGTGACACAAATCAGGGTGAAATTCACCTGTGACAGGAAGCAAAGAGAGGAAGTGTGACCATGAAACACAGATCCCAAAATAAAAGCCCAAACACTAACAATGACAAAAATACACAGAGACATACGGAAAATAAGACAAAACACCACACCTTGAGTCTGGTTCATGACACTGGGAGCCTGAGGGTTCTGCACAGGATGTTAAATGTTCCTAGTATTGCTTACTTTTGGACAGAGGTGTCGAATATTGCCCCCCGCCTCCTCTCTCTCTGTTAAATGTACTGTCTAATGTCCTTTCCCTATTTGTGATGGAGTCTGTGAAAACAAGTTTCCCTTTGTGGACAAATAACGTCTAAAAGTTCCTGGTATCTATTGGAGCCATGCTCCCAGCTTGGGGGTCACTGTCCCTAGTGCCCCCATCACTACTGGTACCACTGTTGCCTTCATACCCCACATCTCTTCTTACAGGCTTTGGTATTTGTCAAGCTTCTCATGCTCTTTCTTTCTGATCTACCTACCTGCCTGCCTGCCTGCCTGTCTGCCTGCTCATTTGTCTGCCTGCCTGCCTGTCTGCCTGCTTGTTTGTCTGCCTGCTTGCCTGCCTATCGGTCTGGATGACTGGTGTCTTGGGGTTCTGCAGCCAGATGAACGACTGGCTTATTTACAAAAAAGACTGTATGAAACAATGGAACAGTACCAGAGAACAGGATGAGGAAAATGAACAGGAGGTGAAAGCCACTATGAAGGGGAAGTAGTGGCGTCACCAGACACTTTGACAGAACAGAAGGATAAAAGATGAGCCGCTAACGTTTGGGAAGAAGGAGACTGTGTGTGATTTATAAGCGGATGGAGCATCGTCATTTCAGTTCCATCTGTAGAGGGTCGGGGCTTAGCTCCAAAAAATAGGTTGAATGTGCACTTTCCCTTAAAAAACATTTAACTTGGCACATGGTTAGAGTAAAATAAAACAATGATTTTTGTTCCAGGGGCCACTGGAAATTGCACTCTGCCATCCTAGATTTCAACATGGACCCCTTGTGGATCTGTTTTAATAAATATCTCCTTAGAGGTGGGGTGGGAGATCTTTTTTCGGAGCATTTTTTTTTACCATTTCACAATCTCATAGCATACACTGAAATAGAATGTCTGCAAAAAAAAAAACTAAATGTTTTAGTCCAGCCTAGAGGGTAGAACCAGAGGAAAACTCCAACGGACTGACGGAAATGGACGGATGACATCACTGGATGTGCTAAAAATTAAGTGCAGGTATATATAGCAGAGAAGAGTATATATGCTGTGAGGCCTGGATGAGCATAGGGCGATTGGCCATATTTTTTCTGTTGTAACTGTGAAATTTCCCAAGAGTGGGATGAACAAAGTATTCTATTCTATTCTATTTCCCTTGTTCACTTTTGGTTCAGATCCTCAGATCCTCAGATCCTGGTCTGTGAGGATCTGCTGCCCTCTAGTGGATCCTGCAGCTCAGTCTTCCACAGACCATGTTCTGAGGCCCACACAGACCTGACAGGTGGTCTGAGGTGGTAGTGATCAACCCATATGGATTTTGGAGGGCCCGATACAATTTTTTTGTGTTAGGTTTAGGGTTAGGTCTATCCTCTGTTTGTCATGTGACTAAAACAGACAGAAAAGAAAACATGGAATGAATAAATGTATTTGTTTTTGTCAGTCATTGATGGAAGAACTGAAGTGATTTGGGTTTTTATCCAGGAAACATGTTAAATGGATAGATATCAACTCTGAAATTAAACTAATATGAGCTATTTTTGTTGGTATCATATTTGTCCAAACAAATGGACCTTTAGTTGGAACAGGCATTGATATGAACAACAAAGTCAACTAAACATGAGGAGGCAGGAACTTTTACAGTGACTCTATAAAATGAAAAAATCCAGGCACACTGTCAGAGAAAACTATTGATTTTAAATGTTAATTTAATGATTTGAGCCTCATTTATGTTTTTCATGTGGGAATTAGGGTCATTACATCCAACGCAAGCTTTTTTCTGTGAACCCCCCCCCCCCTGTTTTTTTTTGATAAATAATGCAGACACAGAAGGGTTTTTCTTTTATATACTGTATGTGTGTATATATGTATATATATATATATATATATATATATATATATATATATATATATATATATATATATATATATATATATATATATATATATATATATATATATATATATATATATACATACACACAGTATATATATACACACAGTATATAAAAGAATAACCCTTCTGTGTCCGCTTCAGTTGTTTGCTGTGTGTGATCAGCTGTGTTTATATTTGCTCTTTACTCACTCATTGAAAGGACATCTTTTCCCTGCGTGTAAACAGGACTCACAGTGGAACAGGTTTTATTTTGGTTGTAAACACATATGGGACGTGTCAGGACTGATGCACTCAGCTCTCACATCATCACACACAGTCATTCTTTTATTAAAAAAAATTGTAATAAAAAAATATTTCTTTTATGATTGTGCCAAAGCAAAATAAGTTACTATTAAATGTCCTGTGGGAGGAGATTTACAATAGAGTAGGAGGGGGAGGAGGCAAATGCTGAAGGAAAAGGAGGTAAATACTTAAAGAGGAGGAGCCATTTTCTCTTTCAATTTCAAAACAGATAAAAACAAGTTGTGCCAGCCAACACAAAGTCCCCCCCAGAGCAAACATTTTAACTTATAATGGACATTTCAATTTCAAAACATGACCTTTCAAGGTCATTTGAGGTCAAAGGTCACCATTTCAAAGCCCATGCCATGCCTCCTTTTTGTTAGTTATTGACCCAGTGACCTCCGACCTCTTAGGACAATAGGTCAAAATCTATACACACAAGATACAGAACTGAAAGACCAGTATTTTGGTGATCATTTGAAGTCTCTAAGATGAACAGATCAAAAGTTAGATCCAAAATTTTATTTGGACCTTTATTGTGACCTTTGACGGAGAGCCTTCAAATCTGTCCTCCTAGGTTCTGATGTCAGTGCACATCAACAGTGAGAGCAAAAAGAAGCTATATGCAAAATGAGTATACAGGAATAAAAAGGTAACTCCTGATTTGCCTTATCTCTAATCTTTGTGAAAAAACATTTTTAGTGACCTTGACTCTGACCTACATTCTCTAAAATGTAAATGGGATCCATTCTGGATGACCTCACACCTTTCCTGAAAATTTAAGGAAAATTGGTCCTGTAGTTTTTGGATAAAGTTGCTGACAAACAAAAAACCCCCAATAAGAATTACAAAAAAAACCCAGCCCTCTCTTCCCCTTCAGGGGGTTAAGGTAAAAAAAAACAACAGATTAAACAAACAATAAAGTTGTTACCAAACAGATATGGAGAAATGGGACGGACAGACAGACAGACAGATAGAAGATAGATACAGTGAATGTAGTGAATGTCTCCTGGAATTCAAACCAAAGTGGGCGGAGTCAAATATGACATGTTTTTGTGTATATAAATCTGTAAAAGTACAGGTGTGGTTTTCATGGAGGAGTTGTCAGGTGTGTCTTTTCATCCCAGGGTAACAACTTTTCTTTTTTCTTTTCTTTTTTTGTTATTGGTGACATAAATCTGTGGAGGAGGATTAGGGCCACTGGGGGAAAAAGGATCCATTTTTGTGTCATTCTTATTCTGAGATTAATATCAGAAGTGTAAGAAAAAAAATCATAAAACTAAGATTAGAGTCTCAACTCTGCCTTTTATAATAATTATATATATATATATATATATATACACACACACACATGCATACATAGATATAATCCTTGAAGTGGGAAAAAAATAAGTGCAGACACCATTTTAATTTAGTCACTGCAGGATTACTTAAAAGTTTCAAAAATAATAAATTTGTGCATGTATTGCAGGAGCACCCAGAGGGCAGAAAGGGGAAGAAAACAGGGTGTGCAAAGAGCCAATTAACATCCTCCAGTAAAATAACTAGTAATAAGTAGGGGTGTGAATCTTTCACTCACAACAATCTGATTTGAATCTTGATTCACAGACTACGATGTGAATCAGGGGTGATTCATAAAAATTTGTAAATTATTTGATACGTTTCAAACCTGAAACTGAAGTATTTACACTATACCTGTAGATAACTGATAATAATGACAATATACCTGTAGATAACTGATAATAATGACAATATACCTGTAGATAACTGATAATAATGACAATATACCTGTAGATAACTGATAATAATGACAATATACCTGTAGATAACTGATAATAATGACAATATACCTGTAGGTAACTGATAATTGTGAAATGTAAAACTGATAATCTGGCATTACTAATTTAACAGGTTTGTGAAACTGCTCATATTTAAAATACAAAACTTCAAGTTGTTTTTCTTGTTGCTTAATTTGATGTTTTGTGTTTTTTTTTTTTGCTTTTTTCTTCGTTCTACTAATTCTTAATTCAAGATTTTTTTGCTTAATTATATTTTGTTTTGCTACTTAATTCAAGATTTTGGCCTTTTTTTCTTAATATAGGGTTGGTGTTTTGTTTTTGTTTCTACTTGATTTAAGGTTGCTGTTTTTTTTTGCTCAGTACAACTTCTCTTCTTAAATAAACAAGTTTTTGCCTAATTCAAGAGATTTTTATTTTTGGCTTAATTAGATTTTTTTAAGTAAATGTTTGTTCCAGTGCTTTGTCTGTTTTTGGTCATTTTGTTGCTTTTTTTTTAAAGTCCTTTTTAAAGCCCCCCTCCCCTCACACACACACACACACCTTCTGCTTCTTCGCCCTCAGTCTATTCACTGTCACTATCCTGATCCTCCACACCCACCACAGCAATCATATCCACGCCTTTGATCAGCTTTATCCATCACTTTAGTTCTGTTCACAAAAAAAGATACAAGGCCCACAAAAGACCCAAATGTGCCCCCCTCCTCATACCCCCCCACAGCCTGAGCCCACTCTCTTCTTCATTATCTTTTTCCTTTTATTCCCTTGTCAACATGCAGTGTGGAACAATGTGGTGCAGGCGGACAGGGTGGAGGCTCCTGACAGCAGTGGTAACATGAGGACGCTCCAAAGGCAGGTGAGTCAAACACCCCACACACACACACACACACCCTACTCCCCCCCATAGCGGGACAGTCACTGGGACACCCTTTCTTGTGGTAAACACTGGTCCCCTCCAGCCATAACCATAAAGCTCCATCTGGTGTGTGTGTGTGTGTGTGTGTGTGTGTGTGTGTGTGTGTGTGTGTGTGTGTGTGTGTGTGTGTGTGTGTGTGTGTGTGTGTGTGTGTGTGTGTGTGTGTGTGTGTGTGTGTGTGTGTGTGTATGTGCACAAACCAACCCCCCCCTTGTCACCCAATGCTGATCACGTTTCATTTTTGACACCTCTGTGCGTTTTGCACCAACCATAGTTTCTGCTGTTCTAAAACACATATGCCCTTTGACCCCTGGTCCCCTCAACCTAATGCTAACCCTGGACCACTGAACCTAATCATAGTCCTCAGAAGAAAACACAATTTTTAAAAAAAAAACTTTTAACAGTGTGTTGATTCAATAAAAAAAAGAACTGACTCTTAAACTGAAGCAGAATTGAACACAAAGGCCCCAAAGATCTGCATCCATCTATCTATCTATCTATCTATCTATCTATCTATCTATCTATCTATCCCCCTTCCCCGTCATCCCTTCATGATGCTGTCACTCTTTTCTCTCTCTCTTTCTCCTCAGCTGTTTCTCTGTGTCATCCTTTCTTTCTGCTGATTGCACACACAAACTCGTTCAGGCCAATTGTCTGAAACCTGAGTGTGCGGGGCGTTCGAACCTGTAAGTGGATCTGCCATCATCACAGGTCAAGGAGACAGCTGTTAGTGTTTTCAGACTGATAAAGTGTCTGGGAATGGGAGGGATGAGCGATAGCTTTATCTGTTTCTATGGTGGTAAAGTTCAGTCTCACAATCTGATCCCATATCAGCTGAACTCACTCCAAACTATAGTCATTATTTAAACTAGATCTATTAAACTTAACACATTAATGCAATACAGATTAATTCATCATCATGATTAATCTGATTAAAAAATGTAATGCAATTAATTGTAACAGACTTATATAGTTGTTGTTTTCTTTTCAATTTTTTTAGTTGAAACTGTTTAAGGTGTTGAATATATATATATATATATATATATATATATATATATATATACACATATATTTTCATACCTTTGCACTTTTGGATATTTTATCACACCTTTTGGTGCTATCTTCTGTATTTTAACAGTTTTTGAATCTGTTTGGATATTTCTTTTTTATGTTAGATTATTTTATGTTAATTCTCTGCGTTTTTTTGTGTATTTTGTGGGAAACTTGAGTATAACATAAAGTGTTTTTATGTAGTTTTCTTGTCACTGAAGCACTTCCATCTTAAAATACCACATTAACAAAAGTATGTGTTAGTCTGGGATTCTGCTAGCACTAGGCTAATGCATCACCCAGTTTGGACAAACATGCTAAGCGCAAATCATAATTAATCAAAATTAATCCACAGCACGCTTGTGATTCATTTGATTTAAAATGTTAATCATTTGACAGTCCTCATTCAAATACAATCAAACAGTTTAGTTTTAAAAAGCAGCACTTGGATTCATTTAGTGATTTTTAAACCCTCAAAATAATTGATACCATTTATAATTTGTATTAGGGTTGTCAAATGATTAAAATGTTTTGATTAGATTAGATTATACTTTATTGATCCCTTGGGAAGGCTCCTTCAGGGAATTTATGGGTTTCAGATTAGTCGCAGATTTGCTTTGGATACATTTCAATTAATGATTAAATATTCACTTTTCATTAAACATTTTGCAGGATTGTTCTGGCAACCACAGCTGCCAGGTTTTTCCCATAAAAGCAACAGTGTATGAATGAAAGTGGAAGTTTTCGTGGACAAAATTAACATCAGTCTGTGGTTCAGATATTTTGTTAGGTCAGCAGAGAAGGCCTTGCAGACCCCGACAGACCACCACTGCTGTATAAATAAACTTTGTTTAATGACACGTTAAACAAGCAGACACTTTGTCTAAAAAAACAAAAGCCTGATTGTTAAATGTGTTTGTTCAGAGGCTCGTTCCTCTTTCAGGGTGTGAAGTTGTCCTCTCAGAATTTAACCCACGTATTCTTTTCAAGGCTGAACAAAAGTATCCGCAAAGCCATCCAACATCTGGCACCTCCACCTTGACCTCTGACCCCGGGCGTCTGACTCCAGATACTTCAGCTATCAGGTAGACGGCTCTAAATAACTAATATTCTCTGTCCCTGAATGACTCTACTCCACCTACTCTGTAAAAAAAAAGATACCCCCTATCTACTCAATAAAGGTAAGGCAACACATTACCAGTAATAATGTTCTTTTATAACCACAGGGATTATCGGTGACACCGCAACGTATTTCAAATTACCGTAACTCCTCATTACTTTTCGCAATTTTAATCATTCAAACTGCCCCTAAAAGCTGTGGAATGGGGCTTTTTGATGCTATTACATGCATTCAGTTAGTGTCTGAGCACTGTGTGAGGAGAGGAAGGAAATAAGACGAAAAGACAGTGTTAGGAAGAAAACAGTGCGCCTTGGATGTGTGATGTTTGAGTGTGTGTCTTCAGGTGGACAGGAAGTGTTTCAGAAACGACCACTGCTAAAGTAAAGAATTGGTGGGTGACAAATAGAACAGCCTGTAACATGGACTCAGAAAGCTCTAGAAATGTCAGACTGTCTGCGTTGTTGTGAAATAGTTTGTATAAAATGTTTGAAATTTCATAAATGTTCAATCTGCACTTTCTGATTTTTTATTTTTATTTACGGAAAGCTGAAGAAAGTTCTATTCTGTTTTTGGCCTCTTCTTCTTATAACAGAGTTTTAGGTATTTAAATACTTAAGAATGGTAAATACTTGACAGACATTTTAAAAGTTCTACTTCTCCTGGGAAAAAAGGGTCTAAATTGTGTACACATAAGGCATTTTTAACACAATTATTGACAAAAATAGACAAAAAGCCAGGTGTTTTAATGAATATACATATTAGTATGGTGTTAAAAGGGTTAAGTAAATTTTACTCTGTTTGGTATTGGGCAAATGTTAATTAAATGAAGTCCTTAATAGTTCTCCATTTAATATCAGTAGATTGAAATGCAAACCATGGGATTAATTAAAAACCTATATCAAATCAAATCAAATTTATTTATATAGCACTCTTCATACAAAAAATGCAGAATTAAAAACATTAAAAACAAGTACCCATCCCTCCAACCATATATTCACAGAGCACACATACACACATCAACACATCGACCCATACATGCACACGCACCCACACACACACGCATGACCACAGACTCTCAGCATCAACTATAGGAGATAAGAAATAGATACATTTCTTAATGTGTAAATAGTATTTTTTTTATTACTTCATTCTTTATTTCATACCATTTCACTGTGTAATAATCATCTACACTGCTTAGTGCAATAATGTATATACTATCAATGCAATGAAGTAGATCTAAATATTTCTTAGGAATAATAAATAAATACATAAATAAATGATGATAATTTAACTATCCTCTGCTCAGTTAATTGAATTGCCTGATTGTACTGATTTGAATTCACTCAAAATAATCTGTTTGGAATTAAATAAACAGAAAGCTCATGCTATATTTAACTAATGAGTCAATTTTATGCCAGAGTTTTATTTGAAATGTAATTAAATAATTGCCACAAAATCAAAGGCACAATCTATTGAATACATTTGACCAAAAACATTAATCAAAACCTACATGACCACAGAATATTTTTTCAAGTATATGTAAAGGGAAATAAGAACCTTCCTGTCTCTGGATAAGCACCATACATAACCTTGACCTCCATATACTGATTAAAAAAATTAGACACATCATTTTTCCCACATTATTGTGTTTAATTAGCTTTACAGTGGTCTAATCTAACTCCAAGAATCCACAGATAGAAGCAGTAGCTCTGACTAATACATCTGACCTTGGAAGGAAATGAGTGCAGTTTCCCATCGCTATCAGAGCTGATTAGATTATTACATTATCCTGGTCTTCATTCAACTGTCTGCCAATAAGCTGCCCTGGGTTTGTTGTTGTCGAACACTTGTTAGCTACAATTCTACAGGCAAAGTTCAAGGTTGTGCCCATATTGGACTGGTGCTTGAATGTGACAGTATGCTCTAGGTGGAATTCAAATAGTCCTCCAACTGAAAAACAATAGGTGCTAATGTGTACGTAAGGCAAAGTGTTAAAGTGACAATATGATGGAATTCAATCCAACTTTGTTTGTAAATCACTTTAAAACAACCAAAATGTTGTACAGAGACAGTAGTGGAAATACTTTTTTTTCTGTTTTCTTAAATATTGCAAGTTGTCAAAATGTTCTTCTGCAATTTGTACTTTCTGTAAATTCTCAAGCCTCCACTCTAAACCTTTCTCAACCTAATACCTATCGTGACACCGTATATATATATATATATATATATATATATATATATATATATATATATATATATATGTATAACATGACAAGTGAGAATATATAATTCTTTATTCCCCCACTTGTCATGTTACATGTTATTATGTCACTATACCATCAGTCAGAATACACATGTACACAAAACATGTATTAATGTAGCTTGGTATGAGAAAACTAAATATTTTGGAGTATCTTGACTTCTGGGAGATGCATGGTGGAAACTAGTGAACGCTTCCCAGGTGCTCGTCAGTTCCTCCCGTGGACTTTAAACGTAACCTTTTGTCCCATGGTTGGTATTATGTCAATGTTGTTCAACTTTGACCTTGTGGCCTTATATGGACATGTGCGGTCAGCTAGGGATGTGAGTTTTGGTGCAAAACACTATTTGAAATGGGCTGGAAACTATTTGAATATTACCACCATGAAGATGGAAAAGCATTATATAAGTGCAGACCATTTACCATTTAATCGTGATCATGGATTAATCCACCTTAATGCATTCATTTTGACAATCCTAAAAACACAAACACGCACACACATGAATATTTTTCATAAAATAAATAGTAGATGGATGAAACTTTGGTGATTTGGTAATATTTTATGGAAATCATTAATTTTTTAATAACAAAAATGATGAAAGTGGTAGTTAAAGGGGTCAAATCTAGCCTAGACACCCTAGACTCTCCTAACGGCAACAAATATAATGTGTTACCATAGTAGTCTAGTTACTCTCAATGTAACTTTTGGCTAGATTTCCCTGAAACTGGCCAACGAATCACAGTGAAGTATAGAGTCAGAGTGCAGGCGTAACAAAGTGACACTGCAGCGATTTGGAGGCAAATAATCGGAAACAACCATAGAAGAACAACAACAACGGGTGATGACTTCCTTTTATCAAAGATGAGTGAAGAATGTGAGAAACAGCAGCAATCTTTAAATTGTTTTTACAGAAGCGACAACACTCGTAAAGCTCCATAATCCCCAATTTTGTTTAGTCAGGACTCCTCCGTGAACTTTCCGGCGTCTAACTAATTCATCTTAAAGATTACGCAGATTGGTTGTAATACTGTCCTATTGCATACAGAGGATTCAACCTAAACAAGGCATGGTTGCTGCAGGTCAGACAGTTGTGGTGGGCTGACAAAACAAAAGAGAGTGACACACACACACACACATCACATGTGTGGAAATATTTTACCTTAGATGGAAAAAAATAACCCACACAGCCATCTGAAGGGGCATTCACTAGCTAACCAGTGCGCGTGCTAGAACGCGTTCTGTAACGCGTGATATAATAAACACAACGAGTGGCTATATGAACACTTTGGCTTGCCAAAGGGGCGCGGCCTGGGCCGAAGCAAGCAAGACAAAAAAAAAAAAAAACAGGGGAAGGATAAAAAAAAACAGGACGGTCATATGCTGGCGCCCCATAGAGGATTGCGCCCTGGTCCATCACCCAGCCTGCCCATAGCTACAACCGGGTCTGCACTCGCCACCAGCCAAAGTGGCTCGTAAGTTGTTATTTTTTACCCGCCAAAATGGATTTTCACCCGCATGTGACAGGTTGGCAGGTGTTAATTTAGAGCCCTATATATATATATATATATATATATATATAGGCATGAAATAATGTTGATTTTCTAGTATTTTTTGTTCAGAGATATTTTTGTCCATGAGGTATTTTTTAAGGAAGACATAAATAAGGATTAAATGAATCGATTCTTATGAGTGATTCGTTGGTGAATCACCCATCACTATTCATCATATGACTGGTGAGTCGTCAACTTCAAGGCAGCGTGACAAATGTTCACAGACTGAACAAACTGCGATAATCGTATAAAGCGCTTCACTAGAAATTGGATCTGGTCTCCAAGGTGACGGGATCTGGTTTCCAAGGTGACGGCAAGAGAAACATCAAAGTGAAGGTGGACATGTTATCCTGTGGAATTAAAGGCACAGAGATGGTCTGATATATATGTATGTATGTATGTGTGTGTGTGTGAATTTCTGTAAGCGGCTGACATAAATACATGAAGGGGAACACAGCTGTCCAGTGCCATGTTTCTCAGGGGTTATCGGACCTGAAAGTGGACTGTGGACCCAGCTTTGTTGGCTCCCTTGTTCTGAAACGGTTCTTGGCCTTAGAAGCTGCACTGGGGAAAAAATGCTCTTCAAAAAAGTAAAAACAGAAATAAATTTTTTTTAAAATACATGTTTTTTGCTTAAACAAAGCAAAGAAATCATGAATTAAGCAAAAAAGGGTCAGGAAAAAATTAATTAAGCAAAAACATTTTTTAATCTGCCAATAGAACAAGTGAAAATTATTTGTCAGATTTCTCAAGTTTTATTTTCTTATTTTATTTTTTATTTTCAATAAATCAATTCTTATATCTCACTGAAAAGTTCCTCTTTAGGTGATTCTGTCTGATTTTAAGTGTGATGACCCATTTAGAAATGAGAAAAATAGAGATTCAGATGTTTCTCAGTTTTACAGTGAAAGTTCTTGGCTAGAAGAACGCAGGCGTGGAAGGAACCTGCTCTGATTCCAACACATACCAGGCTGGATTAGAGCTGGGAACCGGAGCAGAAACCAGATCCGAGCCGCTCCGCTCTCACTCTCTAACTCGCCCACTCACTCCTAAAGACATTCTCAACACTTCCTTCTTCAATTAGTTTGACCTTGTTACATTGAGGCGTTCTTAACTCTGAAGCTTTGCAAAGGAAGGAAATAAACGCAGATGTGTAGCTCATGTAGCACTGTTTAGTTAAACAAAACATCTTGAATTAAGAAAAAAAAGTTGAAGGAAAAGAAATGCTGAAGTAAAAAAAACAAAACATCTTGGATGAGAAAGTAAATCTTGAAGCAAAAATAAATAAATCTGCTATTAACCAAAAGCTAATCTTGAATAAAGACAGGAAAATAAATACATTAATTAAAAAAAAAAAAAAAATTTAATATATATATATATATATATATATATATATATATATATATATATATATATATAAAGAAGATCTTGAATTAAGTAAAAAAAAAAAAAAGGAATTAAAGGTAAAGTTCCGTTTTTACAATTTGGACCCTTTTGCAATGATTACATGTCATTTATTCAATGGTTTCAGTTTGGTGTATGTTGGGAGTATGTCCAAAGATATTGCATTTGTTGATATCCAGGTAACACGAGTGGTCTGGGCATCGATATGCAGTCTGCTGTGATACGGTGTGTCATTTCCATTTCAGTCAGAAGTTGTCACAACTGAACTAGGGTTTGAACCCAAATGCATGAGTCAAGAAAACGGTATTCAAAAATATAACACTACTTAATGAAAAAGTTACAACAAAAAAAAACTCAAAAAGGATTACAAACAATTAAAAGTATCAAATAAAAAGAGGAAATTAAAGAGGAAAACCAATACATGAAAAATAACAAAAAACATCTGACTTGACAAGAAACGACGGAATCTACTGAAAACAATGACTGGCTTGGTTCTCTGATCACATGAGATGTACTAACAGACAAAGGAATACACCAGCTATATATACACACATGAGGGCAGGGAAACAACAAGACACAGGTGAAACACATCAGGACAAGGAACAATCAGACGCACAAGGAGAAACTAGGGAAAGATCCATCTAAACACAAGACAGGTCACAAAAGGAAATCTACCAAAATAAAACAGGAAGTGACAAACATGGAAACAAGAAAAGCCAAAATCCAACTTTACAATTTCTTGGACCTGACAGAAATACTCTGTTATATTCTCGGTGCGACTTGTTGGGGGGGGTCACACATAACCCCCCCCCCTCTGGTTTTGGATCCTGCGGTCTATGAGTCTTTCTGACAGTGTGAACACAAAAAGCCTGAAAGAGGAACTTGCATACACACATTCAAGGGGGTAAATATCTGTTTATTCAGTAAACGTGTGTGTGTGTGTGTGTGTGTGTGCGTGCATGTTCCCTTATCCCTCACAAAGTTGATTTGCCTGATTTCCCTATCTCTTATCATTGTGTATTTGTTTTGTTTTTGGGGGGGTTAAATATCATGCAGCACCATTTTGGCAAAACCATTCAGGAACCAGCCTGCACCTACATAATCTGTAAACTCCATATGTACAGCAGTAAACTAACAAGCAGGAGGTTAAGGGTGCCTTTCCCTGGGCTCTTCATCTGTGCCCCGGTCCTGTGACCAGCCTTAACCCACCGTCTTTGTTTAGTTATCCTCTCGGTGGAACTCTTTGAATGTTCAAACCCTAAAGCTAGAGGCCCACACGCTGCCATCTCAAGGATCCTACTGCCCCCCCCCCAGTAAGGGGCCACACTGCCAACAGCTGCTGAAGGTCAGGGGTCAATGTCATGCCAGGTAAATAAGGATTACAGGCAGCATAGGGCAGGGCCATGGAGGGCATGAATAAAAGTGGGCGGTTCTATCGTCTAAATCAAACATGATACAGTGATGATAACAGATAATACACCATAAAAATAAACTGTGGCCAAGTATATTTGTCTGATTTCTAGCCACCATTTCTCAGGAAGAGGAAGACGAGGAGGTAGAAGAGGAGGAAGATGAATCTGATCTAATCTAATTAAATATAATCTACTTGATCTGGCTGGATCTGATTTAATCTAATCTGACCAATTCTGGTCTGAACTGATCTGATTTAGTCTGGTCTGATCGAATATAATCTGATCTAATATATTCTGATCTGTTCTGATTTAATCTGATCTGTTCTGATGTGACCTGTTCTGAACAGAACTGCACTGCTTTAGCACTTTAAAATGTTTAGTTTTTTTAAATGTATTGTTTTTTTTAAATGTGTGACTGTAATTTGCACTGTCTTTTAAAGCCTTTTATATACTTTTATGCACCTTTAAATTGGTCTTCGGGGATGAATCAAGTGTTTTGAATTGAATTAAGGTACGATATAAACTATTCTGATCTTTTCTATTTTTCAACACTTTTTACACACAGTTTATATATATATATATATATATATATATATATATATATATATATATATATATATATATATATATATATATATATATATATATATATATATATATATATATAACTTTTTTGCAGTGTGTGAAGCACTGAGTTAAAATGTGTGTAAAAACTGCTGAAGAAAATGCACTGTTCTGGTCTGTGTTTTCCCAGAATATGTGCATGAGATTAAAGAGCAGGAGGAGTGAAGAGTTTGGGTGTGTTTGTAAAGGGTGTGTGTGTGTGTGTGTGTGTGTGTGTGTGTGTGTGTGTGTGTGTGTGTTCCAGTTGCTCCTCTTTACACACTCAGTATCTGATTTAACCTTCTTTACTTCCTCCCTTCTATTTATAACGGTGTCATAGTCAGGCCTGTACTTTGATGATACCAAGTGATCTCATTTACACACTCTGGCACACGAGCGCGCGCACGCACGCACGCACGCACACACACACACACACACACACACACAGACACCCGCACTTGTATATGTGCACAGTCTGTGAACGATGCCAAAAACAGTCCTGAAATGTCTGAGTAATGAGTCAAACACATTAAATCCTGCAGTGACTATGACAATGGACGGGCCTTTCTTTGGGGGCAGGGCCACGTCTGAATAGTAGCGTGTCCTAAAGGATCAGCTGGGACTTATGCGAGTCCTGCAGGGTCTGGCCAGTCTACCTATGCTTTGTGTGGTGGTGTCAGTGCCAACGTTAAATGGACTTTTCCACCTTCATGGTGCTCAAAGCGCTTTACATTAGGCTCACATTGACCCATTCACACACCAGTAGGTTTCTAAGGTTCTGCCAGTCCTACTGGGAACCTAAGTCAGGGTTCAGTATCTTTGCCCAAGGACACTTTGACATGTGGACAGCCAGAGCCAGGACACGAACCACCAACCCTTCAGTCATTATGCGACCCACTCTACCAACTGAGCTACAGCCACACGCAGATTGCAGTCTTTGCCCGCCAACAGCTGAGTTCAGCCTGGCATCAGGTTTATACGAGTGCAGAACAGAAGCAGGAGGTGCTTTTAGGTCTATATAACTTGTCCATAAAAATTACCAAACGGAAAAAATTTCACCCAAACTTTAATTTTTCCAATTAGAACATTGTAATTAATTTAATTAATACTCTCACAGCGAGGAATACTAGGTGGGCCCACTACATCACTAACTATGACAATGTGGTCCAGTAAATATGAGCTAATAATATCACAAAATCACCAGCCACAGCTTATCAGTGTCATTTATTTTATTTATATACTTTGTTTTTGATTCTGTATTTTAGGACAATTTTTGAATATTTTCTGGATTTTCCATTGCTTTTTTGTTTTGGTTACTTTTATAATTTTTTTGTTAATTTTACCATGTTTTTCCCCACATTTTATACGCTTCCTAGTGTATTTGTGTGTTGTGGAAAACTTGAGTTAGAAAAACAAAACAAAACAAAACAAACAAGACAAGAAGAGTCGACCGACAAAGTGTTGTGACAGTTTTCTTTTCACCAAAGCACTTCCATCTTAAAACACCACATTAACATGAAGCATATGGTAGTTGGGGATTCTGTTAGCACTAGGCTAATGTGTTACCCAGTTTAGACAAACATGTTAAATGCAGAAATATTCTCTTCTTTCTTTGAGTCTTTTTTCAAGCTAAATGGGATTAATACAGATTAACAATGAATGACATTTGTTATTAATCAAAATTAATCCACAGCAACCCTGTGATTAATCAAATTAAAAATTTGAATAGTTTCACAGCACTAATAAATATGTTAAAAAAAAAAAAAAAAGGAGAAAAAAAGGATTGCTTACAAACCAATGACAGAATCTAAACAGAGATGTCAATGTCTGAATCCTTCAACTGCACAAATGCTTTGAATCATTTGCCGGTTATGATTTGTTGTACTCTGACTTTTTCATGGAGTTATATTTATAGGGTGGTCCACTGGGGTCGGTGGATCTGTGCTGTAATCTTTAATTCATCAAAGAAGTACTGTAAATTATAATGAAGCGTGGTAAACAACGTGTCCCATTTTATGGCATAATACATGAAACAGTGACTTAGTGGAAAATAACCATGAACAGACGCTTCCGCATAACATCACACGATCCAAACAGAATTAAGAACATAACAAAGCGACTGTTATACTGTACGCACAAGGATTTACACAAAGACAAACATACGCTGCATCTGACATTTGTTTCACATTATTTTTAATGATCCCAAACCAACTGAAACAGCTGTGATGCATGTTCTTTATAAAGGTATGGGGTTTTCTACTAAACTCTGTGGGGAGTTAGTTCAATGTCAGGGCCCACTATGGAGTACAAATGATGTCAAAATATTCATATGCATAATAATGATAGATCAATATATCCAGCCGATATTTCGAGCCAATATTTCCATTTTTTTCCCTTACATCAGTATGGGCCTGTTGCCTTTGCCAATGTACTCTTTTTTTCTCTACCATGGAAAAGTCCTGGAAAAGCCCATATCACAAAAAAAAAAATCTCAGTGTACAAAACTGTGTATACGCCCGAATCCAAGCACTTTTCTTTGAGACATCTCAAACAGTGTGGAATTAACCATATATGTTGGAGAACGAGACTCATTCCTCCCCACACCCACATTTACAAAATGCAAATTAGTCTGACCAGGGGCTGCAGGTGGGATTCCCTCTAAGATTCCCCTCTGCACAATGAGATAATGCTATTAAATGTGATTATGAAGCAGAGGACTGTTGTGCACCGACAAGGAAGAGTCCCAGTGGGACATTAATGTAATTCCCAAGGTATCCTGAAAGTTTAATGGAAATGCGTCCATAGCTTTTTGAGTTATGTTGTACAAAGACTGACAGATACATGTCAGCAAAAACAAGGGTCTCCCTTGGTGGAGGTTTGTGCTCTGAGTGCTTTTCTAGTTAATGTTAAAATTTTGCATAATTAGGAGTATGTCATTTTGATTTACAGGTGTCAGATGCACTGCCATTGCTAGCCCTGGTGGCTAGTGGCTAGCTCCTGGAAAGGCCTCGGCCTCAAGTTAAACTACTTCAGCCATTTGGTTTCACTGACCTTTGTTTGTACCGTTCATGTTCATAACTGTTAATTGGATTCTTTTGTACTTATTGAAAAGATATGGTTTACTCCACTATTGATTGGTTAAACAGACTGTTCAAGAAGTCTGCTTCAGTTTTTTTGGCAAGTGAAATGACATTCATATATATATATATATATATATATATATATATATAGACCCAGCTCATCTTGCACTAGGGCTCACTGTGTTTTTGTCCCTGATTTATAATATTCTGCAGTGACAGAATAGCTCTTAGCTACAGGAAGTAGAGCAGTTTGATAGAGGTCAATCATTCACCCTCCTGTTCTAATCTCCAACTATGAATTCAGTTTAGTCATTTCTGGTAGTGACAAAAACACATGACCACGTGTGACGTTACCAAGATGGCGACAGTGAGAACCACCCACCGCGCTTCCCATCAGCTTGAGAAACCAGTTGGTCACGTGAATGGAAGCTTCATCCATTTGAATACATCATCTATGCAGAGAATACATTTTATATACAACTGAACTCATTCTAGATTTTATAAACATTTACTTTTTGGACAACTATTTTAAACTAACATGCACCCACATCTGTCTGGTCTTCTGAATTCCAAACTTGTCTGTTGCTCGTTGGAGGCTCATCAAAGATTGAGGCACTTGTCCCATTTTTGGCACAAATAATGTAGGAGATTCTCCTTAGTGTGAGTGACAGTGTAACCCCCCCCCCCCCCCCCCCCCCCCCCCCCCCCTTTGGCGCTGACTCACTGGGCTTTACTCATGTGTCTCCTCCAAAACACTTTCATATTTATTAGTCACTCAGGCATTTGGCTCTGAGGAGTTACAACCCCCACAGACGGTGGCGCTGGCAGACGGCAGTGTGATAAAACACTTCTATTTTCAGTCACTATTATCTGCATGAGGCATTGGAGGGTCATGAAGAAGTTCTGTGAACAACATTATCAATAAACAATACTGTGTCTGTGTGTCATCATGTCCTGGACCCGTCTTCAGTGTCCATGGCAACCACGGCTCACAACTTCTCATATAAGAAATCGAATTAAAGACCCGAACATCAGACTTTAACCCTTAAACACTCAAACATCCACCACTAACCCTTAAATGTCCTCCTTTAACCCTTAAAGATCCAAATGTCCACCTTTAATTCTATCAATCACATCAACAATTGTTGCAAAATAAAGTTCTTCATCTTTTTGTGTTCATCAGATATGACCATATTTGGACGTTCGGAGCCTCTGTAGTTACTGTAGAAACATCGTCATCTTCTACAACATTGATTATAGATTATTACTTTTATATTGAAAAATAAATCAAACCAGCAGAAGTTATTAAACAAAAAGAAAAAAAATATTTAAATAAGCAACCAAATAAAACAACAACCAAGGAAGAAAAACTAACAACGCTAAGGAAAAAAATTTGAACAACAACATGAGCCACAAAGTGAACAAAATTCAAGTAATATGTTGAAATAATGTAAATATAATTTTTCATCTTTTTATGCCCATCAGATATGACTATAGTTGGACATTCAGAGGCTCTGTAGTTACCATGGAAACACTATCATCTTCAACAACATTGATTCACCTGTAAAACCCATGGAAAACAATAGCGCTGTGAATGCAACAATCCTGAAGTTCGTAAAAAGTACCCCCCTCCCCCACGCAACACACACACACCCTGCTATGACAGATTGACATGATAAATAATTTTAGGAATGGGCCCACAATATTTACCTTTCATGGGGCCCCTGATAGGAGATGCTTTAGAAAGATGGACACGGCTGAAAGGAGAAAAGAATTTTAAAACTGACCCTGAAGTTGTTAGTTTTTTCATGGACAAATAAGAGGAGCCGGACCCGGAAATTATGGAATCGGACCCGGTTCCATCATTTTATATGGTTCCTATATCAGTTCCTGGACATTCTCATCTGTGCATTGAAGCAGTGACTGTACGCCACGTGCTACTTGTATGGGGGGGGGGGTACGCCCACAATGCCAGACAGTGACTTTTAGAAGAACCCTTAGCAGACACAACATCCTTTAGAAGAAGACTTACAGTAAGGTATAATTTCTCAGCGGGAAGGCGCTCACAGCATTTAGTTGAGAACATCTCCCTCCAAATCTCGGGCGCTGAAGCACCACCTGTGACCACAGAAGCACAGAAAGTCACCCATCAGCTAGCTTGCGAGCCGCTAACAACAACAACGCTGCTTATGCAACAATGCTGAAGGTGGTAAAAAATAAACGCTCCAAAGTGTGGCTATAGTTTGAGAGATGTGGAAATGAACACGCAAAGTGCAATAAATGTGTGACGAAGGGCTCTTCACTGCTGAGTGGTGGCACATGGTAGAGTTAATAGGAGTTAATATTCATATTCTGTTCCACATCTCTGGATCATATTGCATTTAATTCCCCACTGGTTCTGTGGTGAGTGCATGCACCACTGACTATTTAGCAATATACACACATCCCCTACAAAACATCAAACAGTCATTCTAATACACCTCTTAATAGTTCTGGTCAGTCATTATCTACCTGTGCTGTTGCCATCTTGGCCCCTCCTCCTCTGAGCTTGGGAGTTGAACCAGAACAGTTGAAGCAGCTGCCTTTTATGGTATGGACGAATCCCAGCCATACTATGTTAACTCTGGGTGAAGGGGGGTTTCAACTGTGTGGTTGAATTAAGGGCAAAATGAAGTATAATATTAATGATTTGGCATTGTTGGTGATGAGTGTATGTCACTGTGCTAATGGGTTTAATGTGGAATTTATGGCTTAATTTAGAAAGGCCAGAATTTTTTTTTTGTTAATTGAATAATGGTTGGGCTAGGGGAGGGACTTAGCCTTTATAATGCACTGGCTAACAGGGCCAGGGGTCAGTCTGTTTGGATGCCATGCAGTGTGACCATGATTTATGTTTGATTATGCTTGAATAATTTCTTTTTCACTCAAAATAAAAGCAAGATGTATGTAGCATTTGTGACTCCAGCCATCCTTTTTCCTTTTTGGACTGAACAGTGAACCCACATTTTTGTGACATAATGCAATACATTAATTTGGTGCAAAGGTAGAAGCACGTCCACCATGAAGAAACATCTGGTAAAACATAACATTAACATAGACACATGTACCATGTTTGAGAGCTGGATGATGTCCACCTCAAGAGAGAGAGCACCTGCGGGAAGATGATGTCAATGACGGGGTGGATGATGAGTCTGCAGCCACTTCCCTCTCTTCAAACTAGTCCTATATTATATAAAGAATATACTAGAGAGATAAAAATGTCAGTGTGACTCGGCAGCTAGACATGTTGTACTGAGTTAAACATTAATGAATAATGATGCCACCTTCACTGGACTATTTATGACTAATGTTAACTGTCAACAAACATGTTTAATTGGCTTTGAAATAAAATAATCCTAGTTAATAATACTTTTTTTAAAAAAAACTCTGGTTCTTTTTCTAATGTGCACTTTGTGCAGTTACAGTGCAGTGTTCAAATAAACAACCTTCCTATCTGCTACCTCAGTTTTTGTAAAATGTGGAATAATTACAATAAAACTGCATTTGCATGTTTGAATCTGTGTTAATGTGCTTGTATTATAATATAGAATCTTATAAAATAAATACATATTTTTTGAAAAAGTAATAATAATTTTTAAAAAAGTATAGATTTGGAACCGTTAGGAACCGGAACCGTTATGGACCAGGAATCGTTACAATTCAAACGGGTCCCAACCCTAGGTAAGAGTCCGCTAACCTTGGCTAACTTCATTCTACTTACTGTAGTCACTGACATTTCAATTATTCCCTACTATTGAATAGCTTTATGCATGTTTGTTCACAGTAAGTCAGCTCATACGTAGGTGAATCATTAAATCGTCCAGTTAATAAATTCTATGAAAAAAAAAACAATGGAGATTTGTTATTGCTAACATTTGGAATGTATGTTGCCAAAAAGCCGTTAGCACAGCATAGCAATATGAATCAAAATTTAGACATTAAATCAGAGACATTTTTCCGATGAATTCTCACAATAACGGAACATAAAATACTTAGAGACATACGTTTTCCGAGCCACACAAACACAAAGGAGAAAAACATATCCTTTGCTTCGGTCTTAGATCTGTACTGCTATAGGAACAGCAGAGGTACAAACCACACGTTACTTCACTTAATCTGACCACTAGAGGGAGCCCTTTGTCTGCTTTTAACAACATAACAACACATACGGTATGGATGACTCCACTCAGTGAGCGCCGGGTACGACACAAAATCGTTTCCAAGTCACTAAACACAACCAGAATCAATTCATATATAAGGTGCTCTGGATTATAAGGCGCACTGTAGTTTTTTTGAGAAAATTAAAGGCTTTCACATGCGGTGCCTTATTCGTCTTAATCACCTGGCGGCCATGTTTGCGCTTGAGTAGTATGGAAGTTAAACAGAAGTACACATACATTGTCAATCACTAGTTTCGGTGAACATTTGGGTTGCCTACATGCCAGCAGTTTGGCCCACCAATCACTCTGTCATGCCGGGGTTAACGATCGATATTGTTAAAAATGGATTATGTAAGGACTGCAATATTCCCCAGGCGGTCTTGCTGCAACCCAGTAACTGGGTTAAAGGCTACATAAAGTTTAAGTAGGCTAATGGCACCGTTAGCATATCATCTGTACTGATAGCCATCATCACATCAACCACAAAATGGAAAGCATAATCTTGAAATAGTGTATAAAATTAACATTCATATTTTCTTATTTCATCGTGACATAAGGTTGATTAGATAGATGGCCGTTAGAGCTATTTATCATCAATGCAAGTCTAAACTAAGCTTAATGTGTTAGCTAATGCATTTCAGTAGACATAATTAATTAAACGTTTTTGAGGGAGTACTATTTTAATTTTCTTTTGTCAATTCAGGATTTTTTTTTTTCATAATTCAATCATTTTGGGGGGCCATAATGCTTAATTCAACATTTATTTTGGTGGGGGTGGAAATTCAAGATATTTTTTTTAAACATTTGAATAAATAGCTTTTGCTTGCTCAAGTTATTTTTCCTTAATTCAAAATTTATTTTGCTTATTCAAAAATGTGGTTTTGCAGAAGGCATTTTTTATTATTATTATTCTTATTATTTATTTATTTTATTTTTGCTTAATTGAAGCAAAAACATCTTCGTTAGTTATTTACTTGTTTTTAGAGGACCATTTTTCCACTGCAGTGGTTTGATTCTTTTTCTTACTCATGTGTTTCATAGCTCAGATCAGCCAGCGTATGCTTGTTCGTGTAACGCTGCCAGATTGCGCATGACTTTGAATTTGTCTTTCTATTTAAACACTCCTGTTGAACTTTAAATAACCCTGAGTCCTGACAACACTGGCTCTACTTACAAATGACTCAGTGCTGGCTTAGAACCCACGATGCCAGTTCATGTTACATTCATGGATTTGGTTTGTTTATAGAAGCACTGATTTCCTTCCATTCATTCCCTTTTACCTGCTCATTCCTAAAGGGAGCCTGGATCCTTTCCCAGCATGCACTGGGACACAAACACAACAGTAGAGCATGTTTACATGTGGAAAGAACTGGTGTCGTGTCATTTTCACGTGCACTGAAAGAATTATGGGTGCTGATCTATAATAATCGGTGCTGATGTTGTGATATATAGGTGCTGATCTAAAATTATAAATGCTAAGGGAGAATTATGGGTGCTGATCTAAAATTACAGGTGCTGATAGAGAATTATGAGAGCTGGTGTGGTGAATTATGGGTGCTGATGGAGAATCATGGGTGCTGATGCAGAGAATTATGGGTGCTAATGGTGAATTACGGGTGCTGGTGTGGAGAAAGAATAATGGATGCTGAAGGGGAATTAAGGGGAGGGGTCCAGATCACCATCTGAACCCACTTTTATCCTCACTAGGGTCACAGGGGTCACTGGGGGCCTAATCCAGCTACAATGGGTGAAGGCGGGGTACACCCTGTATGAGTCTCCAGTTCATCTCAGGGCTGAACATATATAGACAAACAATCACTCTCACATTCACACCTATGGGCAATTTAGATTAACCAATTAGCCTATCAGTGCATGTGTTTGGATGGTGGGAGGAAACTGGAGTACCTGGAGAAAACCCACAGAGACACAGGGAGAACATGCAAACTGTAGTGACAGGTTCTCGTTCCTCAGTTGCTGATTGTCACGGATGTTACACCTACATCAACCAAAAATAAATCTGGCTCAAAACACAGAGGCCAAGCACATTAAATGACACCACAAATAGGTTCATGTGTAAAAAAAACGATCACCAGCGGGTTGTGCAGACCCATGCGTCATCCCACTAGCGGAGCCAGCTGATAAATCAAACTTTTGCCATACCCGGTGGGCAAAACTCCGACAACGTCCCTTTTTTTAAAAAAACAGCTTAAGTGCCGTTTTCTGCTCCTCTCGCAGGGAAAACTGTAATTTTAAATCACCTAGCGTTGCTGCCAAAGCCAGCTTGAATGGTTGTTCCTGGTGACGAGCCATGTTGTCTAGCAGCTAGCAACTGGTGTTACGGCAATGTGTGCTAGCTGCTACGTCTCTGCGACTACAACATTACGTGTCGTATTTGTGTCATCATGAGGCAGGGCGGGCTCCAATCCCGCCCCTCGCGATATGATTGGTCCGACCCATTTTGGATTTTCAGATCCTAGGCTGTCTAGTCTGTCTCCCCGTAGCAAATACCATTTGTGGCCACTGGGGACAGACTAGATCCTAGGCTAGTAACGTGTGCCAGCGGCCAGTCTCCTGCTGAAACGTAACGACTGAACAGGTCTTCAGTGTCGCTAACACTTCTATGTGTCTGAACACCAGCATCAAATCTATCAGTAGTTAGTGAAGATGATCTATAATCTTCAACATGTTCTGTAGGATCCTCATGTGTTTCTTCAGCTACTGCAGTGGGTGATCTCAGTGATAATACTTCATCATGATTGTTTCCCAAGGCAAGAGGGGCATCTGTGGCATTGTTCCTTTGTAGATTCTCCAACCTGCGCCTTTTCATCTCTTTTCTCCGCTGATACGACTCCATGTCCATACCTCTACGCTTTTATTCTGGACTGCGGGTAAAAGAAGATGCTTGGGACATCGGATCATCAGCTTTTTTTTTTTTTACCTGAAACAAACTCAAAATAAAGTAACATTAGGCCCTAATATCAACTCAAGCAAAACTATCCAAATATTTTTGTAGAAAGACATGTACATGTAAGTCAGTAGGGGCCTACACTGATTAATGAGACAGAAATCCACAACAAACAAGGCTTGTCTTACAAGCCGGCACAGGCCTCCCGGTGCATTTCAAATTCAAGCTAGCGTATTTGACACGTCTTCATAGTGACACAAAAACAATGAATTCAGGAAGCCACCTATCAATGTTTACTGGCATAAATAAATCGACAAGGAGTGTGGACACATGCAGAATGTGTGTGGAATTGTAAAAAAATCACCTACCAGACATAAAATGAACACTGCAAAGTCGTGTGCCTTCATTCAGTTTCCATGTCTTGTGGTGTATAGCGGCCAGACATTTCCTCCGACTCTCGAGGGATTCTATCGAAGAAAATCCGTCTGTTTCCTCCTGGCGATGAGTACAACCGACGGCACAACATGATTTACCCATCGTAGGTCTAGGAATGTCTTGATTTTCATATAATCGTAAAAAAAAAAACGGCAGCTTGTTGTAATATGTCAATGCGGAGTTGTTTTCTTGTAGTCCAATATGGCGGCACAACTACTGGAACGTGGGATCGCGTGACGTCAATGCATTCCCCTCTTCCCTTCAGGGGGCGGGGTAATGACGCACCCCCTACATCATCTGTGGGCGGGGCTTACAGTCCCAAACAGGAACAGTAAAAGGTATCCACTGGCATTTAAAAATTACACCCATTGGGTTTTTAGAGGAAGCATTATAAGCATCCAAAACACACAGCAGTTGAAAGAGGAGGAGACCCAGTGCTTTCTGACAGTCAGTATGTTTACATGCAATTAGAGAAATTTGAATCACTGCCTTAGTCCTACTAATATACTAATTAAAAGTTATGCATACACCTTAGTCACACTGTAATTGAATCCAACTGGAGTTTTAGAAGTCAGACTAACCAAGTCAGACAATACAGTTCTGCTCGAGCTTCTCCATGTATGTAAACGCCAACCAACCAGGGACTACTGACTGGACACGCCCCTTCAGGAAGTAACCAAGGACACGACATGACAACATGAATGTTACATGCAGGGTGTGATTTATCAAAAAAATTGAGGGGGATGTTGATTTGTTTTGTGTTTTTTCACAGAAAAAAAGCTTTTGTTGGATGTTATGACCCCCATTCCAGATTGTAAACATATTACTAAGCGGAGTCTTGGTCGGTGCTGGGACGATCCCCTTGCGGGACCTGACCCCTGGTCTGGCCTGTGCTCCCGTTAGGCGCATTTTCTCCGCAGCGGTGAGCAGTGACTGGCTCTGGTTCGGCCAGAAAGGGTCTGTGGGGAAAAAGTGGCTCGCGGTTACAGCACCCTCTGCCCGGACTTTGCCATTTCCTGGACTCGCTGCACCTTCTCTCCCCTGGGTTAGTGTCAGAGGCATTGGGAGGGACGTGACCCCTTTTCCCCTAGTGTGCCACGCATCGCGAGGGTGGGGACCAGCCCACCTACAACACGCACCAGGGGTCAGCTGCAATGTTAGCAAACCCACCGGACCCATGTTGAAACACAGGAGTCTAATACACACACTAGTCAGAGGGTGTCCCAGAAACCCCACGGTGGCCGGCGCGCACCAGCTGAGGTGGGACCCAGGGCCCGTGTACACGCAGGCAACACAATCAGTGGACCCTAACTGACACTAATAGTGATGGTCCAACCCCCCCACCCACCCATGTTACATGTAATAAATCATAGTTTACATTACGTACGTAATATACTGAGCTGCTGCATTGTCTTCCATATCTTCTCTCAGTGTTGTTGTCCTCCTATGTCTCCTTCATGTCTGCTATGTTTGTTTACTAATTCTTCTTTGTACTAACCGAAAGAATGTCAATGCAAAAGGACATGTAGTGCCACCTAGTGTCTGGAAATTGAACAATAATTTAATTCTCTTGCTGTACATGTACATAAGAGGTAAAATTAGAAAAAGTGATAATTTTGTAGTGGTTTCTTAATGTTTATCTAGAGATGTATATGGTTAAATGAATGTATAAAGAGAGGAATGTTCATTTGGAGAGTGTGTCTAAAGTAGCCCTCCTGCATCCTCACACACTGGATATGCATCTACAAAAAGACATTCATCTATAGTCTGTCTGTCCAAGGAAGTGGAGCTGTTCTTCACTGTGGTTGTCCCTGAGCTTTGTCTTTTCCTACTGCATTTTTAGAGTTTTTCTGTTGAGAAGGAGGATCTAAGGACAGGAGATGCCTGGGACATTATCGGTTTCTTTCACCTACTGTATATTTCATTGATTGTCTGTTTTTTCAAACCAACTCTCTAAAGCCATGTGAGACAACCTTACTATAAATTGGGGTGCTATAAATAAAACTGAATTGAATTGAATAGGAATAAATTTTAGTGAATGAAAAACATAAGGGAATTGTGTGGATTTCTTTGCATGTATTTTGGTCCATTTATTTGTGTATATTCAGGTGTATTATATATGTATATATATATATATATATATATATATATATATATATATATATATATATATATATATATATATATATATATATATATATATATATATATATATATATATATATATATATATATATATATATATATATATATATATATATATATATATATATATATATATATATATATATATATATATATATATATATATATATATATATATATATATATATATATATATATATATATATATATATATATATATATATATATATATATAATATGGCTAATGGTTAATTTGGGAAGTGCCACTAAAGTAGCCTGGGGTCTTTACAGGTTAAAGCTGCTTCGTAATGAAATAGATATTAATTGCAGTGAATGACAAAGAAAACAATTGTGTGGATTTAAAGAAAAGCCAAACATTAGTGTGTGTGAACATGACAGAAGGCCTGAGTTCTACAGGAAGAGACGGAAAAAGAAAGAAAGAACACATGTAAAGACATGATGTTTGAGAGCATGAGCAAACATTTAAATAAGAGCTGAGCCCATGTGGATTGAAAGTGTCAGGAGTGGGATTTGCACCCTTTCATTCCACATGTTCAGTAGAAAACAATGCTGTGAGCAGCTGTTGGAAAAGGCTGCGCCAATGACTTTAATTCTTGGACGACGTGGAGGTAACGTGTGGAATTCAGAGGCTTTTTTTTCCTTCGGCAGATGAAAGGCGTGGGCGCAGCCTGTAAATCACACTGGATGATGATGATGGAAGCTCTTCTCAGATGTGGAGCTGCTCAGGCCTTTTCTTGTGGTGAGTGGACTGTTGCCCCGGGCGCACGTCCACATGAAGGAGGTGGTTATAGAAGGAGACTATGCTGTCGGACGGGTGTGGATATATACACACACATATACACAATCACCTAAATATACACACATATTTACACCCACATATATAGACCCAATTATATATACACACCTCAATACACCCACATATATACACATAATTGCTGTCACATGGGTGTAAATATATACCCCCCAACTCAAAACACCCACAAATATACATTCACATATATACACATAAATACTGTCAGACAGGTGTGGATATATATATATATATACATTACATATACATATTACATCCAACGCAAGCTTTTTTCTGTGAACCCCCCCCCTCTCTGTTTTTTTTTGATAAATAATGCAGACACAGAAGGGTTTTTCTTTTATATACTGTATGTGTGTGTATATATATATATATATATATATATATATATATATATTAAATGGGAGCTGCTGCATCTACCTGCACAGTTCAACACAACACTGGTGTTTAGGTGAGCATATACGTGTAGTTAGGTGGATTTACTTAAGTGTATCTATGTCGGTGTATATATACACTAACATAAATTCTAAATATGTGTGTGTGTGTGTGTGTGTGTGTGTGTAACAGAGTTTTTAGGTGGTAGTTTTTCCAAATCCACCAGGTTCTATTGGGAAAATGTAAGGTTGAGTGTCCAAAAAGGACAGTTTGATATGTGAAGATTCAGACCCAGGATTTGAACCAACATCCCTTCAGTTTTTAGAAAACCTGCCCAACTTACTGAGCCATATCTGCCCATTTAAATATGTGTTGAAAATATTCAACTGCTAAACATTTACTATTTTTTTCCCCAGATATTCAAAAACATTGAGATATAAAGCAGAAGATGCCACAAAATAAGTATATTTTTAAATTATTAATTAATTTTTAAAAAGTAAATCAATTAAATAGTTACACTGTGCAATTACCCAGTCACTTTGTACACAGCAAACTGTTTATTTATTTATTATTATTATTATTATTATTATTATTATTATTATTATTATTATTATTATTATTATTATTATTATTATTATTATTATTTTATGTTTATGTTATGGTCAAGTAATGATTAACATTTTAATTAATCACAGGGTTGATTTGGATACATGATTAAATATTTATTTTTAATCTGTATTAATTGTGTGACTCAAGAAAGAAGTGAATATATATATATATATATATATATATATATATATATATATATATATATATATATATATATATATATATATATATATATATATATATATATATATATATATATATATGCACCATGCATTAAAATGTTTGATCACATTAATTATGGTGATGTAATTAATTTGTTAATTATGACAACCCTGTTTTATTGTTTGTACTTTTTTGGTGTTAATTCTACAGTCAGGTTTACAGTGTGGATCAAAATGTGAAACTGGAGAATGAGTTCAAACACTGTCTGCACATGACAGGACATGGACTGGACAGCAGGACCGTCAAACACATGAGGCCCAGGGGCCAAAAGCATTGGGATGAAAGTGTGAAATGCAAAATTAAAAAACTATGTATTTCAATGATTCATCACAAAATAAGTTAAATGCAAACAAACAACAATCTATTTATAGAACTATTTAACATTTAACAAATATAACAGTTATAATTTCATATGAGTTCACGACATAGACATGATTTTTAAAAAATCAATAGAGAGAGGAGAGAGAGAGAGAGATGAGAAAGGCAATACAAACAAAACATTCACAACAAGACAGTCAAGACATTCTGAAACATTTAAGGTAAATAAATAAATAAATAGTTGTATAATATATAAAAATAAATAAACAAATACAAATATTATAAATAAATTTTACCATATAAAAGTATATGGTAAAATATTTACACTTCCAGACCTGCTCACATGTTCACATAAAGTTAAAGATCTTTGAAGAAGATAATTTATAATAAATAAAATAAATTCCAGATCAGTTTAATCCATGAAGGCGCCTAAAGCCTCATCCCCTCATATTTACAAATATGTTCTAGTAAATAACAGCAGACGTCTTAAATGGACTTAAAATCTGTGATGTGTTTTTGTGCACGTTTTGTTCTTGTTTTTGATTAATTTATTCATATTTATTCTCTTTTTGTTTTTTTTTCTTATTTTTGTTTTATGTTTCTCAATTTTTTTCTTAATTTCTATATATGTTTTGTTATTGTTTTTGATTAATTTACTTTACTTACTGTCTTTTTGTTCTTATTTTGTTAATTTATAATACATTTGTTCATGTCTTCTTTCTCTATTTTCATATTTCTTAATTTACTCATATTTTGGGTTTGGAAATTTTTGTTAATTTTGTTCATGTTTTGTTCTCATTTTTGGTTAATTTACTTATATTTACTACTTTTTGTTATTTGTCTGTTCATTTTGCTCATATTTCCAAGTTTTTTGTTAATTTTTGGGCATATTTATTCCTTTTTGGTTTTTCATCCTCATCATCTTTAAATAAATAATTCAAATAAATTAGGAGAAGTGTCCTATAAACGATGGGGGTGTGCCTGAAGGCTTGTCCCCTCATATTTACAAATATTTTCCAGCAGCAGAAGTTGTACTTATATGCCAGGTGTGTTTTTGTGCATAATTTGTTGTTGTGTTGGATTAATGTATTCATATTTATTGCCTTTTTGTTGTTGTTTATGTTTAATTTACTCATATTTATTGGGATTTTGTTTATTTTGTTCATATCTCTCACAATTCTGTTCATTTTTGTGCATGCTTTGTCGTTTTTAGTCTTTATTTTCACCACCAGCATCTTTAAATAAAGAATTCAAATAAATTCCAGACCACTGTATTCCATGAACGCGCCTAAAGGCTCGTCCCCTCATATTTACAAATATGTTCTAGTAAATAGCAGCAGAAGTGGGACTTAAATGTGAGCTGTGTTTAGCCTGGATCAGACCGAACCTGACACCGATGCATGCGCGCAGATCAGGTTCGAAACATGCATCGCAACAGAACGTCTCTAAATCGCATTCCACATTCTGAAATATAATCCTAGGACATGAGGATGTGTGACATAATCCTAAAGACATCTGAAAACTGCGCTCCTGCGAACGGGGGAAGGTCTGCGCTCTGCTGCTGCTCACTGTTTGCTCCGTACGTATCTATAAAGGAGGGGCGGACACCAACTGGCCCCCACGTCAGAGCGCACTTCACTATAAATCTCTCCAAAGTGCCCAGTGCGCACTGCGCGCCCGGTGCGGTGTTACGCGCAGACATCTGCCCCGTTCCAGTCCAGTATGAAGAGGAATCAGCCGAGTTACGTACGAGACACTGTGACCCGGAGAACATGAAGAAGAAATACCCGCACGTGTGTTGTTTAGCAGGTCTGGATCACATCAGATGTTGGTGATGGTGACATTTGAACGCAACTCTGGATTTAACGGCGCGTAAAAACTACTTCTACTCGGTGCGGTCCTCTGGAGAAAAACAAATCTGGTGCATCTTCCGCACCCTGATGTCTTCATTTGGGTTCCTTTCAACCGGAAATGGTGGATGTTTCTCGGATTTCCAACGTGGAAACGTAGCATCCAATTAATCAACGACTGCAACCGGAGCTGCGTTTGGACGCACTTCTGTCCCACCTTTGGACTCCAAAGTGTGGAAGGAAAAGCGCATGGTTTAAGTATGAGAAACGCACCTGAGGAAGGATTTCATCTTATTTTCTATTTAAGGAGAAATACCTACTTTGAAATCATTTTGGTGGAAACTGTCGGAACCGAACCTGAAACTCAATGAGGCTAGTTTTGTCTTTGGATTTTAACAAAAACCCACGAGCGAGTTTCAGGTCTACATGGGGCATATATAAGGTAAGGTAACCCATATCTTCTCTGCTCAAATACGGTGTTTTTAATTCTTAGATCACGTGGTTACTGGACTTATTTCCAATCGTAACACAAACGCAACTTGCGCACATTTCTACTCCAAACCCGATGTGGAGACTTTGCGCATTTCTAAGTCCAGTATTTATCTACGCAGAGCTCTTTAGGTTAGTGCACACTCAACATGCCATTTTTGTGCATGGTTTGTTCATGTCATTGCTTAATTTGCTCACATTTATTGGCTTCTTAATTTTTTTGTTCATGTTCCTCAAAATTGTGTTCATTTTTGTGCACGCTTTGCTCTTGTTCACTCATTTATTGGCACTTTCTTCTCTTTTTGTTAGTTTGTGTTAATTTTGCTCGTTTATCAAATTTGTGTTTTGCTCTTATCTTTGTTAAATCTGCTCATATTTGTTGGCTTTTGCTTAATTTCTTGTTCATTTCTGTTCATTTTTGTGCACGTTTTTTTCCACGTCATTGCATACTTTGTTCATATTTGTTGGCTTTCCCTCTCTTTTTTGTTCATTTTTGTGCACGTTTTGCTCTAGTTTTTGCTTAATTTGCTCCTATTTATTGGCTTTTAGTTAGTTTTTTGATCAAACAAAGTATTTATATTCTTAGATCATGCGCATCCCGGATTCATTTTCAATCGTAACACAAACGCAACTTGCGCGCATTTCTACTCCAGTCCTGATGTGTGGAGGCTTTGCGCATTTCTAAGCCCAGTATTTATCCACGCAGAGCTGTTTAGGTTGGTGCAGACTCAACATGCCATTAGACGCAGTCACGTAAGCTTTGGGGATCGCCATCTGGACAACTCACACCGTTATTTAGGCTACGGCTGCCAACGCGCTTTGGTGCGTGTCTGAACCAGCGCGATTTTGTGCCAGACGCGCCCTCCGTGCCACTAAAGAGCCCAGAGCTGCTGTGAAGTCACAACAGCACAAATAAAAGCATATATATATAGTCCATGCATTTGAAACATCAAAGTGCAGAAAAGGTCCGTGAAAAAAAACAAACACATTTAACCCATAAAGTCCCAGTAGGAATTTTATTTAAGCTTCCAGAAGCAGAAGCAGTTTATCTGCATTTACTGTAAAATGGCCTTGTGTATTTTGTGGTTTGTTTGTTTCAGTAAAAAAATAAGGCATTTCCTTGCATTTAATTCACAGATCATGTACATGTTCATGAAAAATCTACGTAAACTAAAAAAATTATTATGTCAAAACGGAAGAAAAATTGGGGGGAGGGGGGCATAAACAAACACCCAGAGCCACTTCTGTGTTAGTTCACAAATGAAGTTTTCTGTGTATTTAACCTTCCATGACCAGTTTATCACCATTCATTGTAATATTGTTTTATGTGTTTTTGGTGTATTCTGTTTTGCTGTTTACTGTTGTTTCACACACAGATAGTATGACTTCTCCTGTTTTTATTTGAAGTTATTTATGTATAAATATGTATACATATGCATAGACTTATTATATATTTAAATTTTTTATATCTTCCTCTCATTTGGAGCAAAAACTGTACACAGCAATTTATATGTATTCTACTGCTCTCATTGTGTTTTCTGTTTTGTTAATTTTTTTTAACCATGTTACATGTCTTACTGTGTGTTTACTTTTTTGTCCATGTCTACAAAAGTGATTGTGAACTAAATCATCTGTTGCACAACAAACCACCACTCAGGGACAAATTAATTGTATTTTTGTCAGTGAAAATCATCTATTTTTTTCCATATTTCTTTCACTGATTATGTAGATGTTAATAAAAGTTCAGATTAAAGTTGAGGGTTTTTTTGTCAGAAATGGAGAAAAATAAAGCAAAAGTGACTATTTCAGTCCCATCTGTCACTAACTGAATACAAACCAACAACATATGTCAGTTCACAAATGAAGTTTTCTCTATTTCTACCCTTCTTAACTGATGTATCACCATTCTTATGATCTTTGTGTATCATGCATTTTCTGATATTTATTTGATAGGTCATGTAGATGTTCATGAAACCTCAGAATAAATTCAAAGTTAATTATATCAACAAAGACAAAATTGACTAAACAGTGTCTTTTTCAGTCCAACCTGTTATTAACTGTCACAGCTGAGCTTGTTAATTTTAATTCCTGGTCCATTTGTTTGGACAAATATAGTGATAATGTTAAACATAGCTCATACTTTAATTTAAGAGCTGATATCTACCCATTTAATATGTTTTCTTAATAATAACCTCAATCACTTCATTTTTTCCATCAATATCTATCATTGTACTGGGAAAAAAACGGTGGCTTTATTCATTCCATGTTTTCTTTTCTGTCTTAGTCACATGATGCACACAGGAGTTAAGACTCGATTGGAGAATCATTGGTTTGGGTGGTCTAATATATTTATATACATATCTAAAAACAATTTTGTAACTGTAGGGCAAAATGCATTACAAATACTCAACAATGTATTAACAAATATGTTGCAATCCACTAAAGTACATCAAAATGCACCAAAATATACAAAAATGCACTAAAAATAGTATACAGTGGGGTGAACATATACAAAAAGGTACTATCAAATATAATACAACACAGTAAAGTTCACTAAAACCCACAAAAATTAACATATTTGCATCCCATGTTTACAAGTAATTTATATTTATAGAGCACTTTTGTTTTACAGTGCAGTTTTACAGTATTTCTAGAGTATTTTACTCTATTTTTGAGTAGTGTTTCAGTGATCGATCCTCTGGCGATCATAAATGGCTGATATTGCCTAAAAATAACTTGATCTGCGTTCAGAAAAGCACGCTGATCGAAAAGCTGATCACGTGATGTTAATTACTAGTGGCCATTTTCAAACTTGCAAACACGCTACAGAACAAGTGCATCTGGTCTGGGCTGTTTCTGTACTTTTTAAAATATAGTTAGTTAATTAACAGTAGAATGTTGGGACTATTTTACGCTGCGTAAGACAGACAACAGTGTGTCCACGGCAAAACAGCATTAGCATTAGCCTAGCATTAGCCCGTATTTACGACAACACTTGAACGCATCCACACTTCAACGGCACTTCGTCAAAGCTCAGAGCTTCTATGTTTGGCTAAATGGTGAGTATTAGCATCTGTTAAAATGTAGCCTTAGGTGTTTTAATTATTTTTTCGCAAATGAACCAAGGTAGTGTCACATAATCAGGCGCGTGTGCCTGTGCGCAGATGCACGCGCACACAACTCAAAACACCCCAGCCATCTCTGTCCCCGTTTATTGGTTGGTCTAGTTTAACCTTTTAACTCCTAAGACATTATTCCAGGTAAATGTGCTGCCGTGAGTCTGAGTTTCTTTTCTTCAGGGGTTTTGTTTTACTGTCAGTTTTAGGATCAAAACAGGTGGAATAACAGAGAAAAGACAAAGACAGTTGAAACTGAAGACACTCAGAATGTCCATCAGTTTAGTTGAACATGGACTGTGAACTAGAACACATTGAACAACAAGTATTTGAATTTTTGTCCAGCAGGTTTGATTTTGGGCTCTTAAAAACATGAGTTGAAATGCTTTATGGCACTTGGTTCGATTCCAAACAACAATTACACAGTTAAAAGTTTGTAAAGATACAGTGAGGAAAAAAAGAAAATCACAACAAAACTGTAAACCATAGTAAAAACAAACCCCAAACCGTTTATTTTTAGTCTCACTCACTGCTTTGTTTTGCTCCATTGTATGCCCAGAATTATAAATATTTAGAATAACTCATACATAGAGAATACTCACCAATGATGCGTCAGAAGTTAAAGGGTTTTAAAAAATGGAAGTCATCCAATTACTCGATGAATTGATGAAAAAAACTTGACGGAATACTCGATTACAAAAATATTTGATAGTGGCTGTCTTAGTTGCAACTATCAAATAGTTGTATCTAAGGCTGCAACTAACCATACCTAGATGAAAGGTATGGACGTTTGAAATTCCTTCTGTGATCGGCAGTGATCAGCAATTGGCAGATCAAGTTTTTTGCTGATCGGTATCAGTGATCGGGCCAAAAAATGCTGATTGGTGCATCACTAATTTTTAGTGTGTGTTTTGGTATATTTTTTAGTGCATTTTGGAATATTCTTTGTGCATTTAACTTTTTTCATGCACTTTTATTGTATTTTTGTGCATTTATGGGATATTTGTAGTTGTTTGCACATATATTCACAAGAGACAGTTCGGATCCAAACCAAAGCCTGTTGACATGACATGTACTTATTACATGACAAATTCCGACACAATTCTGACGTTATGACCCACAGCTCCACTGGACCACCTGAACCACCTGGACCTGCACTCTAACCCTGTTTTTTAGTTGTTTTATATTTTTGTCTTAAAGTGAAATGTCCTTTCTTATGGTCTTATTTCCTGCAGTTTTCTTCATAGGAACTGAGTCTAAGATGAAGTTATGGGATGTTCTGGCCACGTGTTTGTTGCTCCTGAGCTCTGTTGCTACACGGCCCCTCTACCGAAACACTCCCCCAGTCAAGAGGACTCATTTCCCCAGAAGCTACAGTGATTCTGTGTCCGAGTCTGTGGTGAAAGAAGAGCAAGTTCAGCAGGAAGAGCAGCGTCTGCAGCGACACGTTTCCATGGATGACCAGTGTAAGGACAAATGCGCATGTCACATGACCGATGCACCTGTGTCACATGACCAACACTTGCCTATTGCATGATACTGGAAAAAATATCCCTCCAAAAACAAGTGGAAAAAAATTAATGGAAAATGTTTTTGTATAAATTAAACCATAAAACAATCTTCATTCTGATTCTGACACAACAGATCTCATTTTCACTTGTTCTATTGGCAGATTATTTTTTTTTGCTTAATTCAAGAATAAATATATTGGAATTTTTAAAACTTGTTTTTAAAGGGGCATTTTTTCCAGTGTGTAAACATTTTGTGATTATGCTTTTTCCACTGTTGGTTCTGGACTGGTCTGGACCACAAGGACCAGAACCAGACCTCTTTCTGTAGGTGGTGGGTTTTGTTTCCTGGTAAATGTTACACAGTTTGGGTTTGAATGCGTTCATCTTTCCTGACTAATTACACTGGAGGAACACCATGTAAAGTGATCTGAGCGCAGGCCCCGCCCCCTGCAGGCCTGCGCTCATACAGGCTGATTGTCACACGGAAGATCTTAATGTGTGTTTAATTGCAGCTGTTGGCTACATCACACAGATGCCAACACAAGCACAAAGCCTTAATATGAGCAAAACACTGTAAAAAATCTAAATCTGACAAAGTGTATTTGTGTCATTTCTAGTCACACACTTAAAATAAGACAAAATCACTAACAGAGGAACTTTTCAGTGAGACATAATAACTGATTTAAAGACAATAGATGTATAAAATCTGATTAAGACGTGACTAACATCAGTTTCACTGGTTCCACTGGCAGATTTTTTTGCTTTAATTCAAGCAAAACAAATGTTGTATTCATTTTTGTTAAATGTTTTTAGAGGGTATTTTTTTTCCATTGAAACAGGAGATCACGGTGCATATGACCCCTTAGTACTGTTTCTATTCATCTCTACAAATTAGTGTCACATGACCTTTAACCAGAGCTTAATTTGATCTGGAACAAGATCCGGAACATTCAATGTTAGATCCAGCAGCTATTTAATTGGACCTATCACCTCTGAGACCATGTTACAATGAAAACAAGCAAATAATAATGAATTAATTAAATAAACATTTGTTTAGTGGTCACTTTTGTTTTCTGTGACATGCTTTTCAAATAAGGCCAATGATGTCTTGTTTGTCTTAGGAAGCTTTGCCTAATCCCAGGTGGACAGAAGCCTGATGTTTTCTAGTGCTTTTATCAAGTCCGTCATTTCTTTTTATATTATCTGTGGGTACAGTGACCTTTCTATGAACTCCCTAGGGAGAATTCAGTGGTGATTTCTCTCAGACTGCAATAGAAGCTCATCTTCCCCTTTTGAGTTATCTTGCTAACTAACAGACAGACAGACAAACTCTGGCAAAAACATAACCTCCATGGTGGAGGGAAAGAGGGCACACACACCCCCTCTCAACCAGGAGTACCTCAACCCTTCCAGTCTCCACCTAACTCAGGGGTCAGGAGCCACTATCCTACGTCTTTTGGATGTGCCCCTCTTCCAACGCACCTGATGGTTGTTATCAGTTCAGATCATCTGAATCAGGTGTGTTAGAAGAGGGAAACATCTAAAACATGCAGGAGACCGGTTCCCTAGGACCAGCGTTGCAGACCCCTAACTACCAGGAATAGGTATAAATTCTCCTCAGTGTCTCCCCCACTCCAGGTGTTAAATGTTACAGAGCAGAGATAGACTGCACTTTAGTCCAGAACCTGCTGCTGTTTTCTGTTTCTCTGCACACAGATAATACGAATTCTCCTGTGTTTTATTCTAACCTATTTATGTGTAGAGATGTATACATATGCACATATATTTTTTATTATATATTTTTATATTTTAAAATGATATGTTTAATATCTTCCTCTCATTTGCAACATAAACTGTGTTTTATGTTTTTATGCCCTAATGGTATGTTTAGTTTCATGTCCATTTTTGTACAACATTGCATTATTGCACAACAAATCACCCACCAAAAAACACCAAGAAACAAAAAAAAATGTGAAAATAAATTATACAAAACATGTGAGAATCCAGTAAAATTCACAAAAAAACACACACAAAAACCACAAGAACAAGTGGTGCCAGGCACAACAAACCCTGCCCCTGCAAATATTTGATCTGCTTTCTTATCTCTTCATTGGGAAAACACTTTTGGTGACTGTGACCTTGACCTTTGACCCAGATTCACCAAAATCTAATGGGATCTTTTCTGGATCACACCTTCGCTGAAGATTTCATGTAAATTTACCCAGTAGGTTTTTTTGTGTGTGTTACTGACAGACAGACAAACAAAAAAATATGAACCAAAACATTACATCTCTCCCCGTTCGGGGTGGGTGGGGGGTACTATGAATAATCCAAGACATATTCAAAAACTCTTTGAAAATACAGAAAAAAAAATCCCCAAAAGTGTCATAAAATATCCAATATGTATGTAAAAATACAAATATCTGTGCAACTAACCTGGTTATTCAACAGTTTCAACAAAACAACTGTAAAGTTTTCCATATAATTTTGAGAGCTGTAACATTAATTAACCCCCTCAAAATCTTTCATGAAACCCAATTTTGCTGATCCAAACTGCGTCTATATTTAACATGCAATTCTTTCAGCACCATGGACAGTACCCGCTCACACCTGTCATCAAATGTCAGTGTCTAGTTCATGAAAACTCTGAGTAAATTCAATGTTATTAAATAAAAACAGAGAAAAAAGGAAAATAATAAGTGTTTTTCATTAAATATATCAATAATGGGATGAAAAACTGGTATTTGCAACATTGGGCTTTGATCTAACACCAACATGGGTTTTATTGGTGAATAGATGCTGTAGAAGATGATGGTGTTTCCATGGTAACTACTAAGGCTTTGGATGACCAAATATAGCTATATGGTTTACCTTAAAGGTGGACGTTTGGCTCTTTAAGGGTTAAAGGGAACACTGGAAAGTTTGAAGCGTTCTCTGTTTATGTTCCTTTTAACAGTGACAGTGGGCAGGAATTTATTTTGTTTGGACCAATGTGACAGTGGATCGTCTTCACGCAGAAGTAAAAAGTCAGCCAAGGATCTGGATAAGGAATGGAACATTTCAGACAAATGTTTGTGTTGTCACCTCATCTGTGTTTAGATCAGTGTGACATCACTGATCTGCTGTGAAACCCAAAACTACCAACCCAGCACTAACAGTGTAAACAACATGGAGCTCAGGACAAGAATGGCTGCTCTATTTGGCACCAAAAGCATAAAAGAAGGTCATTGAAAAGATGAAAAAGTAATAAATTATTTAACACAGACACACACACATGCATAGGGAATAAAAATCGACAAATCCATAGAAAACATGATGAAACAAAAACATAGTAAAATATGTTTGTGTTTTGTGTGTGTGTGTGTATAATGGAAAATCTTATTTTTGACATTTGTTTTCTGGGATCATTTCATAGCCTGGACTTGATCAGTTTTACTGCAGTGAAGGAGTTAAATCAGGAATTTCACACTGTAAAAAAATCTAAATCTGATCATGTGTATTTGACTCATTTCTAGTCTGAATATGTCATCACACTTAAAATCAGACAGAATCACCTACAGATGAACTTTTCACAAAGATATAAGAACTGATTTATTATAGACAAGATATCTGACAGATCTATTATAGATAATAGATCTGGAAAATGTGACTTAAAAAATCTGACCAAGATCAGTTTCATTGGTTGCATTGGCAGATTTAATTTTAAATTAAGCCAAAAGAAAAAAAAATTGAATTGAGCAAAAAATTTTGAGGCAATGAATCTTCCTCGAAGGTTTTTTTCTACTCGAATTATTCAAATTCCTCAAAGAATCATTTCACCTCTACAAGTGACATTGCACCCCCCCTTCTATGGGTGCTCCAGTCTGTGGGACCTATGGGTGCTCCAGTCTATGAGACCTGTGGGTGCTCCAGTCTGTGGGACCTATGGGTGCTCCAGTCTGTGGGACCTATGGGTGCTCCAGTCTGTGGAACCTATGGGTGCTCCAGTCTGTGGAACCTATGGGTGCTCCAGTCTGTGGAACCTATGGGTGCTCCAGTCTGTGGAACCTATGGGTGCTCCAGTCTGTGGAACCTTTGGGTGCTCCAGTCTGTGGGATCATAAGCTCATCCCATTTATTTCTGCATCATTACTGAACTCTATTATAACACTTGTATGGCAGGCGCTCAGCATCATGGGTAATCAGTTCTTCCAGTGTTCTTCTCACCTGATGTTCCAAACGTTCATGTTTCTGCTCTTTATCAAAGCGATGGTTCATGGGTTTAAAAAAGTCAAACCGTCTGTTCCAGGTGGATTTGTGTCTTTTCTGTTGGTTTCACAGGCTGTGACTTTGTCTAAATGTTTTTGTAACGTTTGCATCCTAAATTAATCTGCTGTGTCCTTTTTTTCCAGATGACATCAGAGGTCCGTATCCAGACCAGTTTGACGACGTAATGGATTTTATCGAGGCTACGATCGGACGCCTGCGGAGGTCCTCGGAGCCATCGGAGCCTCGGTCCAGCAGACGAAGGGAGCAGAGATGGAGGGGAGGGGAAAACGCAGGAGGAGGCGCGAAAGGACACAACGAAAGGAGGAGGGCCCACGGACGGGGCAGGGCCAGAAAAGGAGGGCGGAGCAACAAGGAGCGTGAGCGTGTGTGGGTGCAGAGCGGAGGCTGTTTGTTGAAGGAGGTTCATTTGAACGTGACGGACCTGGGCCTAGGCTACCAGACCAAGGAGGAGCTCATTTTCCGCTACTGCAGTGGGCCGTGTGTGGAGGCAGAGACTAACTATGACAAGATCCTCAACAACCTCACCCACAACAAGAAGCTGGACAAGGACACGCCCTCACGGACCTGCTGCCGACCAATCGCCTTTGACGATGACTTGTCTTTCTTGGACGATAATGTTGTTTATCACACTCTAAAAAAACATTCAGCCAGGAAGTGTGGATGTGTGTGAGGAGGTCCAGGAACCAGGACTGCTTCAGGGACTGAGGGTCCACTTTACAGGTGGACCAGACTGGACCAGATCAGATTACAACTGAGCTGAACAGATAAACCCCCCCATGGGGGACAGACGGAGACACTGATAAAGAAGGCGTGGTCTCCCAGTGTCCAGACTGAGTGAGTCATAGAGAGGACTCTGCCCAGACCTGTACACCCAGTGCTCCAGGACCAGAACCATGGGCAGTACTGGACATGGACCTGGACCTGTGATACTACCTGGGACCTGGGCAGTACTGAACCTGGGTCCTGGACCTGGACCCGTTCAGGTTTGATCATTGAGCTTCTGAAAAGGTGAGAGAAGAAAAGATTCTTCATTTGATTTGGTGTCTTTTCCTCTGGAAGAGTTTTTCCACCAGGAACTTCAGTTTTTCCACAGTCGGCGAAGACGACAAATGGGAGACGATATGAGGAGGAAAAGGAAAAGGAGCTGCAACAAAGACCACGAAGTCTGTACATGTGGGTCATGAAAACCATAACCACTGCAGAGTCTGGACAAGGACTTTCAGAGGAACACCACCAGCACAGTGGTGCAGCAACAACGCTCTGTTGCACGCAAATATATTATATATATATATATATATATATATATATATATATATATATATATATATATATATATATATATATAATGTGTATATGTGACCCTCCAGCACAAAACCATTCACTTGGGTCAGATTTTATATTTGTCTGAAAGCTTTTTAAAATGTTTGTGTGACACTAATTCAACCAATCAGAGGCCGTTTTTCAACATCGCCCTAGCAACAAGCATTTTTGTTTACTCGAGAAGGCTTTGTTCTGAGGCCTCCCATTGGTTCAAATATATAATGATGTAGATTTCTATATAACGGTTGTCTAGAGAGAATCCAGATCTTACCAATGGTACCAAACATGACGAGGAATTACCGAATGCGAGCGCGAATGAAAGTTGTGTTTTGAGCCAATTTTTCTTTGTTTTAGACTTTATTACTGTTTCAGTCAGTTGTTGTCCTTCCTAAAAGGCATGATTTGAAACACTTACTGTAGGTATTTAGATAAAAGTGTTCAGGAGACATTTTACTTGGATTTTATGTATAAACTTGAAATTCGATCATTTTTACCCATATAACATATTTGAGGCTAAAGTTAGAAATACTGCTGAGACTGAACCACTGGTGTTGTGCTGGAGGGTCACATATATACAAACACACACACACACACACACACATATATACATACATATATACATAATGTGTGTAAGAGGTATATTTATTAAGATGGAATTAACTTATTGTTATTTATTTCAATCCATTTTATAAAATAAGTTGTTTTTCTTATTTATTTAAAGCTTTGTTTGTCGGTGCCATAAACTTCTGTTATTCACAAAACAGATGATCTACAACTGTTGAACTCATATACACACACGCACACGCACACACAGATCCTTGTAAGGCTAAAGGTGTGGCTTTGATTCCAGGTTTTTTAGTTTTCACACCTGTGACACAGAACATTTAAGATCCAAACAAACCGAACCAGGACCAGGGGAAGGTTTTAGGTCCAACCATGAAGTAGTTTGAAGGTTTTGTCCCATTTTCCCTCTTTTGAATGGTTTCTCCAAATCTGGACCACATCTGGACCAGACCTGGGTCTGAGCTGGACTTCAGTGTATTCAACACAAAGCAGAACAGAAACGTTTTACAGTCAAATGGCTTCAAAGACCTTTAAGTGTGAACATGTTTTCTTCAGTTAATTGAACTGTATTTTCAGTTGAACTTTAATAACGTTTTTGGTTTATAAAATGAAACAAGAAAAAAATTCTATCTGCGGCTGAAAAATAGATGTAAAAATTAATATTGAAGATTACATAATCTGAATATTCAGAAACTTCCCACATTTATGTTGAGTACATTGAAGGACTTTTTTTTTTTTTTTCTTTCCCATGATTTAAATTTGAACCCAGACCCTGAGATGTTCAGTCCAAAAACACAACGTCCCGTCAGTTTATCGTGTCTCAGTGGAATCTGGAACGTGGTCTGCACCCCCCACCCCCCAAGAAGTCCTGCCTCCTGGTGCTGGTCACCTGACACCTCCTCCTGGCCTGGTAGAGTCTGCGCTGCAGCTCTGAGTGTGTTTCTTGCCCTCTCTGTTAACGCCCACAGTAGTGTCTGACAGGCAGGTCTGACCCTGAAACATGAGTCTGACCCAAAGACCTGCTGGCAAAGGCTGTTTAAGGAGGATCTGCTGCTGTAGGAGCTGTCACCACCAGGCTGACATCAATATCTGCAACAGTTGAACCCAAGAAAATATGTGGAAAGTAAAGTCACAACGCTTTGTTTATTCTAAAATTTAGACTGAGGGGAAAAAGAGGCTCTGGAAAATGATTTAAGTGCCCATCAAGACCCTGGTTTAACCTTTAAAGACCCAAAAAATATGCCTTTAACCCTTAAAGACCCAAACATTAAACCTCAGACCCAAACATCCGTCTTCAACCCTTAAAGACCCAAACATCCGTCTTTTACCTTAAAAAAACAGCCCTTAACCCTTAAAGATCCATAAACATCCACCTTTAACCTAAATCATCTCCTTATCTAAACTGTTTAATCCCTGTTCACCCTTTAATCATGTCAATCCATGCCAATAATTGGTGTAAAATGCAGTTCTTCATCTTTTCATGGTCATCAGATATAACCGTATTTGGACATTCAGAAGCTCCATAGTTACCGTGGAAAAACTATCATCTTCTACAACATTGATTCCCCAGTAAAACCCATGGAGTTGGATCAATGACAATTAAATGGACACAGTGTGTTTATGTTCATGTAATGACAGATTGAACTGAAAAAGACACTGTTTATTCAGTTTGATCTGTTTCTACTATAAAAACTATCAACTTTAATCTGAGATATAATGAACATCTGCATGATCAGTGAATTACACATAGGAAAATACATAATTTATAGTAAATAAAATACAGATGATATATTATTTATATTTGTCTCAAACTTGGAAGTAAAAAACAAAGAATAAAGGAAATTCCATATGCATCCATAAATGAAAAAATGTTTTAAAAGGTAACAAAATACAATAAATATACAAATAGACTCGTAAACACAATGGAGAAGCAAAAAATGGTGATAAATTACTTTTTCTTAATTTTTCTCATTTTCTGATAAAATAACCTTCAAGTTTAATTTGAATTTAATAAACATTAAAAAAAAAGACCACTTATATAGTGCTTTTCCACCTTCGTGGTGCTCAAAGCACTTTACATAGGCCTCACATCCACACACCTACAGGCAGCTGCTGCCAGACCTACTGGGAGCAATTTACGATTCAGTGTCTTGCTCAAGGACACTTCGACATGTGACATGGGATTCAAACCACCAACCCTTCAGTCACAGGATGACCCCCCTCTACCGACTTAGCCACAGCCGCCCATTTACATGGCCATCGAGTTAAATGTAGAAACATACAGGATTTATAGTGAACAATGAAAAACATAGAGAATCATAATAAATAACGATAAATGTTGTCTTTGCTTTGAGATCTGACTTTAAAATAGTTGTGGGTCTTTGTAAGTCCAGGTTCACACTGACCTGGGTTGTGTCTTTGTGGGTTTAGCATCACACTGGCCCAGGTTGGGTCTTTGTGGGTCCAGGTTCACACTGGCGCAGGTGGGGTCTTGATATTAGCATGGTTTAGGGACCAAGGTACCTGTACCCCACAGCAGCAGCATTAGCATTAGCAGCATTAGCATTAGCAGCATTAGCAGTAGTATTATCGTTAACATTAACTGCAGCAGGGTTACCAACAGTAGCATTAGCAGCAGCAGTATTAGCAGCACCATTAGCATTAGCAGCAGTATTATCATTAACATTAACTGCAGCAGGATTACCAACAGTAGCATTAGCAGCAGCATTAGCATTAGCAGTGGTATTATCATGAACATTAACTGCAGCAGGATTACCAACAGTAGCATTAGCAGCAGCATTAGCATTAGCAGTGGTATTATCATGAACATTAACTGCAGCAGGATTACCAACAGTAATAGCAGGAGTAACAGGAGTAGCATTAGCATTAGCTTTACAGTGTCTAATCCCCACCCACAGAACACATCCACTCCATGTAGTTGAAATTAAGCCAAACATTGAACAGAAAAAACCCTGGGGTTTTATCACAGAACTCATCATCAATTGTATCATCTTCACCTTTTTTATTTTTCCCTTTCACATCTGATTGGTGCTTAAGCCTTTCCAGATGAGAACATGCAGGAACGAGCCTGCCCAGGAACCTTGGCAGCGTAATTGTGACATCATCATCAGCTGTTGGTTGTTTTTGGTGAAACTGGTTTTTAAAGAAAAGCTTAAAACCAAAAAAAAAAAAAAAAAGAAAAAAAATACAAAGATACGAAGGAATCCTCTGTGATAATGATTTGAAGAAACTTGTGTTTTCACTGTGTTGTTGTTGTTGTTCACACTTTTGTCCAAACCTGTCATTGTCGTCTCTCACTTGTTTTGTGTTACAGAACCAAAGCTCTCGGCAAACTTTATTTTTGTACAATATTCATTTTATAACTTTTTACAGAATTAAACTTGTTTCTATGAAAACTGTGTGTGTGTTTTTGTGACAGATGGAGCTCATTTGCTTGTGTTCCAACAACATTAACGTAAAATCAGTGCCAAACTTGACCCATATTTACTAAATATAATAAAAACATAATGTGGTCTTTTCCACTAAATCACAAATGTGATGATTTGTTTATTTATTACAGTTTGATTGATTGGTATCTTTATCTTTCCATCACATAAATGACAATTAAAAAAACATAAATGCAAATGATAATAAAATGAAAACAGAACAAGATGATCATCCAACAACCAAAGGGCTGGCGGTAAATATAGACTGATATATTGGCTGGCTGATATTTTTCCTTGTATAGGTTTCTGTTACAATCAGCATGAAAACTACCCTCAGGTAACATCTATCAACATAAGGTGTTGTTTTTATAACCTTTTATGTTTTCATCACAGTTTGTTTGTTAGCAAATGAACTCAAACTGTACAGGATTTAGATTACATTTTTAGAAAATGTTGATTCATTTATTCATAAAGAATAAATGATTTGATCTTGGTGATTTTATAGTTTTCTAGATGTGTAAAAATTACTTTTCATTCCATTAAAAATGACATTTGTCCAGTTTTTCTGCACAGTTTGAGGATCAGTGGAAAAGTGAATGTTGAGGGTGAAAGGTTGGTTAAATACACTGAGCTGTGTGTGTGTGTGTGTGTGTGTGGGTGGGTGGGGGGATTCCTGAGCTCATCCCAGGGTCAGACAGTAACAGAAGCAGCAGGAAAGGACCAACTCCACTGTAAATCACACAGTCTGCAGAGAACAGGAGAAACTACAGCCATTAACCTTTTACCAGCCTCACATCCTGGTTCTGGGGCGTATATGACATTATTTCAATAACACTGATATAGATAAATACTACATTATTTTAACCCTTTAAACTTACAAGGGTCCACATATAGGCTGGAAGTAGTCGCTCAAAAAGCCAAACCTGTCCCAAATGTCACATGACTTAATGTAGTTTGACAACAGAGATTCTCACACATCAGAAGATATAAACCACTGTCAGATAAAATAACCACAGCAGTTATAATCACTCATTTGTTCAAAATACAAATGTCAAACACCTGATCTGAACTTTTATGTGTCACAATTATCCAGAGAGGAACCATATTCAAACTAACACAGTCATAGTCCAACGAAAACATCCAAAATAAACAATACAATGGTCCAAATGTAGTCCAAAACATCAATAAATATCCACAAATGTTTTATCTTTTGCTTCATTTAACAGGACCTGCCTCCAATATCCTACTTTTCATTAAACCATGTCCAGGTGACATTTGTTAAATGTAAACTGTGGTCGCAGGTTTGAAATAAACATGTGATGATTATTATTAGCAATATTTTTAATTTTTTTTTCATGTTATATATATCAGATCTTGGTTTCCCACTGGTTGGTCTTCTGCTCGTAACTTTTCCAGAACCTTATTTATTTATTTATTTTTTAATTTCACTCTCTTTTCTTTCTCTACTTTGGTTTACAGCTTTATTCATTCGCTCCCATGTCATGTATTTCGGGTCTGAAGTTACTTTACGAGCATAAAGGTCACTTCCCTTAAATCACAGAAAAAAAACAACAAATATTTTCTTTGGAATTTTCCCGAGTACAGTCAAAAACATATTTTTCTTTGGAGGTTTTTAACAACGCTTCACATTTATGTGAACTTGGATGAACTTTAATCAGCTTTAAATTAATTAATTAATCTTTCTTTAACTGTTGGTTATTTTCATATTTAGTGAAAATAATCACAAAAATCCCAGTCCATTCCAGACGACCCCCCCGATTATAGGACACTTCATGGTTCACAATAATACACTGGAAAAATATAAATCTGACTAAGTGTATTTTTCTCATTTCTAGTCCAAATATCTCATCACACTCAAAATTAGACAGAATCACCTAAAGAGGAACTTTTTAGTCAGATATAAGAACTGATTTATAGACAATAGATCTGGTAAAAACAAAAATGTTTTTGAACAAAGCAAAAAAATAAAAATAAAATAAAAATAAAAATTGAATTAACAAAAATCAATGAAATTTTTAAATTTTATTTATAAAGTCCCAAATCACAACAAAGTCATCTCACAGGGCTTTACAGAAAACACAATCAACTACAGAAATAGATAAAAAGTCCTAAGCATACCTTGTCTGGATTAAGAAAAAAAATCTTGAGTTAATAATAAAAAATAAATAAATCTGCCAATGGAACCAGTGAAGCTGATCTTGGTCAGATTTCCTCAATCAGATTTTCCAGATCTATTGTCTATAAATCAGTTCTTATATCTCAGTGAAAAGTTCCTCTTCAGGTGATTCTGTCTGATTTTAAGTGTGATGAGATATTTGGACTAGAAATGAGACACTTGGGAAGAGTTAAAATTTTTTACAGTGTAAACAGAATTCTACACCTGACTGAGACACAAACCCTAATTATCAAATACATTCAAACACATCAGCGTCTTCATCTGTGGTTTGACTGAAGACTGTGAGTTTGTGCAGGTCCAACACAGATGTTTTCACCAGGAAACAACTGGGACTATTTGACTTTATTCAAGTTCTGAGGTGGAAACAGTAGGAAACTGAAGGAGACAATGATTGAATGAAGCCTTGGATAAAAAAAAAAGAAAAAAAGACGAAGATTCTAAATGAAATCAGCTGTGACATGCTTTTTACAAACCAGCAGAATGTTCTAGATAGTTGGCAGAAACACAGCGAACAATATGGGTCCATTTATGAGACATTAAGTAAAACTGGAGCTGTGGGAAACCAGAACAATAGAAAATATGAAAATACAGGAAACACCACCAAAACAGACAGAAAAAAGACACCGTCTGTCATTAGTGGATGAAGAGCTGTGAGAACAAACAGAAATATGACCACACTGTGAGAAATTACCCTGTTAAAAACAAGTTAAAAAATGAAGCTCCCATGTTTTTGTTTGAATAAAGCAAAAAAACTAAAAAAAAAACTCCATCTTGGTCAGATTTTTTGAAAGCAGATTTTCCAGATCTTATATTTTCAAGAATGGTCAAATAAATTCAATTCAATTCATATCTATAAATCAGAATAAAGATTTATTTTCTTAATTCAAGAAATATTTTCTTGTTCAATGAAATATTTTTTGGCTTCATTAAAATTTTTTTTTTTTTGCTTAAATAAAAGATTGATATTTGTTTTTGCTAAATTCAAAATGTTTGGGCTTTAATTCTTTTATTTTTTTTTTACTTAATTAATGATTTTAAAATATAACATGTAAAAACCTGTAGGAACTGGGAATGCCACATTATTGGGGGGCTTAATGAAAAACAAAAAAAACCTGATCTTGGTCAGTTTCTAAAGTCAGATTCTCCAGATCTATTGTCTATAAATCAGTTCTTTTATCTCACTGAAAAGTTCCTCTTTAGGTGATTCTGTCTGATTTTAAGTGATGAGACATTTGGACTAGAAATGAGACAAATCCATTTGGTCAGATTTACATTTTTTACAGTGTGCAGCCAAAAACGCATCAACAAAAGCAGCAGTTGAACAGATCGACCATGACGACGCTGCCGTAGGGGGTCACATGACTTAGATCTTGCGTTTCTTCCACTCGGGTTCGTTATCGGCTTCTTCATCCTCCTCTGACTCGTCTGCGAACACTGGCTCCGGCTGAGTCCTGTGGGGTCAAAGGTCATGTCAAACACTCATCAAACGACCAACTGTTACTGAGCATCAAATACTACAGATGCACTCGTATTTATTTTACAGTATGGAGTCCATACTGATTTTATTTTCCATCAGTGTTAATTGATGACCAATACAGACCGCTGATATTTCAGAACCTATATTTGGAGCAGATACTGATTATTTTTTTCTTTGTCAAATGAAAAAAAATGTCAGAAACTTTTCCTTAATTACATTCAGGAAATTACCGTTACATTAATAAATATGACCAAATGTAGACCTTCTGTTTTTCCCTTTTCCTCCTTTTCTCTTTCTTGTTCTTTTTGTTACTATCCACCTTTTTCTCTTCTTTCGTCCCATTTTTTTCCTTTGTTTTCTCCTTTTTTTTTTTTTTCCTTTTTCTTCTTTTCTGTTCTCCTTCATCACTACCATCACTACTTAGACTATACCATTATTAATCAGACTATACCATTATTAATCAGACTATAACATTATTAATCAGACTATAACATTATTAATCAGACTATACCATTATTAATCAGACTATAACATTATTAATCAGACTATACCATCATTACTCAGATTACACCAGATTACACCACACTCAGATTTTTTTTTTTTTTTTTTGGGGGGGGGGGGGGGTCCCTTTTTTTCAGGTGTCCTTTTTTTTGTGTTTTCTTACTGTTTGTACGCTGGCGCCACCCAGTACGGGTTCTCAGACGCTTCCTTGGCGTGGCGTAAGATGGCCTCTCGAGGATTACTGTCATCAGTTTTGTCTAATGCGATGTTCTTCACAATAAATGAAGACAGAGTCCCACCATGAGCTGCCACTCGTCCTCCACGACCTGTGGAACACAAGAATTAAAAACACTTAGAAAAATCACTTTTGCATCCATTTAGTCTCAGAACATTTTTAGTCGTGTTAAGGACCCAACAGCAGAATGAACAGATTCACTTCAAGCTCTTTATTTAACTAATTCATGAAAGAAGCCAGACAAAACCAAAGGACGCAGTAACATGCACACACTCACACACACGCAGGCGCACACACACACACACACACACACACATGAAAACATAACATTTGATTCCAGTTTGTTTTTGAATGCTCAGCTGTTTGTTACAGTACATGACTGCACTTAGAGGAGTGTTTGGACACAAACCTCCAGTTTCCAAAGTGAACATTATTACAGTTGTCTGAAAAGATGGGAATGGGAAACTTCCTGTTCATTCACACACTCAGAAAGCCTGGACCTCCTGCTCCAGCTGGTAAAGCAGTAAAGCAGTTGTTTAAGGGATCTGGAGGCACCTCTCTCCACTTCCTGGAAGAACAGAGCCAACCACCAAGCATTACCTCGCACTTATGCAAAGTGGTTTCACAAAGAGGATAAACAATGTGAAGACAGCCTGTCGTCCAAAAACCACTGGCCTGGCATTAAGTACTCAGACTTATTTTGGGAAAATAGACCTACTTTTTCATTGGCACACTGTCATTTATGTTTCTGTCCCTCAGGCTATGACTGTACACTTTATCCTTATATACAGGATTTAACCTCTTCCCAGCCTAAGGTCCTGGACGTACATGACATTATTTCAATGCACCTGCTTTTGTCACATCAAATGAAAGTGAAAAAAACCTCATCTTTGTAAAAAGATAAACCATCCTGAAGTGTAACAGCAACACTACATACATAAAAGGATGTTTTACATTAAAGACAAATAGGATAAATTTGGCTTAATTTATGTTGAAAGGTGTCATCTGATCAATCATCTATCCATCTGGACAAGTGTGGAAGGGTTTCCATGGTAACACTCCAGTGAACATAATCCAGTCAAGTATTTAGGTCCAAAACACGTGTCAGATCCACAAAGGCCCAAAAACTGCAGGAATATTTGTGCAACCTCACATCTATGTACGATTTTTAAATTTTTTTTATTACATTTTGAATCAAATATTATTATTACAAAAATTATTTTTTTTTATTTTATTTTATTTTTTACAAATAAAGTTCTCAACTTTGAACTGTGAAGTGCCAAGACATTGGTCTGTTGGTAAATGGTGTGTTTCAGTCAATACCTACCAAATGCAGACAAATACACCCTGGTATATTTATATTTAGATTCTTTTGATGATGATGAAACCCTATGATTAATGTGATTAAAAATTGCAATCATTTGACAGCTCCAATTTTTATTCATGTTGACTGTGGATCAATATTTTGTTTCTGCCGTGCATCCATCAGTATGTTTACATGCACTTAGAGAAATTGGAATTTAACAATTTAAAAGTTAGTCTGACTAAAATCGAAAGTTTTAAAAGCCATATATATATATATATATATATATATATATATATATATATATATATATATATATATATATATATATATATATATATATATCCACATCCATCCATCCACCCACCCACTTATAAAAGATGCCAAACATGAGTATAGTAAACATGTATTTATGTAGCATATAATAGCATATAAAGGCATAAAGGCAAAATGAAAAGGACTCAGAGCCCATCAAAATAGGCTCCACCCCCTAGGCGTTAAGAAATGTAAGATATGTTTGGAACTACCCCAAAAGAAACACTGGGTCTGAATGGGTTAAATTCTTCAGATGTTTCCTAAACTGCTTATTAACCACCTTTAGTGTCTTAGTTTCTAAATATCTGAACACACTTTTACTCCAGAAGATAAACATTACAAGTATTGTTCCAGTCAACATATAGAGCAGCAGCTGTTTGTCATCTGGCATAGAATAAAGGAGATGTAAATAAAGAAAAGGAGCTCAAGTCATACCAACCCTCACAGATGGGGGAGGGGTTTGTAAATGTGGGTTGTATTAAAAATAAATAAATAAACAACAGAGTGGATACAAAGGCCGTCTATAGCAGTGGTGAAATGACTGTGAGGCTTCAGTGGGAGCTGCATTTCAGCTGGATTACATAACACTGACACATCAACAACTGTAGGTTTGTGTATCTGCCTCCGAGTCGTTTCTGGTCATCTAATAAAAAGCACCAGGAACAAACAACAGGCTTCACAAACCACCACAGCATCTTCAGATGGTTTTTTGGTGCTGTCACATGATTAAAATATTTAATCAGATTAATCACAGGGTTGTTTTTGATCATTTAGATTAAATATTAATTTTAAATCTATATTAATTGCATTTCATTCTTCATGAGCAAAAAACCATAAAATATATTACTTAAAAGTCCATAAAAAGTTTAAAACGGTTTTACACATTTAACTGCCTGTGGATAAAAACTGTGCATCATTCTACCTGTGTGCATGTGCACCCATCACTCTGAATCTTAGTCCAGATGGGTGGGGGGTGAACAGTTTGTGACATGTCAGACTGACCACGGGGTGGATAATGCCACCATCTACCTGCTGCACTGGGTCCATTCCCACCTGGAGTCCCAACTGTGAGAGACAAGTTCTTTGACTACTCCAGTGTTTTGAATACCATCAGACCTTCACTGCTGCGGAGGAAGATGAAGGAGGCAGGAGTGGACCGACACCTGGCTGCACGGACCACCGACTAACTGACGGACAGACCACAGCATGTGAAACTACACAACTATGTGTCATGGTAGTGTGCAACACGGGGGCCCCCCAGGGGATGGTGCTCTCACCGTTCCTGTTCACACTTCAGACATTGGACTTCACATACAACACTCATCTACAAAAGTTCTGTGATGACACCGCCATTGTTTGTTGTGTCTGAAGAGAATGGTCTAGAATACAGAGGTGTCATCACAGACTGGTGTGAGCAAAACCACCTGCAGGACATTCCTTAGAACCCACACAGATGAGCATCTGGGACTTGGACATTGAGACAGTGGACTCTAAAGTACCTGAGTGTTCACCTCAATAACAAACTGGACTGGACTCACAACACAAACACCCTGTTCATGAAGGGCCAGAGTCACCTCCACCTACTGTGGCGACTGAAGCTCTTTGGTGTGAACAGGACTCTGCTCCAGACCATAGCTGCCAACACTCCCATATTTCAGACCCATCTCCCGCCCCCCTCCTGTTTTGTAATTTCTCCCGGTAATCTCCCATAAAATATTAGGTCTGAACGTCAAAAACAAAATCTGAAGACACATCATTTGGCTGATGTTCTCCAGTTGGCAGAGATCATGTATGGAACATATACATGTCATTTGTTGACTATCTGACAACTCATTGATGCATAGTTGATCTGTGCGCAGGTTCAAACTTTCCCCCTGGACAATATCACACACAGGACAATGATGGCAGCTCAGTTTTAATGTAAGAAAGAACAAAACATTAACGTGTTTGAAGATTCTCAGTCAAGTTAAATCCAACCAGTAGATATCTCACTGTGTGTTTGTGTGTGTGATTAAAGTGAGAATTAATTAATAAAGTTAATGTGCATTTAACAATACATGTCATCTATTGAAATTTTTTACAAATTCTATTCCTGATAAATACAGTCTTAGAGTATTTAATCATGTACTGGAAACTAATGACATACCACTTTATCATCATAAAAACATTTGGTCACATATCTCCTGAAAACGCAACACCCACCGCAAAACCTTCCTGGATTCTGCCACTGAAATGTTGGCAGGTATGCTCCAGACTGTTTATGATTTTGTGGTGGCCTCTACAGTTAAATGTACTATTGCGTGCTGGGGAGGGGGGCAGTGCGGACAGAGACTCAACAAAGTGATAAAGAGAGACTAGCATTAACTAGGCTGCCTGCTAATGCTAACGCTAACCCTCTGTCCTAGGCTGCCTGCTAATGCTAATGCTAACCCTCTGTCCTAGGCTGCCTGCTAATGCTAACACTAATCCTCTGTCCTATGCTGCCCACTGGACACAACTAAGGAGGTGGAGGACAGATGGGCAATAGCAAAACTGATGCCCATCATGCACAACCCCTCCTACCCCCTGCACCACATTCTTGCCCCCCCCCCCCATGAAAGAAGGAGTGCATCTACAGTTAATTGCGCCCCACACTTACAATCACAGTGCAATGTAATGTAAATAATGAAAACATGTAAACTACTGTAAAAAAAAAAACATATTTAAATTTCAAATCATACTTTGCATATTCACATTCTAAGTGAATGTTTTCTCTACTTTGCATACCTTCATTTCACTGCTGTAACTGTAGAATTCCCCCATGGTGGGATAAATAAAGTCTATTCTATTTTATTTTATTGTATTACCTGGTCCAGAAACAGGGGGTTCCGGTTTGTGGGACTTCTTGGGGTCCAGTCGGTCCTTCTCCAGCTGTTTCCTGGTGCTCCGCTGACGGGCTTCTCTGAACATTGGTAAGGCATGAGCTGAGGAAAACAAGCAGGAAACACGGACAGTCACACGTCAACATCACACAACAAACACAGCTGCACATGGACGCTGCCAGGCATCCATTCCATTCCGTTCCATTCCATTCCATTTCGTTTCATTTATTCAGTTCTCCATTAGCAACTGATAATTCTGTTCTATTCTTCCTGGGGTCTCCTCTACATACAGCCCCAATGTCATAACAGTAAATAAACAAAATAAGTGTTATACATTTAAAATCATTCACCAAACAATTGCTATCTGATACAAATCCTAAAACATCTTTCAATATTATCAATACATTTTCTATTTCATGTTCATTGGGCAAAAAAAAGGTAGTTACGTATATTTTCAGGAAAATGTATTTTGAAAAGATAGACAATTTGTGAAAATTAAAGATTTGTTTTGCTTAATTCAAGCAAAAAAAAAAAATAAATCTGCCAATGGAATCAGTGAAACTGGTCAGATTTTTTTAAACAAGTTTTGTTCAATGGAACGAAATAGAACTGTTAGGTTCATTGACTTCAAAGCTGATGGTCATTGGATAAATGCCACGATTTTGCCCCCCCCCCCAAATGCTCATTGTCTCTGGGGGTGAATGGAGCTGTGGGCGGGGCCTCAGGCCTCAGCCAGCCTGGGCACTGAGCTATTGCATGATGATTGGAGGATGAGACCAGAGGCTGAATCCCAGCTTTCATCTACTGTGTATTTCATTAACTGTTGTTTTAAAGGAGTCATTCCATCATTATTTCATTAATATTACTGCTCTCCATTGTTATTGAATACATTGTGTATTGGTTCTATTTAACAGAGTTTACGACACTTCCACATACATGTCCATGACACGGTAATGAGGCGTTTCTGATTGGTTCGGAATGTGTGAAGGAACACTCCCCCCCGCACCTCTTGCTCTGTGTGTTTACCATCTCATAGTAGCATCCAGCTAGGTTTCGTGCCATTGCTTGTTTTGAAAACGTGCAGGGAAAAAAAATGCTTATTTCCAGAGAGCACGTGAACCAGTTTGCTCCACTATTTTTTTCCAAGTTTGTGCAGCAGCTACTGTGGCACCGTCTTCTCTTGTCGATGCTAATGCTAATACTACTTCAGATTTGCTGCAATGGAGGACGGCCTTAACTCCACGTAGGTGACACCAATGTCCTTTTGACATTTAGTGGACAAGCTTTTCTGAGTCGCTCGTTTCTCTGTGTTGTTTTCTATGAATGGTAAATACAGCCAGTGGAGGGGACACACCACGCAGCAAACAGACCATGTGTTGGTAACTCGGGGTGACCCATAAGATTCCAAAATGAGCATGGAAAAGTGGTTTTCAGTGGAATGACACCTATAAACTAACTCTGTAAAGCCCTATGAGACAACCTTGTTATGATTTTGGTCTCTACAAATAAAACTGAATTTAACAGAATTTTGAATGACAGGTATTTTCAGATCTATACCGTCACTGACAGCTCAGCTCATTTGACATCACATAAAAATGTATGAAAAGAAAACTTAGTAGTAAGACGATGTTTTAAGCACAAAGCAGGCTCATGAAACCCTAGACTGAAATCACCATTTGGAAAATGTGTTGCTTGCATGTTAGTTTGGCTGAAATCCCATAAAATCCCAGGATTTATGACCAGTGTAATGGTCAGACACCTGGGACAGATCCAGATGGACTGGAGTCACAGCAGCGGAGGTGCACTGGAAAAAAGTCCAAATCTGATAGTTTTTTTTTCCCCATTTCCAGTCCAAATATCTCATCAGACTTAAAAAAAAACTTTGAGGGACCATATTTTATCTCCAGAGGGTCAAATCAGTAAAATAAAAACAGCATAATAACCTAGAAATAATGACAACTCCACATTTTGGTCTGTTTTTAGTGACATAAAAACATTAAATTAAAAAAAATATTGTTATAAACTATCCAAATAAAAAAAAGATGTGAATAAACAGAAAAATGGAAATTTCTTAATAATAAGAATGTATTATTTATTTTTTCAGTGTTATTATTCAGTCATTATTTCTTACAAGTTATTAAACTGTAAAAAATATAAATCTAACCAAGTATATTTTTCTCATTTCTAGTCCAAATATCTCATCACACCTAAAATCTGACACAATCACCCAAAGAGGAACTTTCATTGAGATATAAGAACTGATTTATAGACAATAGATCTAGAAACTTCAATTACGCAAAAAATAATCTGTCAATTGAACCAATGAAACTGATTTCTTAAACCAGATTTTCCAGATCTGTTGTCTATAAAAAAATATTGTTTGTTTTTTTGTCTGTCAGTAACTCTACACAAAAACTACGAGACCAATTTCTATGAGATTTTCAGGAAAGGTGTGAGGTGGTTTAGAATAGATCCTATCCCAGGCACAACAAACCCTTCAAATGTTTGACCTGATTTGCCCTATCTCTGATCATTGTGAAACCACATTTTTGGAGACTGTAACCTTGACCTTTGACCTACATTCACCAAAACTTAATGGGATCTATTCTGGACCACCTCGCACCTTTCCTAAAAAAATCCTAAAAACTGGCTCAGTAGTTTTTGCGTAATGTTGGTGACAAAGAGACTAGGTATGGTGAAATTTCTAAAAAATTTTGACCAATCACTGAGCCTTATTAATCTCACCCAACATTGGATGGGAGAGATTATTGTAATCAGTGTGTGTGTGTGTGTGTGTGTGTGTGTGTGTGTGTGTGTGTGTCTGCAGAGACATATCATGCTATAACTCAATGAATACTTGAAATATCACCATGAAATGACATGGGCATATACACATAGCTAATGAGTATCAGATGCAATGATCCATTTGAGTAAAGGTCAAAAGTCAAGACCCTATTCAGCAGAAAGGTCAAAATCACATTATTGGCTCTAATTCAAGAATGGTTTGTCATAGAAACTTGAGGTTGGAACACAATAGGGGCAAGATTAGGCATTCTCTGAATACTGCTTAACTGGTTGAAGTCAGTCACTGAGAAAAGAAAATAATTGCTTTGTTGGCTCACACAAGCACAGCCATTATGCACCTCGCTTCAGTCACTTTGCTTTTTAAACAAGAGTCACACTATGAAGTCGAGCGATGTTATGTTAAAAGCTCATTTTGAAACTGTCACACAGAGAAAACGTTCCATGTTACAGTAAATTATGCTGCTAAATATGGTGGGAAAAAAACCTTAGTGATGTCCACCAGCCTACGTCAGTACTGCACAAACGCCTTTTGTCATAGCCCACCTGTCATGTCATTTTAAGTAGGTCTGTCAGATGGATAACACAACTCATCCACCGCACTTTTAGGTTGTCACTTGCTGTCCCAGTCTCTAGCTGCTAGCTCTAGAAGTTCTATTAGCTCATGTCACCTTTGTGTTTTGCGTAAATGTTCTAAAATGGTCGTACCACATAGATGTGTTTGCTATTAATAAATTCCGTCTTGCATTGCTAATGCTCAAATTCATAATTTTTAGAGATATGCCATGGAGAGATCCCAACGCTTCCTCTGTATAACCTACATTACAATGCAAAAGAGTCTGTGCAGTGGAATGACTGATGCAGGCTGGGTATTTTTTTTTTTTTAACAGACGACAGAAAATGTCAAAATTGATGTCGGTCGAACAGTCAACGGTTAACATCCCTAAAACAGACAGAGAAACAAACAAACAAATGGACAAAAAAAAAAAAAAACCCAAACCCCAAAACCCTCTCACCTTTCGGGGGGGGGGGGGTAATAAAAGCCCCATGTTTAGATTCAGACGATACTGCTTCTCCTCACACTTTTGTGGACACTATCACAATAAAAGCACTTAACGCCACAAGTGTACATATGTCTGAAAGTGTGAATGATCTGCCCTCCATGGTGTGTGTGTGTGTGTGTGTGTGTGTGTGTGTGTGTGTGTGTGTGACCAGTGTATATTTGTGTAAGTGTGTGTATACACTGCTCTTCTCCTCAGGGGTTACAAACAGACACTTTAGTTAAGGGTTTAGATTAAGTGATTTTCCATCCAGGAGTTCTGTCACTGCTCACACTTAACGCTACATTAAGCAAAAAGGCGACTGTTAACAGATTCCCTCGCTTTCCTCAATGGGCCGTCACTCCTTTCCTGTCCCTTCTAATTTTCCAGAGCTGGGGGGGGGGCATCGAGTGCGTCACTCAGTCCAACTACCCCATTCACACCCTGTTGGCATGGCAATGAGTTTGAGGAAGACAATAAATGATGTCTGAATGATGTGCTTGGAGGTTTTCAACGTGGACAGAAGACACGCGCTGGAGACATGACGAGCTCATGCACCGCAAATATGACGGGATGATGGGTGCATGCATTCACAGATCATGCACGGTGGTGGTGGGATAGAGGGTGTCTGAGGCATGATCTGAATGGAGGTGGTGGCGTGGCACAAGAGCTGTGGGGTGGTCCACTCAAACCCCACTCACTGCATCAGCTAATGGGCCCAACACTGATCTGTTCAACACTATGAATGTGTGTCTGAATGTATGTGTGCGGCTCCAAACACACAGGTGCTACCAGCGGTCTGAGAGGAAAATACTCCCACAGAATTGGCTGTAATTTAGCAAAATAATCTGGAATTAAGAAAAAAAATCTGTTAATGGAACAAGTAAAAATGATGTTGGTCCGATTTCTTAAATTCACTTCTAGTCCAAATAACTTATTGCACTTAAAATAAGACAAAATCACTGAAAGAGGAACTTTTCAGTGAAATATAAGAAGTGAATTATAGACAATAGATCTGGACAGATTTTCTTTTTGCTTAATTCAATATTTTCAGTTAATTCAAGACTTTTTTCCTGAATTTAAGGTTTTCTTTTTCTTAATTCAAGACTTATTGCTTAATTAAAAGATTTTTTTGGTATATTTTTGTTAATTCAAGATCATTTTTATGTCATTCAAGCTCAAAGACTAAAAATGATCTTGGTCAGATTGCTTATTGATTTTTTTTTTGCCTCATACAAGGTATTATGATATTTTTTTTGCTGTATTTAAGACAGTTTTATTATTATTATTAGTTTAATTTTTTTTTGTTTAACTCAAGATTTATTATTATTATCAACTTCATTCAAGTAAATGAAGTTAATTTCCCCTAATTCAAGATTTTTTGGATTCGTTCAAGAATTTTTTTTTTGCTTGATAAAATAATTATTTATTTTGCTTTGTTCAAGATTTTTTTTTGCTTATTTCGAGCAAAAAAATAAAAAAAACTGCCAATGAAACCAGTGAAACGGATCTTGGTCAGATTTCTTAAATCAGATTTTCCAGATCTATTGTCTATAAATCAGTTCTTATATCTTAGTGTAAACGTCCTCTTTAGGTGATTCTGTTTTATATTTGGACTAGAAATGAGACAAATACACTTTGCCAGATTTAGATTTTTTCCTGACGTTACCTGTTTCAGTAAAAACTATGTAATGTGTGTAAAAGGTCACAGAAGTGTTTAATTCAGGTAATTAAGCAGCAAACTCCATTATTTCTACAAACCATAGATGGAACTGTTTGCATAAGTTGGAGATGTTCAGGACATGGAAGGACTTACGAGTGATGATGTAGTCCTGCGTTAACATTTCTGCTTGCTTCTCTTTCCGTTTACTCTTAACCACGCACAGTTTGGCTCCCCTGGAAAAGAAAACCATGGTTACATATTAAATCAAATGTTTGTTATGCACTTTTTTTGTTTGTTTTTGATAAACAATATACAGAGTTTGAAGGATTTGACAGTCAACACTAGAAATTTTACAAAGTGTATTTATCTAATTTGTTGACCAAATATGTCATTACACTTAAAAACAGACAGAACCACCTAAAGAGGAACTGTTCAGTGAGATATAAGAACTGATTTATAGACAATAGATTTGGAAAATTTGATTTCAAGTAATATTTCTAAGATAATTTTCACTGGTTTCACTGGCATTTTTTTTTACTCAATTCAACCAAAAAAAATCTTGTATTTTTCTTTTTTTATTTATTTTTTCCCAATGTAGTTGTGTGTACAGTTTTCTATACTGACCACACACTGGGAAAAAAAACCCTTTAAAAACAAGTACATAATAAATTAATACAAGATACTTTTTTGAGAAAAAAAGGGGGGCACCAGTGGTTAGCACTCATGCCTCACAGACAGAAGGACCCTAGTTCGAATCTCACACCAGACCTTTCTGTGTGGAGTTTACATATTCTTGTGCCTGTGTGGGTTTTCTCCAGGTACTCCAGTTTCCTCCCACCATCCAAACACATGCACTGATAGGTTAATTGGTTAATCTAAATTGTCCATAGGTGTGAATGTGAGAGTGATTGTTTGTCTATATATGTTCACCCCTCAAATAGGGTGTACCTCGCCTTGACCCATTGTAGCTCGATTAGGCCCCCAGTGACCCCCACAACCCTAGTGAGGATAAAGCAGGTTCAGATGACGAGACAAGATTTTTATTTATTTATTTTTTGCTTAATTCAAGTAAAAAAAAAACTGCCAATGAAACCAGTGGAAATGATCTTGGTCAGATTTCTTAAATCAGATTTTCCAGCTCTATTGTCTATAAATCAGTTCTTATATCTCACTGAAAGGTTCCTCTTCAGGTGATTTCGTCTCATTTTAAGTGTAATGAGATATTTGGACTAGAAATGACACAAAAACAGATTTTTTCCAGTGAAGGCCTTTTAAACCTCTGTGCTGGGGCCAGACTTTACTGATGATAACACTGCCTTTTCAGTGGTGATGTATCTGGCTGATAGTTCCATTTGTTTTTCTTTTATCAGTTTGGGTCATATGCTCTTTTTTCCCCTGATTCCATGATTTATTGACAAGCGAAGTTCACAGTACTTCAGTGTTTTTGCAGATACTGCTGTTCACACTGGAAAAAAAGGGTTTTTTTTTAACGTAGTTTAACATATTTTTCAAAATGTTAATGAAAGACTTTAATTTAAAAGAGAAAGACAGAGTGTCCTGTACACAGGTACACATGCACATTTGTTTACATTAAATTGCAGTCTTATATGATTACATAATTGCACAGCATGACATTGCGATTCGATTAATCGTGCAGCACTAATTTAATCATGAATTTTGGTGCAGTTCACAGCAACTCTATGTTCTTACAGATACTGTTGTACACACTGAAAAAAAAATTTGGGTGGAGTAATATTTATTAGTTTAACAGTCACAATTTTTTAGATTTTCTATTAAAATTAAAGAAGATTTTCTGACATTTGTTTTCATTTGACACAGAAAAAACCCCCAGTACTGGTCCAAATATTGGCTCAGAAATATCAGTGGTCTCATTAGTCATTGCCTAAGACTGATGTAAAAAAAATAAAATAAAAAGGTATCGACCCCAAAAATCCATACTGATCGATCAATAAAATATAATTGAATTGACTTGTTTGCTAAAAAACACATTTACACACTGAAGTAATTTTTAGTTTAATAGATGTATATTTATGGCTGTGACATTTTACCTGAAACTGGCAGATGTTTACTGTGTGTGTGTGTGTGTGTGTGTGTGTGTGTGTGTGTATATGTGTGTTTGTCTTTTCTTTTATACCCAATCGAACAAAATGCAACTTTTTCTTGCAAAAAACCCATTTTCCTTGTCTTTGTTTGTTTTTTTCTACATTAAATTGCTTCCACCAAGTATTTATTACTGCAGGCTAACTCAAATTCTGCAGAAAAATGCATTTACCATGAATTTAACCCTTTCTAAAAAAAAAAAAAAACAGCTGACATTTATCAGTAAAACATTTATCCTGTCCCAGTCATGGCTCTTGCAAAACCTGCCACCGAGAGAAATATTAGCACAGACAAGCAGAGGCAATTCCAGGAGGAGTGGGAATCAGAACATTTTTGTGTTGACCACAGAGCCCCCCAAAAAACAACTGAACTTATTTTACATACTGTCACATCCATTTAGTTTGAAAAAGTAAGGAGCCTATTCTGCGAATGTAAAGAGTATAAAGAAAAAGATATTTATGCAAAAATGTAGGGAGTCAAAGTCGAAGGTTTCCAAAAAAATTAAATAGTCAAGTAAAGTACAGATATGTAAAAATCTACTGAAGTACAGTAACAATGTACTTATACTTCCCACCTCTGCTGGCGAGCATCTTCAAAACATATTGAGGGTCTCAACTGCTTCTTTCCTGAAGCCAAATGTGTCTGATCTGTGTCAGAGGAAGCACTGGCACACGTCTGGGACCATGAAGGAGTGGAGAAGAGAAACCTATTTTACAGAAACCTTATGTTTGAACACATGGTCTTGTTGTGGAGTACCTGATGTGGCCTCGCCTCACCCAGACTCTACCTCCAGCGGCCCCCAGGGTAGTTAAGTCTGAGACCCCTGTTGTATATTTACCTCTGCCAAGGTGGTGTTTGTCTGTCTGTCAGCAGCATTACACAAAACGTTCTGAACAGATTTTGAAGAAACTTTCAGGAATGACAGATAATAGGTCAAGAAAGAACCCATTAGATTTTCAGCAATGGAGGTCAAAGGTCAAGGTCACACTAAAGGTCATCATCTAAAACACATGAGTGGTAACATCTCAGGATTCAGATAAAATAGAATTATGAGGGTTGTTTTTTTTGCATTGACATCGTCTCACCTTCAGACATCAAATGGGTCAACACCTATGGCTCGATCACATCATGTTTTGACATCATATGACGCTATATCAAGCCTTGGCGTACTGTACTGTACTGTGTGACTGCCTTGTGTGTTATTATAGTGGATTTATACATCCTTTTAAATGCACAGAATAATGGTTTAATTATGTCTGATTTATGTAATGTACCTGCAAATCACTATATACTATATATACATACATATATATATATATATATATATATATATATATATATATACATACAGTATATATATGTATATGTATGTATGTATATGTGTATAGATATATTAATCAGATTTTTCTTTTGGGTGGTCTTGGTTAGTGGTCTGGTCTGAACATACCTGTGGCTTTTGACAGGGTCATAGTAAACCTTGGCCAGTCCGTTTCCAGTTCCCACCATGATCTGATTAAGTTTGGGATGCCACAGGCAGCGAACAACACTCTGCAAAACACAAAGAAGGAGGTAGAAGAACAGGTCAAGGTCGCAGTAGGGTCTGATTCAATCTGGACTTTTATTGTGAAGGAGCTGGTGCTTTCATCCACAACACTGTCTTCACAGCCTTTTCAGTAAAAAAACAAAAGAGAGCGTAAATGTGTGACCCGGCTGGTGCTGATAGAGCGGCCGTCAGACCCCAGTGTGCTCCGCTGCTCCAGTTGACTATATTTGGTGGTTGGGATGAGGGTTGGATCCTTCAGCCTGTGTGTGACAGATGGCCCAGTGCCAACAGGCAAATGTGACCACGTTTATCCAGAGGTGTGCATGTGTGTGTGTGTGCATGTGTGTGTGTGTGCGTGTGTGTATAAGAGAGAGAGAAACAGGGGCAGAGAGAGAAATCTAAGCCCAGTTGGACAGTGACGAAGAGCTTCTGTTCAGTCTGCAGATGTTAACCAACCAACTGTTGGAAGTGGTCGCCCTTCCAGAAGTAGGTCTCCCTCAATTATTCATGCACAATTAATATAGATTAAACATTTATATTTAATCATAATTAATTTAAATTAATCCAAATTAACTTTGGATTAACAAATTAAATTTGCTAAAAAATGTAATCATCTAACAGCACTAGTTCTAATGTATGTATATGTCTCTGTACAGTATGTGCTTGCATTACTGTACTGTACCTACTGTACTGTATGTACCGTACTGTACCTACTGTACCGTACTGTGCCTACTGTACTGTACCTACTGTACCGTACTGTGCCTACTGTACTGTACCTACTGTACTGTACGTATTGTACTGTACCTACTGTACTGTACTGTACCTACTGTACTGTACCTACTGTACTGTACCTACTGTACTGTACCTACTGTACTGTACTGTACCTACTGTACTGTATGTATTGTACTGTACCTACTGTACTGTACCTTCTGTACTGTACTGTACCTACTGTACTGTATGTATTGTACTGTACCTACTGTACTGTACCTACTGTACTGTACCTACTGTACTGTACTGTACCTACTGTACTGTACTGTACCTACTGTACTGTACCTACTGTACCTATTGTACCGTACTGTACCTATTGTACTGTACTGTGCCTACTGTACTGTACCTACTGTACCTACTGTACTGTACTGTACCTACTGTACTGTACCTACTGTACTGTACTGTACCTATTGTACCGTACTGTACCTATTGTACTGTAATGTACCTACTGTACTGTACCTACTGTACTGTACTGTACTGTACCTACTGTACTGTACTGTACCTACTATACCTATTGTACCGTACTGTATCTATTGTACCGTATTGTGCCTACTGTACTGTACCTACTGTACTGTAAGAGGCATAGCATGACCCCAGTTGGTGCTGCTGCTTGATGACTTACATCTGAAGAAGTATTTCATCCTTGTATGTACTTGAATGAGAATAAAGTCTATCTGTCTACACTGTTGGATTCCAGATACATTCTGGTATCAGTAGCCAGCTGTTTCTGTCAGAGCAGAGAAGCATGGTTGTCTGAATGGATAAAACTTACCCCCCCCCCCCCCCCCCCCCCTGCCACATGTTTGACACCCCTGGTCTACACTCATGTTTCAGTGAATGTTCTGTAACTGTACAGTCTTTATGTGGACCAGGCCAGTGTGTGTGAGTTAGGGTAGAGTGGGGGGTGGGGGGTGGGGGGCAGGGGGCAGGGGGCAGGGGTCCAGGGTAGTAGGGTAGTGGTGCAAAATGGGGGTGGGTAAGACCACGACCGCAACGTCTAGATTCGATGATGGTGAAAGCTGCTTAGCGCCCAGCTGTTCAGCTTCCCATCAGGATACCAGAGGAAAGAAGGAGTCGCAATCACACACACCAGCACACACGCACACACACACACACACACACACAAACATGGAGGCTCCAGGCGCTCCAGTGCAGAAGGAAAAAACATGACACCGAATGGATCCGTTTAATTGGAAACTACTGGTTTAGACCAGGGACATTAAAGTTATGTCAGTTGAGTTTCACATTCACACCAACAACCAACTTTATTAGAAAACATTTTAAAACAACCACAGTGAGCCAACATGATGTATGGAAGAGGAAATAAAGAACAAAATAAAGGAAATGTAAGAACAGGTTAAAAGACATAGAGCCCCCCCCCCCCCCCCCCCCCAAAAAAAAAAAATCAAATCAAATTAAAAAAAATACAAAATAAAATCCAGTGCTGCACAGAAGAAAAATTAAAAACCAAAATAGAAGAATAAAAAATTAGAATAGAATGAGAACCCCCACTCAATAGAATGTGTATTCTATTGTATAGACCCCAGTGGATCTACAAATACACATACCATTTAAGAACAGAGTAAATATTGGTCCAATTCCATGCATTTTTTTAGACATTTCAAATTATCTAACTATTTTGTAGACGGTGAGTCTGTAATTATACATTTACATTTTTGTGTCATTTAATCTAATTACACTAAAAAAAAGATACAAATGTTTTCATGATTTATTTTACTAGATCATATTGACCTAAAATTATTTAAACATTGTTGTTTGGTAACTTTTGTTCAGTCACACATTTGGGACTGGATGGGAACATTAGAGGGGAGGATTTTGGCCCCAGGGCCACATGTTTGCCACACATATGGGAAAAAAAACATCAGTTATGACAGATGTCAACTCCATCCATCCATCCATCTATCTATCCATCGTTTTATCTTTTTGTTTTCTGATTGTTTTTTTATTAGTTTTTTCATTATTTTAATCAATTAATTGATTTTAAAAATATTATTATTATTGGTATTATTTTTAATTTTTAATTATTATTTTACATTGTCAATTAAACATTTATTAAATGTTTTCTTAGAATTTTTTTATTTTGGATTTTCTTTAATCTTACAGTATTTATTTATTCATTACAGGAAAAGGGTTGATTCTTGATTCATGTGTAAAAGTATAAGAAATGAGATGGTTATTTATGGTTTTAGATAAGCAAAAAGACTAAATAATATAGAAGATGCAACATAAACAAAAGACAAATGAAATCAAATGTACCAGACGAAAACAATGTGACCAATCCAACAAAGTGTCATAAAAGACAAAAACATGGACAAAAAGATTGAGTGAGGATGAGTGTTTGCAGCTCAGACACACACTGGACAGATGAGATTTAATCTGCTCAAGCACATGAGGAGACGCTGGAATTGAGTGAACAATCTAGAAAATGCACTTAACAGGATGGGCTTAACATTCGCTGCATATTTAAGGCACATACTGACAGTGACACACTGACATTTGGAAAGAATTTGAATAACACAAAGACAAAAGTGTCCAAAACCAAACCAGACATAATTTATAGTGTTATTCATGTTCAGATGTGGACATTTTATTCAAGGTTTTTTCAACAGTTTGAATTTGTTTTCATTCAAAGATAATCTGATGAAGAGCTCAAAGCCTTCAAACAGGAATGACATCAAGAGTCAAGAGTCAATTGATTTGACATTTGCAGGAAAAAAGAGCTCAGGAAAAAGTACACAAAAGACAGTCAACAATACTGGCTGACTGATAAATTTTTGGAGCCCATACACATTTTCTTAATATTAGCCTCCTAATATTATTATTTGTCAGCCTTAGCCGATGACCGATACAGGATGTTGATATTTCTAAGCCGATATTTGGAGCAAATACTGATTTTATTTCTCCTGTCAAATAAAAACAAATGCTACAAAATCATCTTCAATAACAATTAGAAATTAAAAATAATGATACATAATGTAATAAATATTACTACTACCCCCCCCCCCCCAAAAAAAAATCAGTGTACAGTGGTATCTGTAAGAACATCAGGACTTCACGTAAATCATGGAATCGGGGAAAAAAAACAGCATATCGACCAATGCAACAGGCCCAAATCGATACAAGAAAAAAAAACAAATATTGTTATTACTAGAGCTGTCAAACAATTAAAATTTGTCATCAGGTTAATCATAAGGTTGGGTAGATTCTCATCTGATCTCATTTTCTAAACCCACTTTATCCTCACGAGAGTCACAGGGGTTGCTGGGTCAGGTGAAGGCGGAGTACACCCAATACAAGTCACTAGTTCATTGTAGTTACCAGTTCACTCTTACATTCACACCTGTGTGTGTGTGTGTGTGTGTGTGTGTGTGTGTGTGAGGCTAATGTACAGCGCTTTGAGCACCATGAAGGTGGAAATGCACTATGTAAGTGCAGCCCATTTACATCCACACTGTGCAGTTGCAGGTATAGACACGTAACTACCCAGGTTTCAGCAGAGCAAAGCAGCTGACAATAATATGTATAATACAGGTAAGATAAAATATAGTAGGATAAAACATCTGTCAGTACTTATTAATTTTGACAGCCCTGATTATTACACATTGTTTATTTCTACACGACTACAGACTAACACTCTTGTAAAGGTTCATACTGTCTTCCATAGATAACAGAAAAAAATTGATTCTTTTTAAAGGTGTCATTCCGCTGAAAACCACTTTTCATGCTCCTTTTGGAATCTGATGGGTCACCCAGACTTAGCAGACTTGGCTGCATACCGCATTCAAAGAAAACGGCGAGAGGAACGAGAGACCTCGAAAAAGCCAGTCCATCTGACGTTAGATTGACTTTAGCGTCACCCATGTGGGGTTAAGCCTGTCCTCCATTGCAGCAAATCTGAAGTAGCATTAGCATTAGCATCTACAAGAGAAGACGGCGCCACAGTAGCTGCTGTAAAGGTAAACACACGCAGAGAGTGAGAGGGGAGGGGTGAGTGTTCCTTCACGCATTCTGAGCCAATCAGAGACGCATAATCACCGCCTCATGGACATGTATGAGGAAGCACCGGTAAACTCTGTTGTTCGACCTCAAGTCATTTTTCTACCGTGAAAAAAAAGCTGGAAACAAAACAACCTGGACGTTTTTTAAATAGATCCAACCCACAATGTATTCAATAATAATGGAGAACACAGTAATAATGAAATAACGATGGACTGACACCTTTAACAAATAGGTGCCGTGTTTGTTTACCTGCTTTACTAGTTTCAGCTACTTCCTATAGCCTTCCTCAGAAGCATCACATGATGTTGTTGTGAGCCATTTTATAGGCTGTTTTAGGAGGATTAGCCAGACAGCAGGGGTTGTTAATACTTTTAATAAGATTAATCACAGGGTTCATATGGATCCATTTCAATTAATCACAATTAAATGCTATTGATTTTTAATAAAACAAAAAATCCAATCTAAGAAAAAAATGAATTCTACATTTTATTTGTCAAAAACAAACAAGAAAGGAGGAAGTTTAACGTTTTTCTTGCAAGCCAGCCAATGCATTAAAAATACATAAATAATAATAATAATAATAATAATAATAATAATAATAATAATAATAATAATAATAATAATGAAAAAGTAAACTTCATTGTGAATGTGCCCTACATTACAAACCGATGTCTACAGGTCACCAAAGCAACAGCCCCAGCCCCCCAAATGTGACAGAAGGCAGAGATGACAGTTAGGAATTCAGTTCCTCTCCAGAGGCATCCACCCAAAGCGTGCACAGAAACACGTCTGGATCTGAATCAGACTGTAAAAGCAGAACAGGAGTGACAGCAGAGCCAGGTACCAGGGGGCTGCAAAAGTCCCAGTTCAGCCCTGAAGCAATCATACTGTCAACACTGAAGGAAGTGCAACAGCCCAGACAGAGCAGGACCAAGGGGCCCACCCCAGCTGGACCCACTGAGCCAAGCAGAGCCCCACCCCCCCAGCAGGGCCCCGCCTCCCCAACGGAACAGAACAGCCTGTTTACATGGTGGGAACCCGTGTTTACGTGTCCCCTCCACAAAATTACATCACATCATGAAGGAGGAAACTTTAATCGGTCCAATCATCAGTCTCTGACCTTTATCATCTGCTTACTCTCAAATACCAACTGATAAATAAGAGGACAGCTAACATCCATGTCCGATATGAAAACATGTTCTGTGTTCCAAATGGGACACAGTCTCAACTGCACTTCCTGTTCAGTCCACAGTGAGTCCATCCAAATTCAGGCACTTTCAATGGTTTTGCAGCACAGCACTTTATCACTGAGGAAAATAATAATTGGTGATCGATCGATATGGACACCTTTCGGGTGTTATTACTTAGACAAAGGGTTGAAGATGGATTTGTGGACTTGAATAGATGAAGAATTCAGAGCCAAGTAGTACAGAAGGGTTGTCAAAATCATTTTAGTTCAGGGCCACATTCAGCCTAATATGATATAAATTGGGCTGGACCAGTAAAATAATTTAACTAGTAGAAGGAGAACCTATAAATGAAGTCAACGCCAAAATTTTCTCTGTTTTTGCATGAAAAAAGTACAATTCCGCAATGAAAATGTTTACATCTACGAACTGTACAAGATAGTGTTGCGCGGGCTACCCGCTGGCCAGCGGATATCCACGGGTGACCCGCGAGTCGGGCGGGCTGGGTCGCAGTATTAATACATATTGCGGATGCGGGTGGGGCGGGTCAGGGACGATCAATACCCGCTGAGGTGTGTGTGTGTGTGTGTGTGCGTGCGTGCTCGGCTCGCGCATGTGCAAGCCTGTCAGTTCCTGTTTTGAATGCTTTTTTATCCCAACTTTTTGTTATTTGTTATTAGCGCCAAATCTCCCTGAACACTCAGAGATAAGAATGAAAATGTCGGACTTGATCAGGGAGAAGATTAAAACAAGCGATGCGAAGGTTGTACGGAAACGTTGTATGTGTTCGCTTTATTGAGTGATGATGTGGGTGGAGTCTATTTTATGTGCTGGAGTGCATATTGAGATGTTAGAAAGGAGGCAAAAATGATGCAAATGATGCTTCATGACTTTTAACATTAGAAGCGCAAGGTAAAGATGCCGCGAATGTACTATGTGAGTTTAGAGCCAAATTTAAGCTCGCGGGTTGATAGCGGGCAGGTTGGGTTTATCGATACGTGACATCATGCGGGTTGGGCGGGGCGGGCCTAGCCATGTCTTGGGTTTGGGCGGGGCGGGTTTCTGTAAAACCCCCTAACCGCGCATCACTAGTACACAAACATAACATCCACAAAATACAAATATGAACAACTTGTAAATTCTTAAGAAAAATAAGTGCAATATTAACAATATTAGTTTAGAATTTATGTAAATTACAATTTACAGATCACAGTGGATCTATAAATACATACAACATATAGTAACAGGCAGAATGTTGGTAAAATTACACATACAGTTCAGGTATAGTACAAAATACACAAAACACACATATAGTACAGAAAGGAAAATGTGGAGTTTTCATTGTATCTAAGATATTATGATAGACTTTTACTGGTCTGACCAACTGTAAATTGAATTGACATAAAATGACTAACTTCCTGAAATGTTAATACATTTGGTGTAATTTTTGCATTTCAGAAATTCATCCCACAGGCCAGATACGATCCCTGGACCACATGTTTGACACATGTGATTTACAGGTCATCAAAACCACAGGGAAATAAATTCAATTGAAAAAAAAGACAAATATCTCTGCTTTGGACTGGACCTGGAAAATGTAGTTCATGCATTCATCTTCAGTCGGTATGATTATTCTGACAATAGCTTTACTGGTCGACCTAAGAAAACCCAGACAACTGCAGCTCATTCAGAACTCTGCTACTACAGTCCTCAATACGACGAGAAAAGCAGACCATATTAGTTGCAAGTCTTGAGTTCTCACTAAGACCAGAAAAGTTGACCACATTATTCCAACCTTCAGGTCCTTCCTCTGGCTGTTTGTCTGTCGGAGGATAGACTTTAAAGTTCTGCTGCTGGTCAATAAAGCCCTGAATGGTTTAGGACCAAAGTACATCAGTGACCTCCAGACCCAGTGTGAACCCACCAGACCCCTCAGGTCGTCTGGTCAGGTCAGTCTTTTGTCAGAACTAAACACAGAGAAACTGCGTTCAGTTTCTATGCTCCATATGTCTGGAACAAATTCCCAGAAAGCCTCAGATCAACTGAAACACTCAGTTTATTTAATTCCAGGTTAAAGACACACCTGTTCTCAGCTGCATTTGAATAACTTTTATTCATCAGTTTAGATCTATATATTCTCTTTTAAACTTTTTATTTATCTGTTTTATCTATTTGTAGTTTATTTTTTTGTTTCTTTCATGCCTATACTTTTTTTTGCTCTCTGCTGTAATGCTTTTAATGTTTTACGTAAAGCACTTTGAATTGCATTATACATAAAATGTACTATAGAAATAAACCTGACATACCTTTAACTTTAAAACACTGAATTAGCAATTGTCCAGAAAGTGTGTAAATAGTCTGAGCTACATTACTAGAAAATTCTGGCTCTGATGTCAGTTCAGATTTGATGAGGTGAACAACAGAACAGACTGATGGCCTGGTCCTCCCTTTCAGCCTTGGTTAACCCTGCAGAGCAGTAAAAACAGCTCATTGTTTAAGAGCTGTCAAGCATGAGATTGTAACTGTAGTCCATGTAAACGGCTGCGAGTGGACATGTCACATACTCAACGCTCTGATCCAGGGGCGTCAGAAAACTACTGCGACGACAACAAGGTGAAACAGTCATCTCATCTGACTAGATCAGGAGTGTCAAACATGCGGCCCAGGGGCCAAATGCGGCCCACCAATGGTTCCAACATGGCCCGTGGGTTGAAGAGCATAGCCTATTAAATAACTCCATATTTTCTTCTCAGTTGTTTTATCTATACTGTAAATGATGACAACTTCATATTTTTGTCACTACTTTGCTGCAGAAAATAATATGAAATTATGAAAATATTTACATTTACAAACTATCCTGTAACAGTAAATTGTGAATAACCTGATCAAATGTCAACAACCTGAAATGTCTAAAGAAAATTAGACACAATTTGAACTATTTTCTGCTTCTGATAAATTGAGGAAGAATATTGTTGAAATTGCCCTTACTTTCCCGATGAAAAATTATTTTTTTTGGCATTTGGATGATTTATAAAATTATTTTCATAATTTAATGGGGGTGTTTTTTTACACTAAAACAATGACAAATATTGGAGCTGTCATTATTTATAGGTTATTAAGTTTTAATTTTACTGGTCTGGCCCATTGGAGATCAAATCAGGCTGAATGTGGTCCCTGAAGACCCCTGGACGAGATGTAGCCCCGTCCTACTGCATCCTTAAAGATTGGAACAACATCTGTAAATAGACATGTGTGTACAGCCTGTCATGGAAGTGGATCTGTCCTTCATTGTGGTTCTCCCTTATGTTTCTCTTTCCCACTGGGTTTTTGGAGTTTTTCCTGCTGAGAAGGAGGCGCTAAGGCACATATGTGAAACTCTGGCCCATGGTGTAATTACATTTGGCTCATGAGAGCATATCAAATGTGCATCAGACCTGGCCCGCTGCATGCACTACTAATACTACAAATCCCAGAATACTTTGCAAGTATGTTGGCAGCCAAGAATAGTGATTTACTGATATGGATATTTTGAAGGTGATAGAGATACTGATTAATTGTATTTTTTTACATCAGCCTAGTTGATGACTGATACTGGCCGCTGATATTTGAAGCTGATACTGATTTCTATTTAGTTTTTTTTCTGTCAAATGAAGACAAATGTCAAAAAGTCATCTTTAATTACAATTACAAAATAAAAATAATGACAGCTAAACTAATAAATGACTAAATCTACAACTTCTGTTTTTCCATTTTTTCCCACTCTTAATTTTCTGTTTCCCAATTTTTTCTTTTTTTGTTCTGTTCTTTTTTCTTTCCATTTTTCTTTTGTTTTCAGCCCCTTTTTCTTACTGACCTCTTTTTCCAAGTAACAATAAAGGGGAAACATAAAGAAGAAAAAAAAGAAAGGAAAGAAAAAAGGAAAAAAACAAGTGTATGTTTGGTCATATTAGTTTATCTTTAACAATTTAGAATTTGTAATTGAAATTAAGAAGATTTTTATGACATTCGTTTTCATTTGACAGAGAAAAAAAATCTGCACATATTGTCTTATGTCAGTCATTGGCTAATGTAAAAAAAAAAAAATCAGTATCAGTCCCAAAATTCCATTTGAGTCAGTCACTAGTCTAAGGATGAATGGGACATTGATCTGTTTCTTGGATCTGCTGTTTCTTTGACTGTTGTTTGTTTATATTCAACCAACTTGGTAAAACCCTGTGCAACAACCTCATTGTTCAAATGTGGGTTCGGATTCACTAAAGATGGAAGGAACATTCACTGACATCACCAGTGTTTTACAAAATAACCTGGAACTGAAGGTTGTCAATGGGTTCTCAAGTGGAACCGATGTATGAACATTTTTTTTTCTGTGGACATTCTGCTGTTCTGTTCTAGTGCTGCCACTGATGACACATTTTATAATGAATCTTTTAATACATTTTTTGATTCATTGAAAAAGGAAGAAAAAAAACAATGAAGTATTTGTTATTTTGTTGTGTCCATTTTATTTTGAATATAACTCAAGCCAAAATATAAAATGTCACTTGTACTACACCGGTTAACTACAGATTTTTAGATAATTCAAGATTTGTTTGGCTTAATTTAAGATTTTTTTTTTTTTGCTTAATTCAACATCTTTTTCTTGAGTCAAGATCCCCCCCACCCCTTAATTCAGGATTTTTTTTTTTTGCTTTATTCAAGTTTTTTTTTCCTTTTTGCTTTATTTAATCAAAAGAGAAACTTTTCAGTGAGATATAAGCAATGGTTTATAGACAATAGATAATTTTCATCAGATTTTTTTTGCTCAATTAAATGTATTTTTTGCTTAACTTTCCCCAACAGAAATTCATCATCAGGTAATAAAAAAAAGAAACAACATCAGAACCTAAGGAAACATTAACTGATAAAATGACTGAGGCCAGTGTATGGGTTGGTTTTGTCTTTGTCTTCATACTTTGCTGTTTTATGTGGTTTCACTATTTTTCACATTGTTTTTGTGTTATTGTATCTTTTATGTTTTCGTTCCTGTTGCAACTTTTACTTTGTTTTGATCTTTTTTCACCTATTATTTCTTGTCCTTAATGTTGTCCTCATTGTGTCAATTTTTGTGGCATTATTTTGACTTGCGTTCATTCCAGTATTTTCATTTTCTGTCGCTTTTCATTCTTTCCATTTTTGTCTTTCATGTTTTTGTCACGGAACATCTTTTATCTTTTTATGTTGTTACATGTTTTCATTTTTTCATTTAATTGGTTGTTTTATAACCCCCACCCCCTACTGTTTTTGGTTTGCTTTTTTATTACCAAAAAATCTAGGACCAGGTCCTTTTTCATAATGGGAATGCAACAAAGCGAGTAGAATCAAGAAAATGGGGTAGAGCCGATACTAGCAGAAACTCACCATTTGACGTGTCCATGTACAGTAAGTTAGTTCAACAATGATAGCAGAGGTGCCAGAGTGATATGACCTTTGAAATGAATTAAACAGTTCTTTGAGGCAATGAATCTGCCTCAAACATATTTTGTACTTGAATTATTTGTATTCCTCAAATAATCCTTTCACCTCTAATTGCAATACATTACATGTAAAATAAAAAAGACAAAATCAAAGTCTAAATTGTATCACTATAACTAGTCTAGCCACGCTATCCCCATGCATTACATGTATAGCTCTTGTCGTGCTTCATAGCCAGAGGAGGCGGGGTTAAAAGGTTGTCTTTCAAATCTTCTGTATGCAGTAGGATGGTACTACAACCATTCAGTGTAATCTTTAGGATGATGTAGTTAGACACAGGAAAGGTCACGGAGGAGTCTGGAGAAATGTACGAATGACTAAACAAAATGGTGGATTATGGAGCTTAACAATGTTGTTGCTTCTGTAAAAAGAATTTAAAGATTGCTGATGTTTTCTCACATTCTTCACTCATCTTTGATAAAAGGAAATCACCACCCATTGTCGTTATTCATCTATGGTTGTTTCCGGTTGTTTTACTCCCAATCGTTGCAGCATCACTTCGTTACACCCATCCTCTGACTCTATACTTCACTGTGATTCATCGGCCAGTTTCAGGGAAATCTAGCCAAAAGTTACATTAAGGATAACTAAACTACTACGGTAGCATATTAGGTTTGCTGCTGCTTGGAGGGTCTAGCGCGGCTAGGCTAGAAAAAAAACCTTTCAAGTCAAAAATCCACTCCAGGTTTTCAACTGTCTGTCAGAACAAAGGGAAAAACTCGAAAAGCACTCTGAGAGCGCAGACCTCCGCCAAGGTAGACACCCCCCACCCCCCCTGGTTCACCACCAAAATTAAATCACTTCTTCCTGGTCACATTTAAAACATATCCTGAAAATTTCATCAAAATCCGTCCATAATTTTTCAAGTTATCTTGAACACAGACAGACAAACAAACAGATAAATGCCGGCAAAAACATAACCTCCTTGGTGGAGGTAATGTTCATCACAATATAACAATGATAATAATAAAAAAAGAAACAAGTACTAAACTGTTCAATTCAACATCATTGTCATTTAGTCGTGGCTTTCATGTAAATTATGTTTTTCAAAGTAACTTTTTCACCTTTAAAAAAAATGACAACAATGTTGGATTCAACATAATATTTATGATTCTTTGTGATATTTTTGGTTTCATGCCAACATTTTCAGCCCTTCCTTCTTCACATCACTGGAGTCAATAAATGTGAACTTTTCCACTTGACCGTCCTTTGTCTGAACATCTGCTTCCACATCCCCATCATATAGTGTTTGAACCTATCTGTAAAAATAGTTGTGATGTGTTAAACTGTAGTTTTGGCTTTTTGGTTTGACATATGCACTCAGTGAACCTGATGAATGTGAATTTACTGTGTTTACATCAGCGTCTGTTTCTCACATGGTCCAAGAATTTAAGTGCAAGCCGAAGAACGAAGCAGACAAGTGAAAGGAAGAAAAGAAAAGCCACCAATCATTTCTAACTAAACAGTCTGCGGAACCCCAGACCTAGACCTGGACCTGGATCTAGACCTAGACCCGGAACTGGACCATGTCCCATGCCCTGGTCCGTGTCTGGCATGGACTGGGGTGCTCATGGGAGTTTTAGGGAAATGTGTTAAATACTTCAGACACTCGGACTCATCTGAGAAAGAAACAGGTGAGACTTTGCTGAGTCGTAAACGTTGTGCTTTTGCCTCAGTTTCAAATGGAAGCTGCCATTCTAATGCTCCTCCTGAACACATACTGTGTGTTACTAGGGAGGAGATTGTACAGAAAGCTAGTTTTGGTCAATTAGTCTTCACTTCCAAGGCAGCTGGTGAGTGGAATGCTATCAAAATTTAAGAGAGTCCACTTCATAAAGATAATTTAAAACGCAACTCAAAAAATGGTGCTACATAATCAAATCTGTCAACACTAGTGATGTTCACACGTCAAGTTTTATATAATGATTTTTTTTATGTGTTATGTGTTCACTGTCATGTTTTATACACTGAATTCTATGTTTTATGTCGTTACTGTTATGTTTTAATTTATTGCCAGGATCCTTCTGGGAGGGGGGTCTATCATTGGAAATGAGCCTTTTAGCTAAAAATGGGTGCATTTATATTTTCCTTTACTACGAAAACGTTTCTTAATGTAGTACATGTACATACTCTATAACAAATAAAGGTTAATAATATGTACATTTATTATTTCATAATGCAGTTGGGGCCAGCCGTGGTTCAGGAGGTAGAGGAGGTCCTCCAATAACCAAAGGATTGTACATGCTTTGATTATGTGTTAATTGACTCTTTGCACCAATGTCACATTTATCACCTGAAGAGTGATGAATTAAAACAAAAATGTCTTGAATTAAACACAGGAAGAAGGAAGGACAGGGGACAAAAAGGAGAGAGAAAGAAATGGTAGATGTTTTTGTTTTCTTTTTCTCTGTTCATGTAGTGAGTGCTCAATGCTGTACACATTTCATTTAATGTGTATAATGTGAAAACTAGGCAAAATAAAGCTTTTGCTTTGGGCCTATCACTGTTCTGAGTGAAATAATAGATGTACAAACCAAAAATAAACAAATTCATTCATTCATTAAATATTGCAAGAAATCCTGGTGTTATAGGGGGGTGTGTGTAATAAATGCATATATCATGAATTAATTAAATGTGTCATGAAGTAATTAAAATTGGACATATATACATTCAATAAATACATATATCTATCACAAATTAATTAAATGTATGGTGAATTCATTAAAATCATAAATAAATACATTAAATAAATAAATATATCGTAAATTAATTGAATGCGTCACAATTTCCCATGTGGACTAAGGACTAAACTGAGCATGTGCGGAATGAATTAGAAGTTGTTCCTGGTTGGAGCAATTGCAAGTGTTACAACTGACCGTTGTTCCTTCTGTTCCCAGTCTCCCTTATATTATTAATACCCAGGTGTGCCTGCAGAATTTTTCAGGCTGGAGGGGGTTCAGTGTGAGGGAAAAGCAGACCATCGTAGTGTGCAGGGGGTAGTGTTTGGTGATTTTCAGATGGGGGAGGGGGGTTTGGAGCTCATCCTTGTGTGAGCGCATGTGTTGGGAGGTAGCGCTCTGTGACTCCGTGACTGTGTGCACATGTGTCTGTGGGGGGGTCACAGCCTGACAGTCAGAGCAGAGGTAAAAGTGAAACTGTCGCTTTACTTTTCCTCAAACTAACTCTGCACACACACATGGGAGGAGTGATCGACAGAATCTCCACAGCAAAAGAAAAAAAAAAGTTAATAAACCAGCTACGTGTCGATTAATTGGTGATAGGTTATAATCGACTGGGCTCTACATCCATGCATTTACTGTATGTTTGGTTGACCAGTCCAGTGTGCATTTGTCCATTTTCCCCCAGATTCCCTGGAACTACCAAGAAAGTATTTCCATGGGTAAAATAAATCCTGGTAATCTGTTTGTTCTGTATCTCCACTGCAACTCAAAGTTTCTTAAAATTAATGATAGACAGATTTAGCGACTGGCCGATATTTATCTATTTTTTTCCTGTATTGGTATGGGCCTGCTACGTTGGCTCTTTTTTTTCCCCCTGATTTTCTTTCATTAGTTTATTTATTTAACCTTTATTTAACCAAGAGATCCCAGTGAGATTAAGAAGCTCTTTTCCAAGGGAGTCCTGGCCAAGAAGCAGCAGGAAATAAAACACACAGTTAAAACATACGATAATTTACAGGACAAGTCAAACTATGAAAAACTACTTTACGTCATTGAATTAGTCTGTAGTTTGGATTTAAAAGCATTCCATGATTCAATGATGGGTGAAGTTCACAGTGCCTCTGTTTTCTTGAAGACATTGTTGTCCACGCTGACATTTTTTCTGCATTTTTGTTGTTGTTGTGTGTAGTAGGCTTTTATGATCCACTGTGATGCTTGTTATATTAGGTTAGTCTTTTATTCCTGATACAGTATTATACTTTTTAAAATGTCTTTGCCTGTAGCACTTTGAGATTCCACTGAATGAAAAATGCATTATTGATGCAATGTATTATTGTTAATATTTTAATTAGTAATATTTAGCAGTTTAACGGTTACAATTTAAATGTATTATTAATGATAATAATAATAATAATAATAACTTTATTTATATAGCACCTTTTAAAAACAGAGCTTACAAAGTGCTTTGACAGCCAAGCAGAAGGGCACAACAGCAGAATAAAACACAACAGAAGAAATAAGAACAGTAACACAAAGTAGAACTGAGGTTGAGTGAAATGAGGTAAAGAGGGCAGAAATAACAAAACATGATGGTGTTGGATCCATGCAAAATGAGAGAATGGAATGGAATAAAATAAAATAATGTCAGATGTGGTAAAATTAAAGTACCCCCCCCAACAACATTAAAAACATCATCACATAAAAGCCAGTCTAAAAAATGTTTTAAGAAGTGATTTAAAAGGTGGCACAGATTGTGCACACCTGATCACCTTTGGATTTTCATCTCGACCTTGGAACAGCTAGGAACCCCCCCCACCCAAGAATCTAAGGTTACGTACTGGCTCATAACTGGCTATCATATCAATTATATAATTAGGAGCCAGGCCCATTCGGCCTTTAAACGTGATCAATAAAATCTTAAAATTAATTCTAACAGGCACAGGAAACCAGTGAAGGGAGGCCAGGACTGGGCTGATGTGATGTCATCTGTTAAAACCAGTGAGAAACCTAGTATTGGCTCCAAATATCGGCTTAGAAATATCGGTGGCATGTATCGGTCATTGGCTAAGGCCGATAGTAAATACAATTCAAAAAATCAGTATTGGCCACAAAAAAAATTCTTATTGGTCGAACACTACTGTAAATTAAATCAAATAAGGCTTGGACCTTTTCAAAGTTCTGCTGAATTTCTTTTGAGCACATTTTGCAAAACTGTTCGATGACGTCCAGGGTGTTTTTAACATTTCGGCTGAATTAACATGTACAGATGGACAGACATGGACTGCAAAGGGACTGAGCACTCAAGGACTCCTGGGAGCCACACAAGTTGTACCACCTATCAGGACTTTAGAGGGAATGTTTTGTTTTGTTTTTTTTTTACTCTGGAACTTTTAGTGAAAATGTGCCAAGGTTTTTCAAAGTTCCTGGTAAAATCAAAGTTCCTGTGGTGGAAAAGGGGCTGTTGTAGTCTGTGGCACTTAGTTGGATTTAGAGGGGAATCTGCTGGATGTGTCCTGAGCATAAAGGCTGAGCCGACAGGAAGGCAGATGGTTAAGTGAGTGAAAAAACTGTGGAAAAATCACTTCCAAATGTTTAATGTTTACCTTTGACAGTAAAGTGAAAGACAAGACAAATGTGTGATTCCAGAAAAAAGGAGGGGGAAGCTCCGAACCCACAGGCCTCAAGGGTCTGACAGACTTCTTTCATCTTTATATACATATATATGCACTACTTAAATCCCCATGGATAAACGCAGTGCTCAGGCTGTAGTAACATTTCCCTCTGGAAGCTTGACTTCCTCCAGACATGACTGTCCATGAAACTGAGTTTATTTAAGTATCTGTCACTTTTCCATCTTTTTAGACCTAATAATAAAAGGCAAATGCAGGCATGATGACCGTGGCGCAGGAGGTAGAGCAGGTAATAACTGTCGGGCTGGCCGTTCGAATCTCACTCTGTTCTTCTGGTCTGTCCGTTGTGTCCTTGGGCAAACACTTCACCCTCCTGCCTCCAGTGCCACTCACTCTGGTGTATGAATGCATATGTTTGGTGGTGGTGGGAGGGGCCATAGGCACAAATTGGCAGCCATGATTCTGTCAGCCTACCCCAGGGCAACTTCTCCCAGAAATTGCAAATGAAATGAGGAGAAACTGAATGAATAATAGTTCAATAATGTGAACTGCTTTGGGTGCCTTGAAAATAATTTTTGAAAGATAATCAATGAATATTATTATTACATAATTCCCACAAGATGGACTTAATGATGACCTCAGATAAATTCACCAAAATTATCCCCTTGCTCTGATCCATCCTAGAGTTAAGTAATTTCTAATCAAATGTTGAGCCCAAAAACAGGCCCCAAAGGAAAAGAGGAAAAAAGAAAAAAAACAGGGTAGAGAACAAGCAAAAAAGAAGAGAAAAGGACGAGGAGAAAATAAAAAAGGAGAAAAAATGAAACAAATGAGGAAAAAAAGAGAGGAAAGTAACAAAAAAAGGGAAAAGAAGAAACAAGAGAAAAAAAGAATAATCAAAAAAAGGACAGGAAAAAAGAAAGGAAAGAAAAAAGAAAAAAAGGTTACCTTTGGTTATATTTTTTATTAGTTTAACTGTCACTATTTATATTTTCTAATTGTAATTACAGTACTTTTTTTTACATTTGGTTTCATTTGACAGAGAAAAAGAAGTATTGGCTCCAAATATCAGCATCAGTCGATCACTACTATATAATTGAAATAATAATCCACATAAAAACATCAAAAATGTAAGTCCAATTACAAATACAAAAGGAAGTTATTTTATTTAATTTTTTTTAAGATTTATGGGAGGAAAAAAAATTTTTTCCCATGAGGGGAAGCAGAGGTATTTCTTTGGAGAGAGGCTTGAATAAGTGGAGGTATAAAGTGGATCTGAGGGTTTGTTGGTGTCCAGTGGGTGAAGTGTCATGTTTTTGCTGCAGACAGATGTAAGCTGTGAGTATAAAGAGCAGCTCAGACTGAGCAGGAGCTATTCTGAGCAACACAGTCATCAACAAAGAATCTGATGTGCAGCGTTGTTGTCACTTTATTCTAATTTGAGACGGTGCCACTGACTCACACAACGCTCCGTCCACGCTGATAAATGCTGCGGCATAAAAACAGGTGGTCCTTGTACTAAACAGCAGTCGTTGTTGTTTCATTTCAGCCCAATCCATGACACAATATTTAATGACATCCAACTAAGAGTCATGACTCATGTATTCAACTGAACATTAAAGACTTTAGGCTTAAAAAGGAATATTTCATAAGACAACTGGAAAAACAGGCACAACAAACCCCATCCCCCACAAACATTTTACCTGATTTGCCCCATCTCTTATCATTGAAAAAACACATTTTTGGTTACCTTGACCTTTGACCTACAGTTAGGCAGTAACCATTAGTCAATACTGTCGGCTAAAATCGCTAATAGAAATAGTCGACAATGAATTCCATTGTCAACTATTGTCGCCTTTTTCCAACAGAGTGAGACATCTCACTTGATTATAATCTGTGTCGAGTCACTCGTGCGCAATAGCATCTGTGTCTGTGAGCGTTAACAAAGAGGTACACGTACCAAAACTTCTAAAGTTTGGGGGCGTTTTAGCCTGATTACAGTGAATAAAAAGTCTATTGGAAAGGTTTGTAAAGCGGCAGGTACAGGATGGCAGTACCTCTGTGATGCACGAAAGAGAAAGCATGTCGGGCAGTTGAATGAATGAGTCTGACTCGCCTCGGTATGATTCAAGTCAATAGGGTTTTTATGACATACATTGTACAATTAATACATGTATTTTCAATATAAAAGAAAGCTTGAGCATTATGTCAGACTGTGCCTATTTTAAATTAATTGTGTGCAGTCTGAAGAAGAGAGTGGACAAGAGCTGGGTATATTTGACCCAACCTGATGTGACCCGACGAGACCCGTCAGGTTTGGGCATAAATGTTTATCATTTGAATCAGACCTGGACTCGGGTCTAACATTTAAGGCCCATTTCATGCTCTGTCATGGAGCCCTTCCTGCAGACATGCACACCCAGCACTGTGACTAACTGGTTTTAGATGTTCAATAAAATGTAGTTTTCATTGTACTCATCTTTCTTGTGTTTATTATCATTTGCTATCATTATTATCATAATTAAATCCACTTCATGCTAAATGCAACAAAAAATTAATAATTACCCGACTAGTCGACTAACCGTTTCAATAGCCCATGACTAGTTGACTATTAAAATAGTTTGAGTTATTTAGTTGCAGCCCTAACCTGCAGTCACCAAAACTTAATGGGATCTATTCTGGACCACCTCACACCTTTCCTGAAAATGTCATGGAAATCGGTCCAGAAGTGTTTGTGTAAAGTTGCTGACAAGCAGACTAACAAACTAACAAATTAACTAACTAAAAAAATCTAACCAAAACAATACCCATCTCCTCTTTTTGGGGACAGGGCGATATAAATCAAGTAGATGTGCAGATCGGGTAACCACAAGCAGCATTAGCATTAGGCATTAGCAGCAGGAAGCTAAACAGGAAGAAGAAAATAAATGTTTGTCCTGAATGACGGCACCTCTGCCTTTTATTTCAGCACCTCTGGCTGTGTGCCTTCACTAAGTGGATTTCTGAGAAAGCAGGATTAGTATAAAGTACATGGTACAGTTATGTGTGACAGGCCGTATGAACACGTAGATTGTGCCTGTACATAATTGAATTCCAAACAGAACTCATACAGTAAGTAGTTCATGTAAAAGCACCAAACACTACGATGCCAAACGCTTGTGGGAAAGCTCATGTTACTCCGCTTTGCTCACAACTCGCCTACAACCATTTCTTAAACATCTTTTTTTTATTCTCTTCCTCTGTGTTTTCCTGTGAATCAAACTAGTGTCAACTTCCATCACTGAATAAGATGGAAAAAATATGATCATGTGCACTGATGACACTGATTCAGATGGACAAATCTGCCATTATTGCCAGAAAATAAAAGAATTTCCTTCCATTTCAGTGAAATAACGGAAATTGTGAATTGATATTCATTTAAAAGGGTCATATTGTGGCTTCTTTTTGAATGTAATTGGTTCCTTTTCCTGTGCTGTGGTTTTCATAAACTGCAAATACTCTGCTTGAGTCTGAATTCTTCATTCATTCAATACCACGGGTCCATCTTCAACATTCACTGCTAAAGGCCCGTAAAGGTACCTGATTATACACTGGTTCCATTCAGGATTTTTTTCTCTCTTTTCTCTGTACATTGATGTTTTGTTTTGAATAGAATAGAATTATTTTAATCAGCCTCAGGTGGTTTATCTCAGTCCACTCTACAAATTCGCTCACCAGTTTCCTGTGATCCCCCTCCCCTCCATCTCTTATACACCCCACAGCCGCTAAATCATCAGAAAATTTCTGAAGGTGACTTGACTCCGAGTTGTGTTGGAAGTCTACAAGGTGAAGAGGAAAAGGGACAGTACAGTGCCCTGTGGAGCTCCTGTGTCACCAACCAGGTGGGCTAAATAAGCCTCGGCTTCAGCCCTAAACCTTTTCGGTCAAGCAGTGTATTTATCATGTGTGAAAATGTGTCTTAACTGCCTTGTGCTTGTGCCTTGTTTTGACCAAAATAAAATAAATGAAAAAAACAAACAAATCACAGAGGACACTTCTGAGACGGACTAACTGTGGCCTACCTGTCAGGTAATCAGTGCGCCGGGAGATTACCGAGCCGCTGACACCCATCACCTGGAGCTTCTTACCCAGTAGCAGAGGTTGGATGGTGTTAAAAGCACTGCAGAAATCAACGACTGTGATCCTCATAGTGCTTCCTCCACCATTCCATATGTAATCGACGTTTCATAACCAGTCAAAATAAAAGCGGTGAAAGCCGTTGTGGTTTTGGAGGCAGGGCTTACCGCATTAGTGACTTGGATTTCATAGACCCTCTGGAAGGACACGCGATCAAAGAAAACCAGCTTCCCGTTGCCCTCATCTTTCTTCACGGAGGTTCCTGTTACCAGCAGTTTATCGTCTGGGCTGAAACAACAGTCGGTCCTAAAAGGAACAGTTACACAAACATGTCGTCAGCTTCCAAACCAAACACACAAAAACCAAAGCTGACATGAGGCCATCACAGATTCTTACATAGAAAAGTAGTTGGTCAGTCCTGCTGCCACATTCACAGGCTTCTTAAAATTACGGATATCCCATGTTTTTAGCGTGTCATCACCTAAAAAACAAAAGCAAAGGCAGAGAAAAGGTCAAGCAGGTATTATTTACTTCATAATAGTTGTTGAATTACAAACCTGATTTTTAAACGGCCAATATGTAGCCGATTTATTATCTTTTTACTGGACCAATATGCAGCAGATTTTTTAGCATTTCAATTGGCCAATATCTAGTCAGTTTATTAGCTTTTTCATCTGCCAATACGTAGCCATTTTATTAGCTCCTTTTCTTGTTGCAGATCTGATATCCCTTTATGCTCCTGTGCACTGCCAGGTGAGTTAGAGCAGTGTTTCCCAACCCTGGTCATTGAGCCACACTATCCTGCATGTTTTAGATGTTTCTTTTTCCATCCACACCTGATTCAAATAATCAGCCGATCATCCACCTCTGCAGAAGACTGATAATGACTGTCAGGTGTGTTCAAATAGGGAAACATCCAAAACATGCAGGACAGTCTGCCTCGAGGACCAGAGTTGAGAAACACTGAGTTAGAGGAATAGTAAAAAATGTTATGTCATCCCTGCTCTGACATTTATACCATCTATATGTCCACAATTACCTAATATAAGATTATTTTATTCTGTGTAGATCTTTCATATATTGGCCAATATTGTATATCAGCTGGAATATGAGTTGGGCTTTAATTTATTGTGTCAATAATGATGCACACTTGTATATAGTCATGTGTCGTATACACTGTCTTGTGTTGTTTGCATGTTTAGTCTGTTTTTAAATGTCGAGGACTACAGATGGAAAATAGCTCCAAGCTAAATCTGTCTTATTTACACTAAGTAATGTTTTTTTTTTAATTTATACTGAGTGTTTATTATTATGTACTGTCTTCATCTAATAAACAAATTAAAAGTTTATGTAGAATGTTTGGAAATGTATAAAAAAGCAAAATATCAATGCTTTAAGTTTTAATCTCACCTCCACGTGATGCCAGGGTCATTCCATCATATGAAAAAGTGACACAGGAAGTGTCTGCACCAGGCGTGTGGGCTTGGCGACAGTGGAATTTTGTGTGAACCTACAAAATAATAAAAAAAACAAAACAAGTGCATTACTCAATACTGAAGAATACATATGTCCCTGTGCTCATCCAGGCCTCCCAGCTGTGACGTCTTGTTATCAACAAAAGAGTCATTCAATAGATCATAAAATCAATCCCACTGTGTAACTGTGATTTTATCAACAAATGCCATAAACAGTGTGAATGGTATAGGAAGCCCTCAAAGCTCTTCTGAGGTAACGTCTGACTGAACAAAAGTAGGTAACTGGGTAATGACATATTACGGTGGTTAAAGCTGTTAAATGCTACGTAGGAAGTTGTTGGTGGAAACTAATATTGGGGCAATTACTTTCTAATGAATCAATCACAATTTAAATCTGAGAGAGGAGAAGTGATTTTAGTGTCAGACTGGAAAAATAAACAAAGTTGTATATAAATTGTTTACAAATGAAAATTTCGACAAACAAAGTGATCTGTTTTGTGCCTAATGCTTAGATCTCTCTAATGAATCAATAAGAATTGAAATCTGTAGAGAATTGAGGGAAGAGAAGCGATTTTAGTGAATTGTGGACGACGCAGATGGACGGACGAAGCACAATGGCAATAGCTCAAACCAGAGTACCTGGAGAAAACCCACACAGACACGGGGAGAACATGCAAACTCCACACAGAAAGGTCTGGTCTGGGAATCGAACCAGGGACCTTCTTGCTGTAACCACTGCACCAGCAAACATTTAATATCCTCATATAAGGATGCAGGGTCTGAAGAGGATACATCCTCTACCATAAAAATAGAAAAAATAGAACAGAACAGAACAAGATAACAGAAAAGTGATATTATCATAATAACATAAAAAATAAGCAAGTAAAATTCATGTACCAGTGTGGTAAGCAACACTGGTAAGCAACACAAGAGTCCGATACGGATAGAAGAAAAAGAAAAAAAACAGATATATTGGCTGGTTGATATATTGGTCTACACTAATAAGGAGTAAAGCACTGGTGATGAAATAAAAGCCTAGCGCCACTTCACTCTTCTACGAAAGTCTGAGTATGAAAATAAACTCAGTGGCATGTTTATGTCTATTAATAGATCTAGTATGTGCAGCAGACAAAAATAGAAATTGTCCATTTATATTGTGATGATATTAATCACAAACAAGTCTCAAAGGACAAAACAGAAACAAACTGGACAGAATTCTTCATTAATTCTTCTTCTTGGCATTCTCAGTACTTTCCATAAACATGCTGCTGTGCTCTTTTACTTCACATCAGTATTAAAGGCTTTAAATCTGCTGTTGAAACATCCAATTCCTTTACTTCAGTAGCAGAGCTTTAACTCTTTTCTGGAATAAAAACACTTCCATGTCTTTAAAACACCACATGGTTTCTATTTGCTCCATTAGAAAACATATGATCCTAAACTGATGAAACTTGGTGTCGTTCACGTCTTCCTCGTAACGACTATAAACCACAGAGGTTTACTTTGGCAAACCCATGTACCCATCAGAAACATGCCATTTCAATGTGTTTTCTTCACTTCTACCTGAAATAGAATAATAATATTGCTTTTACTCTCACTTTACCAGCCTTTAATGCACAGCAGACGCTCTGAACTGTCGCCTTGGGCTGATTTAGCCACTTTTTTAGTCATATTAACTATCATCTAACATGTCAGAGCAGTGTTTCTCAAAGTATGGGGTGGGACCCTTGTGTGTTTGTGTGTGTGTGTGTGTGTGTGTGTCCTGGGTGTTTTTCTTTTTTCTTCAGGCTATTTAGTTTAGTTCATTTCTAGCACATAAACTCATCCGATAACAAACCACCAATGTAAGTGGGAGTAGGAAGAAATATAATAAGCTCCACTCACTTTTTACAAATAAATAATCAAATCAATTCTGCTTCCTGTGCTCTAACACACTTCATTCTGTCTATTTTCCAATAACACAAAGCATTCACATAAACTTTTTTTTTATTATTATCTCACTCACAATTAGATTGACATAATTAATATAAACTATATTATTTATTTTTATATATATATATATTTACTACAAATACAGCATTGATTAGATGTGAAAATATCACCTAATCATGATAGTCTGTATTAATGTATTACAATAATGTAGCAAAACAAACAGACAAACAAAACAACCTTGAATAAAGGAGGAAAAAAATCTGTCAATGGAACCAGTGAAACTGATTGTGGTCAGATTTCTTAAATCAGATTTTCCAGATCTATTATCTATAAACTGCTTCTTATATCTCACTGAAAAAAAATCCTCTTTAGGTGACGCGTGATGACATATAAAAACAAAAACAAAAAATCTGAAATGAAGCAAAAAGTTCAATTAAAATAAAATTTGGAATTTGGAAAATCTGAATTAAGCAAAAAAAAAAAAAAAGGTTAATTGGGCAAAAAAAAACCAATCTCGAATGAAGCAAAAAAGCTTGAAGTAAAAACAATAATAATCTGGAATGAAGTAAAAAAAACAAACAAAAAAAAAAAAGACAAAAAATGGTGTCAGAGACAAAAAAAACCCACCCCTCTTACACACATTTTACCTGATTTGCTCTTTGTCTTATCATTGTGAAAACACATTTTTGGTGACTGTGACCTTTGACCTACATTCACTAAAATGTAATGGGATCTATTTTGGACCACCTTGCAGCTTTCCTGAAAATTTCATGTAAATTGGTCCAGTAGTTTTTGGTTAAACCTGCTTAAAATCTAACAAACAAAGCGACTCAAACACACGACACTCCTGTCCCCTTCAGGGGGCGGGGAAAAAAAATCTGAAATTTAACAAAAAATAAATAAATCTAGAAATAATGCGAAAAAAAATCTGCGAATAGAACCAGATCTATTGTCTATAAATCAGTTCTTATATCTCACTGAAAAGTTCCTCTTTAGGTGATTCTGTCTGATTTTAAATGTGATGAGATATTTGGACTAGAAATGAGACAAACACACTTGGTCAGATTAGTTGTTTTTACAGTACACCTCCTCAGACTGTCTTTTTCTCTCTTCTAATCCTCTATACCATTCTGCCCTTGTAACTATTTCCTGTCCGTGTCACTGTATATGAGAATATAACGTTTCTGAACTTGGCTGTTAAACACAGCCCATCAGCATGTATGTGTGAAAACCAAGCTGCACCAGTGACATTTAAAGCCAAGGTCATTGTAAAGCACTCAACACAGACGGGATACAAAGGCTTAAGGTGAATTTCATTTGGACTTAGTGATGTAAAGTCACATATTTGAAGTGTTTCAGGTCAATGTGAGGTTAGAATGTATTTTAAACCAAGACAAATGACCCTGCATTCACTTCCAAAGTATTCTTAGTAATATTCCTAATAAGTCTGAGCTGTTTATTTGCAAAAAGAAGCAAACATCACATACAAGCAGCTGTCACGACATTACACAACACGACATAACACAACATGACATAGCACGACACAACAGCTATTTTGGGTTTGTTTGTTTTTTTTGTCTGCTCTGACTTTAGCGTACGTACTACTGGAGTACAGACGTCTACAGCTTCAGCTTGGACATGTTCCAGCTCCTCCCACTGTCACCCTTTACACTAACATAGACAGGATTTTTAGTGGGTTTTTAAATGTTTTTTTAATGTGTTTTATTTAATTTTTTATTTTTGGGGTTTTAAAAAAAATACTTTGGGTTTTGAGTTTTTGTGTTTGATGTTTTTTTGTTTACTGTTTGTTTTTATTATACTGTTTATTTTTTTGCATTTTTTTATTTCAATTTTTTTTTTCATGTTTGTGTTTTTAGGGGTTTTTAATACTTTTTTTTGCTTTCAGTGTTGCTCTGACTTCAGCGTACTTACTACTGGAGTTCAGACGCCTACAGCTTCATCTTGAAAATGTTCCAACTCCTTCCTTTTTCTTTAAGCTTTTTTTTGTATTTTTATGTTTTTAATGTTATAATTTTTTTTGCTTTTTTATGATTTTTTTGTATTTTGTTATGTATTTAAAGAATGCTTTTAAAAGTACGTTTGTTTTTTTAGTGTTATGTTTTTTAACATTTTTATGTTTTTTTATGTTTTATGTTGTTTTTTCACATTTGTGTTTTTCAGGGTTTTTAATCATTTTTTTTGTTTTCAGCGCTACTCTGACTTTAACATACCTACTACTGGAGTACAGATGTCTACAGCTTCAGCTTGAAAATGTTCCAGCTCCTCCCACTGTCACCCTTTACACTCACATACACAAGATTCTTAATATGTTTTGCTTTAATGGTTTTTAAAATGTTTTTATGGTTGAAATTTCGTGGGTTTTTTTTCTTTTTTTCTTTAAGCTTGTTTTTGTATTTTTTTTTTAAAGTTTTTATGTTTGTTGTATGTCTCCTATACGTTTTATTTTAGTGTTGTGTTTTTTTTATATTTTGCTGGGGTTTTTTCTGTTTTTTAAATGTTTTTTTCATGTTTGTGTTTTTAGGGGGTTTTAATTCTTTTTTTTCCAGTACTGCTCTGACTTTAGCGTACGTACTACTGGAGTACAGACGTCTACAGCTTCAGCTTGGACATGTTCCAGCTCCTCCCATTCTCACACTTTCCACTCTGGCACGTAGATTCTTACTATCTTTCTCACATGTACGTACACACAATGGATGAACACAAAAAACACTGGGAGCACACAGATGCACAAAAAGGGGACAGGGGATCTAAGTGAGAAAACCCAGACACAGAAAACCAACACACTGGAAAAAAATCCCCTCTAAAAATAGATGGTAAAAAAAATTATACAGGTTTTTTTTTTTTTTTAACTTAGTTTGACCAAAAAAATCTGCCAATGGAACAAGCAAAGCTGATATCTGTTTTCTTTAAAAAGATTTTCCAGATTTTTGTCAATAAATATCTCATTGAAAAGTTCCTCTCTAGGTGATTCTGTCTCATTTGAAGTGTGATGAGGTATTTGGACTAAAAAGGATAAAAGTACTTGTCAGATTTAACATTTTTTACCATGTAATAACCTATAAAAAAATAACAAATCCATATTTACTTCTCAGTTTGATGTGGAAAACAATGACAACAATGACTATGAATAAATAATGCAAACTTCAAATGTTTGTCTTTGTTTTAATGCAAAAAACTAACATTAAATTATGGTAATATGTACATTTACAAATCATCCTGTAACAATGACATGTAAATAATTTAAATATATATGGACAAACTGAAATGTCTAAAGTAAATAAAAGCAATTTGATCAAATTTCTGCTTCTGCCACTATGTGTTTAGTGTCTTTGTAACATCAATCTGTAAGGAATATGGACAAATGATAAGTTCAGGGAGGATATCGTTATAATTGCATTTTTTTCCTCGCACAAAGTGTCAGTTTTTTCATGTTATTCAATTTGTTTTTTGTTTGGATAGATTAAAAACGAAGTATTTTCTTAATTTAATGGCTTTTTTTGCACTAAAAGAAATGTTGACAGTATGCTGCAGCCCTAGCTTTCACACACTCTTGTTCACCTTAACAGACCAAACCACTTCCATGTTCACTTATCACTTTGACTTATCGTTCGTAGATAATCAAACACACCTCTACAATTTGATAATCTTTAGTGGAAATTACAGTTTCCTTCAACTCGATAAACTCCATTTATCTGTTTGGGACTGCACACCCTAACCCTTCCCTTTCAGGTCTAGTCTTGTCATTGCCTCCTTCTCAGAAAAACTCAGGCTAACTTTAACCCGGGCCAGATTAGACCCATGGATCATTACTAGACTGAGTGAAGCAACAGTCTGGGAAGTGGACGTAGTTAAAGTCAAACAAACAGAACCTGGGTTTATTCAGCTAGATTTTCATTAATTCCAAACGTATTGCAAATAAATCAGTGAAAGGAGAATTGCGGCAACGCAGGCTTTTTCACTTCACGAGTCGGATAAGAAATTGGAAGTGTGCACAGAGTGTGGAAGACAGATAAGATAGTGAAAGAATACTGGACGAACGAATGAACAAACGCAAGAGAGATGGATAAGAGCGGGCGAGAGAGAGGGAGAGAGAAAGACAGAAAGAGAGAAAGAGAGACAGACAGAGGTGTTGGAGGTGAATGATCAGAGTGTCCTCATAAAACATGTAGAAAATGAGTCAGTGCATTCAGGTTCAGAGTAAATGGAGTGAAGTTATTAAGTGGAGCAGACAGATAAGGCTCTGACCTTGAACTGAAGATAACATGGACTCTGGGGCGTCCAAGCAGAACGCTGTTTCACACTCTTATTATTCATTTATTCTCACTTTAAACCACTTCATTTTTTATGTAATCTCAGATTATGTGCTTCTTCTTTTATTTGCTGCATTGAAATGGACTTGGTTGGGCAATAAAAGTCAGGAGTTCAGTTTAATATAAAAGTGGTAATTTTGAAATGATTTGACCTGTGTGGAAGAATGACGTCACTGGCTGCCTGAGTGGAGGAGGAGGAGGAGGAGGAGGAGGAGGAGGAGGAGGAGGAGGAGGAGGAGGAGGAGGAGGAGGAGGAGGAGGAGGAGGAGGAGGAGGAGGAGGAGGAGGAGGAGGAGGAGGAGGAGGAGGAGCAAACAGTACCAGAGGAGGACAAATGACAGACTGATATATCAGACCAATATTTATATTTTTTTTCTTGGTCTGTTGCATTTGCAGATAGGCTCTTTTCCCCCTCTACTTCTTTGGCATGTAAATAACCTGGTTTTGAAAACTGCTGTTAGTCGAAACAGTGTGTTTACATGCACATCAAATCCAACCTATTGGCAATAATCCAACGAAGGATTTAACTGGAGTTTCCCAGAAATTCCAGTGTACATGCCCAGCAATGGAATCTAATTACTGAGAGAGGCACGTCAGACAATAGGTGGTGTGACACGCCCTTTTAGTGTCGGCATTCTTCTTCATAGATGAAGAACAATGAGTGAACAAATGCATCAGATTTGAAGTAGACGTTGTAGGAGGATAACAACACAGATATGGAAATCAACAATGCAGCAGCTCAGGATATTTCATACATACTGTCCTCTGATTTATTACATGTAACATGCATGTTGCTCTGCTGTGTCTCTGCTCATTCATAGTCCAGCTAACTGTTCAGTTCAACTAAAGTGTATACATGCAATTTTCTAATTGCATGCAAACTTATTGATTGTCATATGCAAAATGTGTCAAGAAACAAAGCTCGCCAACTAATGTCTTTCACTACCTCTGCAACAACCACAGTCAAAAGTGCGAAGAAAATGAAAAACTTGGAGACTATGTGCCTCAAGTTGGCCACCTGTTCAGAGGAAAAGTACTGTATCATCATCAACTTTTATTACAGACTCAAGGCCCAGATACAAATAGACAGACATATGTACCCACATAAAAAAAAAGAAAGAAGATCAGGATAAATAATCAAAATAACATTAAAAATAATAAAACCGATGTTCAAAACAATGTATATTGTATGACAGAAAAAGTCAACGATGGAAAGACAATCAATGCTATCACTAAATTCATAGCCAGAGAAATGTTGCTGATGTAGTTAATGGAGGGACAAAGCTTTATTGAATGTCATAGATGCATAATACACAGTACCAAGTAATTAATACACAGGTACTGTAGTTCAATTAAGTTTGTCTTTAATTGAACTTTTTTTAGAATTTTTTTTTTTTTTTTTGGGATTTTTTTTTTTTTTTTTGGACAATCCTGGAAAGAACGTGAAGCTTAACCTCCTGAGGCCTGTATTGTATTTTAGTCCTCTGTAGGGGACAAAAGTTTCACAGTTTTATTTAAAAATATTGTCCATTGTAAATGTACGTTGCATTAAAAAATAAATTATGAATAAATACAAATGTTTTTAAAAATGGATTTTAGAAAAATGTTTTTGTGCAGTTTCCAATCCAGAAAATGGTTTGATGTAAAAAAAAAAAAAAAAAAAAAAATCACTTTCTTGAGTGTCAGGAGGTTAATAAGGCCATAAGCATTTGCTGTTGATGACGTTCATTCAATAATATTTCTTATGAATGTGTGAACTTTTTTAAATTTTTTTTTACAAGAATTCAAAATCCCTGCGCTGTCCTCTTTCAGTAGGCATTACTCTGAAAATTCTAATCACATTTTAAAAACAAGGCAGTCAGAGACAGCAGACCTCTGCCAAGGCTTTATTCACACATTATGTGATCGAGCCATAGGTTTAATCAAAATCTGTTCTTTTTGTGTAATCCTGCTGACAGACAGACAGACAGACAAACAAATGGACTCGAATTTAATACCTCCTTGGTGGAGGTAAATATCAACAAAATGTCCTTATAGCAAAAACCCTCAAAAATATAGAGATGATATTTAACACAGTAGCAGAAGAATAAAATGAGGAACAACAAAGAAGAGGATGACTACAAAGAAGACATGGAGAAGAGTGGCCAAATTTTAATTAAACAAAAAAAAATTCTTGAATTCAACAAACAAAACCAATCCGCCAATAGAACCAGTGAAACTGATCTTGGTCAGATTTATGAAATCAGATTTTACAGATGTATTATCTCTTAATCAGTTCTCATATCTCACTGAAAAGTACCTCTTTAGGTGATTCTGTCTTATTTTAAGGGTAATGAGATACTTGGACTAGAAATGAGACAAATATACTTGGTCACATGTTTTTTTTTCCCAGTGTGTCCATTCAGATTCCTCTTAAACTCTAGTTAGAGTTGTAGCTCAGTTATTGCCAATACCTCAGTTTAGATGCGTATGTAAACGTACTGAGTGATAAAAACATTCCGATTCACAATGACTTCTGACCTAAATATAAACTAAGCAAATCAGTCCCTTTAACACCTCAGAGGTGGAGCCTTTTATAGGTGGGCAGTGCCTCTTGCAAACGTACACCCACCCCTGCTATTTGTAGAAGGTGCTAGTGCTGTTATGAAAGCTTAAGAGTGTCTTTACTACCAGGATGTTGGCTGGCATTGGCAGATGCCACGGTGTTGGCTTCCTGTGATAATCTACACACCCGGCCTGTCAAAGCGCCGTCTGAAACTCCACCCACACCCTGGGACTTCACCTCTGACCTCTGCTTTTTCAAAGTCACAGTCGCGTTAGATTGAAAGGAAGGACCGTTCTCTAACTGTCAGGATTATTTTACATTTACACCTGTTTATGATTGTAACTACCCTAACCCCTGAAGGAGGGGTATGAGGTATTGTTTTTGTGTATTGTTTTTTCTCTGTTTGTTTGGTTGTTTGCAAATTCACACAAAAACTCCTGGAACAATTTCCATGGAGTTTTCAGAAAAGGTGCAATGTGGTCCAGAATAGATCCCATTAAATTTTGGTGAAAGTAGGTCAAAGGTCATGGTCACTAAAAGGACCAGAGTTGGGGCAAATCAGGAATTTACTTTTCATTCCTGTATACTCAGTTTTGTATGTAGCTTCTTTTGATTCTCACTGTTGATATGCATGCAAGATAAATTTGAAGACTCTAGATCAGGCATGTCCAAACTATTCCACAAAGGGACGGTGTGGCTGCAGGTTTTTGTTCCAACCGAGCAGCAGCATGTCAGACTTGACTCAATTAATCAACTGATCTGAGTCTTCAGAGAGTCTATTGGTCACACTGTGTACTCTTGGTTAGTTGGAACAAAAACCTGCAGCCACACTGGCCCTTTGTGGAATAGTTTGGACATGCCTGATCTAGGTCAAAGGTCAAGATCATAATTAAGGTCCAATTTGAATTTGTAGTACATTTTTAAACTATTCATCTTAGAGACTTCCAACAAGCACCGAAAAGTTTGTCTTTCACTTATGCATCTTTTGTGTATCGATTTTGAGCCCTTGTTGACCCAAGAGTTCAGAGATCACCTGGACAATACCTAAAAAACTAAAATGAACTATAATGGAAAAACCAGTGGAGATGGAGACTTCGCTACGATTATTGACAGAAAGGAAACATGGCATGGGCTTCAAAATGCAGTCATGACCTTTGACATTGAGTGACATTGAAAGGTTAAAATCTATGGTCATAACTCCAAAAAGAGTGGTGATAAGTACTCAGTTACTATTGTTGACAGATGTAGGCTCCATAATGGCATCATGACATTGAAAGAGAAAACTCATAGTTTCACATTTTGAGAGAAAGACGTCCATTAAGAGCTAAAACGTTAACAAGGGGTGGGGTTTGTTGTGCCTGGCACCACTTGTTTTAATTGATTTCTTAAGTGTTTTTTGTGAATCACTCTGGGACTACAAGTGCTTTAGAAATAAACTTTACTTGCATCAACACTGTCCTGGTTAAAAAAAGAAAACAACTCTGGCGTTCAGGTCTACACATGGGGGTTCATGTCTGGATTCTGTGGTTCAGGTCTGGGTTCTAAGGCAACGGTACCAGCCCTTAGGTACCGGTACCAGCCCTGAACAGGAAGTGCAGACCTATTTGCTCAGTTCAATCCAGGTGGTGACTGTTTTTGTAAAAGGTGAAAACGAACACAGTCTCCACTGTTTGATGTATATGTAACGGAGGCTGTTTCATCCACATTCACACACACTGAGCAGCAGGAGTAGATAAATATGTGCATAACACCAGGGTTCGGTTTCATCCTCCGCACTCTGTGATAATCATCTACCACAGGACGGCCTCCTCCAACCACACCGTCTGCACAGCGGTACGTAAACACCACCCATCCTCCAGCCTCAGTCCTTTCACAACCACGCACCTGAAACACTGAGAGCTGCACTGTCGCATTTCACAGCTAACTCTGACCTGGGTTCAGTTTGGAGGATTAAGTGGCCAAACCACAGTCCTGAACAGCTGCTCTGATCTTTCATGGAAATCAACAAGTGGTGATAGTGAAGCCATGTGTGTAAAAGGAGGATCAGCTGCAGGAAGCATACATGACTGGATTGTACTTTAAACTGTACGACAAAATTTAATACAAACTGTACTTCAAACTATACTTTTTTTTTCTCTTCCTGTCCTTCGAGGAAACATATTTCTGAGCTGTCCTTTATCTCTCTTCTCTCCTTTGCTTCTGCTGTGTCTCATTCTGCTTTTGACTTTTTCTTGGATCTTCTCCCTGTTGAGCTCATAATCATCATGGAATTCATTAACTGGTCACTCAGTGTGATTGGCAAGATTTTTCACCCAAAACAGAGGCCTGTAGAGCCTGCCTGCCTGCCCTGACAGAGCTGTCACAGTTAGCTATCATCGCGAGGGTAGTTGCATGATGTCTGTTTTATCGGAGGACGTGTGGATTTTTTACACGGGGGGTTTCTAACAACAGGACACCTAATTGGCCAAGGACTTATCCTGATGTCATAAAGTTGGAAGGAGAGGAGCACAAAAGGAACCCCACTGCTGTCAGATCAAAAAAGGGCCACTTTTTGGAGGTTTACAGCTGATGGGACACAGTCAGAAGAGAGCTATGGACTCAGTGTGTGAGCTGTGGACTCAAATAAAGCTGGGTTTCCTCATGGGTCAGGCTGTGGATGTGCTTTGGTGTCACATGACTGGATAATGGAGGAATTCTGTGGAGGATCCTTTCTGCTCTGAAGTGTGGAGGAATGCTGAGGCCAATTACAACTACATTAAGTGGTACCCAAATTAAACAATATGAATCATATTTTTCTCCCCTGATCTAAATGCTTTCAATGACTTTGCACTACATACAGAAACATACAGAACCCCCCCCCCCCCCCCCCCCCCCAAAAAAAAGCCATTCTGTATGTTTTTCTGACCCAGAATATTCTTTTTTTAAATCCCATCACGTGTCCACATGTCGTAAAATGTCTACGGTCTGAGTCTGTTTGAATGTATGTGCTTGCATTCTGTTTCTGTATTCCATGGGATTCTTGTCTGACACCTGTCGTGGGGAGCCATCTTCTGCTGTTGTAACCAAGTAATTTACTGTAAGTGATCAATAAAGTATCAATCAACCAATCAATCAATGGAAATAAAGGAGGACTCTCTCTACACTGTGCCTTGTACATGTTCTTCATTGGAACAATCTAAATCTGACCAAATGCATTTTCCTCTATGACCTTGACATTTGACCGACAATCAACACAATTTAATGGGATCTATTCTGGACCACCTCACACCTTTCCTGAAAATTTCATAGAAATTGGTCCAGTGGTTTTCTGTAAAGTTGCTGACAGACAGATAGACATACGGACAAACAAAAAAAAAACGAAGCACAAACAATATCCCTCTCCCCTTTTGGGAGGTGGAGTAAAAAACGTTTTTTCCCCACTAACTTCTGAAATAATCTGGTTGAAATTAAGGACGTATGGGTAAACTGTAGCTGTCACTCAGTTGGTAGAGTGGGTCGCCCAATGACTGAAGGGTTAGCAGTTCGAATCCTGGCCCATATGTCGAAGTGTCTTTGGTCCCTTAATTGCTCCCAGTAGGTCTGGCAGCACCCTGCAAGTCAGCAGCCACCCACTGGTGTATGAGTGTGTGTGAATGGGTGAATGTGAGGCTAATGTACAGCACTCTGAGCACCATGGAGGTGGAAAAGCACTGTATAAGCGCAGTCCATTTACCAAATTAGGACCTATGTCTTGTTTCGACCCAGTTATAAAAATAAGATTAAAACTAAAACTGAAATCTTAAGTGTACTGTCAGCCAACACACTGACAGCCAGACCCTCTCCCAATCATGTGTGTATGGGATCCTCAAAAGAAGAATAGAAACAAGAGGGAAAGAAAATCAAAAAGAGGGAGAACAAAAATAAAAAGGGAGAAAATTAAAAAAAAAAGAGGGAAAAAGAATAGAAAAAAGAAGAGGAATAAAGAAAAAAGATGGGGAAACGGAAAAGAAGAAAAACTGAAAAAAAATTAAATAAAAAGGAGAGAAAATTAAAGAACAGGAGAAAGAATAAAAGAAAATTAAAAAGGGGAAAGTAGAAAAAAGGGGAGAAAGAAAAGAAGAAAACAAGGGGAAAAACAGGTGTACATTTCTTCATATTTATTAGTTTAACTGTCACTATTTTTAATTTTCTTACTGTAATTAAAGAATACTTTATGACATTTGTTTTCATTTGACAGAGAAAACAAAAAACCATAATAAAAAAGGTAATCAGTAATATAAAAGGGTGGATAAGCAGAAAAAGAGGGAAAAAGGGAGAAAAAAAGGAAATGGGGAAAGTCACAAAAAAGGAAAAAGGAAAGCAAAAAAAGCAGGAAAAAAGAAAAGAGAGAAAAATGAACAACAGAGGGGGAAAAGAAGAGAAAAATAAGAAAAAACAAAACAAAAAAAAGCAAAAAGAAGAAAAAAACAACAGGTGGATTGTTGATCATATTTATTAGTTTAACTGTCACTAATTAAACAAAATTTGCAGACGTTTGTTTTCATTTGACAGAGAGAGAAAAAAAAGTCAGTATCGGTTCCAAATATTGGCATAAAAATATTAGCAATCTATATCAGTCATCGTCTAAGGCTGATGGAAAAGAAAATCAGTATCGGCCCCAAAAAATCCATATGGGTCCATTACTACTCTTAACTGTGCCCCACCCACCCACCACACACACACACACACACACACACACACACATGGTGCCTTCAGGGACCGTCAGACTTCAGACACACACAGTGGTGCGTGATCCTTTTCATATGGACAGATCAAACTGGTTCAGACATTAATTACATTATCAGGTGGAAGACATGTGTGACTGGAGTAGAATACTCACCAAGCATATAGTTAACCCATAACGACCCAAAGATACTTCTATGGCACTTCCAAAATATATGCTTCTCTATATTTGTTTTTTCTTTAGTGATACCACCATTTATTGCAATATTATTTTCTGCAGTTTGTCAATGAAAACGGGCTATTTTCCTATATTTAAGTTACTGACATATACATTTTCATAAAAACTCAGATTAAAGGTGCAGGTTATTTTATCAGAAACCGAATAAAAAAATTAAAATTTTCAGTCTAATCTATCATTAACTGAACATAAACCCAGTGTCTTCATCCACTGTTACTGATCCAACGGCATGGGATTTAGTGAAGAATTAATGTTGTAGAAAATGATGGTGTTTCCATGGTAACTACAGAGCTGTCATGATTTGCACTGGGCACCTCAACAGCTCTTCCTTTCCCTCATCTTTCACCTGGTTTGACTCGCATTGCACAGCTGTGGGACATGTATAATTAGCCTTATAATTATACATGTCCCAAGGCTCTGGGTCACAGTTGTGCAGCCGGGGTCATTTTTTGCCATCATGCCTCCATAACCTGAACATTTCTTCTCGTCATCCTGGAACTGATCCCCCAAAGGTTAGTGTTTGCTTTTTACCTCGGCCAGTGGACATAATGTAATCATTGGTGTTTGTTAGTTCGTCTGTCTGTCTGACTGTTCGCAACATAACTCAAAAAGTTATTGATGGATTTCCACAAAATTTTCAGAATGTCCAGAATGACAAAAGCAACAAGTGATTAGATTTTGGGGGTGATTCAGATCACCGTCTAGATCCAGGATTTTAAAAAATTATTCTTTACTTTTGGGAGATGGGGCCTGTTTGACAGAAATAGTTCTAACTTATTATATAATACTAGCAGAGGTCTGTGTTCTCAGACTGCTTTAATAGTCCATTATTAAATCTCTTTCTCCCTTCAGCACCGTGCACCTGAGTCCTTCCTTTCACTACCCTCTTCCTGACAGAAGCTTCTGAACGTCCACATGGATCATACGTGATGACCATGAAAAGATGAAGAACTGTATTTTACACAATTATTTACATGTATTGATAGAATTAATGTATCAACAGGTCTTAAATATTTGTATTTTATTTGGGCTTTTATGGGTTAAACAGGTATTTGGTTGTACTGATACTGGAATTAAACCAGGACAAATTAGCTCAGATTGTTCTTTTATTTGATCAAGAATCAGGGGATAAACCCGAAGACAAAACAATCCAAAATAAAGTGGAACCACGTGAAACCTCTGGTCTGACTCTGAACCACACTGTAAAAAATTATATTTATTTATTATTCATTGACTTGGAATGTGTCTTGGAAGCAGAAGTCAGAAGCCAAAACTCTGGGTAGAAAACAGGAGGAGAACTGAGCCATTTTAAACCCCCTCCAGACGCTGGATTATGCAATAAGTACAGTTTACTACTGGCTATTAGATTATGTTTTTAAGAGTGGTTGATTCATATGGATTTTTTTTTTTAAATGGACGATAATTTTATTTTTCACTGTCAAATGAAAACAAAGGTCAGAAACTCATATTAAATTACAATACGAAAATAAAAGCAGTGACAGTTAAACTAATATGAACAAATGTAAACCTGCTGTTATTTTTATTTTTTCTGGTATTTTTCCCTTTTTTCTCTACTTTATTTTTTCTCTTTTCCCCCCTTTTTGTTACTTCTCCCCTTTCACTTTCCCTCTTCCTTTTTTCCTTTTCAAAATCTTTTTTACTATTTTTTCTTTTTCACTGACTGTTTTTTCTCTCCTTCCTTTTTAACTGTTCTTTTTTCTTCTTTTCTTCTTTCTCCTTTTGTGTTACTTCAACTTTTTCTGTTCGTTATTATTATTAATATTATTATTAACTTTTTTATTTTCCTCCTTTTTTCCTTTTCTGTCTGTGTCTTATATATCGGGCCTATATTTAATCATTAATCCTAATTTGACTTTAAAATTTTACATTAAAAATACTTTTTAACACTCCTTCCCCTCAGCTCTGCACTTTTTCTTATTTTGATGTCTCAACTGCAGTTTCACAAAGGTTTGGAGTGAAGCAAACCATGATGTAAGCCACGAGCAGAACCGTCACTGTGTCAATATTAAGGCTGTTATCGCACTGATCCGTGGGACATAATACTGAGGGAAAGACTAGTAGCAAATACACGAGTCAGCATTTCATTTGTCAAACTGTAACAAAGTTTTAAAAGTGGACAAAAAGTTTTCAGAAAACCTTACAATTTCACAAAATCTCAAATATTTACAGAATATATAAATCTCAAATGTATGGAAATTATCATTTTTATTGTTCAAAAGGTAGTAGTTGCATCAGTAAGACAAAATATTACTCTATTTTCTGAAAAAAAAAACCCAAAAAATGCACAAATAAATTTTTTTCTATGTAGAGTTTAATAGAATTCATTTTGGAAATATTAATTAAACCCAGTCACACTTTTTAAGAATGTAAAATGAGTTTGACACCCCTGGTCGAGTGTTTTCTTTGCTGATGGTTCTATAAAGTGGGGGTTTGGACATATTTTGGTGGTCTACCATGACATTTGTAACAGTAACATGGACTTAGATTTATGAAAGGTCAAAATAAAGGTCACATGATTTTAAATGGTCATAACTCCAAAAAGAGTGGTGATAAGTACTCTATTACTATTGTTGACCAATGGGAAACTACATTTAGGCTACAAAACGGCATCATAACATTTAACCTCAGGTGACCTTGAAACATCAAACCCATAGTCTCACGTTTTAAGAGGGTGGTAACATATTTGCAAGGGGTATGGTTTGTTGTGCCTGGCACCACTTGTTGACATTGACATGGATTCCATTAATTGTAGACAAATTAAACTGAATTTAAAAGGCTCATATTTTTCTAAACCAATTTTTATGTGTTTGTGGTTCATGTATTTGATCAGAAGCCATTGGAAGTGACAGCTGGAGGTAGGTATATCCCTGAACACCCCCAATTCTTAATGATGTCATGACATTAGGCATGTCCAGGTCATGACATTTCATTTTCTCTTGATATGAAGTCAATCAGATAAATAGACATGAACAAAAGAGTGCTTAGTGATTTTATACCTTTGAGAGCCCCCTTGTGACATATATAGAAATGGTAACTAGTCTAAAATCAAATCAGTTCTTCTTCTACATGATATTCACCGATATAGAAAACATAGAATTTCTAAACTCAATATTTTTCATCTTATCACGTTAACACGAAAGTATGAACACCTGATGAAACAAAAAAAAACACCTTAAAGCACTACAGCTTTAATATGTGGCAGCACTGCTGGGCCACTACAAAACATAACCACGTGCAATAGATAATATATGTACAAAAGCAAATCTATGTTCAAAGAGGGTGGACAGAATGCTGTGTCAGTAACACAGAGCATAAAGCAGCCGAAGTCCGACTCCAACAGCCACTGAAAAACTCGGTTCACTTGACGACATATTTGTTGCATATGTTTGCCCTACACCTGTCTGAAGTGTTCATGGCCAAACCAACCAGAGCAAAAAAGAAGCATGAGTGTGTCCAGTCAGTTCCCAATAACACCCCCCCCCCCTCCACCCCCTACAGAACAGTTTATCAAAACCACCTCCTCAGGGGTCAGACTTTGAAGTTGAAACATCCAAGTCCACCTATGACATCATCACATTCCTCCAGTCTCTGTGGTGATGTTTTGGAAGGAAGGCCCACAACCTCAACGCACAAAGTATCACAGAGTGCACGTTACCTGGCAACCATTTAAATGAAGCCTTGTAATTTTTGGCACCGACCCTTTCTGGTCAGGGAAGGAGCATGCAATCACTCTCACTAAAATGGACCTCCTCGACTGGATTCGTCGGATCAATCAGCTGGAGTCGAAGTTCAAGAGCACAACGTGTCAACTTCAATAGCTTCTCTTTAGGTTGAGCTCTAGATCAAGGTCATATACATGACTGATTGTGACTGATCTGCCCGCATACTCTGGCTGTGAGTAATAGTGGTGCTCCGACTGTGTGTGTGTGTGTGTGTCTGGGGTGGCAAAGGCAGCAACTGAAGGTCAGACTTGTGGCTGAACTGGAGTTAGTGGTGCAGGTTGGTGATTAGGGCAAAGGTCACCAAAAATTCAGACAGGTAAGGCTCCAGTGGTCTGACTGTTGTAAGCTGCTGTGAGACGAAGGGTAAATATTTAGTTTGGAGAAGGAGGGCTCATAAATTTGAAGAGATTTAACCCTTTTACCAGCCTTACATCCTAGTCCTGGGGCATAGATGACATTATTTTAATAACACCTATATATACAACTTCCACATGAATACACCTTCAGTTATCTCACATGAAATGAAGGCGGGCAAATGTATCTTTCAGAATATATATAAACCATTCTGAAGTGCAACAGGGACAAGAGGAAGAAAAGCTTGTTTTGCATCAAAACAAGAGAAATTTGACTTTGACTTTTGAAGGCTGTCATCTGATCAATCTAATCCAAGGATTTTTCTGAACGGAATAATAAGAGAACTGCACCCTCATACAATCAGCAAGTGCCCTTTGGCCAATGTGACAATTGAACCTTAACCCCATAGATGTGTTCACACACTCATACCACGGCCCATACCCGAGGACAAATGGACGTTACAGGGCTGAAACAGTAGGTGGTGATGTGGAGGGAATCTATCGCTATGGACCAAATGCAGACGGACATAAACCCTTACCTATCTGTTAGCCTGTTTGAGGAGAAGAGAAGAAGAATGACTGTCTTTGTCCCTGATATTGTGGTTCTGTAGATAAGGTGAACCTGTGCCACATGGATCAGAGGGGGGTCAATAGAGTGAGGTCTATGGTTGGACATGGACAAGGCTAACCAAAAAGGCCAACAAAAAACGAGGCAGGCCCAGATGTGGAGGCACACCCAGACGTGCGCACTCCCCACGCTGGAGTACTGAGGAGGAGAAAGAAAGAAACACCCCACAGGCCCTCGATTAAATAGGAAAGGTGATGCCTGACTAATTAAGTTTGAACATACAAAAATCTGAGCAATTACTACAGTAGGCAGAAATGATCAATCTAGAAAAATGCAATCAACTTGGCAAAAATATTGACAAAGTTATTCATCAAAAATAGACAAAATAGACAAAGCCTGAAAGAGGGAACAATATAGAAAAACAGTGCACAGCACCTATTACCTACCAAATACAGCTTTATACAGCCCTGCTTTCACAATAAATTAAGGCAAGGGAGATAAAAAAAAAACAAAAAAAAAAACTAGATGTACTGGTGTTTTTAAGTCTTTTTATCTGTCAAATAAACAGGAAAAATTAGTGTTTCAGTCCAAACTATTTAACTTTACAAAGAGCACATTCTTTTTTCTGTTATCCAAACAGTTAAAGAACAGCTGGAGTTTTAATTTGGTAAAGGTATTTTTCAAGCGTTTTAAGCGAAATCACCCTGGAATGATACAAGTTAAACCAATCACTTGGAACTTCGTTGTTGCAATCAACACTAGAGGTGAGTTGATGGGTGAACAGAGCAGAGGTACGGTCTAAACAACACTGGTTCATGGAGCAAAAACAGCCCAAGAATAGCAAAAGCAGATGCACATAACGTCTTCTGTCAGACATTGTTTGTGAGTCCAGTTCCAAAGTTACTGTTGGAATAATAATCCTGTCACCTCCTTTCCATTAGACTAAACTGGATAAACCCTTCTGTCCAATCAAACTGTTCCAACTCAGCAACTACAGCTTCATTGTCGCTGTTCTCACAGGAAAAAACAGACACACTCAACCTTGTCCACATATGCTGAAAGAGATTAAGTGGAGAATGGGACTTTTTTCCCCTTTTTCTGTAGGTATCTGTACTTTACTTGATTATTTATATTTCTTCTTAAGTTCTTTACTTTTACTCCCTACATTTTTGAATATCTGTACTTTCTATACTCCGTACATTTTCAGAATATAGACTTGTTACTTTTTCAAACTAAATGGATGTGATGCAATTAAAAATAAGAAGGTGAAGAGGGTCCAGAGTCCAGAACCGGGTCAGTACCAAAGTCCTACATGGGTCAGTACCAGTCCTGCACCAAGAGTGGTACCAGAGTCCTGTACAGAGTCAGTACCAAAGTCCTGTAGAGGTCCACTTTGTTTAAACTTTCCAAGCTTCTTTTTCTTTTTTTTCACATCCTTTTCCACTATCCACTTGCATTTAATTTAATTAAATGTTTTATTTATTTATTTTACCCATCCCCATGTTTTTGTGGGTTAGGTACCAGACCTGGTGCAGAACTCGGGTCAGTACCATTCACTTTAGAATGACAAAATGGAAACTTTTTAGATTTTTCTTGTTTCATTTGTGGAAAAAATGCAATTTGACTTTTTACTATTGTGCTTCATTACAATTCAGAAGTTGTACTTTTACTTAAGCAAATGAGTTAAATCAATTCTTCTACTTTTACGGCGGTATTTTTTCACACAAGTAGCTGTACTTCTACTCAAGTACAGAATATGAGTACTCTTACCACATCTGATTAAAAGCATGTAGCTGTCCTTCAATTGTATTTTCAGCATAAAATATACCTTCTGAGGTGAGTAAACAGTAAATATGTTGTACGTTATGGGAGAAGCAACAACAAAACAACCATAACAAAATATTAGCCTTACTCAGAGGAAGTACTCAGCTAGAATTAGCCCAGTTCACCACTGACCAACAGTGTCATAGGCCATAAAAAATCATAATAACAGTTCCAAGAACCTGGAAACAGAACAGAACTAAGCACGGCAAAAATAAGAAACACTACATTAACAAGGATTAAAGATGGTTTCATTAAACCATATGATATCAGGGGAACGTAAGGCTATGATTGAGCGTATGAGTATTCTGATTGCCCTGTTTGTTTAGTTTTAATCTTTTTTTGTTTTGTTTTAGGTTTTTTTGGCTGCTTTTTCCTTCTCCCTCAAAAGGCCACAGTGTTCTTAATCTGTGCTGCCTGGTTAAATAAAGTAAATAAAATAAAATGATGATTACACACCAACTCATCAACCAGCTATTTTATGACACTGTTGTTAGCAAACTTGTCTGATTATTTAATCTGGCAGTAGTAAATGACCACATTGTAAAATAAAAAAGGAGCTCAAACGCAGAAAAGTATGACATGTGTCCTGTACAATTACATTTTCTACCATTCCCTTAGAGCCTTTCATATCCAGACGTTTTTAATAAGACATCAGAGTTTTGACAGCCACATGTGTGGATCTGGAGAACTAGAGATGGGTGTCATAATTTCATAACAATATTGTTTTTGATTCATTTTCTAGATAAAAGTTCAAACTATGAACACAATTATGTTGCCTTCATGTGCTGTAGAGAAGATGATCCTTTCCACATGTACATTTCAAAAGACCAGCACGTTGTGTTCAAGTGCTTTTGGTGTCATAGCAAGATAAAAAATGTCTGACACTCAATTTATTGTAACCTGCTACATAACAGTTTTGAATGTATTAATTCATCTGCTACAGCATGTTACAGCAATTCCTCAGTTAAATACACAAGTCTCCAAGACTTTGCACCTGTTGACATTTGTGCAAGTGATCTAAGTAAATCAGCAGCAAACCATGTTTCAAATCCACACAAACAACTCTAGATTGTTCACACAATTTAGCACGCACAAACTGGGATCTTAGTAGATCTAACCCAGAGTGCAATTTGTGAGAAAACGTAAATGTGGAGGTGGTGAAAATACCTGCAGTAGGCAAGTAGTAGGTGAAGAGTCATTTTGTCTTCACGAAAAAAAAATAAATACAAAAAAATAAATATATACAGTGGTACCTCAACCTACGAAATTAATTCGTTCCAGAAGTGTTTTCGTACCATGAACTTTTCATAGAGTCGCATTTTTTATATAAAAGGCCTGATTCATTCCAAGGCCCCTAATACTACCCCTTAAAACACTTCAAAAATGATTTTAAAAAATTAGCAATTTTGTATGAAATATGTGTTAAAAGTAAAACTAAATGTAGATTTAGATTTAATTTATTGGTCTCAGTGGGGAAATTTCTCTGCACTGACTGAGTATTAAACATTAAGCCATTCAAATGAACAAGACATGCCAATCATTTCCACACCATTGTGGCTGCTTCAATGGTCACTTCACACAATGTTTGTTGACGGATGTCCGGTAAAAAATCGATCCAAAGACAATTACCTTTGGTCCAAGGACACTTCGACATGTGGACAGCCAGAGCTGGGACACGAACCGCCGACCCTTCGGTCATTGGACAACCCGCTCTACCAACTGAGCCACAGCCAAAATTGTAGGAAAACCCTGTTGTTTAGAACGTCATAACATGTGACCAACAGTAACTCTTTCAGAACCATGGACAGCACCATTCACTCCTGTCACCTGTCAGTGTCCAATCTGAAAAACGTTTCTTCACAAAAACAAAACATGAAATTCTGGTGTTTTTATTGTTAATGTATGAAGGACCTTTAATGAAATCCACTTCAGACTGAACATAACCCAGCCCAGACTGGTTCATCTTCACTACATTATTTATCAGCTGTTATTGATATTAAAGTAGTCTGTTTTGTAAATTCTGCTTTTTGAACAGTTGGTATTCACTACACAAAAGGCAGTTGTGTGTTCGGATTATTGTTTCCTTTGCAGTGAACGTTGTTTTTATGATCATTATTATTATTATAATTTGCGGATTGGTTTCTGAGACACACATTCGACCAATGAGGACTTTCATGCAGCTCTACTTTACAGTTTATTTCTTTTCTTTTTTAGACAGTAGGACTACTCCAGAATGTCAAATTGCAAATCATCAAATCAACATTTTCAGTATTGTCATTGGTAATATATATATTGTCCACCTCTTCTGTGGACCCTGAAGGGTTAAAAAAATCTGAAAATTTTTAGGCTATATTGCCCAGTCTTAATCCCTTTGGAAAATGAACGCAAGACAAAAACTTTGTTTGAGCCACATCATGCAATGTATCATCTGTTTAAAATACTGATATAACACAAGTTGGTTCCAACTTCACCTCCTTTTTTAAGAAACAGGTGCCAAACCTGCTTTCCTACTGATTCCAACACCAGAACCAGCAGAGGAGGATCTGTCCTGTGAGCTGCTCAGACACCAACCACAAATGTATGGCTTTAAATCCATCAGGGAGAGACAAAGACACACCGATAATTTCAGGTCTGGATATTATTGGCCATATGCTGTTCTTATTCACTCCCAGATATCTGAGTGGAGAGAATGTGTTCTGAAGCCCTGAATGGAAGTCATTTTTATTCACAGCCATGATGATTTATCAAATGAGTCAAGTGAAAGCAGCCAAAATACAGAGAGAGTAATGTTTGTGAGGAGCCAAAACCAACCATTACCTCAAACTAAATCCGTCTAAGAGAATGGAATGTACACTTTGATCACCTAATTGGCTAATGTACTAATAATGGAAAATGTAGACGAGGGAACTGTGAGTGGACCTGCAGTTAGTGAGTTCAATCACAGCATAACATTGAATTCTCTTATACGATCACATTAATTTGTCTCTGAATTTTGATGAAAGAATAGAAGATCTTTCTTCCACATACATTGTCCCTACAGGTTTAAAAAAGTGAAATTTAAGACTTTTTAACCCTTAGGGCTTTGAAATGATACTGTTTTTATGTATGATATAAAATAAATGTTTACTATGTTCATGTATGGCATCTTTTTTTCCCAGGACAACTTCATTTAAATAATCTATTATTTTTCTATATCAACATAAAAGGCAAAAAACACACAAAACATATACAATTTAATACGGTGGTTATTAAATATGATATGAATATATTTTACCTAATTTTCAACAGCATAATTTCTACACCTGAAATTATGACAATTTAGTGATACATTTAATGACTCTTAGTATTCATATTTTTCAAAATATATACCAATTTTTCCCAGACTCTAAGTACAGTAAATTTTTGAGTATTTCCTTGACTTTTTTTTATTTATGAAATTTGGTAAAAAGTAATGAGGTTTAGATCCATGTACCACTAGTTAAACTCTTAAACAAAATTTATGATTGGAAATGTGATTTTTTTTTTACATGGACAGTTTTTGGAGGGACCAGTGACAGATTAGTGAAACCAAAACATCCAGACCAGACTCCAACGTTTAGATCCAAATCATTGACAACTCCTTTTGATATATACTGTTAATCCAGATGGACATTTATGAAGTTATTTTATTTATATGAATGGATATTATGTGTTACATGTGACCTAAATGCTGTCTTCTGGATATGTAATTATTATGGGTTTTGATGTCAGGTCATTTGCATTACTGACATTTTATTTCTGCATTGTTAAATGACTAAAGGTTAAGAAAACAATTTTTGTTTTCATTACTGACGACTGTAATGAAGAAGTCAGATACAGGATGTTCAGAGACTTTTAAGCAATTAAGTCTAAAGTGATGGAAAAGTATAAAATTTAAAGGCTGCTTAATACACTACAGTGTTTCTGCTGGACATTTTTTCAAATAATCACCATAACTTTAGACTTATTACACATATGTATAATATATATTATACATATATATAGAATATTATTCACTCACTTTCTAAAGCCACTTTATCCGCACTAGGGTCATGGGGGTCACTTGGAGCCTATCCCAGCTACCATATGGGTGAAGGCGGGGTATACCCTAGACATGTCCCCAGTTCATTGCAGGGTTGACATATTATATATAATAGGCCTGGACAAATGTCCTGTCCCTCAAATGAAAGTTTGGGAAGCTTTAAGAGGTAGGGAAGATAAATGAGCTTTAAGTTTTTCTTTCACTTCTGCAGAAGGCATGAACCACACCGCCACACCCCCATAGTATTAGAAGGTGGATGGAAACTGACACATGCACGGTTGCAGAACAAAACACAAGCGCATCAGAAAATCTTACTTAATTAGAATTACAAAATATGAATAGTGACAGTTAAACTAATAAATATTAACAAACCCAAACCTGCTGTTTTTTTTCCATTTTGTTCTCCTTTGTGGTTTTCTTTTTCTTCTCTATTTTTCTTCTTTTCCTTCCCCCTTTGTGTTACTTTCCCATTCTTTCTCTTATTTTTTTCCCTTTTCTCCTTTTTCTCTCCTTTTTTGTTCCTCCCCCATTTACTCTGTATTTTCCTGTTCTTTTTTGTTTTCCTCTTTTTTGTTACTTCCCTCTTTTTCTTTTTCTTCCCTTTTTGTTGTCTCCCCCCTTTCTATTTTTCTCTTCGTTTTTCCTTCATTTTTCTGTCCTTTTTGTTTTCTACCCATTTTCCTATGTTTTTCTCTCCTTTTTTGTTTCCTTCATCTGTCAGTAAATCATGGTAGGGAAAAAAAGAGCACATCATCTAACACAACAGGCCAATACCGATACAAAACAAAATTGGAAATATTGGCTCGATACATTGGCCGGCTGGTATATGGGTCTATCATTATTCAATACCACAGTAATACTCTGTTTGGATAAAGGTGCTTTATAGGCAGACGTTTGCGAGTTGTGGTCAGTGTTTGTAACCTCTTGACCCCTGACCCCTGACCCCTGTGGTTCATGCCTCTGGACTCGTGGCCATAACAAACAGAGCCCTGTGTTTACAAGCGGCTGGTATGTGCTGCGTCTGGGGGACTCACGCTCAAATTTCGGTCCCAGATCTGGATGGTACCGTCCTGGCAGCCGGCTGCGATCAGCTTCCCGTCACGGCTGTAGGTGCAGCATGTAGGGATGACCTTCTTCCCCTGGAAAGAGCGCGGTTTGAACACCGACTTATGCTTCTTCTCTGAGTTCAGATCCCACGTGCGCACCGTGCTGTGAACAGATAGAGAATATAATTTGTTATCATCCAGCCGTCATGAGTCCCAAAGTATGTGTCCATGAAAGCAGACTGACCCATAAACCCCTCCCCCCGCTGTGATATCATGCAGACAGACACCATGCTCAGGTCACAGCAGTGAAGTAGATCAGTGTGACAGGCATGTCCTAACACCCTGACAGTCTTTAATATATCTGTTGAAGACTAGGGATAGAGCGATATTAGAGATGCAAATTATCGATTAATTCATTAATCATTAGTTGGTTGACCTTATCAATCAATTAGTGATTAATAGACAAGCAGTGATTTTCCTGAGAACTTGAATTTCTCAGGATTTCAACAGTGTCTACAAGAATAAAAGCTAAATATGGTTTATATACTTTGTGAAAAAAGCATGTCATATTTCTTAATGATGGATTTATTGAACCATTGGAAATAGTTCTGGTAATGACATTTATGGAGTAGAACTAAAGACATTCTGCAGAGAAACTCAAAATAAATGGATCTGAAGAGGGCCAGTTTAAAAGAAATGGGCATTTATGCCTTTTTTTCCTGACATAGAGGAATAAGATTTGTGTGTGAGGGAGACTTGGCCTCTGGCACGTACTTCAGCAGCAGTGGAGGGTTGGGTCGCTCAGTATCATGCATTGGTTTCTGTAAGTTTTAATTTTATGGGGTCATATGGTAGTGCTGTCTGAGCCCCTACAGAACCAAAAGTTTAGTCTTGCGACATCACAAAAAATTACTGAGTATTTTTTCCATAATCAAAGGTATTTTACTAAAAAAAAGAGTAAATTTGACTATATTGAATTCTGAAAGCTCTACGCTAAGAGTAGCTTTGACTCTTTTTAGAGAGGGACCAAATGTTATCCGAGTAAAATTTTCTGCAATTTCAGTGAATTTTACTCAGCATTTCCACTGGTACAGGTTTGCAACCTTCACAGTAAATTTGACTGCTGAGCTTCACCATGTCCTGAAAGCCATTCTAACTGGATCCGGTTCTATGACTACCTGGACACAGAGTCGCAGCACGGACCAGCTAGCAGCCTGCGGACAGGTGGAACCCCCCCCCCCCAATATTCAACAACAGCAATGAAAATGAGTTTAGTAGCAATTCCCCTTAATATCAACACAAACCATCGTGAAGAAGGGCAATGCACTGACAATTAATATAATTTACTTGCACAAATTCTCATCGACAATTAATCGATAACCCATTAATTCCCTATATGATATAAGAGGATAATATTTCTGTTTTTTCCCAGTATCTGTATGGGTCTGTTATGTTGGCTGTTGGGTTGTTTTTTCCCTGCCATGATTTACTGACAGGTGAAGGAAAAAGAAGAAAAAAAGAAGAGAAATGGGGAAAAGTAACAAAAAAGGGGAAACGAAAAGACAAAAGGAGAAAAAAGAAATGAGAGATTACACGAAAAAATAAAAGACAAAAAAGAGGAGGGACGGGAGGACAAAATGAAAAGCAGAGAAAACAAAGGAAAAAATCTATTTTAAAAAATGAAAGAAAAAGGGGGATAAAGTAAAAAAAAATTGGGAAAAATGAGGGGGGAAAAAGGAGAAACGGGGCAGAAAAGAACAAAAAATTAAAATAGAGAAAAAAGAACAAAAGGGAAAAAGCAGGTTGATCATATTTATTAGTTTAACTGTCACTCTTATTATTTATAATTGTAATAAAAAAAAAAAAATTCTGACATTTGTAAAAAAAAAAATAAAAAATAAAAATAATAATAAAAATAAAAATAATCTGTATCGGGTGCAGACAGGATATTGTAAAAGAAAATCGATATTGACTCAAAAAAAAAATTACCTGTACTGGTCGATCATTCATTAAAGTATGCGTCCATGAAAGCAGACAGGCCCATAAACTCCTCCCCCTGCTGTGATACTTGTGAATCATGCAGACAGACACCATGCTCAGGTCACAGCAGTGAAGTAGATCAGTGTGACAGGCATGTCCTGAAACAGCTATGGAATCCTGACAGTCTTTTATACATCTGCTGTCGGTGCTAGTGATCGACCCATATGGATTTTTTTGGGATCTGATATCAGTACAGATTTTCTTTTAGCCGATGTTTCTAACTTGCAGTCAATACTGATTTTTTTTTTCTCTGTCAAATGAAAACAAATGTCATAAAATGTTCTTTAATTACAATTAGAATATTTAAATAGTGACAGTTAAAATAATACATATGACCAAACGTACATCTGCTGGGTTTTTTTTTCCCATTTTTTCTTCTCTCTACTTTCTTTATTTTCCTTTTGTTCCTTCTTTTTCCCTTTTTTATCCCCCCCTTTTTTAACTTTATTTTATTTCTTTTTTTTCTAATTCCCTTCCATTTTTCCTCTCCATTTTGTTCTCCGCCTACTTTTCCTCTTCTTGTTCCTTTCCCCCTTTTTTCCTTTTCTTATTTCTTTACTTTTTCCTTTTCTGTTTGATCCCCCCTAGCTCTTATTTAATTTTTTTTTACCTTCTTTTTCCTTTTTGTTTTCCCCGCTTCTTTCATTTTTTCCCTCTTCTTTTCTTTGTGACAAATTGTACCAGTTCAACTCATTTATTTCTAGACAACAAAAAAACCTCAGTGTGGACAGCAGTATCTCCAAGAACACAGAAGTTCCATGAATTTTTCCTTCATTTTTCTCTCTGGTTTTGTTTTCTCCTCTCTTTTTCCTTTCATTTTCTCTCCTTTTTTGCCCCCTCCCCCTTTTTTTTTCTTCTTTTTCTACCTCATTTTTCTTCACCTGTCAGCAAATCACGGCAGGGAAAGAAGAACATATTGGCTAATGCAACAGACCAAACACAGATAAAAGATTTTTAAAAAAGGAAAAATGTGCCCAATATATCGACCCCTTGCTGTGAATCATGCAGACAGACAGTGTGCTCAGGTCACAGCAGTGAAGTAGATTAGTGTGACAGGCATGTTCTGAAATCCTGACAGTCTTTTATCCATCTGCTGAATACATTTACAAACCTGTGGTCCAGTTGTATGAAGTTGGACAGCTTCATTATTACACTAGTTGCTTTTCCATTGATGCTCAAATTGCACAAATATAACCACCTCTTTCCAGTGCAAAACCTTTTAATCGAAAAACAAAGGTTTTGTCGAAATTGTCATTTTCCCACAAAAAAAAACAACTCTTTTATGTACAAGTTGTATTCATGTAATTTGAGGGTCAATGGAAAAGAGACTCCAGGAAACACCACATACAATACAGGGTTCCCACTCATTTCATTTTAACATTTAAACAGAAGGAAATAGAACTTTTATTTGTCATTTGTTTATTTCTAGTAACTGTTATGTGTGGTTTTTATGTCAGACCCATTAAAATAATTAACTCTCAAAAGCTTGAAATCATTAACAGAAAATTCCAATTCTTTAACCCATCATTAATCCTATCAATATACGCATGTAAATGATTGGTGTAAAATGTAGTTTGTCATCTTTTCATGGTCATCAGATATGACCCATTTGGACGTTTAGAGGCTCTGTAGTGAAAATAGAAAGGCCATCATCTTCTACAGTATAACACTGATTCACCAGTAAAACCCATGGAACTGGATCAAAGACAGTGGGTGTAGACACTTGTTTTTATGTTCAGTTAATAATAGACTTTTCAAAGTCACTTTGTATATATTTTTTTCTTTTTTGATATAATTACCTTGATTTTACACTGAACTTTTATGAATATCTGCATTTCAGTTACTTAAACATGGGAAAATGATTTCAATTGGGGAAAAAATGCTAATTCAGAAGATAATATTATAATAAATGGTTACACTGGGTTTTTATGGATTGAACTGGAGTCTTTGTATTATTATTTTCCATGTACGAGTTTCAGTTTTGTATCGTATTTGATCCATCAGGTCTTGATGCTCAAATATTATTATTCTTGAACAAACATAAATATTATAGAACACAAACATGTCTAATAAACAGTTTCTCTTCTTAATGGTCCCACTTCTTCGTCCTTCCTCATTAATGTCAGTCTTATAGTGCCACTAAAGGCTATTTTTAGAACATAACACCCACAATAAAATGAGGGATCACTTTACATTATGTTTTAAAGACGAAAGGCATCACACTGAACATGTAGAGGGATTCAAAACACACGCATCACATATAATACATTTGCCCTTATACGGTTAATAAAGGAAAATATTTTGAAGCAACCAATATTTAATTTGTTCCACTTGAAACCTTAAAATTGCAGGATAATGTATATATTAAAATACTATATATATAATATTATAAAGTAAAAAATAATATTGTTCCAGATAGCATTCAAAATGCCATTAAATTAAGAGAAAGTGTAATTTCAGAGGTATGTATATTAATGACTGAACTAAAAGAGGACAAATGATTGGATTTGGGTTGTGGATGTGAAATAAACTCATTCATTCCTTTTACCTGCTCTATTAAGGATGTCTGTTTTGTTTAAAAAGTTCTGAGCTACATTCAAGAAACTCATCTGACTCAAAACAGGTGTCACTATTTCAGGACACTTTGAATTTCAAAGCAGAGTACACGATGATCTGAGAAGACCAAACTGTTTACATTAAAACAAGGTGGAGCAGTTCACCTTTGACCCCTGTGGTATGACTTTGAGTCTAGGGGTTTCTCAAACTACTCTTATCAATGTACCCCATTATTTTTTAATTTTTTTTTAGATCTAATAAGCCTTTTGGTCATTTTTGCTTTCCTCCATCAATCAAAAACAGACTGCAAGGAGAAGAACAAAAAAAAATATGTAAAAATAAATTAAGTAGAAACTGACAGACAAGACCACAACTAAAAAAAATGCAAACGCCATTTTCCAGTTTGTAAATAGTATGTACTGTAATCTCAATAGGACATGAAGGCGGCATAAAACATTTGCAAAAATCAGATATCGAGTTCATGAAAATATGTCAAAAACAACTTTGACCCAGTGCTCTTTTGTAGCTCCGCTCCTTTTATTCAAATATAGCCAGTTACACCAAGTTGTGATCTATTATGTTTCAAGAACTACAGGGTCAAGTTAGGGTTCCTCCATTCAATAATTACTTGATGGATTAATTACAATGCAAGATCACAGGTATAAAAGTAAGTAGGTGCTTACTAGTAGGTCATACTCATCGTCTGGGTGTGGGTTGCAGTGTCAGCAGCCTCAGCAGCAGACAAACAGACCATAATAGTTTCCTACCAGTGTCATACCTCCAGCACCACTGTTCACTACTAAAGTGAATACAACACTGCACGGTCCTGGACCAGATCGCGTAACCAATGGGGTAAAGTGCAAAAATGCAGGGACAGGTAAAAAAAAAATAAAACTAAAATACAGGGGCACAGGTAAAGTTAAACAAAGTGCAGGCAGGTAGCAGACACAGAAATGAAACTAGAAAAGCACTTTGAGAACGCAAACCTCCGCCACAGACCTACCCCCTTTGAATCTATGATGAATCTATGTCTCTATTTTAATTAATGTATCTTTATCATTTTAATTTTCTTCTGTTCTGTTTCTGTTTTTGTGTAAAGCACCTTGAATTGTCCTGTACATGAAGTGTGCAGTGACCGTCAAGCAGGTTATGCTTTTGCTAGAGTTTGGTTGTCTGTCTGTCTGTCTGTTAATTAGCAAGATAACTCAAAAAGTATGGACGGATCTTGATGAAATTTACAGGGTAGGTTGGTAACGGGGACATCTAGAAATGAATTGTTTGGTGGGGATCCAGACGAGATTCTGGATCACTTTGACATTTTACACTGCTGTAAATGGAGAATAAATTTCAAAGTGATCCTGAATCCAGGATCTCTTCTGGATCACCACCAATATTTAATAATCATTTGTTTCTTGTGACACTCCCAACACATCCTTTAAATTTCTTCAAGATCCGTCCATAACTTTTTGAGTTATCTTGCTAATTATCAGACAAACAGACAGAGAGAAAAACTCTGGCAAAAACATAACCTCCTTGGCACAAGTAAAAATAACAGCAGATTCATGAATGAAACGATGGAACCGTGGTTGAACCACAGGTGGTGTGTTTTATTTTGAAGGAGCCATATCCAGTCACCGATGACACCGAGCAGAATTGATGGTGTGTGTTTTAGCAAAAAATAAAGCTCTTAAAAGTGAGTTATTAAGTAGACAATGTGTTTAATCACAGTTGTGGGTGTAATGTACGTGAGTACGAGTGGGTTTGTAAAGTGGACCGGTGCAGGACTCTGTAACACCTGTACCTTTGTCACATGACTCTATGTCAGTTCACCTGTACTAGACCATCAACCTGTGCAGTTGATGGTGAGTCTGAATATTAATCAGTCATTGTCAACTCCTGTTTCATTGTTTAGTTGACTTTAGTTGAAATTAGATGCTACTTTGCTATTGCAAGCTGTCAAAGCAACGGAGTCTGCTTTTTTTTTTTTTCATAAGCCTAATAAATGTGATGTACTCATAAAGAGTGAAAAAATATGTGATGGAGGATGAGTATTATCAGCCAGCAGGAACTACCGTTACTGTATCACTGAAATGTTTTAGAACATTAAATACCACTAAATATGACTCATCAAAAATTTAATTTGAAATGACGGATAATAATGTGTCATGTGAAAGAATTTTTATGACAAAATGAGGCAATAAAAATGTCTGGCGCAACCTCTGTTTTATTTATATAGCACTTTTAACAGATAAAATCACAAACTGTTTCACTGTTTAGTATAAAATGGTAATAAAAGCTTAATATAAAACAAATAAAATGTGAGACAGACAAACACAATAATAAAAACAAGCCCATAAAACATCAACCTGGACTAAATGCTTGCCTAAAAAGATATGCTCTGAGCTCCTTCATACAGGAGTCAATTGACTTGACGCTTCATAGACTAATGCTGCCAAATGGATCAAAGGTGAAGTGTAAGATGTTTTCCTGGAGCATTTTATTTTTTTTACCATGTTGCTTACAATCCCCTTCACACCCAGATTACAACCAATTAATTAAATGCTCTAACATGGTAAATGGACTGTACTTAGATAGCACATTTTATGCACCAGTAGGTGCCCCAAGCACTTCACAATTCCACACACACACACACAGTCATACACCAGTAGACAGCTGCTGCCGATAAACTGGGTGCAATTCAGGGTTCAGTGTCTTGCTCAAGGACACTTCGACATGTGGACAGCCAGAGCCGAGACACAAACTCTCGACTCTTCGATCATTGGGCGACCCGCTCTACCAACTGAGCCATAGTTGCCCCACATAACAATACAAGCCTGTGGAATGGAGAGGAGCGGAAAAAAACACAATCCAATCATTTTGAGCACCCACTACAAGTGACTGTCTATCAAAATAACTGCCAATGTCATTCCCCCGTCTGTTCTTACCACTCCTGCATGAATCGTGCATGCTCAGAGATTTAGAGCACTAGTACAAGAAATAAAACTAGAGCTTGGCTAGTTATATTAACAATAGTAGGATGTAAAGTTCACTGAAAAAGTGCTCAGTCACTACCATAAATCAGTAGTAAATCTAATGTTAGTCAGAAAGGTATGAATGAGCCTGTTCTGTAAGAGGGGAGTTGGGGGAGATTAGATGAGGTACGTATGGATGGGAGTTCAAGGCGAATCGTTTCTGTGCAGCGTGCGTGAACCCTCAGGAACATTACATGTGCCAGTATTGTGGAGGCGTGGTTCCAGGGGGATGTCTGGAGAAAGGGATTGGGACTTTTGAAGTGTGCATTTTCTAAATGTAGCTCCTGGAACTGTTTTTCTAAGATCTCATTCCCACCTTTAAGTAGAAACTAAGAGAAGACCACAACTCAAAAGACCACCAAAAATAAACTACACATTCTTCATTTTATAGAGTGAAAGATGCAACTCCATCTAACAGTGTTTACCGAGACAGACTAAGAATCTCCAAACTCGTGCCCACTTTAGTGAGCATCCTGACCTCTGGGGTCACAGGGTCAACAAAGGAGTATAAACAGACAGACAGGACTGCTACTCATGACCAGGCCAGGATTCTTCTTCCCAGCAACAAAGTCACAGACCCACACACTCGACTGTGTTTGGATAAGTCCAACAATGTGATACAAATGCCAGTGGAAGACATACGGCTGGAGTGAGAACTGGTAAAGGTCAAATAAAACTGGGTTTGATTCATCGTTGTGTTTAAATGCACATAAACCAACGCTGCCACTAAATCACTGGTGGAAGTAAGAAAAGGGTGCACGCGCACAAAAGGGTCGGAGCAATAGAGCGGACAGCGACAAAGTGTTTACATGTTGTATACGTGCCGCTGAAAAAGCCTGATATCCATGGACCATGTGATAGATGGGTTCACCTGCCACTTCATGCAGACGTCTCCATTTTGTTTAGGCGTCTGTCAGGCCAATAAAGACAACATAACCTTTAGCGTCACATACAAAACCTGGAATGCTATTTATTGTAAGGGCTCTTTTCAAAACATGGCACTAGTGGTTGTTAAGAGGGATGGAGCAGGGGGGGCAGGTTTAGCCCACCAGTGTGGATCAGAGCGGGAATCCAGGGGAAGACTGCACATGCTCACAAACACCAAACCAGTCTGGAATACTGCAGTCTGGAATACTGCAGCCTGGAATACCACTGTGCAGATTTACTCAAACATCTCCGTTTTATCCCAACTAAATAAAGAAAAGAAATAAAGTCCCAAACTACAGTTGGACCTAATTTAATGTTTCTGAACCAACCCCTGGACCAGGCATGGGCAAACTATTCCACAAAGGGCCAGTGTGGCTGCAGGTTTTTGTTCCAACCAACCAAGAGTTCACAGTTTGACCAATCAATTCTCTGAAAACCCAGATCAGTTGATTAATTGAATCAAGTCTGGTGTGCTGCTGCTTGGTTGGAACAAAAACCTGCAGCCACACCGGCCCTTTAGGAATGGTTTGCCCATCCCTGCCCTAGACAATACCTCTGTCCTTACAGGCTTGAGCTGTAGGCAGAGGCATGATGGGTAATCACTCCATTCACCTTGCTTCTCACACCCATCACTCTGGAAAAGGTTGAATCCTGTTCAAGATCCTAATCCTACCCATGTAAACATATACAACTGATATTTTTTTACACCTTTGGTAATGAATGAACAATATTTTTGCTCTTCAACGCAACTAAAACATTTGCAAAAGTCAGAAATTATGTTAATAAAAACATGTCAAAAACAAGTAGTTCCAGGCACAATAAACCCTGTCCCTCCCAAATGTTTTACCTGAATTTCCCTATCGCTTATCATTGTGAAAACAAGTTTTGGTGACCTTGACCTTTGACCTACAATCACCAAATTTTAATGTGATCTATTCTGGACCCTATCCTGCCCCTATCCTGAAAATTTCATCAAAATTGGTCCAGTAGTTTTGGTTTAAAGTTGCTGATACAAAAAAAATAAATAAATAAAAATAAAAATAAAAACATTACCTTCTCCTTCCCCTTGGTGGGCAGGGTAACAAATCTGACCCTGTGTTCTTCTGCAGCTCCACCTCTTTTATCCAATTATAGTGAGTTAAACCAAATTCTAAACTACAGTGGTTCAACAACCACAAGGTGCATCCACTAAATACTCAAGTGATCATTCCCAATGTAAGATCTTGGGTGTAAAAATGACACACATTCCATTTACAGTCACATCTAAGCCCAGGATGTAATTGGGGTTTCCCAGAAATCCCAGTGTACATGCATGACAAAAGAATCATATCATTGAGTGAAGTATGTTCGACTCCCAGACATGACGTGGCGCTATACACCCTTTGACGTTGGCATTCTTCCAGTTAGCACCATTGATAAAGAACAATTAGTAAACAAAGGCATCAGATATGAAGCAGACGTAGTAGGAGGACAACAACACAGAGTGCCAATATGGACGACAACGATGCCACAGCGCAGGACATTTGGTTTAAAACACTGTTCCTGTTACATGTAAGATGTAACATCAACATTTTAAGTATTCTTCTTTGTTGTTCTTCTTCTTCTCCTCTGGTCACTTCCTGAAGGGGGTGTGTCCAGCCCAGTCAATAGTTGGGCTATAGATGTCGGAGAAGCTGGAATTTGAACCACATTATCTGGCACCAATAGTCCAATTACAAAATGTCCAGTTGGGTTCCACTGCTCCTCCATGTTGAGAGGAGCCAGTTGAGGTGGCTCAGGCATTTAGTGAGGATGCCTCATGGATGTCTCCCTGGTGAGGGGTTTTTGGCATGTCCATCCAGGAGCAGACCTTGGGGCTGACCCAGGATATCTTTTGGCTGGCCTGGGAACACATTCAGATTCCCCTGGAAGAGCTGGTGGAAGTGGCTGGGCAGAGGGAAGTCTAGGTTTCACTGCTGAGGCTGCTGCCCCTGTGACCCGGATAAGTGGGAGACGACCAGTCACGAGTAGTTGGGTTCAACTACAGTTCAACTAAGGTGTGGACGTGGCTTTGAAAGTTGAATTTCTCTAAATGCGTCTAAATGTACCGACTAAGGAAGAAAGTTCCAATCACTGGACAACGTGTTGAACTAGAACAGTTTATTCCACTGTACAATATCTAATGAGGTGGTTGTTTTGGAAAAGAAAGAGGGGGGCATAAAGAAAGACGGACGGAAGTGTTTCTTCTTTGAAAACCTTGTTTTCCCTTCAATCAGCAGCCCCTTTTTCCTGCTCAAATGCTTCAGACACAGAGGGGTGAATGTAATAAAATGAGACCCATACATCATCAGTCATGCATGTAGGCTTTATGAGGAAGCCCAGTCTGTTGTTCGCACATCAACCCGAGGAGTGACAACTCCCCAGGCCCCAGATTTTATCTATCAGCCAGGTTATAGGCCCGCTATGGGGTGATGGTTGCTAGGATCACTTTCCCAGATGACAAGATAAGGCCAAAGAAAGGCATATACCGTTGTTTACTGGCTGGATCCCAGTGATGGGGACAGGCTGTGCTGCCTGATGAGTGCTTGACTGACTAACTGGGACTCTGTTATGAAAAAGGGGGATTAGAAGGAGAGGATGGTCTGTCGTCCATCACGGCTGAGCAAGATAAAGTGAGGGAATAGCATAGAGGTTTAGGGGGGGTATACACAGTACAACAGTCATGCATGGAAAGAAAAGAAGAGGCACTGTGGTCTAAAGCATTATGGGTACTCTGACATACTAATTCAAGGAACTTCACAACATCATTAGTGCACTTCCAAACTAGAAGATCATGCATAAAAAGCCCTAATAGGGAAAAACAGGCTACACAGTCCTAGTGCAAAATAACTAGAATAAGTCAAAAACACAGACTTAACCAAGTGTATCCTGAGCACAAGGATCTGTACTCAGATAATACAAAGGAAAACTAACAGACAGTGTTATTAAACACTAAAGATCTAGAAGGTTCAGTTCAAAAATAAGGGGAAAAAAAATACACGTTTGTCAAAAAAAAAAAAAAAAAAGGATAAATGTACTTATACATCGGGCATGTGCATTCCTGGGCAAGATATGGAACACTTACGCTGTAAAGCAGGAGACAAGGCGGGAGATGTGCTGGACTGTGGATGAACCTGATGTGTCAAATGGTGTGAAGCGCCCCAACACGCTCACACTCTCCTCCATCTTCAGTCCTCGTCTCCATAATGTCACACACATAATACCTCACATGTGCTTTAAACTTCAACAATATAAAGTAGGACGTTGTTTAACATTTGGTTGAGAGAATCCAAAACTCCATGCCCACAAGATGATATTTTGTGGCCCAGCTACTTGACATCACATTTTAGCATTAGTGCCGCCCAAATGTAGTTCACACATGTAATTTTTTGCCAAGTCTTGCCTCACTTTTATTTAATTTATTTTTTTATCACTTATGAGCTACCATAGATAGTCTGGTGACAGCTTCCAGCAGCATTTGATGTCAATGGTTGTCAAGCAACCATCTATGAAGGGTTGGGTAGCTTAATAAGACTACTACTATAGTATGAATAATATACATTTAGTATGAATACTGCACATAGTATGAATCTTATGCTGCATGTCCACTGGTATTGGCTTGGCTCAATCTTTTTGCATTTCCATTATGAAAAAGGACCCAGAATCTGGTAGCAGGCCAGTACTAGTTTTTGATATCACCTCCACCCAGATCCCCAACAATACTAAAAGGTGACATACACTTCCTGGTAAAAAAAATAAAATAATAAAAAGTCAGACATGTAATAGTCCTCTGCATCATCTTTAGTTTCAAATACAGGACATTTACACTGGATTTAACTAGGTAAATAGTTCACATCACTGCAGTGGTTAATAATGTTTCAACTGTAACATATTATTTAATCTGATGCAGTAAGTATCCTCTCATGTCTCTAATGTCCTAAAGACTGGACATCACCAGAATTGATCAGGGCCATCAGACTTTTGATGAAATACTTCAGGAAGCATAAACATATCATTTTCACACATGAATTGGCCTCCAAAAAGTACTCAAAAATAAATGCAACTATGGATGGAAAAAATATTAACGTTATTGTGACACTACGTAAGTATTATGTGGCAAAAAAAAAAAGATTTGAAAGTAAATGTCTCCTGTAATCAAAAGGTGGTGCAGTGAAATATTGCATGTGACCATTTTTTTGGCTGGAGAAGTATGTAAGCCCTGGTCAGACAGTTGTCTCTGTGACCCGCCGGTTTACAACATACAGATGTGGGAGTTGACAGTAAATATAGCGGCACATTAATCCACATGATGACAGCCCATAATACTACACTATGCATCATTCCCTTCTTTCTTGAGCCTGTTTGCCAATTAATATAGATTAAACATGAATATTCAATCATGATGAACTAAAATGAATCCAAGGCAACCCTGTGATTAATCTGAATAAAAAAATGCAATCCTTTGACAGCTCTAGTATAAATCTATTCCACTATTAGTTGATTCAAATTGGTTTGTTTCCTGGGTGGTGTAACAGCCTGGCCTGACATCTCCGTATCTGTTTGCATCCAGCTGCAGCTCTAACAGCTGGCCACAGTGAAGGGAATCCCTGGCATCCAAACCTCCTGGAATAATATCTCAAACTGTGCATGTGAGCGTGCACATGTGGTTGTGAGTCTGAAAACCCAACTACACCAACATGTGGCTTCCATTAGAAAGTCTCCATATGTCCCATCCTTCCCAAAACTGGCTTCATTTTCAGGAACAAAATGAGCACAACATGAATATTAGACTGTTATTTAAGGGCAACATAAAATGAAAACATAGACTCTATAAATCTGCAGCGTCACATCCTGGAACATTCTACCTTACATGTGATGTTGGTTACAATGACAGACCCATATATCAGCCAACATATTGGGTCGATATTTCTGTTTTTTTTTTTCTTGTATCGGTATGGAACTGTTGCGGATAGAAAACAAGAAAAAAAGGGGGGGACAAAAGAGTAAAATGGGGGAGGTAAAAAAAAAAGGTTAAAAAAGCAGGTTAAAATAGGAAAAAAGATGGGGAAAGAAAGAAACAAAGGGGGTGGTAACAAAAAAAGAGGAAAATATTACAAGGGAAAAAGGAGAAAAGAGAACAGGAAAAATGAAAGGATAGATAAAAGACAAGAAGAAAAATGTAGGGCAACAAAAATGAAGAAAAGAAAGAAATGAAGGAAAAAATATGAGAAAAATTTTAAAAAAAAATGAAAGGAGAGAAGAAAAAAGAGAAGAATAAATGAAAAAACAAAAGAAAAACAGGTGGCGTATGTTTGGTATTTATTACTTTAGCTGCCACTATTTATATTTTCTAATTATTAATAATAATAATAATAATAATAAATTATGTTTATTCTAATAATAATATAAACACTTCAATATACCACATATATACATTATTGTCTTAGTGATGTGTGTAAAGCACTATTTAAGACATTGAGCCACTTTGGAGCGTGTTTGGAAGAACTTTTCTACTAATGTGACTGTAATCACACAGGCTGTCTGGTCTGTTGTCAAAAATCTGCAACTCGATTGGGTCCTGAGACGTCATTTTCTAACTCTGCTCTGAGGAAAATACTTTGCGATGAAATTGCTCAGTGCGTGGAATTTACAGGATTTTAAGGTGAGAACTTTTTCCGCTACACGTATGAGTACTCATTCTTAGTTTTAAAGGATATATTTCATAGTTTGGAGGTGTCTGAGTGAGATGAAACAAAAACAGGGTTCACCTTACAGCCTGATCGCTGTTGTTTTTCTCAACAAGTAATGCCTGTGGATACAGTGATGACGTATTTTGACAATTATGTCACAGTTATGTCACCAGCTGGAAGTCGTAATTGTAATTTCTGAAGTCGTACTTGTATTTTTTTACAAATACGCACAGGTATCCAATCTGTGGACACAAATCTATTGACAGCTATCTTACACCATAATAAAACTTCAAGACAAATATATTTAATCTATAACATCACATCCTGGAACCTTATACCTACACTAGTGATCCACACATATGGATTTTCTGGAGCTGATACTGATATTTTTTTAATTTTTACATCAGCTTTAGCTAGTTCCTGACACAGGCTGCTGATATTCATAAGCCAATATTTGGAGCTGATACTGGGTTTTTTTCTCTCTGTCAAATGAAAACTAATGCCAGAAAATCTTCTTCAATTACAATTTGAAAATATAAATAGTGACAGTTAAAATAATAAAGATGGCCATACATCTGCTGTTTTTTTTTGTTCTTTGTGTTTTTTTCTGCTTTTTCCCCCTCTTCTTTTCCCTTTTCTCTTTTTCTATTCTCTTTGTTTTTCTCTCCCATCGTTTTCTTTTCCTTCCCCTTTTTCTGTCCTTTTACCCCCTTTTTTCTCTTCTTTTTTTGCCTGAAATATGGGCCCGATATATCACCCGGACCATATATCGGTCTATCATTAAAGTGGCTCTTAAAAAAAGGCTGGAAGACTCAATATATACCACTGACACTGAGGCTCAGTAATATTTTTAGTTGACTTTAACTCGGATCCTGCCAAAGAAATCCTTCCTTGAGGAGGAAGCCCAGCACATCTTTCTGAGAAATTAATCTGCACTTTTCAAACAGGTGCTCTGTCCCCAGGCTCTCTCTGCTTAATACGCATTTGGCTCCTTTGTATAAACCTAGAATAATGTTGGAAAACATTTACGCCTTTTTCTTTTTTTCTTTCTTTTCATTTTTTTTTTTTTTTTACAATTGCACAAACGCCTCCAGTAGAATGACACAGGAATGTGGGATGTTGACAGGTTCACACCAGTCTATGCACAAATGCTTTTCACTGGAGGACTACAAAGTTAGGTCCGCTGAGCCTCAGTATGTGCACACACACACAATCACTACCACCCTGCTGCTGCATTATGAAGCTGCTTCATCTGCACTTCCCTCTCGTCCACTTCCTCTAAGGGAAAAAGCCTTAATGAAATCATTGGAGGAGCTGGAAAGGTTGGAGCTGTGAATGACATTCTTTGACATGGGGGGATCTTTAATGAAGGCGCTGGGCAGTCCAGTGATCAGACTTAATAAACTATTGAAACAAACACAACAAAGAGCCTCTACCGGGGCTGACACGGGTAAGAAAGGCCGAAGAAGCTCACGGTGGGTTGAATGTTTAAGACAACAGTCCACAGCCGACTCCCACTGGTACTATTGATCCACTGCTGGGCTCTTCCAAACAGGGACAGTCAGTACATTTACATGAACTGAGAAAAATTCCACTGATTTGCTTAGTCCGGCTAATATCTTTAGTTTTCAAAGTCATATTTACACCTTAGTCGGACTGCAGTCATACCCAACTGGAGTTTTTTGTAATAGCACTATTGGTGCCAGATAATGTGGTTCTAAGTCCAGCTTTTCCAGCATGTGTATTAATGGCATGTATTCAATTCACCTAACTATAGTCATAAATAAGAGGTCTTTCTATTGCAATTTTGCTTAATATTCCATTCGTGCTACGCCCAAAAATTAAGGTTTTGTCGAAACTGTGGTTTTTCCATTAGGAAAATATTTGTGAAGGAGTTATATTTGCGCAATTTCAGCATCAGTGGAAAAATCCCATTTTTTTATCTTCAATGACGCCGACATTTTTTATCTTGACTGAAGCAAAAATAAATACATTTAAAAGAAATCTTAAATGAAGAAAAAAATTATCTTGAAGGAAGAAAAAAAAAGGCCATTGCTGTTTTGCATAATATACCATTCGTGCTACGCCTGAAAACCCACCTCTTGACCTTCCAAAACCTTTCAATTGAAAAACAAGTGTTTTGTCAAATTTGTGGGTTTTCTATTAGGTACATTTTACATATAAGTTATATTTATGTAATTTTGAGGGTCAGTGGAAAGGTGACCACTGCCACCTCCTAGTGTGGCCTCCGGCTGCTGCCCTCCCAGCCTCCACTAGTACAGCTGCTTGGGCTGTCAACAGCTCCCTATGCTCCGACATGAGTCTCTCTGGGGCAACACCCAGCACTAACGTGCCAGGGGAGGATTTCCAGAGACTGGAATAAGAGCTAAATAAACCAGCGTCCACATGTGGGAGAGCAGGAACAGCGGTAAACACTGAGCCGAGGCCCTGCCCACAAAGCCGGGGCCTGGTTTCCACTTAATGATGATGGCTGTGGGTTCCTGCACTGCTGCCTGTCACACTCACTCTGTCTCATCACTGTGTTCTCACACAAAATCACACATGGTCTCTCACAAATATGAGCATATATAAATATGAGCTCTGCAGACTGGCATGGAACTGGTTTTTACTACCGATAACTAATAACAGACTTATACATCTCCTGGCCAATATATCAGGCCGATATTTAATAATTTTTTTTTCTTTTATTAGTTTGTTGCATTGACTAATGTTCACTTTTTTTCCCTGCCATGATTTAATGACAAGTGAAGGAAAAAGGGAAATAACTGAAGAGAAAAGGGGGAGAAAACAAAAAAGGAGAAAAAATAGGAAAAAAAGAAGAAAATGGGAAAAAGAGAAAAAGAGAAAAAGGAGTGGGGAATGAAAAAGATAAGAAAAATGGGGGAGAAAAAAGGAGTAAAAAAAGAAGGGGGGCAAAAACAAGACAAAAAGGAGGGGATCGAGAAAACAAATAAGGATCAAGAGTAAGGGGAAAAAAAGAGAAGAGAATCCAAAAAAAGGGCAAAAAGAACAGGAACAGGATAAAAAAGGAGAGAACAAAGAAAAAGAGAGAGAAACAGAAAAGAAGAAAAAAGAAGTTATATTTAGTATTAGTTTAACTGTCACGGTTGACATTTTCTAATTGGAATTAAAGAAACATTTTTGACATTTGTTTTCACTTGACAGGAAAAAAAATCTGCATCAGCTCCAAATATTTGCAGCCTGCATCAGTCATCAGCTAAGGCTGATATATATATATATATATATATATATATATATATATATATATATATATATATATATATATATATATATATATATATATATATATATATATATATATATATATATATATATATATATATATATATATATATATATATATATATATATATATATATATATATATATATATATATATATATATATATATATATATATATATATATATATATATATATATATATATAAATTAAAAAAAAAACGGTATCAGTCCTAAAAATTCCCTATCAGTCAATCACTAGTTCTCACACTATCACATTGCCAATTGTTACTGAATTTAATAAATATTGACAACACTTTGAAAGGTGACTTGACAGCAGCTCCAAAGCCATGGGAGCAGTGACACATGAGTTGACTGGCTTAAACTCACCCGTCATTGGAGCAGGTCATAAACTCTTCTTTCATTTTGGGATGCCAGCAGCCAGAGTTCAGCATGGCTGTGTGCCCCTAAAAAAGAGCAGAGTGAAAATGAGCAAACAGCACATTTAACAAGATACAGGCTCATTACTGACAACAGCATATGCGGCTTCAAGGTGCAGGAGTTCCAGCTCACACCTGGGAATCATTGGATTCATTTGTCACTATACAATAATCCTGTTTTGTATCATTAATATATTGGTAGCCAGAACCAATGTTTGTTACATTATGCTAATACTGTAGCGTAGCCATGCTAGACCCTCCTAGCGGCAGTAAATCTCATGTGCTACTGAAGTCGTCTACTTACGCTCAATGTAACTTTTGGCCAGATTTCCCTGAAACTGAGCGACGAATCACAGTCAAGTATAGAGTCAAAGAGCGGGTGTAACAAAGTGATACTGTAACGATTCAGAGACAAACAACCGGAAACAACCACAGAAGAAAAACGACAGTACATCAGTACTCTTTAAATTCTTTTTACAGAAGCAACAACAGTCGTTAAGCTCCATAATCCACCATTTTGTTTAGTCATTCGTAACTTTCTTCAGACTCCTCCGTGAACTTTCTGCCATCCAACTACGTCATCCTAAAGATGATGCTGATTGGTTGTAGTTGTGTACTATTGCATACAAAGGATTTGAAAGACAACCTTTTAGTCCACCTCCCCTGACTATAAAGCGTTCCTAGACCTATACATGTAATGAATAGGGATAGCGCGGCTAGGCTACTAATATGGCAGAATTAAATGAAATGCTACATTGAAAACCATGCTTAAGGTGTATGAAGAATGTTTCCCTCATAACAAGTGGCCAACAAGGTACTTATTCTTTTGCTTGCAAGTCATTTTGTTTGGATTTACACATTTATGCTTACAGCTAATTCATGTATTAATATAGGTGTGCATACTGTACGTTTCTGTTGCTGTATGTATCAGTTCTAACAGCATGAACACATGGAAGAAGGTATGAAGGACGGGAGGAGAGAAAAATGAATGCCAGTTTGAAAAGGAACCGATCCATGTCTGTTGTGATGAGATGCTACATTTCCTATCTGTCAATAATAGCAAATAAAGCTCTATTGTATCTCCACTGGTTTTTTCCATTATAATCCATTTGAATTTTTTAGGTATTGACCAAATGACCCCCTGATCTCTTGGGTCAACAATAGGTTAAAATCTAAACACACAAGATGCAGAATCAAAAGGCCAGCATTTTCGTGGAAGTCCGTAAGATGATGAGTTCAAAATGTGATTTATTGTGACCTTGACGTAAAGTCTTCAAATTTGTCCTTCAAGGTTCTAATGTCAATGCACACCAACAGTGACAGTAAAAAGAAGCTAGAGGCAAAAGCGAGTATACAGGAATGAAAAGGAAATTTAATTCCAGATTTTTAAAAACTGAACCAAAAACAATACCCCTCGCTATAAAAGAACTATACATCTAAAGTGCAAGTGTTGACAGAGACCAGCTTCATTTTGTAGTCTTTATCACATCTTGGACATGCAGAGAGACTTTACGCCATCAGCTCAGAGAGTGACTGGAAACAAACGGCTTTAAAGTGAGACAGAGTCAGAGAGAGAAAACATCATTGAAGTAACACTGAAGTGCACTGCATAGACATTGCCAACATGACAGAGCACTGTTTGACAGGATGTTCAAGTGAGAGAAAGGAGCATTACAGGAGCAGACATTCACCAAATGACATAGGTATGTGTGGATCTGACAAACAGGCTCTGCACCATACTTAATGCACACCACTTCAATAATCGATAAAACTTTAACGACTTAAGGAGATTAATGAAAAATGACTGGGTTGTTAAATTGAACAGCAACACTAACATACGTTTAAAGTTAAAATGGTCTGTGAGCGACTACGTGCTCTACTGTTCAAGAGATGATCCTACAGACCAGGGGGAAAAAAACTCATTTTGAAAAAATTTAACTCACCACAGTGAACATTTGACAGATAAAGAGTACCGCAGTGCTTCAGTTTGAACATATGATAAACAGTCCCCAAGGTTGAAAAACACTGACTTAAACCAGCTCTTTCCTCACATTCAAATACAGACTCAAAACTCTCCTCTTCAGAATCACTTATCCACATTTACCCTCTGCTGTTCATTCTCATTATTATGTATTTTATATTTTTGTATTTTATATGTGTCATTGAGTGTCCTGAAAGGCACTTGTGGATAAAAAGTATTGTTCTTCTTCTCCTCCTTCTTCTTTTTATTATTAATTGTTGTCATTATTATTATTATTATGCTCTCCCCCGAAGGGAAGAGGGGTATTGTTTTTGGTTTGGTTAATGTTTTTTTGTCCGAAATTTTACGCAAAAACTACTGAACCAATTTGCATGAAACTTTCAGGAAGGGTGCGAGGTGGTCCAGAAAAGATTTTGTAAAATTTTGGTGAATTTAGGTCAAAGTCACAAAAATATGTTTTCACCATAAGAGGGCAAATTAGGAATTGCTTTTTCATTCCTGGATACTCCGTTTTCCATATAGCTTCTTTTTGCTCTCACTGTTGATGTGCATTAACATCAGAACCTTGAAGAACAAATTTAAAGACTCTAAGTCAAAGGTTACAACAAAGGTCAAAATCTAATTTTGGATATAACTTCTGAACTATTCATTTCCAATGAATAACAAAATCCTTGTCTTTCAGTTCTGTATCTTGTGTATATAGATTTTGACCTATTGTTAACCCAAGAGGTCAGGGGTCACTTGGTCAATACCTAAAAAACAAAAATGAACTAAACAGAAAAATGAGTGGAGATAGAGACCGAGTTAATATTAATGAAAGATAGGAAATCTGGCACGGGCTTCAAAATGACCCCATGACCTTTGACCTTGAAAGGTCTAAATCAAGGTCACATGACTTTAAGTGGTTGTAAATATAAAAAGAGTGTTGATAGAGTGCAACCTTGAAAGATCAAAGCCAAAGTCTCAAGTTTTGAGGAGACGTCCATCAAAAGCTAAAATGTTTACAAGAGGGTGGGATTTGTTGTGCCTGGCATGACTTATTATTTGTTTATTTATGTATCATTAACTATTAATAATATTATTATTAACATGAAGACTCTGGTGTCTGTGTATTTTGATGTCGTTCACCAGGGCTGAAGAAATGGGTCAACTAATAGATCTGTGTACTGTTTATTTGACGACCATTACTTTGGAATGTTACTCAAATTGCTTATTTATATTTCAGTCATGTTCTAAACTGGAAACAGCAGCTCCATCTAATACTGGGTTATATAAATGGAACTGATCACACATCAAACTGACATTCCTTTCAGGAGTACCTCTGCAGTAGCGCCTTTCCTACAGTAGGATGAATCTCCGGCCACGTAACTGACGCTCAGGACCTTTTAGTGACACGTTCACTGACCCAAACTGCCCCAGCAGCTCCAGATGGAACCAAACAGGAGAAGAATGGCATCCAGGAAAACAACCAATGGGCCTTCACTTGTTCAAGTCAGTCATGTGGCCGCTTTAAACCATGTGTAAATGTGCTGCAGCTGGCACAGATGGTCACTGAGCAGCAGTTAAACACACTTAAACCCTAACATGGACGCTTAATCAGGCTCTTCCTTTGTAGATCCAGGTACAACCAAGAGCTGAACCACGACAGCATGTGGTGCTCGTGTCCCCCAGAGATTGCCTCTGGTCCCCCCCCCTCCCTCTCACTCACACACACGCACACACACACGCACACACGCACACACACACACACACGCACACACACACTCAATTGCACAGCAGCTCCATACTGATGCCATTATACGCTGGCTAAATCCATCAGCGGAACACAGTTGGTACATTTACATGTGTTTAATTCCAAATTATTTATTCAGAATAAAATAATTCAGAATTACAGCTATTTCTTTCAAGGTTTACATTGGAAACAGGTCTATTCTGGGTAAGTTAATTCAGCTTTAAGAGCCAGGGGTACAGAGGTTTCTGATTGGACAGAACAGCCGCTTAATGTCTGGATGGCTACCGAAAGGAAACGATAGCTTCCGCTTTCGGTTTTGTGTTCATTACAACTAGCAGCATGAAAGGACAGGCATTTATTTTGTAATGGTTACGAAGCAGCAGCTCAACTGAATCAACCATAGGAATCAACATACTAATGCCGGCAGCGCAGAATATGTGCGTCATCAACGCAAAATATGTATGTCATCGCAACGAGACCAGGAGCATGTGCAGAATGACAGGAATAATATTAAAGCAGAATTAACTGAATACATGCTAGAGGTAACTTCGGAATTAAGTCTGGAATAAACCAGTGACTTATTTCGGAATTAAACTTAATTTGGAATTATCATTTTCAACTGGAATTAGGTGTTTACATGGCCATCTTAAAGTGGAAATAACTTTTATTCAGAATTAAACAGGAATAAATACTCCCATGTAAACAGGGTGAGTATCCTGCTCCCATTTACAGCCACTTCACAATTCCTCCAGGAATTTGAATAATTCAAGTACAAAAAATGTTGAGGGTAGATTCATTGCTGTGAAAATGTGTTTAATTCCTGTCACAGTTCATCTTGTTTCTATCATATCACTCTGGTAACACTGAAGTGTGATTCAGACTCAGATATTATGCATAAGTGTGACTCTTACCTTTGTGTTGGCCATATCAACAATGTACTGGTCTCCTTTCACACACTCCATCACATTAAAGCCATCACGATCCAATACTTTGGCTTGTGAGTTCCCAGAAATCACCAGGATGACGTCCCCAGTTATACTATACTGTAGAGACTTGATTTGATGGCTGCATATATGGAGAAAAAAACATTAAAGAAACAGTGTTAGTTTGTATTTTTAGTAGCAGCTGGTCATATGTGTGTGTGTGTGTGTGTGTGTGTGTACATATATATATATATACATATACACACGTACGTATACATACACACACACACCTATTTTTCTATCAGCGTTGGCCTGTTGCATCGGCCAATATGCCCTTTTTTTCCTGGCATGGTTTACCAACAGGTGAAGGAAACAGAGGAGAAAAAAAACATAAAAGGAGAGGAAAAATGAAGGGATAAAAGAAAAAAGGGGTAAGAAAACAAAAAAGAGGAAAAGAAGAAAAAAGTCAGAAAAAGAACAGGATACAAAAAGAAAAAAGAAGAAAAAGAGGATAAACAGAAAAGAAAAGAAAAAAAGAGAAAAAGAAAAAAGGAATAAAAATAGAGCATATGTTTGGTCACATTTATATGTTTAACTGTCACGATTTATAGTTTCTAATTGAGAAGAAAAGAAGATTTTCTGACATTTGTTTTCATTTAAGATTAAAAAAATAATAATTTGTATCAGCTCCAAATATCGGCTTAGAAAAAATGGCGGACTCTATCAGTCATTGGCTAAGTCTGATGGAAAAGAAAAATCAGTATCGGCACCAAAAAATCTTTGTTAGTCGGTCAGTCATCTTTAGTCCAGCTGACAGAATCTGATAGACACCACTACCCCAATGTGTGAGCCATGTGTGGGCTGTGATTGGACAAGACATCTGGGCTGTGATTGGATGGGACATCTGCACCAAAACACCGTTACATAAGACGGTTTGAATGTTTCAAAGGGTTCAGCGACAAAAACAAACAGCAGATACATGTAACTATAAGAAACGCAACACAACATCTGATAGGCCTCATTAACCTGAAACAGATGCATATGAACAAACTGAAAGTCAAACACTAAGCAGGATGATCAACTGATCTGATCAACAAAAGACACACTTGAGACACACAAAAGACGGTGGCACGCACTTAATTTGAGGACAAAAAACATGCAGATTATTACATGTTACAGATACGGATGCATGGATACAATAATGACATAACAAGAAAGCACAAAGAGAACATAAGGGCGGAGCCAAGGGAAGGTCAACATCTGATTAAATTAACTAAATGACAATCTGCACCAAACTGATAATTTTGGAGGCAATTATTTATATTTTCAGCTAGCTAAGCAGTTACGGACTTACAAAGTGACTGTTTATTGGGCAATACGTAACTTTTAAACCAGACAACTTACAGCAACTTGCAATTCTTTTTTCTAGTCTTTGGATAAGGTAGTGCCTGATGTGGGCTGCAGGACCTGACCTTGGTTTGAAGAAATCCTGGTGAACTAACTTGTTTGATATGTCCTGTGAGCCGTAATAGTTGATTACCAAGTGTGGAGTTACACGCTCCGGAAATTCCCAATTTTGGTGCGTTCTTTTTTCAAAATATAGTGCAGTATTTCATTAAAATTGAAATGATGCTGTATGTAACAGCAAAGCTTAGTCTACAAGCAGGTTGTTTTTAAAAAAGAATGCAACGAAATTGTGAATTCCCAGAGCGTGTAATTGCACACAACAATCGACTATTCTGGGCTTCCTCCTAAAAACGCCTGCTGCTTCCGGAAAGCAGTGTTGGGAAAGTTCACCTTGATTAGGAACTAGTTCAAAGTTTAGTTCAAGTTACTCAATATGAATTAGTTCAGTTCATCGTTCATTCTTCCAAATTATGAACTAGAAGTTCATGGATCCCAAAATGAACTTTTTCGTTCTTTTTTGTGTTATTATTGTAAACTTATTATTAACCGTTTCTGACGTTATCCTGTAGTCAAAAAATCAGGGGAAAATGCCGCCACTCCAGGGCGGAAGTAAGTACCTTACCCCGGTGTTAACTTCCCTCTGCAGGTTCTTAGAACACAAGGAGCGGTTTGAGTGAGCTTCGTTTTCAATGTTTATTTCCAAGAACGGGACAACACCTGCTCCGGTCGCCAGTCACACTCTGTACATTTAACTCGTTTTCTCCGCTCCCAAAAACTCTCTGCACCTCTCTCTCTCTTTTTTTCTGTCCATCGGTGATACAGTAGTTCTACATATTTTTCCTTTAAAATATTTAAACTATATGTTTCCCTTTGAGTCTATTTCAGATGTATTTAGACCAGGCATGTCCAAACTATTCCACAAAGACCTGGTGTGGCTGCAGGTTTTTGTTTCAACCAACCAAGAGTACATAGTTTGACCAATCAACTCTCTGAAGACTGAGATCAGTTAATTAATTGAGTCCAGTCTGGTGTGCTGCTGCTTGGTTGAGACAAAAACCTGCAGCCACAGTGGTCCTTTCTGGAATAGTTTGGACATGCCTGATTTAGACCTTCACGATTAGCAATCGATCAAATTTTATTTATATAGCACCTTACAACACCGAAAAGGCACACAAGGTGCTTTCCAAAATTAGATAAAAACACTAAAAACAAGTAATAATTATAAAACCAAGATAAAAACAACACATAAAACAAGTTAGAAAACCATAGCAACAACATAAAAGAGATATGGACAGTCAGGTACATGTAAAATGCTCGCCTGAATAAATCTGTTTTTAACTGAGATTTAAAAACAGCTAGCTCAGTTAATTGTAATTGTGCTGGAAGCACATTCCACAGTCTTGGGCCAAAAATTCCACAATTATGTGGAATATTTGTCTGAAGCTGGTCTGATTCTAATGTTAAGACTCCAACAGTAGTGGGTGGTCCATCTGTGACCCCACCCTTGACCACACCCGTAAGGCTGAGCTCACTTCAGTGCCCGTCAGGAAGGCAGGCTCGTTAAAACCAATAGTCTTATTAACAGTGGACATGGTGCAGGTGGGTTTCAGAGTACACCACAAATGGGGAAAATATTCATTAGGTCTGTTTAAAGCATTTTTACAGCATGTCAATCAGCGGTTTATGAGGCGCCTTTGAACATGTCATTAAAAGCTCAGTGTGTCATATATATGTATTATCATGTGGACTGTCTGCCCTTCACACAATCATGTATTCAGCTGCAGTTATACGATCTGTGTACGGACAGAGCTCCTGACTAGGCCAACTGAACACAGCGCCATCCATTTTTTAAAATCACCTTAGATCAATTTAAATCACTAGCTACATTTTCATGATGTTATTTATTTAGAATTATTTATTCTGAATAAAATAATTCAGAACTAAAGCTATTTCTTTCACTTTTTCATGGAAATGTTCATGCTAAATAAAGGTTTCCATGGGAAACACATTTGTTCTACTTTAGTTTATTCGACTTCAAGAGCTGGGGGTAAAGAGGGTTCTGACTGGACAGAAGGCCGATGTGATATCTGCAAGTCTCCTGCAAGAAAACAACTGCATCCAGTTCCTGTTTCTTTTAATTTCCAATAGCAACATGGAATACCAGATACTACTTGCGACTTTTGCTTTTATTTGTGTAATAATTATGAAGCGGGAGCTCACCCCAATCTACTAATAACACTTGATCTTGGCAGCCATCTTGGAATACGTTTCTATAATAGTCCCACCAGAGTGGAATATGTGCATCGCCATGGCGACAGGACAAGATAAGGATCATGCAAAGAATGATAGGAATAACATTAAAGATGAATAAACTGTTACTATGTCCAAGGAATTAGTTAATTGGGAATTAAAGTGAAATAAACTAGTGACTTTATTCTGAATTCAGTTTAATTCAGAATATTCATTTTAAACTAGAATTAAGTGTTTGCATGGTCATATTAAAGTGGAATTAACCTATATTTTGAATTAAACAGGAATAAAAATCCTTACGTAAACAAACCTGCTGTACCCTAAAATGTGTCATAATAATAATAATAATAATAATAATAATAATAATAAATAAGATAAAATAATAACACTGGGGTTTTTTTTCGTCTAAAATTATGGATACCAGACTACAACAGACAAACGATGGTAAAAACACAAACTCCGTGGGAGGTAATTAAAGCTTTTCATAAAGGCTTTTTGTGTTCACAGTTGATCATTGTAGAAGAATCTGGACCACCAGAGTGAGATTAGGTCATTATCAGCAAAGCAAAGCAAAGCAAAGCAGGCAGTTAATGGGAGACCAGCATCTTTGTGTATAAAAGGGAAAAACTTTTATTGCTGAAATGAAAGTGAGGCCAACTTCAAAGCACTAACGGCTCCGTCTGCTCATTGTTTCAGTCTGTCAGAAGAGCAGGAGACAGGGAAAAGTCTATACGAAGCCGTACACAAACCAGGCTTCTGAATTGTCCTGTAATCAAACCAAATGTAGCGTAGGTTTTCGTTAATAAGGGGAATCCTGCTCCAAATGTAGCGTAGGTTTTCGTTAATAAGGGGAATCCTGCTCCAGCTCAGCCCACTGGTTCCCAAAAGCACAGAGGAATTTAAGCTTTGATGACAGCTTCAGTGAAAGCGAATAAACATGTGCAGATGCAAACAGACAAGTATCTCAACCATCTGCTTCCGACATGCTCATTTTGAACAAAAAGAGACAACAGCCATCCCTTAGTTAACGTGAAGCTCAATTAAGCACGACAATGTGAGTGTGTTTGTGTGCAACTGAATTCTCTGGCTCAAGTCGATGAAGCCAATGCACTAAGTGTTTGCATAAAACTAATTAAGCAGATGTTTAACCCCTTACTATTCTGGGGGGATTTTGCTTAAAACTAATGATAGAAGTGATATATCCACCGGCCGATATATTGGGTCTGTCATCAGTATGGAGTACAGATAAAAGAATGGGCTCTTTGTAAAGGTAACACCCTGTACTTTGGACTAAAACACTCACTGCTTTATTTAACAGGTAAAAAACTGTAGACTTACAAATACTAGTACATATAGACCCCCTCCCCCTCATTTCAATATTTGTGTGAAAACCGGGGTGTATTTGTCTATATTTGGTAAGTATGGACTAGAATACACCATTTACTAACAGACCAATGTTTTGGCACTTTGCAGTTCAAAGTTGAAAACTTTATTTGTAAAAATGTCCATTTTAGATTTTTTTTCCTCTATGGTTATGTTTATGCATTTTACAGATACAGGAAATTTATGGAGTTATCCATTTTTACAAAGTGGCTACATTTGGACATTTTTGGGTTAAAATTAATAACTTGAGAATGCTTCAAATACACATATTTTAGCAAAAACTGCTGAAAATAAAGATTTTGTGGAAAAATGGTACAAATCACCAACATTTTGGCCAACATTCCCACAGTTTATGTGCCTTTGTGGATCTAACACATGTTTTGGACCTAAATACTTTACTGGATTAAGTTGACTGGACAGTTAGCAGGAAAACAACACCACATTTGACGATTCGATAGATGATTGATCAGATGACCGCCTTCAAAATAAAATGATCCCAATTTGTCGTAATTGTCTTTTGTGCAAAAACATCCTTTTGTGTATGTGGTGTTGCTGTTGCACTTCAGAATGCTTTATGTATTGGCACAGGTTAGGAACAGGTTAAACAAGTGCGTGGATGTACGGCAGGTCCTCAGGAGACCACTCACCACTCGCAGGGCTGCAGGGAACGGAAAGCCTGGAGAGCTTGGTCCATCCCAGCAAAGTCCCAGAATCGCACATCGAAGTCATAGCCGCCAGTCACCAGACGGGCTCCAGAGGGGTCTAAGCCCAGAGCGGACACCTGAGGACAGATATGGAGAGTGATAGAAAAGGCGCAGCACTATGCTAGCACTTTTGCACATTTACACCAGCAGAGTTCTGCCTTTAAAGTGACACACATCAGCAGCAAAACATGGACATTTCATACAATGGTCCATTCTGAGATTTTGGTCCCAACCATGTTATTAAACAATTAGTGTTGTCAAATGATTTAAAATTTTACTCAGATTAATCACAAGGTTGCTGTGAATTAATTTGTATTAATCATAATTAAATATTCATTTTAATCTAGATTGTGTTTAATTTTTCTTGAGCAAACAAACTCAAGAGAAGTGAATATATCTACACTTAACGTGTTTGTCCAAACTGTGAGACATCTTAGTCAAAGTGCTAGCAGATTCCCTGACTATTGTATACTTTGCATTAATGTGGTATTTTAACCTGGAAATGCTTTGGTGAAAAGAAAAATCCTTTCTGCAGACCATGTCTCAGTCAACAGTTCCATGTTGGGGGTTTCTTATACTTAAATTTCCTTAAAAAAATGCACAAAAATATACCAAGACACACAAAAAAGAAAGCGGAGAAAAAAAATATAGAAAAAACATGCTAAAATCCCCTGAAATTTACAAAAAACAAACACAATGAAAAATCGAAAACATATTCTAAACTCTTCTAAAATACAGAAAAAAAGATAACATATGCAAAACATATAAAAAAAAAAAATATGGACATATATAGAATTAACATGTTAATTTAACACCTTTGACAGTTTCAACAAAACTGTTTATTTTAATCGTGTTAAATTAAATAATCAATTAAACAGTTGATTAATCATAATGATGGATTCATTAGTGTATTAATTTTGACAGTCCTGTAAATAAGCAATTCTGATGAATTACAAATATTCTGTATTATTATTACGAAGTGAGTGAGCTTTCATACTGGCTATGAGCAATAGTTTCCCAGGGTTTTTTTTAGAAAAAATTTGAATGAGAGAGCACCACATGGTGAGGGTGAGAAACGGTACAAAACCTTTGAAAATTTTAAGGTACAAGGGAGCATTCTGAGGTCATCAGAGGAGGAAAATTTAACTCCTGTTGTCATCCTGAAACTAGAGAAATAAAGACAATCAAATGTAAATTATACAGCACTCATATAATACAGTACGAACTAACATGTCAAATTTTACTACGTGGATTGTCCTCAATTACGGCTGTTAAAATTAATACATTGGCAAGATTAATGTGATTAAAAATTTTAAGTTGTTTTGTTTAGTCGTTTTGTTGAAACTACTGAAGATGTTCAATAAACCTGTAATTACATATATATTCACATATAGATTTTATCACATTTTAAAAAATATTTTCTTCTGTATTTCAGAGGACTTTTTGAATATGTTTTGGATTTTTCATTGCTTTTTTGTGTTACTTTATTTAGTTTTGTGGATTTTAGCATGTTTTCTATAGATTTTCTCCGCATTATTTTATGTTTCTTAGTGTATTTTGCTGTATTTGGTGGGAAATTTGATTACAAAAATATTCAAATAAATTAAAAAATCCTGACAGAACAGTCAACTGACAAAGTCTTTTGTCAGTTTTCTTTTCAGCGAAGCACTTAGTCAGGGGATTCTGCTTGCACTAGGCTAATGTGTTGCCCAGTTTGGACAACTACATTAAGTGCAGATATAGTCACTTATTTCTCTTTGTTCATCCAAAATGATTAGTTAATTAATATAGATTAACAATTCATATTTAATCAGAATGAATCCAAATTAATCTAAAGCAACCCTGTAATTTATCTGATTAAGATTTTTAATCATCTAACAGCCCTAATAATTAAACATATACATTTCAAAAACTTGTAATACATACTTGTGTAAGTAATTAACTGAGGACATTCCATGGTTATCTATTATTTTAACATTTCACCATATTCACTTATAGTGTCTGGTCTTTAACCGGCAGCAACAACGAATAGCGCAGCGTTTGATCTTGTGCAATTATCAAACCGTCTAAACTGTTCAATCAGTGCTGGATCTGTGGAACAAATCAGTTCCATACACAACACGCTGAAAGTCCCAAACAAAAAGGTGCCCCTTTTGTTTCTGATTACGACAGTGTAAATACTCGCGGTTGGTATAAAAACCACGCACACATTTAACTCAACTCACATTTTCACTGCCAACTTTGTAGAGCTGATTACAAGCTACTCATGATAAATACAGGCATTCTTACGTTTAAAGAGAATATTTACTATCAACTTCCGTGCATCTGACTTATATTCAAACCCTTTTTAAGCACTTTTAATGGTAATTTTTGCCACATTATTGAAGTTAAATCCATACAAAATGAATTTTGAAAAATCCTTGTAAATAGACAATGGGGGAAAAAATTACTAAAATAAAGGAAAAAAATAACAAATTAAGCCACAAAATGAAGAAAAAAAAGCAAAGTGATTTCAAAAATTAGGTACAATTTAATAGAACTCAACAAAATGTCATGGAGTTGGATCAATGACATAATGGGTTTATGTTGTGGCGGCTGTGGCTCAGTTGGTAGAGTGGTTCACCCAATGACCCGGCTCTGGCTGTCCACACGTCGAAGTGTCCTTGGGCAAGACACTGAACCCTGACTTAAGCCCCCAGTAGGAGTGACCTTAGAAACCTATGAGTGTGTGTGTGAATGGGTGAATGTGAAGCTAATGTAAAGCACTTTGAGCACTATGAAGGTGGAAAAGCGCTATTTACCATGTTCAGATAAATCACATATTTACTGAAAAAGTTATTTTCATGAATATCCACATTAAATATAAAGTCATCTAAACAGTAACGAGAGACCGAAATGTTTCTGTTTTTTCCGTGTATCTGTATCAGCCTGTTGCATTGGCCGATATGCTCTTTTTTTCTCTGCCATGATTTAGTGACAAGTGAAGGAAGAGGAGTAAAAGAGAAGAGAAATGGAGGGGAAAACAAAAAAAGAACAGAAAAACACAGGAAAAAAACAGAAGGGAACCAGTATTCAGAGAATGTCTAAGCTTAAACCTATTTTGTGTCAATCTCAAGTTTCTATGACAACTCGTTCGTGAATTAGAGACAATAATGTGATTTTTGACCTTTCTGCTAAATGCGACTTTGACCTTTGACCTTTTGGAATATTGATAATTTTGTTACATGTGTAACATTACGATAATATATCCAGTATTGATTAAATTATAGTGTGATACGTATACGCCTGACACACACAAACAGCGTTACAGAAGTTAATTTTGCCACATGTCACCTTTGACCTCCAGAGATCTCTATATAGTTGATAACACCAACAATGACAATTGTAGAAATCTTCATTCTGCACCATTTGGTACCAATTTGAAAGTTCTGTGACCCTCCGTTCTTGAGTTATAACTGACCTTTTACTTAAACGTGACCTTGACCTTTGACCTTTACTCAAATGGATCATTGCATCTGATGCACATTAGCTATATGTATATGCCCATGTAATTTCATAGTGATATATCAAGTATTCATTGAGTTATAGCATGATATGTCTCTGCAGAAACACACAGTGACTACAATAATCTCTCCCAACTGATGTTAGGCAACATTAAAAAAAGACAAGAGGAAAAACAAGGAGGGGGGGGCAGAAATGGAAAAAAGAAGAGGGGACACAAAACTGGAGAGAAATTTAAGGCAAACTGAAGGAAAAAAGAAGAACAAAAGAACAAAAGGAATAAAAAAGGAAAAAAATATGGGGAAAGAAAACAAGAAGGTGTAAAAGAAAAAAGAAAAATGTGGGAAAAATAAAGCGGAAGAGGGAGAAAAAAGAAAACCAAAAATGATAGGGAAAAAAAAGAAGAAAAACAGCAAGTGTACAGTAAGTTTGGTCATATTTATTAGTTTAACTGTCATTTATATTTTCTAATTGTAATTAAAGAAGATTTTCTGACATTTGTTTTCAGGATTTGTTACTTCCTTGTTTCTCTTCTTTTTTTCTTCCTTTTTGTCTCCAACCTCCAACTCTCCTTTTTCTTTTTCCTCTCCTTTTTATTTTCTGTTCACCCTTTTCTCTTACATTTTTCCTTTTTTTCCTTTTTTCCTTCATTTACTCTCCTTTTTTTACCTCGCCCTTCCTTTTTTCCTTTTTTGTTTTCTCTTTACCCTTTTTTCTTTTCTATTTTCCTTCATTTTTCTCTGCCTTTTTTTGTTTTCTCCTCCATTTTTTCTTCTTTTTCCTTCACTTGTCAGTAAACAATGAGAGGGAAAAAAGAACATATCGGCCGCCGCCACAGGCCTGATGATTAATCGGTCTAACATTAATGCAGAAGATATGAATCAGAACGTACCGTTTTTGTGCCGTGCTGCAGCGTGATCTCATGAGTGTCTGGAATCTTCTTCACTGGATTCTAGGCAAAAAAAAATATTTTAAAAAGCTTTTTAATAAAAATGCAGAACAATGAACTGAAAATCATGTAGTTTTGTTCTTAAGGTTATTTAGTCCAGTCAGTTCCTGAATACCCCTTTGATTTAACCTAAAACAAATACATGTGACATCAGAGGGCGTCTCCATTTATAAACTCTCACATAATAAAATGAAAACAGCCCAGTTTAATGCACAAAATGCTGATTAACTCTTGTCCAGTATGTGTCATGGATTACTGTATTTATTTATTATGTTTACTAATGCTGCCATCTAGTGGTGACATATTAAAAACAGCACAAAATAGATGAAAGGAGAAACTGTATTTCACTGGAAAAACTCCAAATCTGTACAAGTGTATTTTTGTCATTTCTAGTCCAAATATCTCATCACACTTAAAATAGGACAGAATAACCCAAAGTGGAACTTTTCAGTCAGATATAAGAACTCATTTGTAGACAATAGATCTGGAAAATCTGATTTAAGAAATCTGACCAACACAGTTTTCACTTTTTTTGTTCGAATGAAACTAACTAAATGTTGAATTGAGCAAAAAAATAACATAAAAAATATAATAAACCTAGGAATTAGGAAATAATAAATCTTGAATTAAGTTTAAAAAAAAAAGAAAGAATTTGAAGGTAATTTTTTGGCTTGAACTAAGGAAAAAAAATCTTAAATGAAACAAATAAAGAAGTAAATTAAGACAAAAAAATGTAATTAAGCAAAAAAAAAATTAATAAATTCAGAAAAAAATTCTTAAAGTTATCAAATAAATAAATACAATTTGAATTAAACAAAAAAAATATTGAGCAAATAAAATATCTAGAATTGAGAAAAAAATCTTGAATCAAACAAATAAATTCCTTTTTTTCTTATTTCAGAATTTTTTTTTCTCAATTTAAGCAAAAAAATCTGTCAATGGAACAAGTGAAAACGATGTTGGTCAGATTTCTTAAATCAGATATTCCAGACCTATTGTCTATAAATCAGTTCTTATGTCACTGAAAAGTCCATCTTTAGGTGATTCTGTCTGATTTTAGGTGTGATGAGATATTTAGACTAGAAATTAGATAAATACACTTGGTCAGTTTTAGTTTTTTGTCCAGTGTTCAAACACAAAAGTCAGATTCAGATCATGAGTTCGTACTAAATGTATCATAAACTTCATGTAATTTCAAACATACATCATCATCATCATCTTCATCCTGCGCATCCCCTTCATCATCATCATTATCTTCATCATCACTGTCAGCTTTGTTGCCAGTGTAACCGGGTGGAAGAGGGGGTCCCACTAGCTCATCATCATCATCATCATCATCATCATCATCATCATCATCTTTCTGCTGGGGAGGCAGTGGAGGTCCCATAGTGTCAGAGTCAGATCCACTGTCGCTGTCGCTGCTGCTCTCACTCTTCTGTTTTCTGAAAAGAAAAACACACAAAAAGAAAGAATTACTGGGTCTTATTTGGTATATTAATCTAGAACACAGTTGTCAAATATGCGGACTGGGGGGCGAAAACTGGCCCACCAAAGGACCCCCCCAAGCTCATGACCAACATTATTAACGCACCAACAACAAACAGATCATATATATTCCTCCTCCATTGCTCCCATTTCCCAAGGTGTCCCCCAAGGTTCGGTGCCTAGTCCCCTACTTTTCTTTTTTTTTTCCTCTTCTTTCTCACCTTTTTTCTCTTCTTTTAATTTTTTTCTTTTTCCCCACAGCCCCCATTTTCTTTCCTTCGTTTTTCCCCATTGTGCCCCCCCTCCCAATTTAGTTTTTCTCCATTTTTCTCTTTTTCTGTTTTCTTTTTTCTTCACCTGTTAGTAAATCAAAACATGAATAAAAGCGCATATCAGCCAATGCAACAGGCCAAGATCGATACACGAAAGAAAAATAAATATCGGCCCGATATATTCCAACCTTCCCTTTTGTCTAATGACAATAGTGAGCCTCATGTTACCTTGAAGTTGTAGCTTTGTCTCTTTCAGTCTGGACTGACTTCTTGATCGCCCAGGAGCTCTCTCCTTCCTCCTCCATCTGAGTCTCTTTCTGCCTCTCTTCTATAAAACACAGGATTCCAGTTAAACCCTCACTGATGAAGCCCCTCCTCCCACATGTGTGTCACGGTCCTTAATTTTTATTTTGGTGTAATTTTTTACTTCCGCCAAGGAGGTTACGTTTTTGCCGGAGTTTGTTTGTCTGTCTGTCTGTCTGTCTGTCTGTCAGTTAGTAAGATAACTCAAAAAGTTATGAACAGATCTTGATGAAAATTTCATGACGTGTTGGGGGTGTCACATGGAATAAATGATTAGATTTTAGTGATGAACTGGAAGAGATCCAGTTTATATTTATATTCGATAAGAATTAATCAAAATGAATCCCCTGTGATTAATCTGATAACAAAATATTAATAATCTGACTGTCCTAATAATAACCATACAAATTTTAAAAACTTCTAAAACATTTTTTCATACTTGTGTAAGTAATAAGGAGGATGTTTCATGGTGATATTGGTTATTTTAACATTTTACCTTATTCACTTATAGTGGCTAGCCTTTAACCGGCAGCAAAAACTAATAAAATATGTAATTGAATATGGTAAAAATATATATGTTAATCAAAATAAATCCAAAACAACCCTGTTGATCTTATCTTATTAAATTTTATTATCTTATCTTACTCCTATTTGAATATTTTGAAAGAATCAAAGGTCAATGTTATTGGAGCCAGACAATGTGAAGTTGTGGAGAGATTTCGATATCTTTTCGATAGTCTCACGTTCATAAAACCGCTGTTCTGTCATTTCCAGATGCATTTCACAAATATAACAATTGTTTACTACAAATTGAAATCTTTTTCCTTCAGAAATTCATCAAAGGGCAGGGTCTTCCATTTACCCAACACATGCTGACTCCTCTCAATGGCTGTTCGACGGGTTTGTTCAAAGATGGCATCAAGATCAAATGTGCGGGCCTTCTTACCTACAGGGAAACAGACGGACACCACATGTTATAAACTCACTATATCAAATATTTACAGATGGAAGTTTTTCTGCAAATCACTGAACATACCAAAACCAGAGAATCCCATAACAGATGCAATGTCTCCATCACCGCTCATATTTCCTGATTCTGTAAAAGAGGAAAGATCAGTGTTTATCAGAAAGTACCACATTTGTTATGAGATCAGTCGGGGTTCCCACTATTGTTTTCCAGGAATTTTCCAGGACATTTTTAGCCACTACAGAGGCAAGTTATGACATCATACAGAGATCATACAAACCTTTCTGTTAGTATTTTTATTGACAACTGTAACTTATATTTACTTACACTAGAGCTGAACAATCCTTTTGGACCAAAAATCTACATTTCAGACAATATGATTTTGGGATCAACAAATCGTCAACTATTTTACTAGTGATTGACTGATATGAATATTTGGAGTCGATACTAATTTCTTTTCCACCAGCCTTAGCTGATGACTGATACAGGCTACCGATATTTCTAAGATATTTGGAGTCAATCGTAATTTTTTTTCCCCCTGTTAAATTACTTTTAAAAATGTCAGAAAATCTTCTTTAATTACAATTAGAAAATATAAACAGTGATAGTTAAACTAATAATTATGACCAAACATACACTTGCTGTTTTTACTTTTTTTCCTGTTGTTTTTTTTCTCTTTTTTCCCTTATTTTTTCCTTTTTTAGATTCTTTTCTCACCTTTTTTTAATTTTGTTTTTCCTTTTTTTCCCCCATTTCTCTTTTCTTCTCTCCTTTTTCCTTCTACTGTCAGTAAATCATGGCAGGTTATGGCATTTATTGCTTGAATGGTATTATGTTGCTTTCTGTGATGTTTGGAAATGTTGCTGAACCACTGAAACTTAATTTGACATTTTTTTTGAATGAATTCAGAATTGCTGTCAATATCGGCTAGAAAAATCACAATTATATTTTTTCTTAAAATTGTTCAGCCCTAACTCATACTGTTACTGTGTTTATTACTCAGACATTTGATGTGCATCTATGACTATATATGAATAATTATGACAGAAGTACCAGAATAATGCAAAAACACCCTCAGATTACAGCAGAAAAACACTTCATAACCAAATTGTGAGACAGCATTTCAACTCACTAGCTGTGGAGCTTGGAGTTCTTCAGTATGCGATACGTACCAGTAAACAAAGGGTCTGGAATCGACACTATTTTTGTTTCTTATCTTTACTTAAAACTTAAATTAATACAAAGGATGAATTTCCAAATTAAATCACATGACGGTTAAAGACTGTGATGCGCTTGGGCTCTATGCTTCCACTTCTTCTTGTCTTTCTTTCTGTTTTATAATCTTAACAGTCAATAGACATGCATCACACAATGACATCAAGGCTGATGCTATTACTACTCAAATACTCATATAATTTACATAAATCACTAATAAGGAATCAAATCTATACACAAATGGGAATTTTTAGCTTCAGCACAGCTTATGGCTCTAACACAAATGGCAAATTAGAATTACAATGTTCAACTGGATACCTCCAGACTCTACTGACTATTCTGTCTTAATCTAAAATATTTGTATATTTTCAATAAATCATTGAAAAACTATTTCATCTCAGTTTAGACACACAAAGTCACAGACATGTGGGGGATCAATCATTTTTTAGGATGCCGGAACCATTTTCAGGCGATTGGATCTTTTCATCTGATTTTCCATGTTTTTCATGACTGGAAAATTGGTCAGTCATTTCCCGGGTTTTCCAGGATGCATGGGAACCATGTCAGTTTAATTACTAAACACAGTGTTAACCTCTGTTGGTATGTGTCCCTGCTATGAACTGTTTCCTTTGGCCAATGAAGCATATTTTGGATATTTTATCTCATAATTGAAACTTTTTTTCTCAGAATTATGACTTTATCTGATATTTTTTACTTTTTCTCTCATAAATCATGACTTTTTACTTCATAATTTTGACATGTTTCTCATAACTATGACTTTTTATCTGATAATTTTGACTTTTTGACTGTTCAACAGAGGATGCAATCTCCTCTGCCCTCCATCCAGCCCTCATTCACCTGAATAAAAAGTACTCATATGTGAGAATGCTGTTCATAGACTTCAGTTCCGCATTTAATATCATAATACCACATTAACTCTTCTGAAAACTAGACAAGTTGGGCCTCGGCAGTCAGTCACCCTCTGCAACTGGCTGCTTGACTTCCTCAGCCAGAGACCAGAAGCACTGCATGTACCATCACACTGAGCACAGGCTGTGTCCTCAGTCCTCTGCTCTTCATCCTGCTGACACATGACTGCACAACAACCCACAGTACCAACCAGCTTGTGAAGTTTGTGGATGACTCAACACTGGTGGGCCACATCACTAAAGGTAATGAGAATAACTACAGGGAGTAGGTACACCTCCTGGAAAAGTGGTGCAGGAACAACAGCCTCCAAGGAGATCATTGTCAAAGTCCAGTGAGGCCACGTGCAACACCCCCCACTGACCATCAATGGTGCTGCTGTGGAAATAGTAAGCAGCACAAAATTCCTGGGACTGCACATCAGTGAAGACCTCTCATGGACCACCAATACAACATCACTGCAAAGAAAGCCCAGAAGCGGCTCTACTTTCTGCACAAACTGAAAAAGGAAAGTGCTACACCAGCTATCATGACCACATTCTACAGAGGGACCATTGAGAGAGCATCCTCTCAACCTGTATCACACACCTTCACAGACTACAACAAGAAAACACTGCAGCACATAGTGAACACAACTGAGAGGATCATTGGAACACCACTCCCCTCCCTCCATGACATATACAGCTCTCACCTCACCCACAAAGCACTGACAATCACCACAAGTCAGGGAAGAGATACACCACTACACTCACCAACAGCTTCACCTACCAGACTGTCAGGAGGCTGAACTCTCACCCAACAGCCCATGAATAATGCCAGAAGCCTATCAACCCACACCCATCCCCACTAGACCATCAGGACGTTGAGTAACCCCCCCAGTTCTTTACAAAATGACTGAACTGCACTAATACTCCGTACCTCCTAATTTTTTAACTAGAAATCAGGAAGATCTACCTGGGCCCTGCAATATGCAATATACCATTTTTGCTGCCTGACCTACTTGACCTGTATTGTACAATAGTCCTTTGCTGTTTTTTTTAGCCTAGACTTAAATATTATTTATTAGACTTTCACCTAGATCTAATTTAATTGTTTTCACTACACTGTTACATTTTCCACAAATAGGATAGGTTACAACACACTACACCCCATTACCATTAATATTACAGGTTGTAAAGCCATCCTGTCATGTTTGTTTTGTCTTGCACATTGTCTGTCTTGTCTCTCTGTGTGACAGTGAGAAACAAAATTACAATTCCTTCCAGTGTATGTGAAGAATTTGACAATAAAACTTACTTTAAACTTTTTCTCTCTTAATTATGATTTCCTATTTCACAATTCTAACTTTTTATCATAAGTTAATTTTTTCATCTCAATTATGACTTTTTATGTCATAAATTAACTGTTTTATTTCACAATTTTTACTTTTATCTCATAATTTGGACTTTTTAATCTCATAATTATGAGTCCACTCGCAGCCACGGGGGAAACTACTCTCAGTGGCGATACATACTCTGGCACAACACCTACTATTTGATCGGCCTGCCTGAGGAGATAAGACTTGCAGAATCAGTGGCATCTTTTAAGTCACTTTTCAAAACACATTTCATAGACTGGCTTTTATGTGATGTCTCTTTAAAACTTTTTTAAACATGTTTTTATTGTTTACATTTTAATTGTATCCTGTTCGGTTGATATTCACAATGCTTACATGCTTTATTCCATTCCCTCATTTTGCATGGTTTCAACACCATCATGTTATGTTATGTCTGTCCCCTCTATCACAATTCACTGAATCTAATTTATACTTTGTGTTGATGTACTTATCTCTTTGTGTTGTGCTGTTTTTCTGTGTTTTATTCTACTGTTATGCCATTTTGCTTGGCTGTCAAAACACTTTGTAAAATAAAGTTATTATTATTATTATTATTATTATTATTATTATTATTATTATTATTATTATTATTATTATTATTATTAATGCAGATGAAATGGATGAAACCTGGCTGCAAGACAATTTTCTGGTGTCCTCATTTTACGGCCTAAAAGAACGCATGGTTTATCAGAGAATATGTGTTCTGCTGAGAGGGTTTGGAGTAAACAACAACAACAACACTGTAAACAACCTAAGTTAAGCTAACATAGCAGTTAGCAAACATAGCAGCGGCGCGTGCTTCTTTCTGCTCCGGATAAAGAAGGGAATAATGTGAAGAAAAACGGAAATAAAGTAACTGATAAGTACACTTTATAAAATAAAGTATGGTTGGGATAAAATACAAATAACTGTTGATAGTTGCTACCTTTGTCCATTTTGTTGGGATCCATGTTTTCAAATCGCAGAGACTACCTTTGACCTCCGGAAGTAGTTCTACTTCGTCTTCTACTTCCTCTTCTTCGTGTTTTCCCCCTTTTAAATGAAATAACATTAACAAACAGGTCAAGCGTGACAAAAGAGGAAAATTTAAAGCAAACAGAAGTGGGAAATAATAAATAAAATTAAATTGAAAAAAAAAATGAAATAAAAGACAGAAATTCCAAATAACATAAGGTCTTCTTCTGCATTCAAAAAGTTACACAGAACTTTAAATATAAAAATATACAAATCTACACCGAAAAAAACTATCATGCATATGCAGAAGAACCACAGATAAGTGAATTAAATAAATGAAGCTAGAATTTGGGGGGAATAAAATAAAATAAAGCAAGGGGCGTGAAAAATTTCACCAGGCTATCTCATAATTATCTCATAACACAAAACCACTTCCCTTGGAATTAGTAGTGTTCTGATACTACTAACAAGAAATCAACTTTCATTGTTCTGTAACCCTTCCAGGCAAAAATTATGAAAAAAACAAGGGTTTTTTTTTGTTAAACTAAAGCTGAAATGTAGCTACAATGTATTATTGTTATCATTATTATCATTGTATTATTATTAAAAAATATTTAGAATATATTGAACCTCCTTAGACTCTTGAAATGACAAGTTACAGTACCAGGGTTTTTTTTAGGTGCTTTTTAAAAAACGTTTTTATGGAATTGCCTCTGCGGTGGACAGTTTTTCTTTTTGTTTCATCTAAATCTGTGAAACTCTTATCTGAGAAGGTTCACTTTTCCAGATTCCAGATCAGTCCACATTCTACAATTAAGATGACCCTTTAGTTCACTAAGTGGCTATACACACTGTCCTCATGTGGTTTGGAGAATATTACCTTTAGTACCTTTGGAAAGTCAGTTCAACTACATATGTATTGTCACATACTTTAATAATATTATAGTAATGTCAATAGTATTTGTTCTTGTATCAGTGATATTTTCAATCTGTGAATCTGTTGAACTGATTAAACATTACATGAATATACTAGAAAAGCACTCAGACTGCAGACCTCCGCCAAGGTAGACACCCCCCACCCCCCTGGATTACCACCAAAATTAAATCAGTTCTTCCTGTTCACATTTCCAACATATCCTGAAAATGTCATCAAAATCCGTCCATAAATTTTCGAGTTATCTTGAACACAGACAAACAGACAAACAGATAAATGCCGGCAAAAAACATAACCGTCTTGGTGGAGGTAATAAGAGTTCTGTTCAGTCCAGTATATTCTGTTATTATTGTATAGTGGTAAAAAAAAAAATAAAAAAAATTTGTGCATTGGTGATACACTGAATTCTTAAGTCATTAAGTAGTTTTGTTTCCTTCTGCAAACCCACATGCTCTGTCCAGGTTGAAACTGGATGTTTCAGCAGAAAAACATCCAGGACATGTTGAAACTGTCAACAACTAGTGACCTTGACCTTTCACCTACATTCACCAAAATGTAATGTGAACTATTGTGGTCCACTTCACAGCTTTCCTGAAAATGTCGTGGAAATTGGTCCAGTAGTTTTTGCGTAAAGTTGGTGACAATTGGGCAAACAAAAAAACAAACCAAAAATGATATCCCTTGCCTTTGGGGGGTTTGGGGTAATAAGTAGAAAATAAGAACATGTAGTTATGAACGTAAAAACTTCTGTTCCAAAAAAGGATCATCAGAAGGTCATGTGAAGGCCTGTTTTGTTGAATGTCTTGAAGTTCAGCCTTTTTGTGATTTATAAGGGAACTGGGTTTGAAATGTTTTCAACATGTTTATGTATGAAACGCCAAGAGCAGCTCCTTAAAAAGTCCGATTATAAAAATAGACTCTGCTCTAGTGGCACCAATAACAGATGCTGATGGAAACCCTCTCAACAATAAAAATGTGAAGATAAAGTTTAATTTTTTTTTTTTACAACAGTGAAATCTTAAAAAATAAAGTATAAATATCAAAAACTTTACAAACACCAACAGTACAATCCTACACCGTTAAAAACAAAACATTCTGTAGACATTTAATTCCATCATAAACTTCAGTAAACATAAAAAGGTTCTTCTCAGTGTTGGTTTATTTTTGTCCAACAGTACAAATATCTTATCTAGAACTATCTTAAATATCAAACCATTTCTATAGAAACAGACACAGACAGTAAAATGTGGACATATTAATATCGGTGTCTTGTTTTTTGTTTTTTTACGCAGACAAACTAACTTTCCTCATCTGCTACCATCCTCTCAATCGCAGCCCAGTCGATTTTACTGAGGCTGCTGCTGCCGGTGTCAGACAGACGGTCCAACCAGTCCAACCCCGACCCCTCCTCTGCAGGACCATCTGCCCGGGAGTCCAAGGCTCCAGCTGGGACCTGCAATACACAAACCACAGCGTCAATGGCACTGATTAATAATAATATTAATAATAATAATAATAATAACAACAGTGATGAACCGATATGGAGCCGATGCCAAAACTGATTTTTTCCCCCCATGAGCATTAGTTGATGGTTGATACAGGACACCAATATTTCTAAGCCCATATTTGTATCCTATAGTGATTTTTTTTGTCAAATAAAAACAAATATCAGAAAATCTTCTACAATTATGAGAAAATAAAAATAGTTACAGTTAAACCAGTGGGCAGCATGGTGGTGCAGTAGTTAGCACTTGTTTCTCACAGCAAGAAGGACCCTGGTTTGAATCCCACACCAGACCTTTCTGTGTGGAGTTTGCATTTTCTAATTCCACAGTGAATGGTACTGATCAGAGTTCTGCACCACGGCTGTTACCTGACGGGGAACCCGAAAAACATGCAGGGATGGGTAACAAAAAAATTATGTATTTTACGTACTGTCACATCCATTTAGTTTGAAAAAGTAAGAAGCCTTTTCTGAGAATGTATGGAGTATAAAGTACAGATACCTAAAAATCTACTGAAGTACAGTGACAAAGTACTTGTACTTCCCACCTGTGCTGGTGAGCATCTTCAAAACATATTGAGGGTCTCAACTGCTTTTTTCCTGAAGTCAAATATGTCTGATCTGTGCCAGAGGAAGCACTGGCACACATCTGAGAGCAAGAAGGAGTGGAGAAGAGAAACCTATTCTAAAGAAATCGATAGGTTACGTATGTAACCACGGTTCTATGAGTTCCGGATGACCGCCAGGCGGTGCTTTCAGCACTGAATGTTCATCGCATGCTTTCATGCGATGAACATTCAGTGCTGAAAGCACTGCCTGGCGGTCAGTAGGAACGAAATAGAACTTTATGTTTGAACACATGTTCGTGTTGAGTAGAAGTGTTGTTGTTGTGGAGTACTTGATGTGGCCTCGCTTCACCCAGTAGCCCCCAAGGAAATTGAGTTTGAGACCCCTGGTTCAAATGGTCAGGTTGGCCCTGTTTTGTTCTATTAAGTTCATTTATTTGGCATAATCCTCGCTGTCCCGGTCTCCACCACATTTTCCTGGCCTTGTGTTTTTTTCTTCGTCGCCTATGCTTGAGTTTGTAATGAAAAAAAAAAGAATTAAACGTGAATATCTGTTGCACTGTATGTATATTCTTTTGGCCATCAAGTTATTGACCAGCATTCTGTAATGGAACACTTCCAGATATTATAGTAAACGTTGTGTACATTTGTAGTTTTCAGTGTTGCAGAAATGATCAGTTGTTCAAAAACAGAACTTGCTCACTCTACACTGCACTGCACTTTCTTCTGCAGACGCCTTCCACTGCTGCTCCATGTTTATCTGCTCCCTCTTCCTGTGGATTCCACTCGTCAACACAGACGGACTCCTGCTTAAAGCGGTCGTTCTCAGATGCCTCATGTGCGTGTTTCCTCCTCTCTTTGTGTCTGTGATCATCCCACGGCGCGTCACCTGAGACAGACGGTCCTTCGGCAGAGAAGTCACTGACGAAAAAAAAGTCCAAAACGCATACGTTCTCAATTTACTACAGGTGTGTATTAAGAATCTAACAATACTGATATGATATACAGTACTGTATTGCGAAACTGTTAACAAAGCAATATTTTTTGGTAATTTTATCTATAAGCGGATCTAAAACAGAAATAAAGTCCCTAAATTATTTGGACAGTTGTGGGTTTTGCTCCTCAGAACATATGTACTGAACACACTTGAACATAAATACTTGCTGTGCAATGTTTCAGCAGCTTATCTGTACGTCTGTATTTTAGATCCCACATTGCTTTAATTGTGGTTTTACATTTTTAGAATTTAAACTTTGTACTTTTAGTGCACATACATTTTAACTATTTAATTTAAATTATTAATTGTGTAAATTGTTATCACCTGCTAATGATAACTAGTAGTATTTTTGTCATGCACCTTTTGGAGTTGCACACAAATCTCATTGTGATTTAACTTATAATGACAATAAAGGCATTTCTGATTCTGCTATGAAAGCATAGATAAGTGAATATTCAGAGAACAGTTTTCAGGTACCAGGTCTGTGTAGGCCCAGCCTCCTGCGATGCTCTTCTGACACCCTGCTCTGCACCTCAGCACTCTGGGAATCAGGATGCAGATGAGAGTCAAGGCTTCGAGCACCACTGACACGTGCAATGGAAACCCTGAGAAACACAAAAAAAGAGTCAGATTAAACACAGATCAGTTATTGAACAGGACACTGACAGTGTCAGTGGCATTACTGGATCTGATCTACCTGTAGGTGCTGTTAGGGGGCGGAGCTGTGGTGGGTGGAGCAGTGAAGAGAATCATTGGTCGCTCAGCTGTTGTTACTGGAGGAGCAGCAGCTAAAGAGCAGGCGTCCTGGGTTCTGTGGGTGAAGTGTTCCAGAAGCTTCAGCCTGTGCAAGAACACAGAACGACAGTTAAACACAAGTGTGGACATGTGTTTGGTATCAGAATATACCCATCTGATCATGTGACTAGAAATCGGGGCTGATCATGTGATTTCAGAGTTTATCGGGAGTGGTTATTACATCCCAATGTGCTCGTAAATAATATACACATTTAAATCACTGGTGTGATTGACTTCCATAGACGTCAATGATGTTTTTTAATGGGAGGGGCTGAGGGGTGATGAGGTGGAGGTGAGGTGAGGTGAGGTGAGGTGAGGTGAGGTGAGGTGGTGAAAATCAGCCTTGTAATCATGGAATTTCATGAAGTGATTATCAATATACAAATATATAACAGTAAATGATCTATAACATAAACACTAGTAGAAAAGCACTCAGATAGCAAAGCAAATAATCCCCCAAAACAAAGGGACATCCTGGATCTGTCAAGTTGTGCTACATTTTTAATGTATTATAGAAGTATCGGATCAGTATTCTGTTTAAGCCGATCACTCAAAATCAAAGAACTCCGACTCATTGGCAAAAAAAGCCTGATAAGGACGTGTGTCATTGTGTACATGGGAATTATTAAATGGTACCTACTTTTCTTTTTCTTCTCTAGTTCTCCAAACCGTCTGTTGACTTTTATTTGTCGATCTCTGTGAAGCAGTGGAACAGCAGATGAATATTAGTTTCATTAGTTTTATAACAGAACAATAGAAAAATTACTTCAAGTCAATAAGAAGTTGAGCCCCTTAATTAATTTTCACACATGACGATAAAATGACAAAGTACATTTATGAAAGTGAATTTTGTTCCAGGTGCAACTTCCCTCTGAACATCATCACAGTTTTTAATCCACAACCTCAGGCATGAACACATTCAATCACCGTCTGGGAAAAGTCAAATCCCACAAAGTACATGTTAATATATTTAAGCTAAATTTGGGTCAAATCAACACTCACGAGATCAGATGCAGAGGAAAATGCACAGAACCATTTTGTCCACACTGTGGAAACTTTATCTTACTTGTTTTATTTTTCTGTTCTTTTTGACCTGGAGGCTTCTTATGTTTGTTTTTATTTCCTTTTTGACCTAGTTGCTTCTTCCTCCCTGTTCCACGTTTGCACCAAACCTCTGATGCACATTCTGACTAATGAGAACCACGTTTCCGACACAGAAATAAATACGGTTCTAATTCTGAAGGAACTAAACTGAATTTTTCCAGACCTTATGTTTGCTGATGGTTTTGTCTAAGGTTCACTGGAACAACTTTTAAATGTTTTTACAAACATTTGTGCACATATACAGCTGTGGAAAAAATTGAGATTAAGAGAGACAACAATTTCCTTTGAAATTGGCATTTCTGCATATATGACAGCTGTTCCATTCTTGTGTCTTTTGACTTCCAACAAAGAGCACCTTATTTTACTGAATAAACTCCTGATCAACATTGTATTTAAGAAGGTGAAGTATAAACATTACTATTGTGGCCATCACTATTTTCTTACAATAGCCAAAAACAGTGCTATTTGTACAGTAAAGGTAATGTGAATCCAAAAATACCTATTGAAATCTATTGAACTTCTGCTCTGATAATGTTCCCAAAGTGTGACGACTGTTTTTTCTATCAGGTCAATGTTCCTGGCCTCAGCTAGATCCATAAAGGTGTGGATGACAGACCACCAGATACAGACCCTGTCATGTCTAGCCCAATCTGAACCCACTTTGAAAACTTCTGCAGGAAAATGAATCGATGGATCCAACAGCAATGGAGAAGAGCCAAGAAATGTGAAAGCTGTCATTAAAAATCTGAATTATTCCAACAAATATTGATTTATCAACTTTTACAAAGTTACAGCATTAGTATTGTTTTGTTTAGAAATCAGTATGAACTGGTTTTCTTTGTATTATTTGAGTCTGAAAACACTTGTATTTTTTGTGTTATTCTGACCATGTGTTGTGTTTTTCAAATACATGCTTTAAATAGGAAGATTTTTACTTGAAATTTGGGGGAAAAAATGTCAGTAGTTTAGAGAATAAAACAAAAGTGTGCTTTTTTACTGGAAAAAAAACACCTACATATAAATAGTCAAGTTGGAGAAAGTGATCATTCGTTCATGTTGTACCACATTTGTCCAGCAGTCACCGCCAAAACATTCTGGCCACAACAATGAGATTTTAAGAATATTATATTCAAAATGAGCTCATAAACTTTTATCTTGGAGCCGCTCGCCTATCACTGAAGTTAAGTCTGGCTGGGAGTGTGAGTTAGGACTTACTGTACGATTGGTGAGATGTCACCCTTAACAAAATTCACACTAGCTCATCCTGCGCTCAACTTACTCTTATTCAGTTCACGGTGATGTATAGGACTCCGTTTTTCAAGGAACACATGTCACAAATCTATCTGTCCATTAGTGATAAGTGTGATAAATGTCAGGCTTCTCCCAGTCATGTCCCATGATCATTTTATTTTACTATACATATTTTGACTCTACTACCCCACCTCCGAAGGGGAGAGGGGTATTGTTTTTTTATTTGTTTGGGGTTTTTTTTGTCCCTCTGTCTGATTTTTAGCAACTTTCTGCAAAAAGTACTGGACCAATTTTCATTACATTTTTAAGAAGCTGCAAGGTGGTCCAGAATAGATCCCATTCAATTTTGGTGAATCTAGGTCAAAGGTCAAGGTCACTAAAATGCGTTTTCTCAAGGATCAGATATAGATCAAATTAGGAATCCCCCCCTCCTCAACACACACATAAACATTATTAGATTTACATTTCATTTACACATACATAGATAGTGAAATTTTACTTATTTATTTGCTATTTGCCTTTTATGTTTCTGTTTTGTTTGTTTTTTTGTTAGTTGTCCCTTTGAACATTTGGGTTGAACACTAAAAAAAAAGTGTAACACAAATATTAATATGAGATAAATCTGTTTGTCAGATTTTTGTGGGCTAAAACATGGATCATCTGTCTTTGACATGCCTTATTTTCCAATAAAAGTAAAATAAAAAAAACAAATAAATCAACAAATGAATAAAAAACGGCGCAGCCTTCCTGACATGAATTGGAGCAGATGTGTTGTACGTACCGCTGCGGCTCCAGAGGATGCAAAGGGTCGGTGCTCCCTCTGCCTCAGCTCTTCTCTGTGTTTCTGATACACATTCAGTCTCTCCCTCTGTTTTCTTCTCATCCAGATCCTCAGCTCCCTCCTCTCCTCATCTGGAAGCACTGCCTCCTGTGCCCTCCAGCTGCTCTGATGCTCCTCCAGCCTGTTTTTAGAGACACTTTTCAGCTTTCCAAACACCACAACCATCACAGTGTTTGTTTTTTCTGGTCCTGTACCTGCTGTGCTCATCAGTGAAGTGTGAAGTAGATAGATCCAGGTCGGTCTGCGATAGATACCCTTCCCTCACCAACTGGTCTAAGATTTCTGCTGTATCCGATAGCTCTGACTGACCCAGATTCTCCTCTGCACATCTGAAGACAAACACACAAGCAGGATGGAAACAACTCAGTAAGAATTCACACCTTTTCAACACAGACTTACAGTTAATAATACTAAGTAGTGCCAGGCACAACAAACCCTGCCCACTTGCAAACATTTTAGCTTTTAATAGGCATCTCCCTCTCAAAACATGAGACTATGGGTTTTACCTTTAAAGGTCACTCAAGGTCACAGGTCATGATGCCATTTTGGAACCTACATGTCATTTCCTATCAACAACAGTGACCGAGTCCTTATCACTCTTTTTCAAGTTATAACCATTTAAAAATAATGCAACCTTGATTTTGACCTTCCAAGGTCACTCAAGGTCAAAGTTCATGATGTAATTTTGAAGCCCATTCCAGATATCCTATCTGTCAATATATATACACAAACAACATGCAGAATTGAAAGATGAGGATTTTGGTGCTCATTAGAAGTCTCTATGTTGAAGATTCTATGTTGAAGATTCTGATGTCAACGTTCATCAACAGAGAACAAAAACAGTTATATGCACAACTGAGTATACAGAAATGAAAAGAAAATTCCTGATTTGCTCTATCTCTTAACATTGCGATAACACATTTTTGGTGACCTTGACCTTTGACCTACATTCACCAAACTTTAATGAGATCTATTTTAGACCTTCTCGCACCTTTCCTGAAAATTTAATGGAAATTGGTCCAGTAGTATTTATGTGAAGTTGCTGATAAGCACATATATAAGCAAACAAAAAACCAAACCAAAAACAATAGCCCTCTCCCCTTCAGGGGGCGGGGTTAATAAAACTAAAGTCTGCTTACATTTCAGATTTCCCACTGACGTCACACAACTGCTCTGTAAAATCTGTAGAAGAAGCAAAAACATCACAACACAGAAGAAGGGCTTTGACAGTAAAATGTGAATAACCTGAACAAATATTTAGAACCTGACATTTCTGAGGAACACTGGGTGGGCGGGGCTTAATGATCCCAAACCTGCAACCCTCAGTGTGTCATGTTGTCTTGTTAGCAAATAAGCTGCAATGTGCTTTTGCATATGCAGTGACGTTTGCACATGTTTTTGCAGATGTAAACTGGATGTGATTTGCCGGGAAGGGGTTGGGGGGTGATGCAGAGAAGACCAGAAAAGAGGCCTCTGATTGGTCCATTGTACATCTATTCTACATGCACTTCCGCTTCCCTACTTTTCCTTTTTGATTTGTGAACATGAGCTCCTTGTTGAAGATGACTCATATGAATATGGATTCGGTCGAGTGCGCGAGGAAGTGGAAGAATCTGCGAGACAAGTTTGCCTTGATGTCGAAAAGGAGTGGGGATCAAGGTGGGAAATCCTAGCAAAGTTAAGATAAGATATTCCTTTATTAGTCCCACTAGGGGAAATTCCAGACTAGGGCAAATTCCAAGATCGTGAGAGTGACCCTTGCGTTGTGGTGTCGAATAGCACATGCCGTGTACTCCCCGTGCTGGGAAGTAGCAAAGTACGGGTGGAGGGCGGTGTAAAGATGGCGCTGCCACCTGACCACCCGACCACCCAAATGCTTCAAGCTTAATATAATACATTAACACCAAGTGTACGATAGTCAAGGATTCCGCTAACACTAGGCTAATCCATTGCGTAGCTTGCAACAAACACGCTAAGGGGATATTTATTCCCTGCTTTCTTGGGTCTGTTTGCTCATGAAAAATGAAATGCAACTAAGATAGATTAAAAATTAATCAGGATTACCGTAATCACAATCAATCCATAGCAACTCTGTCATTAATTGGATTAACACACACACATTCATCTATCTCATGGACAATATATTCTCAGTGCACTTTATCCATAAAATGGACAGAAATTGACCTCCTGGTTGTGAAACAGCCCCCTCCCCCCAGTTGCTAAAAATTTTCTATTTGCACTAATTACTCTGTTTTTGCACTATTCATTCTGTTTTATTCTGTTCCTTAGCTTCTTTTTTACTTATTTATTTTAGTATGTGTGCTCCAGAAGCCAAGCAACGACATCTCGTTGCCAAAAATCCCACTGTTGTGTGTATTCTTGTGCAATGACAATAAAGGAAGTCTAAGTCTAAGTCTAATTAAAACATTTGTAATAATTAGACAGGGCTAATTATAATACGACTGACGACAGTCTTTAAACATCTACATGAAGTAATAATGTTTCTGTAACAGTATCAAATGCATGTTTACTTGGTGGTGAGTGAAAACTGGAAGGTCCAGGTTTACTGGAATAAACAGATGCAGTCCTGGAGTCACACACAGGTGCTGGTCCCTCTTCCTCCTCCTCCTCCTCCTCCTCCTCTTCTTCATAGGTGTTTGGTTCTATTAAAGTGTAGTGTTGTTGCGTCCAGGCTGTGAAAGAAGTTTAATATATAAAACCACAGCCTGTGCGAATGATTTCAGGTGCATGAAAGTCATGTAAAAAAGCAAAAAGGCTATTTTTAAAACTACCTTGGACTTTACCTTCAAGTGGAACTGAGAGTCGAACAGTTTTTCTGAATACTGTGTTTGTTTTTACATCAGACGCCAGGTCTGGGCAGAGTTTTTCAATAGCATTCACCAACTACAAAGACAAAAGACAAACAAGAGAGAAGGTCTAGCACATGCAGTTCAACAGGATACAAATACAGCTCTAACACCTATGGACAGAAATGTATTTCTTTATCCATCAATTCTCAATCAATCAGGGGTGACCATGGCTCAGGTAATAGAGGGGGTCACCCAGTAACCATAGGGTTAGTTTGAATCCCGCTGTGTTCTAGTCGTGTGTTATTGGGCAAGACACTTCACCCTCCAGTGCTGTTATTTACATCAGTGTTTGGATGCGTATGAATGTTCGGTGGTGGTGGGAGGGGCCATAGATGCAAAATGGCAGCCACCCCTGTCAGTCTGCCCCAGGGCAGCTGTGGATACATATGTAGTTTACCAATACAGCTCCATACATCACCCACCTCTAATGCAAACTCATTACGTACCCACATCTAAGAAGTCATATATTTATTGTGCAAGGAAAGAAAGAGTTCATATCACCCATGTTTTAATAGACACAAACCTTTAAATCTGACCCTAAGAACATAAGGCTAATGTATTTACCATCTTGGAGTTGGAAAAGTCCTTTTCTAGACCATCTGCGATGTTCTGCAGGGCAGCCAGCTGTGAGTCCAGCTCTGACAAACCAGATGAGAACCAGCGTGGTGGGAGTGTGGACCAGGTCCTGCAGGACTCCGCCCCCTGAGCCTTTAAGGCTTTGCAGACCTCAGAGTCGGACTGATCTGCAATGGCCCTTTCTGTGTCTCCTGCGTTCTCAGAGGGACCGATTGAAGGCCAAGTCTCAGCAGAATCTAGATGATAAAGCAACAATTAGGAATCAGTGTTAAGATACGTTTCACTAGTTCCATTGGTAGATTTTTTTTTTTTTACTTAATTCAAGATTAGTTTTTTGTTTATTTCAAGTTTTTTTTGCTTGATTCAAGATTTTTTTGGTTAACTCAAGATTATTGATTTTGCTTAGTTCAGGATTTTCTTAAATCAAGATTCTTTTGCTTAATTCAAACCTGCCTGTGGACAACAGGTCTTTTTTCAAGACATCTTATCAAGAGCATTTTCACTTTTGTCATTGAGAGATTTTTTTCTTTTTTTTTTTTTGCTCAATTTAAGCATAAATATCTTGTATTAATTTATTTACTTGTTTTTAGAGGGGCATTTTTTCAAGTGTAAAACCCTCTGTCAGACCTGGGTGAGTAGATGGTTTCAGCAGATCTTCAGGACAATCATTTGAGGTTTGCAGATCAACAGCAGAAGCAGTGTTCAGAACGGAGGTTGCCATAACATGAAGTGAAGCAGATGTAGGTGAAGCAGGAGGGAGGGGGGGGGTCTGAGTTTGAGGGATGAGAGTCAGACTGGGGGGCAAATCCTGGTGCAGAGTTCGGTCTTCTAGATCCAAGACATGGAGGAACTGACGGCCATCCAGACCCTTCCAGACAGAGACAAAAAGGTACAGCAATGAGTTCAAATATCTGTCCAATAGCAACTGCTCTGTAAAGTTTACATTTTATACTTCAGAGTACTGAGACAGAACCCACACAGAGAACATACAAGGGTGTGGAGAGGTGGGTATAGAGTATGGATATGTATTATGTGTTTTTAAGTGTTGTGGGTGTGTTTTGTATTTATGTCAAGAGCAAGGACCATAGTGGAAATAAGTCTGTGACTTTTTTGTGCTATCCTTGACACGCTTTTTGTTTATGATGCGCACAGGCATGTACTTTAACAGATGGTCAAATCAAATCAAATCAAATCAAATCAAGTCATGCAAACGCCACACAGAAAGGTCCCATCCTCCGTCTGGTGTTGGAATCAAACCCTGGACCTTGTTGCTGTGAGGCACGAGCGCTAACCACTGCACCGCTGTGTCATGTAAAAAATTATTTATTTATTTATTTATTTTAATACCTGATCCAACTGAAGGTCCATTTGTCCAAAGTGCACTAAAAAATATACCGAAATGCAGAAAAATAGACCAAAATGCATTAAACTAATGGTTCATTTGTTTGGACAACTATAGTGTTGCCAACAAAAATAGCTCATAGTAGTTTAATTTCAGAGCTGATATTTATCCATTTAGCATGTTTTCTTAATAATAACCCAAATCACTTCAGTTCTTCTACCAATATCTACGCCATTGTACTGACAGAAATGATGCTTTTATTCATTCCATGTTTTGTTTTTTGTCTATTTTAGTCAAATGATACACACAGGAGTTAGGACTGGATTAGAAACCCATCGTTTTGGATAGTCTAATAAATTTTTTCTGCAACTGTAGAATAAAATGTCCTAAAAAATACAGTACAATACACTAAAATGCACTAAAATATAGTAAAATACATTAAAATATACTAAAATGGACAAAAAAATATAAAAGTGTATATAAATACACAAAAAGAGTTAATAAATTGGTTATATATATATGAGCCGATGTTTATTAATGGCTGAGACCCTATAATGGGGCCGATTAATCAGTCGGGCTCTACTGTGTATTCAGTTCTGAGCTGAACTGAACTTATAGAGCACATTTTATGCACCCACGGTGCCCAAAGCACTTTACAATTCTTCACATTCATGCCACACATGGCACTGCATGTCCCTACTGGGAGCAACTTAGGATTCAGTGTTTTGCCCAAGGATACTTTGACATGTGGGCAGTCAGAGCCAGGATTTGAATCACCGAACCTTTGGTCATTGGAAAACCTGCTCTACCAACTGAGACACAGCTGCCTAGATCACTGTTACTTGTACAGTACATTCTATAGCCTATTCTTTGCCTTATTTTGTCACAACCTTACTGTATATTGAGTAATGGAGGCTTCAGTGCCTTTTTGAAATATAATGAAGTCAGTTAGTGAAAACACTCAACATCTTATGTACATTTGTCCTACAAATGAATAATGATTGCAGATTTCATCATTTATTGGCTATATATATATATATATATATATATATATATATATATATATATATATATATATATATATATATATATATATAAATATACACATCCTGACCTTTGTGGAAATGTAGTCAGATTTCAAGTGTTAAATCTCTAAAATTTGTGGTGGTGATGACAAACACACTGTTCTTACCAGATTCATCTCCTCCCTTTTGGATACAACTGCAGAATCTCTGTCTTCCTTCTGATTCCTGACATGTTCGACTAACCAGAAAAACAACACATTTTTATTTCCTTCCCTGATGTGTACATTGAAGAGATTTAAAAAAAAATGTTGTTGGCTTTTTTTTTTTTTTTTTTTTATGTACTTAGATTTGAAGTTACCTGCATTAACAGAGGTTTGGACAGAAGCAGCTTTATACATCAGAGCAGGAGGACGAGCTGAAAGACAAAAGTATACATTAGCATAGGTTTCCAGTGCACTAATAAGTGCCACAGGCTGAAGTCCAGCTCCTCCTTAACACCCACTCACCTGGCTCTGTGTTGGTGAAAGCATCATGACACTCAGGAGGCCTTTTACACGTAGATGCAAAGGCATGGAGCTCTGCTGCAGTGGCCATGGCTTCCTCCACTAATGTCTGACCATTGACCAAAGACCCTGGACATCACAGTGAGCAGAGGAAAAACAAATTACAAAAGCCATTAAATATGGTCATAAGTGACTCCTAGAGCACAGTTAAACACTTAAGGTTATTCCTAAACTTACTGACCTTCTATTTCCACCAAGATCATGTTCACTTGTTCGTCTGGCATATTTTATTTTACTTAATACACTTGGTCAGATTTAGATTTTTTCTAGTGTAATTAACTTATAAAAAATAATGAGTCCATATTTTCTTCTCAGTTTGATGTGAAAAAACTGACATTATACTGATAAATAATGACAACTTACATTTTTTGTTTCAGTTCATTGAATAACATGAAATTATGACAATGTTTAAAATTACAAACTATCATGTAACAATAAAGTGTGAATAATAATAATAATTAAAAAAAAACAATATAATAGACATTTCAGGGAAAAAAATTAAATGTCTAAGGACAATTGAGCACAAATTAAACCATTTTCTGCTCCTGTGTTTAGTGTTTTTGTAGATCTGATCCATAATAAACATGGACAAAGGATAAACTGAGGCAGAATACTGTTAAATTATTTATTAATTTTCTCTATGTAATTTCAGTTTTTCAGGTCATTCACATCTTTTTTGTTTGGATAGTTTATAAAAGCAAGTATTTTCATAATTTCATGTTTTAGGTTTTTTTCCACTAAAACAAATTACAAACATTTGGAGATGTCATTATGCTTTTATTCTATTGGTCCAACTCACTGGAGATTAAATGTGGCCCCTGAAAATCTTATTTTAAGTGTGATGTGATATTTGGACTGGAAATGAGACAAACACACTTGGTTAAATTTAGAGTTTTCCCAGTGTAAATACATCAGTAGATGAAGTGGTGACATACAACACTGTAGCGTTTGTTAAATGTCTGATCAAAAGTTATTATACTAACCAGGTGTTCTGAGCGCATGTGGTCCATGGGTTATCTCCTCTAACATCAGAGACTCATCTGAAGGCTACATGTGGAAGAGGAAACATGATAGTTGTACATGTGTTAATGGACAAAAATACAGATAAATAACTCATAACAATTGAAATGTTTGTACCTCTTGCGTAGGGATGATGGAAACATTTGGTTTGAATGTGACCTCGGCTTTCTGTGCTTTTTCTCTTCTCTTCTGCCTGTAAATATAATGTAAGATTAAAATAAAGGAAAATTAACAGTAAAATCAATAAGCAAAATTATCTCATCCAGCATGCCCACGTGGTCATATTTGGGTTGCATATAACAGTCCCATGTGGGTTTGTCTGTCGTTTCCATGTCAACCCCACATTTGACCAGATCAGAATCAGAATCACAGAACTTGAATGTCCTATTATTTCTTTTTCACACTATTTATCCCACATAATTTATCTTTCAGAATTTACACAACTTAAATTCTATGTTCTACAAATATCTTAGTCTGAAATACTTATTTAAATGTAAATACCTATGCCTTTTATTGATGTTTGTTGTTGATTTACTGATATTTGTTGTTGATTTAGTCGTATTTGTGCTTGTTTTACTGAGGTTTGTTGTTGTTTTACTTATTAGTTTAAAAAAAAACCACAAAAACAAATACTGCATATTTGTTGTTGTTTTACTCATATTTGTTGTCTATCTGTAAATTCTTGCACTGAACCCGAGAGCTCTACCACAATTTCTTTGTACTTGGTACAATGACAAAGAAATTCGAATTTTGATCTGGTCAAACGTGTGGTCACCATGGAAACTGCAGACAAACCCACATGTGACCCTTATATGCAGTCCAAATGTAGCCCTTCTGGGACCCACATAGACATGCTGCATGGGATGTTAATAAAGAAATGTGACCTCTTGCTTGAGCCAGAGTTTAAATGAGCAGCTGCTGCTTTGGCACTTTGATGAGGACGTTGGACTTGAAGCAGCTGTAACTGAGCTTTGACCTCTTCCATGTTCTGCATCGTCCCTGAGTACAATTCTTCTAAGGGGATGAGGGGAGGAATTTGGGATGAAGATGCTGCTGGGGGACACATCTGTGGGCAGGGACAAATATATGAATGAATAAAAACTTAACATGACAGACAATTTTTAAAGAATTCACATTTCGCAAATGTGGATGGTAACCAGGTTGTAAGTAAAGCTTAAAATCTAAAAAGAAAAAACTGGAGCAAAAGACAAAAATAAGGAAAGAAGACAAATTATGACAATGCATTTGAACTCAAAACAGTTTGTTTATCAGCTGATCAAACCTTTAAGACCATAGTCTGAAAAATACAATCTCAAATTAAAACTCCAGCTGTCCTTCAATTGTTTGGAGTACAGATAAAAGAATGGGCTCTTTGTAAATGTAACACCCTGTAGGTTGGACAAAAACACTCACTTCCGCTGTTTATTTAACAGGTAAAAAGCTGTAGACTTAAAAACACTACATACAATACATTTTTATTTATTTCCCTCGTCTCAATTTTTTGGGAAAACCAGGGTGTATGAAGCTGTATTTGTTAGATATGGACTGGAACACACAATTTACCAACAAGCCATTGTCTTGGCAATTTGTAGTTCAAAGTTGAGAACTTTATTTGTAAAAATGTTTATTTTAGAGGATTTTTCTATGGTTATGTTTATGCATTTCATAGAAGAAAAATTGGGGAAATTATCCATTTTTCTAAAGTGGTTACATATGGACACTTTTAAGAAACAAATGAATAACTGTTGAATGCTTCAAATACACATATTGTAGTAAAAAATGTGCCTTTGAGGATCTAATGTGTGTTTTGGACCTGAAAACTTTACTGGAAAGCCAAATTTGTCATATATATACATATATATATACATATATACATACATACATACATACATACATACATACATACATACACACTTTCATTTGATGTGCAACAAGACGTTAACTGGTTACCATTTTCGGTTGCGACTCTATGTGAAGAAGCTTGATCTTGTGAGTTTCTCCCATTGGAGGAACAAGAGCAGGTGACGGCCTGGATGGCACCTGTGTTGGGAGTTTGGGAAACATGACGTTGCTGCGTGACTCAGGTTGAAAGTGCAGAAGGCGGAGTCCCTGTGGATTTGAATGTGTGTGAACAAGTAAACCAGGAGAAAACAGGGGAAACTCCTGCGCCTTGGATCTCTGTGTCATGTGATTCTGCAGCTGACAGCTCCTGGAAGTGACGTTGTGAGCTGAATCTCTATTCAAATCGTCTCCTCTTCTCGGTGCTGGAGTCCCAGTTTGGCTACTGACTTTTGGCTTGTTTGTTTGGCTTGATTCTTTTGCAGCAGGATTTGGAGTCTGTTGGACTGGGAAACAGTGTGACGCACTCTGCTGGGGTGACAGACGAGGATGCAACTGAAGCAGCTTCAGGCCTGAGACCAGGGAAATGGGCTCATTTTGTATGCTACCAATAGGAGGCGCTGCTACAGGGACACTGTGGACTGCATGGCTGGGGTCTGCTGTGGTGGTAAGAAGCCCCTGGGAACATGGGATTAAGGTCCTGTTTTCCCTGAACTGGACTGCTGGTGATTCTGCCTGAACAGAAAGAGGCTGCATTTCCTGTGGATCAGAGGAAGTGGATTAAAACTACGGGAATGATTGCACTGTACAACAAATATTTTTGACATATCATGTGACATGTATCTAAACCAGAATTTGACAAGGATTTGTATTAAAAATAATGGAAGCCCAACATATTGGCCAGCCAATATTTCCATTTTTTTCTCCCTTGTATCAGTATGGGCCTGTTGCATTGGTCAATATGCTCTTTTTTCCTGCCATGATTTACTGACAGGTGAAGGAAAAACAGGGGGGAAAAGAAAGACAAGGGGGAGAAAACACAAAAGGAGAGAAAAACTAAGCAAAAATAAGAAAAAAAATGGGGAAAAGAACAAAAGGAAAAAGGTAAGACAAAAAAAAGGATAAAATGAAGAGAAAAGAAATGAAGGGGGTAAAAAAGATTAAAAGGGGGAAAACAAAGTAAGGAGAAAAATAACAGGAAAAAGGAATGGTGAAAAATAAGAAGAAAAAAGCAGGACAAGAAAAGAATAAATAAGGAAAAAGAGAAAAAAGAAGAAAAACATGAGAAAAGAAAAGGAGGGGGAAAATAGCAGGTGCATGTTTGGTCATATTTATTAATTTAATTGTCACTATTTATATTTTCTAATTGTAATTAAAGAAAAATTTCTGACATTATTTTTACTTTAACAGAAAAAAAAAAATCACAATCGGCTCAAAATTGCTAAATATCGATGGCCTCTATCGGGCATCTGCTAAGGCTGATGTAAAACTAAATAAATAAATAAAATGATAATAAATAGTGTTGGCCCCAAAAAACCCATAGTGGCCATGCATTGCTTCTCAATGGTCCCCTCAACAAATGGATGTCTCAGTGTTCGTCTGATTGGATGCCGGCTGGAAGCTTAAATCTCTTATGTTTGAGTCACAATGTCAACAACTGATTGGCATCACACACCACTCAGGTGAAGCCATCTCTCACTCATATACAGTGTATGATGATTCATTTGATGTGTGACAAGTGTGCGATGCACAGGTCAATGTATAAACGACCCACAACCGACCACTTTTTTAACTAGCCTGCCTGAAACTCAGACCGCAAGAAATATATTTGAAAAGGACGGACCCAATCCGCTTCTCGACCCGCATTTTTAAAAAGTAGTCAGTGGTCGTGAACATCAAATGACCTTACTCACATACGTGTATTTATTTCCATGTTAAATTCCGATGTCATTGCTTGTAAGATATGTTGAGAAAGTATGTTCATCTTGCTTCAGCATTCAAAAGTTATCAAAGTGGCCAGGGGTCGACAACCTGTAACAGCCAAAGACCCATTTGAACCCGATTTCCACAGAAAAGAAAACATTGGGAGCTGCTCATCATCTTTAAAAACCTCAGCGAATGTGTCCCAAACCTAACTTTTTTTTATTTGTATGTGTCTGGAGCTTCCACTCTCCCATCTTGACTTTCTCTCTCGCTCCCTCCATACCATAGGCTATTTCCGACGTTGCACGTCACCTTCACGGAAATTCAGTTAATAAAGCGTATTCACCAGGTTATTTTAATGTTTATCTCAAACAACCTGATCGACCGCAACCCGAATATCATTAAAAATATTTTTCCATGATCCGCAACTGTGGGTGAACGCGGGTAACTGCGGGTACCCACTCACTTTGGGTCAGCCCGCACGTCACTTGTATGTATGTATGTATGTATGTATGTATGTATGAAAGAGAGAAAGAGACAGAGGAAAAAAAGAGAGAAAGAGACAGGGGTTAACAAATCTGACATTGACTCAACATATGTTTTCGTTTGCACTAAACTGAGATGCACCAGTAGATTTGCAAAAATGATCACAGCTATTTGAAATGAAAACTTAAATTTGCATTGGAAAAAAATCTAAATGTTATCAAGTGAATTTTATCATTTCCAGTACAAATATATACAACAGAATCACTGAAAGAGGAACTTTTCTGAGATATAAAAGAAAACTGATTTATAGCCAAAAGATCTGGGAAAAAAAATTCAAGAAATCTTACAAAGATAATTTTCACTGGTTCCACAGTGGTAGGTTTTGCTTAAGTGAAGTATTTTTTTAACTTAATTCAAGCAAAAAAAAAAGGGTGTTGAAACATCAAGATGGCAGCCTTCAAAATCCAAATTTCTCTTATTTGTCCTTTGTGCAAATCAACTTTTAGTGTATGTGGTGTTGCTGTTGTACTTCAGAATGATTTATATATTCAGAAAGATGACTTTGTTTGCCTTCATTTGATGTGTGCAGCTGTATATTAGGTGTTATTAAAATAAGAGGTTAAACCACAGAAATAACAGCCGTAGCAGTACCTGACCATGAGCACTCGCACCACTTCCAGTTGGAGGCAGATTCCTGGTGGTGTTGCCTTGGTAACTAGTTGAAGGCTGGAGAACAGGTGTACACAGAGGCGTTTGACAGAACTGGATTCTGTCCGATCCTGAATTTGGCACACTGGCCTGTGTCTGAGGTCCCACAGAGACATCAGTTTGGACAGGTACAGAGTTTAACGGAGGTATGAAAGTCCTGGCATGAGGGAACGTCCCATTAGAGTTTAAGGGGATGAGGTTAGAGTTCTGCTGGGCAAGGTGCAGGTTGGAAAAGGAAGTATTCAAAACCTCCATGAGGCTTATGTAGTTAATATTCTGGGGAAAAAAGACAAACAGTGGTAAGTGTCAGAAAGAAGAGAAGGAAGAGAAGAAGAGAAAGAATCACATTTTACAATATACTGTATTTTCTGGACTATAAGCTGCTACTTTTCCCCCAGGTTTCAAGCCTGTGGCTTATAAAATGATGCAGCTAATGTATGGACTTACAGCGTTCCCTCTCCTGGACATCATCGTTTCTCAGGTCCAGGAACTTCCACCACATTTTCATTAGTATCAGATTAGCTTGACTCGACTCGGCTCACTTTGGTGCAATTCCATTACGTAAAAGGACCTGATACCATAGTACCCAGCAGTGGTCACCCGCAGTAAAGTCAGTACGATTACTCTCATGACCAGGTACTGCAAAGTCAGTACTATCCTGGAATGGAAACACTACCCAGTAGAGTCGAGTCCAGTCGAGCTAAGCTGGTACTAGTGGAAAAGTGGCATTAGTGGTTCTTTCCCCATCTCTCCCCGTTACCGGCGCGACTACCAACCGAGTGTCCAGGTCAGGGACTGGCCCACAGTACAAAAGGCACCAGGGGTATGCGGTGATGTTGGCAAACCACCCAACCCATGTTAAACCAGTGACATTTAACCTTTTCATCTACTGGGTTCTTACCTGGACCAGTCTGAACAGGTCTTCACCCAGATGTCTCATCTGTGGAGCCTGTGGACTGCATGAAGGCTGAGCGGTGGCAGAAGGCACTGTGGAAGGTTCACCCACTGTTGGGGGTCCACTTACTGATGGGGGTCCACCCACTGAGGGGCTGTGGGTGTGGAGGCCTGGATGATTAGTTGGTATTTTGGAGAGCTGGACCACAGCTGGGTAAGAATTTTCCTGAACCACAGGCTGAGCAGCGGGCAGATTTTGGAACTGTCCATGGGCTGAGGTGTTTTGGTATCTACAATGACAAAAATAATTTAGTAATAATATTAAAAATAATAGGATTGATTCCACAACACCAGACAATACACAATGAGATATGTATCTCATTGTGATATATATATATATATATATATATATATATATATATATATATATATATATATGTATATAAAAAAGGAAAAGAAAGGGAAAAAAAGAGAAAAAGGGGGAAGTAACAAAAAGGGGAAGAAAGAATAAAAACAGAAGCTGTACATTTGATCATGTTTATTAGTTTAACTATCATAATTTATATTTTGTAGTTGTAATTAAAAAACATTTTCAAACATTTGACAAAAAAAGAAACTGTATGGGCTTAGAAATAGCGGTTGTCTATATCAGTCATCAACTAAAACTGATAGAAAAAAATAATCTGCTTCAGCCCCAAATAATCCATATTGGTCAATCACTATTTGATGCGACTGTTTTATTTCAGCAATATAAAATTCTGCCAGAGGATTACTGTAATCATTTTGAATTGTACTTACACAAGCTCAGAAATGGACAGACTTTCTGAGATGTTGAGGTCTGCAAGCTTTAAACTCTGCAAAAACAACAAAAAACATTTTTGTGTTTTGGAAAATTTCAAAGCTGATTGAACCATTAACGTGTAATTTGTTCATATTTACTGTTTGAGGTGTGCAGGAGTTTCCAGTGGAAACAGAAGATGAGTCGTCAGGGACATCACTGTGACAGCTTTTACCTGGGATTATTTTAAAGCAGATTAGTTCATACCGTAATCTGCTGATCTTATATATAAAATCATATAATTATATAAGATCTTATTTTGATCTTATATCTTATCTTCATGATGTTTAGACCAGTGGTTCCAACCTTTGGTTTGTTTTTCTTTTTTTTCTTTTTTTTTAATCTCTGACCCCATTCGCTTACAAGTTTGAATGTATTTTGGCTATTTCTGAATACTTTGTTTTCACCTTATTAACTCTAGGCTAAGCTTTGTTGTTGCATACAGCTTCATTTCAATTTCTAATGAAATGCCGGACTACGTTTTTAAAAAAAGAAAACAACAAAATCGTGAATTTCCAGAACGTGTAACTCTGCACTCGGCAATTGACTATTAGGGACTTTCCCCTGAAGATGTTTTCTGCATCAGGAAAGGTACTTGACTTGAGATAAGTAACTCTGGACACAATATGTGACAACATGAGGAACTCGGGACACTTTGGTTTGCCTTTAGAGACGCTCTACTTACTACCATGCAAGTTTCATGTTGTTTAGAACTTTAGAAGAGGTCTAAAAATAGTGCTTTGTGTCAGTGAAAATACATGCCCTAATAACTTCCATGCAAACACAGTTTGGCTCAAAATGGCAAAATTTAAATTTGTCATGTACATCCAAATGGTGTGATTTTGATGTGAACTATATGTATGTACTCCCAATCATCTAAAAATTGAGCTAAAATGAATTTTACTCTGGATAATCCCTTTGAGGAACATTTGCCTTTTTAGATGAAATTGACATTATTCATTATTATTCTTGCAATGTTGTTCACCCATATTGCAAGTTTTGTCAATGTTGTGCAGCCCTAAGCACCACAGTGGTTCAGTTTGTCTGCTGTGGACTGGAATTTCCTGTGTTAACTTAACACAATGTTTTATTAGTAAGTATTTATTTTTCTTCATTACTAGAAATTTCAGGTGGCCCTATCTGAATTGTAGGTGAATGCACATGGAGTCCAGGCCCCAAGGTTGAAAACCACTGGTTTACACAAATCCTGTCAAAACAAACCTTTTTCAGGCGTAAGATCTAAATCATCCAGAAGTGGTTGTTGTGTTGTTGCTGTTCTTATGGGAGTCTCACAGCTTTGTTGACTATCATCATGGACATGTGTTGTAGGCGTGGCCTGTTCATCTGCTTCATCTGTATGAGACGCACTGCAGAACCCAAATCAGAAGAAAGTTGGACAGTTCAAAAACCCTAGAAAGGATTCTCTGTTTGACTTGGTGGTTACCTCCGCCAAGGAGGTTATCTTTTCGTTGGAGTTTGTCAGTTTGTTTGTTTGTATGTCAGCAACATTACTCAAAAAGTTATGGATGGATTGTAATGAAAATTTCAGGGTATGGTGGTAATGGGGAGATTAACAAATGATTAGATGTTGGTGGTGATCTCGACCTGTCTGCACTCTCAGAGTGCTACAGTACATTTGAAATTAATTCTTGACTTTAGTTTTCATTATTGTAGTAGTTATGGCATGTATTGCTTGAATGATATTCTATGTAAGTTTCTGTGATGTTTGCAAATGTTGCTGACCATTGAAACTTGATTTGAAGAACATCATGAATGAAATCGAAACCTCAGTATCTGAAGAATTTATTTTTTCTTAAAGTCGTTCAGCTTTAGCCAATGTGTGCGTCAAATAAAAAAAATAAAAGCTCTTTATTTTGCTATGGTATTAAGAGTATGTTGTACTCACGTGGAAACTTGTGACTGTGGACTGTTATCATGAACAGTGATAGGACTGTTAGTGGATAGAGGGTAGCATCTATTAACACCACTCTCTCTTTCCAGATTCCCATCCCCTGCTGGTTCCAGCACAGGGGCTACAACCCATTGTGTCTGTGGGCCTCGGATGTGGGTGGAGCCTGTTCCAAACAGAGCAGAATACCTGCGCTCTATTAAAGTGAGTGACTTCAGAATGGCGGGCGCAGACGCTTTGACTCGGAGCACTATCCCCTTGTCGGCTGCCTCCCTCTTTTGGCCATGTCGTCCCAGCAGCCGCCCCCTCCTGTCAGCCCAGCGGACCGTCCACTCCAGTAGTCGGCCCAGCTCTGGAAACTGAGCGTCTAATTTAGGATCCAGACCCTGCTGCAGTTCTGTCATAGAATCCACAGAGGCTGAGCCGAACCAGCAGGAGGATGACTGCTCTGTGGAGACGGCGCTCCGAATGGGGCTGGTCTTTGAGCCAGAAGGGCTTGGCTTTGTTCTCTGGTGTAAAAACCCACTGCTGTGCTTCTGGGAGCCAAACATACCTTTTTGTCCACCTGCCTTTAGGTCAGAGAGGAACTCTTCGGAAAGGCTCCCTCTTGATGTGTGGGCTTCACTTATGACAGAGGAAGTTAACGGAGTCTGAGCTTGTTTGATTGGTCTGAAGCAACAGCCGGCCCTGAAGACTGGAGGCTCTGTGGTGGACTTCATTCTGGACGGGTGGGGTTTGTCTCTTTGTCGACGATGCATAGTCGTGAGCACGTCAAAGGTGAGAGAGTGCAACTCCCTCTCCCTCAGCTTAAGGGAAAAGTCCTTCAGCAGAGGAACTTCACTGCTCGTGTTCACTCCATCAGCAAAATCCTTTTCCAGAACATAGCTGAGGAAGACTTGTAAGAAATTCAGATACTCTTCATCCTCCAGCTCAAACTCCCAGGTACCGACTACAGGTAGAGATGATTGCTTGCACTTAAGGTGGCCGTTTTTGTCTTTAGCATCACCTGAATGACCCTCTTCCTTAATGACACTCTCAACCCCAACACTGATGTTCTGTGCTTCTCCTCTGTGGAACATTTGAGCTTTTTTGTCGCTGAAAACAAAAATAAATAACACACAACATAAAAAATCCACAGTAAAACCAGACCATTTGAGAAACTGTGGGGCTGTTTCATTAATTTCATTAAGAACAAGTGATGCCAGGCACAAAAAAAACCTTTCCCCTCATAAAAGTTTTAAGCGCTTAATGGGCATCTGCCTCTCAAAAGATGGACTATGGATTTGATCATTCAAGGTCAAAGGTCATGATGCCATTTTGGAGCTGACATGTATTTTCCTATCTGTCAATAATAGTAACTTAGTACTCATCAGCATGTTCTTTGGCATTACGACCATTTAACACCATGTGACATTGATTTTGACCTTTCAAGGTCCCTCAAGGTCAAAGGTTATGATGCCATTTTGAATGGGTATTGTTGGCTTGTTTTTTGTTTGTCTGTAACAAAAACTACTGGACCAATTTCTGCAGAATTTTCAGGAAAGGATTATAAATTAAACTTCATCCCACTCCTTTTCCTTTTGATTTTCTTTTTATATAAATGATTTTATTGTTTGGTTTTAATGTTATATTTGAAATAAATAAACATTGTGCCGCTCTACGTGTTCTAAATCTACGTACCTGGTGGTGGGTTTTTTCTGCTGCTTGGGAGAAACTTGTGCTTCAGATATATTTTCTATTGTATCTCCATCGCTATAGAGTGTAGGGAAGCCTTGGTCAGTTAAGGTGCTGGTGCTCAGACTGGTGCCCAGGGAAAGCTGCCTCAACATGGCCATGCTGTGTCTGCTCCCACACTCGTCCTCTTCCCTTTCTTTCTCCCACAAGTGGAGCTCAAGGGTGCCGAGATGCCTCCGCAAACGGCTCAGGTGTTTTCTCCTCTGCCTGAGTTTGTCTCCAAGTAGAATCATCATTGACTCCTTTCCTTCCTCATTCTCCTCATCATCTTCTTCTGGAAAACAGAGATTATGTGAGGATTAAAAGGTATTTATGGAAAAGCACATGGCTCAAACACTAAAACAGGGTTGATGGATATTTTTTACCAAAGACATGGCACTGTCTCAGCGTCTGCAATAGTGAGTTATACTTTTCCCTCAGTGGGACTCTCACAGACTCCGCTTCCTCTGGGAATGTCTGCGTGACCATGTCAGCCACCTACAAAGAAGAACCAGCCAAGAGAATAAAATTCACTCAGGGTCACTGATTTTACCATCAGAAAGGAAAACCTAATCTAACATGTGCAGGATGAGTGTTTTAACAGGTGTTTTACTTCCCCTCAACACCCTCAGCATTCTCACAATAATAAGTGGTAAGCCAAAAGTTCAGTTGTGTTCATATTTCATTGAGTCCAAATGCATTAGAACACATTCATCTCTTATGTCACGTTTCTACAAGTATTCACGTGGCTCAACTTGTTGTGTTTCCATTACAAAATAGAACCTGGAACCATGGGACTCGGTACCAGTTTTGGTATCATCTCCATGGAGGTTGCCAGTGATATTGAACCTTGATGTATAAACCTTGCAAACACTGATTCATGAGACAGTTGACCTGCTGCTTTCCAAAATACAGATTTGGAAGTTGACAGTAAACATATTGGTACATTAATCCACATGATGACATAATACTACACCATGGTTGATCCAGGTGTTTCAGTGTTTGATGGCTGACATACAAATTAAAACGAGACAACACAAAATCAGTGAGTTTATCAACAATTCCCTGAGGAGACAACACAGAAGTAATGTCCCACATGTTTACAATAGCCAGGTACTTTAAAGTGTGGTGTGGCATGGAGCAGACCGAATCGAGCTGATAATAGTGGAAACACATTAGTTGAGTTGGTTCAAGATCAGTTCCTTTTATTCCAAATGGAATGAGTAGATGTTGTTCACATCTCATATATTCATAGAGACATGTTTTCTTCTATGGTCCATGGTCAATGGGATCAAATGGAACTATTTGGTTCGTTGACTCCAAACTCGACACTCATTGGATAAATACCACGACACTGGTTTCTGTGTTTGTGTTTTTGTTTATGATCTCTACTGCATAACTAATTTCCTTTCTAAGGATAAATAAAGTTGAAAGTTTAAGTCATGTTACCAGAGCGATGGGTGGTAGTTCCGACATAAGGCTGAGCACCAAATCCTGACAGACTTCTTCAGCATTAAGGAAACGAGAGAAAGGTAGATAACGGCACGCCCAGCGAAGAGCATCAACACAAGTAGATCTGAAATCTGAATTAGTAGGAATCTGTAGGACAGAGGAATGCATAAGTGTTGAGCAGGACATGTTTGTGAAGAACACCTAAACCATAAAGACAGACTGAATACCTGCTGGTCTTTGTCCTGCTGCCTGGCTGCCTGATACTTCCGACAACAAACGGAGAGCTGGTCTCGGACATGAAGCATCCAGCATAAACCACACAGCTCCCTGAAACAGACTTGGCAGAAGAACATACAGCAGTAATGTAACTGTCTTAAATTCCCAAATCAAACTGTGATTTTGCCTGATAAATTGCCCTGGAGTTATTTTGTGTTTTATTTAGCTGTTTCCAAGAGAATAAATGTGGTAGTTGTGCTGACTTTGATAACTGATGCTGGGCAATGCTGAATTTACATCAATGTCAGCTCCAAATAGGTAACATCATTTAAAAAACGGCAGTAAAATACAGACAATTTTCAGACAATTTTGGAGCCATATTGTGAAGCAACCATGGTAGATACATCTAATCTGACCATAGATTCTGATTCTACGGGAAAAGGTAGACAGGGAGACCAGCAATCTAATATGTAGGTCAAACAATAGAGCAGTGGAAACTCAAAGTTGGACAAAGCCCAACTTTATCAAAAAAATTTTAAAATTAAAAAAAAAAAAAAACTGCAGAAGGCCTTTACTTCAAAGCTATTAGAGATAGTGGTCTTACACTTGGTATTATTTCATAAAGTCCATAAGAGGAACCTATATGATTTTTTGAGAAATTTCTGAGAGGGTGACCTGGGAAATTTCTTACTCTTTGGATGGTTTGACATGGACTGACTCTTTATGACACTCTAGTAGAACCTGGGGGTAACAGCAGAACAATGATCCTAAACATAAGGAAATCTATAACACAATGGCTTCAGGAAAACTAAATTCACATTTTGTGACTTTGTGACAGACAGATCTTTCCTTCCATCATGTCTTACTTATAGCCTGAGTGGTGCCAGAATGACTGTCCAGGTGACCACCTTTATTGGGCCCCCATCTGAAGAACCCCCCCTTGCCAACAAACTTCATCAGAACCTCTGGAAAGGCCTTTTCTTCTTCCGAAACTCCTGGATAGGAATACTTCTTCTTTATCTGAAAATGTTGGCACATAATTGTGTTATTTTACATGACATGCTACTTCTACAGCACATCTCAGTTTGAACATTTTATTCTTTTAAAAATCAAAAATGATAATATACATGCATTTTTCAGACTTTATCTTATATCTGAATAAAAATGGTCAAATGTTTATGTAAAAAAAATAACATTTTGGGATTTTTGGATCAATCTTTTGGGGGCACATACCGATACTGATTTTTATTTCCCCATAAGCCTTAGCCTTTGGCCAATACGGAAAAGAGCATACTGGCCAACACAACAGGCCCATACCGATACAAAAAATGATATATATACCATACCGATACAAAAAATATATATATATCAGCCAGCCGATATATCAATATATGAGTCTATCATTAGTACCTTGTGCAGAAAATGTCTGACACGGCGCAGTTGGTTGATGTACCACTGAGCTGCAGGAAGGCAACACCCAGCAGATCTCAGGAGTAAAAGTAACCTTCGCAGGACTCCAGAAATTTCATGGCGGGAAGCAACTTCTGTAAACTGCAATAACGTCCCAACTGGATCCTAAAGACAAGGTTCACAGTATGTAAAGTGGAACAGCATTTTGATGTGATCATACAACAGGGGTGTCCAATCCTGGTCCTGGAGGGACAGTATCCTGCATGTTTTTGATATTTCACTCGAAAAAATCTAAATTTGACCAAATGTATTTTTCTCATTTCTAGATCAAATATCTCATCCCACTTACAATCAGACAAAATCACCTAAAGAAGAACTTTTCAGTGAGATATAAGAAGTGATTTATAGACAATTCACCTGGAAAATATTATTTAACAAATCTGATGAGATCATTTTCACTAGTTCCATTGGCAGATTTGTTTGAAATTTCAATGAAGCAAAAAACCCCATCTTGAATTAAGTAAGAATTAAAAAAATAAAATCTTGAAATAAAGTACAAAAAAATCTTTTAGAAATCTGCTAAATGGAACAAGTGAAAATGATCTTGGATATAGGTCATACACTGTAAAAAAAATCAAAATCTGACTAAGTGTATTTGTCTCATTTCTAGTCCAATATCTCATTAGACTTCAAATCAGGCAGAATCACTTAAAGAGGAACTTTTCACTAAGATATAAGAACTGATTTATAGACAATAGATCTGGAAAATATAATCTAAGAAATCTGACCAAGATCAGTTTAATTTGTTCTATTGGCAGATTTTTAACAGTATTCTCATTCAAGGCAAAAAAAACCCTCCTTTTTAAAGGAGCATTTTTTTTTTCCAATGCAGGCTTCTGCAGAGCCGGAAGATAGGCTCATCCTTTGAATCAGGGGTACTGGAAGAGGGATCCATCAAAAACATACAGGATACCAGCCTTCTAGTACCAGAGTTGGACCCCTCTGATACATCTACTACTACATGTACCTGTGTGTTTGGAGAAGGTTGCGGACAGTAAAGAGGTGGGGAAGGCAGGTACAATCCACCTGGCACAATGGCAGTCAAGCAAGCACACAAGTCTTTGGCTGTTTCCAGTAAAGAGGACAACGGGGAAGACAAAATGTCTACTGCAGCCATGACTGAAGCCTTCAGAACATCCTGTATGGAAATCTGCAGCAAGTCCCAATCCTGTCCTTCTAAAGTATCAACTGAGAAAAGAGGACAGAGCATAACATATCATAACATACGTATACATACATACACACACACAATGTATATATATATATATATATATATATATATATACACACATTACAAACCTGTGAAACTCTTGTCCCCATCCTTTTCTTTGTGTTCTTGTGCATCATCCTTCCTCCAGAGTAGACGCTCCAACCCCTCCTTAAACAGACTCGCTGGTTCCAAAGCTGTCGGCAGGTGGAACTCTCTCCTTCTCAGTCTGTCATAAATGTGCAGAAAATTAATTGACACAATTTGGAAAGAAAAAAACTGGATTTCACTAATCTCAAATAGACTTTTTACAACAGGTTGAGTCGACTGTGACAATCAATAGCTGACAAACTGTGAGTGTAAAACTGAAGCACTGTGGTACTGTTTATCTGTCAAATGTTCAAACAAAAACAAAAAAGGAGAAAAAGGAAGTAAAAAGGGAAAAAGAAGAAAAAAGGCAGGAAGCAACAAAGGTGGGTAAAGAGAAAATAATAAAAAAAAAAGGTAGGGGGGCAGGAAAAAATAAAGGAGAGGAAAAAAGAGGATAAAGGGGGGTAAAATTAAGGAAAAAATTGAGAAAAAGAGGAAAAAAGGAGAAAAAGAAACAAAAAAAAGGAAAAAGCATCAGGTATATGCTTAGCCATATTTATTAGTTTAACTGCCTGAAAATGTAATTAAAATTGAATAAGACTTTCTGACATTTGTTATCATTTGACAGAAAAATAATAAGTATTGGCTCCAAATATCAGCTTAGAAATACTGGTAGTCGTTCATATTTTGGTTATTGGGTAAGACTTATGGAAAACAAATCAAGTGTTGGCCCCAAAAAATCCATAATGGTTGATCACTAGCTAGGACAGGATTTGAACCGCCAACCCTTAGGTTACTGGCCACTATACTAGGCTTTCATACCAACCGAGTGAAGTCGAAGAGCTGACGGCAGTACATGGTGTATGCCAGACTTAGAGACACAGCCGTCCTCCAGTCCCCCACATGATGAGCCAACCACACAGCCTCTGGAAGCAGCCCCCCAAGCAACAGCAGGTCCTGAGCATATCCCACCGTCCACACTTCTGACAGCTGCTGCTGTCGAACTGCTGCAGACACCTGCTCCTGGCACAGAGGAACTGTACGCCCAACACCAGGACCTGAGAAAACTCAAATTATCAAACAGCAGCTCATCACATTCTGTCAAGACAATATCTACTGTGCAGAAAAATGCAGGGTTCACATTTCAATTCACTGACTTTTTTTCTGATTCAGATCTATACTTTTTTTTTTTTTTGCTTCATTCAAGAATTTTTGTTTTGTTTAATTCAAAATAGTTTGCTTAATTCAAGATTGTGTTTGCTTAATTTAAGGTTTTGTTGGGGGGGGTTGCGTAGTTTTTTTTTTCCACTATCTGAGCTACTTGTTGATTTTACCCATTGTTCCTTTTTTCACAGTGAAGCAAATTTTTTATTTTTAAAACCATCTGAAACCATGACAATGTGAAAAAAACGCACCGTGAGGAACATGTAAAGGAGGTAGAATGTCCACGCTGTGTGGCGGCAAGATGTGCAGGGGTTGGTTGGCGAAATAGGAGGCCATGAATCTTCCCAGGGTCTGAACGACTGCACAGGCTGTGTCAGTGTGGAGGTCCGACGGCAGCCACGAGCACAAAGGGGTGGAGTCTGTAGGAAGAGGGGAGGAGTCTGCAGGAAAAACAGAGTGAAGAACAACACTGGAGTAGATCTGGAGCAAGTGGCCTGTGAGCTGCATACACCTGTAGACATTTTCCTTGTGCATTTTTTAAAAAAAATCATATTCCTTATAATCCCCTTCACACCCCAATTACAACCAATTAATGAAATGCTCTAACACACACACAAAAAAAATACAGTCATCTGTGGAATGGACAGGACTGAAAGAACACCATCCAATCATTTTAACAGACCCATTAAAATGATTGACATGTCTATCAAAATAAAGTCATTTGCCGCTCACCCCTCTGTTCATACGTGTCCTGCACGAATTGTGTGTTCTCAGAGGCAGGAGCACTAGTGTATGAAATTAAGCCAGAGCTTTGCTAGTTATTAGCAGTATAAGGATGCAAAGTTCACTGAAAAGCTTTTTAGACGCTGACATAAATCAGTAGTAAATGTAACGTTAGTCAGATCGCTAGGGCTTTTGTGTAAGATCAGAGGGTTGCAGGAGACTGGATGAGGTATATATGGACAGGAGCCGGAGTAGGAGCCTGAGCCGTACCGTCACCAGAGTTCGAAACAGACCCAGGTGAATTGTTGTGGTGCAGTGCTCCTGAACCTTCAGGAACAAGGATTGTTCGTGTCACTATTCTGGAGGCGTGGCTTTGGGAGAATGTCTGAAAAAGGGGGTTTGGACTTTTGAAGTGTGCGTTTTCAAAATGTAGCTGCTGGAACCATTTTTCTAAGATGTCATACCCTACCCTTAAATGCTTGAACACAAAAATGAAAAAAAGGTTATCACAGACAGGACTGAAAACTACCAACCAATCATTTTAATCGACCCATTGAAATGATTGAATGGTGATATGTTTATCAAACCAGTACAATCGACAACATTTTTGGGTTTAACTCAAGATGTTTTGTTGTGGTTGGTTTTTTTTTAATTGAAGCAAACAAATCTGCCAATGGACAATAGATCCTTAAAATCTTGTTTCGACAAATCTGACCAAGATCATTTTCCCTTGTTCCATTGCCATTTTTTTTGTCTTAATTCAAGCAAAAAAAAATTTGTATTATTTGGCTATTTACTTGTTTCAGGAGGGGCATTTTTTTTTCCAGTGCATAGAAAATCCAGCAAAATGAAATATTTCTGAGCTAATATTGGATCCCATTTAGTTTACTTACACTATTACTTGCTATTGTATGCCAGACTATATTTTAGTGGATATGTATTATGTTATGTAATTGTGAAATTAAACTTGTTTTTACAAAAATATTCACATGTTGAAACAGATATCAAATTTGAATTCTACAGACCAGAATTGACTAAAATGACACCAAAACCTACCCATAAAAATATTTCATAAAATGTTGTTGTACAGTGTAATTATTGACCCTGGCTGACCTGTAATCCAGTCCTGGTCTTGGGCCCTTTGCAGGATTAGATGTGCCATGTGGTCTCCCAGCTCCTGGGCTTCTCTTAGGTGGTACTGGGACAGGAAACTATACAGGAGTGCCAGACAGAGCCTTTTCTCCTGAAACAAACTGTGGTCACCGCCTAACACAGACAAAGAACATCCAATTATCATAAGGCTGAAGCTTCACTAGAACAATGGTTTCACTGTAAAAAAAAAAAAAAAAAAAAAAAAAGACAAGTTCCTTACTTTTCTTGCTCTGTTCCCAGATTTGTCTTTGCCACATTTCAGCACTTTTTGAGTAAAACCCACACAGAAACAGGTGTTCACCTGAGTAGAGTGAAAACAGCATGAGTAAATATTCACACCTCACAGTTTTGAGGGGAAAAAAGGATTAGACCATTTTGTTTAATGATCATTTTCAAAGCCACTAAACTAAAAAAATACTCAGATAAAAACACAATAAAACATAATACAAGCTAAAAATACTAAGATAAAACACATGAAAGCATAATAAATAAATAACTAAATAGACTGTTCACTCCAGCTAAAATATCCATGCACATAAAATCAACTTCCTATGTGGTATAAAAAAAAAAGCCAAGGAGAGGATGTGGGTTTTAAGAAGGGCTTTCAAATCAAACAGCATATTTTTTTCTGTTTCTATTTTTCTTGTTCTTCTGACCTGTGTAGTTCAAGAGTGTAGAACCTTCTTCCAGCCGCTCCCCTGTCGCCTGCAGAGCCACTTGGATCTCTGACATGATTGTGGATACCTGTTGATGTTCGTCCTCCCAGCTGTCACAACCATCAAGGTTTTCCAGCTCTTCCATGTACTGCTGAGTCATCATGTACACATACCTCCAGACTCCATGTAACCTGGACCAGAAGAGGAAAGCAATTAAATACAACCACAGCCACAGACTAACTAAACAGCATAAGGTCTGTATGAGTCACAGAGTGTTTGAACCTGCTGATGATAGACCAGCATATCAGAGTGATATTTACATTTCTGTCTTGTGTTGGTATTGGCCAATTTTATTGGCCGATATACTGTTTTTTTTCCCCCTGTTGTTATTTATTGACAGGTGAAGGAAAAGAGGAAAAAAAGAAGAGAAAATAGGGAAGAGAAAAGAAGTAAGAAGAGAAAAAAGAGAAGAGGAAAAAATTTAAAAAGAAAAAGAAAATAAAAAAGGTAAAAAAAAAAAAAAAAAAGAAAAGAAGAGAAAACAAAAAAGAAGAATACAATTTACAGAAAATGGGAAAGAGAAATGGGGGAAGAAAACTAAATGGAAAGGAAAACTAAGGAAAAAAGATAAAATGGGGAGAGAAAACAAAAAAGACCAGAAAACAAAGGGAAAAAAAGAAAAATTAGCAAAAAAAAAAGAACAGAAAAAAATGGCAAAACAGAAAAGGGGAGAGAAAACAAGAAAGGAGAGAAAACAGGGGAGAAAGGAAAAAAAGGGAAAAAAAAGAAGGAAAAAAGAAAATATGGGAAAAGAAAAGAGGACAGGTAAAAAAAAACAGATAGAAAAAGGAAGGAAAAAGGAACAAGGAAGAGAAACAGGAGGGAAGTAACAAAAAGGAAAAAAGAAAAGAAGAAGAGAATTGGGGAAACAAATGAGAAAAAAGGGAAAAAAGAAAGGAGAGAAAAAAGGAAAAAGAGATTGTCGACATTTGGTCATATTTATTAGTTTAACTGTAACTATTTATATTTTCTAATTGCAATTAAAAATGTTGTGACATTTTTTTATCATTTGGCAGAGACAAAAATACATCAGTATCGGCTCCACAATTAGTGGCCTGTATGAGCTGACAGCTAACATAAAACAAAATTTAAAAAAAACAGTATTGGTATTGGCCCCAAAAAATCCACATGGGTGAATCACTAGTACCTGCTGGATGGTTTCAGCAGAGCGGGCCATGTCTGATGTTCTCTGTAGGGTTTTTTCTCCTGTGAGCTCTTCTGAAGCAGAGGAACATGGTAGAAATCTGAAGGCGCCTGAGAACCAGGTTCATCCCAGACCGGAAACCAGAGCTGCCTTTGCTGGAGGCTGTAGGTGTGGTCCAGAGAATCCGAAACCAGCTGAAGGACATGGACGGCCACAGACAGGCTCTGAGAATACGACTGATTGTGATCGGTCTGGTGGGACTCAGGGTCAAAGGTCAGCAGAAGGTGGACTAGGCCTCTGCTGAACTCTACCAGAAGTCCGATGCACCGAGATCCGTCTGATCGAGCGGTATTCCATGGGAGGAAACGCAGAAGTGCTTTGAGAAAGTGCAGAAGGGAAATGGAGGAGCTTGATGTCAGGTGAAGTAAAGCTGTGAATCGGAGTGCGCAGGTGAGAGTGTACTTCAGCAGATGAGCTCCGAGTTCAACGCAGTTTCCCAGAGACAAAGCGAACGCCCAGGCACTCAACAGCTTACTTTGGATCTTTTCCAGGTCACGAGGGAGTGAAGGAGATTTCCTGTCTGACATCATGACGTGTTTTTCAAAATCCTGACTCGGAAGGAGTTGAGAGTCGGTGAACGTGTCCAGAGCGTGAAGAGTGTCGAACATGGAGGCGAACTCCAAACGGCCGCCATCCTCCACATGGGAACCAGCGGGAACGCCGTCCACATCCGAGTCATCTTCAAACATGTTCTACCAGGAGACAAACACAAGCAGGTTCAAAGTGATCCAGAATCCAGGATCTCTTCTGGATTATAACCTAAATCTAATCATTTGAAATGTTCATCAAGATCCGTCCATAACTTTTTGAGTTATCTTGCTAACTAACAAACAGACAAACTCTGGCAAAAACATAACCTCCTTGGCGGACCTCTCTTCATTCGGAGGGGGGAGGTCTGCCTTGGCAGAGTTTGCGCTCAGAGTGCTTTTGTAGTTATTATTATTATTATTATTATTATTATTAAGTTAGGACATGTTCTTATTAGGGGTGCCAAATTAACATATTAATTAAGAATAATTAATTACAGTCATAATTACCTCCACCAAGGATGTTATGTTTTTGCCAGAGTTTGAGGAGTATAAATAAATATTTCCTATATAAAATTATCATTGCCAATGGTAAGCTAAAGTTGAAACTAGCATTGTGGTCTACAAATCCCATTGTCATACATCCTGGTGTTCAGCAGCTCATTGTCTTTCCACCTGTCACCACCGATTATTAACATGAACTAATGTGTTGAAAACAAAATCACTCCAGAATGATAAGGGATTAAACAGAACCAAACAAGCCCGGTTCTGTTCTCTATAAACTCTGACGACCTGGATGATTGAAATTAAACTTTTACATTTGTAGTTTTGTCCAACTCAACTGACCTGGAGTTGTTCCAGAAGCTCCTTGGTGTTACCCATGATCCCCTGGTCCTGCAGGAAAACAGGTACTCTATCTATGGCTGTAGAAGTGGCCGAGTCTACGGTGTTTGGACAACGGCTGATACCATGGCTGAAATCCTCCAGGCTGTTGCCCACATTCAAACAAGATACAGATTTCAGCCACGCCCCAACGTGAGTCTGGAAATAAAGGATGAACAGAAGTTCCACTGTCAGTCACTACAGTCCAAATACACATTTGAACATTTGTTTTACTGTTGCACAAACTGGTGAAGAGCAAGTGTTTCTGTGATGGTGAATATTTGGGAAACCATCCTTGTTTATAAGATGGAGATTAAAGGAAAACTTACCAAATTAATTTAGTTCAGGTTCCTCATGCAGACCCATTCAATCTACCGATGATTTGACTTCTTAAGCATGATTTTAAACTTGTGTTTTGGGAGTGAAATATGCAGAAATTATTTATTTTATTTTTTTTAAATAATATGATAAATATGAAACTGATGTTATTTTTGTCATTATGAGCTAAAGTTACTTTGTGTATTATATGTGATGTAAATGTTTTGTATTGTGCACACCTGCCCAGACACAGCACTTTGAAAGTAGCTGGTAGCTAAATCTGGTACAAAGCATCTCTTCTCTTTCAGATTAATGTATTTGTGCATTGGCCCTGACAAATAAACAGTAAACTAAACTAAACGTGGATCAGAACCAGTAAAATAACAGTAGAATCACAGAACTTTGTCTTTGTTTTAGTGTGAAAACAGTAAATATTTACATTTACAAACTATCTTTTCACAAAAAACTTGAATAATCCTAAACATGAACAACCTCAAATAAGTATAATTTTAACATTTACACATTTAGAACATGCTTTTTTCCCCAAAGTGACTTACAGATTACAAATTAACTGTCATTCATAAATATAAAACTCAGGTTTGACTAAAGAACTGACCTGTTTAAAAGACTAGGATCAGTATTAGTAGTTGAGAAAAGGACATGACTGACTCGAATTCAAATTAAATATATATTCTCTTTTGTTGTGTATTTAACAGTGATTACACTAAAGTATTTAGTTTCTCTGTTTTCTTGTGGAAACATTGTGTTAACTTATTATGCCTAAAGCTAGTTACAGCTTAAGGCATAATAAGTCTGGACTTCAGCCTAAACCCTTTCAGCCTCAATGAACATGGAACAAATTAATTAAAGAAATTAACAACCACATAAACTACTACATCTAAACCAACCCACTCCATCTTCCTTTTTCTGTGTGTCCTTGTTTATCACCTCACACTTCTCCAGTATTTGATAGGCCCTCCCCAGGTCCCTGCTGGCATCCATTAGGAGTGTTTTCATCAGTGCTGTGGGGCTTATCCGGTCCTGCAGCTTCAGAAGTGTGACCATGTAGCCGTCGGATACAATGAGGTAGAGCAAACGAGGATGCCAGGTCACTGAGTATCTCTGCCTCAGGACATCCCGCAGTGAGATGCTGGAGTTGGACAACGATGCATCGCCTTTCCCTGCAGTTGACGGAGGCCTGCAGAGACCAAAAAAACCCAGGACAACATATTACAACAAATCAAATTTCACAAACGATCACGTATTTACATTAGCTAACACTACTTCAAATGCACGGTATACCGATATGTGACTAAGGGGTGCAACGGGAGGAAATGTGCTGGTCCAAAGTCCACATTACAGCCCATGCTGGACAGTGTCAGAAGGCCCCCCAGGCGAGAAAGCATAAGAAGAGAGCCTCTTTTGAGAACGCAGGCCAGAAACAGACCATCAGCTGACCAGCTCACACCCCCGACCCAGTAGGACCTAAAGGACAAGAGGAGCAGATACCTGAAATGAACTCAAGACACACAAACAACACATTCCACAATGGGAACTAACAGTAGGTACTAACAGTGTGGGGTGGGGTGTGTGTGTGTGTGTGTGGGGGGGGTACTGTCAGAATAAAGTCAGCCAAGGTACAACCGTCTCGTATTTTTCTTTGCTGTTGGTGCTATAAATTGGGGATTTTGGCACATTTAGGTGATCTACCATGACATCCTGAACACTGTAGGAGCCGGGAATTCATTTAGATGTGTTATTACCTCCGCCAAGGAGGTTATGTTTTTGCCGGCATTGGTTGGTGGGTTGGGATGTCTGTTTGTGTACAAGATAACTCAAAAACCTATGAACAGACTTTAATGACATTTTCAGGGTAGGTTGGTAATGGGGAGAATGGGGGGGGGGTCTACCTTGGAAGAGGTCTGCGCTCTCAGAGTGCTTTTCTACTTCTTATTATTGTTTTTGGTTCAGTTTCTTTGGTTTGTTTGTCCATTGGTCTGTCTGTTTGTCAATAATTTTACACAAAAACTACTGGAGCAATTTCCATAACATTTTCAGGAAAGGTGTGAAGTGGTGCAGAATTTTGGTGAAATTTGGTGATTTTGGTCAATGTTTTATGGTTTTTTTTTGCTGTACAAAACCTTATTGAGGAATTCAATTATGAAAAAAAAATTGATAAGTGCATGTCAAATAAATACAAGTGGTTCCAGGCACAACAAACTCAGCCCCTCACAACTGTTTCACTTGATTTGCCCTATCTCTCAGCAAACCCCTCAAACCACACACCTCAGCAGAACCGGGTCGGGCTAACTGCACCATCTCTGCCCACCCAGGACTCGGCTCAAAACCATGGGTGACAAGGCCTTCAAGGCTGCTGCCCCCCGTCTGTGGAATTCTCTCCTGGACCATTTCAGAGCTCCACAGATGGGAGACACTTTTTAAAAAAGGACTTAAAACCTTCCTTCTTATAAAAACGTTTATGGTTTGATTTTAATCTGTTGAGTTTATCTTTCACTGTGCACTTTGAGATTTTATTTCAAATGTAAAGTGCTTTACAAATAAAATGTATTATCATTATTATTATTATTATTAGTAGTAGTAGTAGTAGTAGTAGTAGTAGTAGTATTAGTATTATTATTATTATCACTGCAAAAAACACATTTTGGTGACCTTGACCTTTGAGGTACATTCCCCATCATTTAATTTAATTTAATCTCTTCTGGACTATCTCATGTATTTTCTGAAAATTTCATGAAAATGTGTCCGGTAGTTTTTGTGTAAAGTTGATCATAAACGGACAAAGGCACAAACTAAAAAAACTAACCAAAAACAATACAGCTCGGGGGCGGGTAAGTGCATGTTAAATAAATCAATTGTCCCTGTTCAGACACATCCTCTACCTTATGTACTTGGAGGGGATGTCCTTTTTCTTGCTTCCACATCCTCCGAGGCTTCTTGACACTGACACAAAGTTCTGTGTGCTTATGAACAGGACCTGTGTTGCCTGCATTTAAACACAACACACATACATTTTCTACACATAATGCTTTAAACATAATGATACAGACATAAACAAACAGGAAGCAGAATAGTGCAGCTGTCACCCTAGGTATTCTCTGGTTTAGAACGATAGCCAATATGTTCCCATCAGGAGAAAACGCTGCCACCAAAGCTCCTCTGGACTTCACTGGTTGGCACGGCGGGCTGAGACCAGATAGCAGGTACGACTGTGTGGTCCAATTTACCCGATAGTGAACGGGACTGCAGAGAGAAACAGGTTTAAGTTGGGTTTTTTTTTTTATGAATTAAGCAAAAATAAAATATTGAAATAAGAAACAAAGAATCTTGAATTAATGAAGGGAAAAAAATTAATTAAGAAAAAAAAATCTAATTACATTCAAAATAATAATATAATATTAAATTAAGTTTAAAAAAAATCTTGAGTTAAGTAAAAAAAAAATAAATTTGAGAATCAAACACAAAAAAATCTTGAATTAAAGAAAAATAAAGTCGTGAATTTTTTAACTAAAAAAAATTAACTGAGCAAAAACCAAACCAAAACTTAAATTAAGCAAAAAATAAATAAATAAATCAGCCAGTGGACCCACTGAAATTGATCTCGATGAGATTTCTTAAATCAGAATTTCCAGATCTATTGTCTATAAATCAGTTCTTATATCTCACTGAAAAGTTCCTCTTTAGGTGATTCTGTCTGATTTTAAGTGTGATGAGATATTTGGACTAGAAATGAGACAAATACTTTTGGTCAGAGTTAGAATTTTACAGTGTACATTTGGAAAATTGGAAATTTAAAAAAAGCCTTAATTTTAAAATAAATAAATAAATGGCTGAAACTGTAAAATGTTTAAGTTCATTTTCATGAACTTAAAGTCTTAGGAACACCTTTTCCATGTGTGACATTTATAGTCCAGGTAAATGTAGGCCAACTCATTTTTCTCTGAACTGTTTTTTTACCCTTCATAACCACTTAACTACACCCACATAGTTTTGGACATAAATACACCTACTCACCCCAGCTTCAGCTGACCGTTCTGCCACTGAATTTTCAGGAAGGTGATAATGAGCTTCTTCCCAGATGTAAAAACAAATGCAGACAGACAGGTGTCACCAAAAGCCTGGAACAGAATGAAACGGTATGGTCAAATATGGACGAATAAAAGTTATCGACCGATGTAGATATTTTGGGGTTGATACCAATACCAACTTTGTTTCCATCAGCCTCAGCTGATGACCGATACAGGCTGCAGATATTTATAACACAATATTTATAACACAATATTCATAACACAATACTTGGAGCCAATTTGGATGGGTTTTCTCTGTCAAACTAAATCAAATGTCAGAAAATCTTCTTTAAATATCGTTAGAAAATATAAATAGTGACAGTTACACTAACAAATATGACCAAACATACTCCTGCTGGGCTGTTTTCCTTTTACTTCTCTCCTTTTTTTTCTCAATTTGTTCTCTTTTTCTTCTTTTCTCATTTCCCTCTCTTTTTACTTCCTTCATTTTTCCCTCTTTTCCATTTTTCCTTTGTTTTATCCCTCCCCCTTTTTTCCTTCTTTCTCTCCTTTTTTTTTTTTTACCTCTGTTCCTTTTTTTCCTTCATTTTTCTCTCCCTTTCTTTTTCCTGTCTTTTTTCCTAATTTTTTGTCTTTTTTGTTTTCATTTCCCTATTTTTTTCCCTTTTTTCTCAAAATGTTCTTTTATTTCTTTCCCCCTTTCCTTATTTTTTTCCTCCTTTCCTTCACCTCTCAGTAAATCTTGGCAGGGGGAAAAAAAGAGCATATCAGCCCATGCTACAGGCTGATACCAATACAAGAAACACCGGCCTGATATATGTCTATCCTGAATATAAAGCTTATCGTACTGCAGGCTGCTGTAGATAATGATGCCTCTGTTTGATTGATCTTTCAACTGTGTCCTTGGTTAAGTAGTTAGTTCTTTTGTTTATAAAACGATAGATAATGGTAAAAAATTTTAATCAAGATGACATTTTGAAAAGTCTTATTTGTTTCAAAGATATTCACATTACATTCACCAAGGAAGTAAAACAGATAAATATTATCTTGACAATAACTTGTGAGGTCCAGTATTGTATAGTGATGTCTGTTTATGGATGATGCACTGATAAAGAAGCTGTAATTAATTAAGAAAACTGTTGAATTGTTGACATCTGTTTGTATGAATGTATCTCTATTATAATAGTGTTGTCTCTCGTCTCGTCATCTGAACCCGCTTTACCCTCACTAGGGTCACAGGGATCCCTGGGTGCCTAATTGAGCTACAATGGGTGAAGGCGGGGTACACCCTGTATGAGTCTCCAGTTCATCTCAGGGCTGAACATATATAGATAAACAATCACTCTTACATATTACATGGAGGTTTATCCAGCAAACATGTTAAATGGATAGATACTGGCTCTGAATTTAAACTGCTATGAGCTATTTTTTGGTGCCATCGTGATATTTTTCCAAACAAATTGACCTTTAGTTGGACCAGGCATTAACAACAAACTCAACTCAACAAGGACTGGGACTAGAAGTTTTTACATAATTGTATTTGTAGTGCATTTTTTAGTGCATTTTTTGTATTTTTAGTGCATTTTAGTGTACTATATTTGTTAGTACATTTGTATATTTTTTAGTACATTTGACTCGATTTTTAAAGAATTTTAGTGTATATTTGTGCTTTTCAGTGTACTGTAGTATATTTGTAGTTGGACCAGGCATTATAATGAACAAACTGAACAAAACAATGGGTGGTTTGGTCTTTTTTTTCTCCACACCTGTGTCTTAACAAACATGCTGCGCACACAAGCCTCCTTGTCTGGTGGTGAAGGCAGAACAGTGTCTTCCAGGGGCTGGATCTGTGCCCAGTGTCCACCCACTGCAGAGTCTCGCATCCCCATCAGATCTCTGACATCCATACATTCCCACAGGAAAATTTGTCCTGTTACAGTGATAAGAAGCACAGCCGCACCATCCCCTGAAACTTGCAGAGAAAGCTTTAAGGCCCGTCCTGTGGAAGCAGACAGAGGGGGAATTAAAATGAGTTATTGCATTTAAAAAACAACAGCTGGAATTAGATTGATATCTGCAGGGTATGTACGCTCAAATGAATGCAGATTGATCCATTTTCAGCAGTGACTTCTAATTAAAATATGATGGATTCAGAGATTTTTGCTCATTGTGCGTGAAACATTCATTACAGAGGGTTCCATCTGTAATGTGAAAGACATAAGACTAGGTTTACATTTTTAACAGAGGCACAAGACACCAGTGTTTTCTGAGGAGGAAGTGGAAGTGATACACTGCAAAAATCTATGTAAATCTGAGCAGGAGAATTTTTCTCATTTCTAGTCCAAATATCTCATCACACTTAAGATAAGCCAGAATCACCAAAGAGGAACTTTTTCAGTGAGATAGAAGAACTGATATATATATATATATATATATATATATATATATATATATATATATATATATATATATATAGAATCGAATGATTTTGTGGTTGACATTTTCGAAATAAAATGACTAAACCAATATACATATATATATATGATAAAGTAATACATATTGGATTAAGTAAAAATAAAATGTAAAATTAAGTAAAAAAAAAAAATCTTGAATTAAGAATAAAATTATATATTTAATTCAGTTTTTAAAAATATGGAATCAAGAAAAATAAAATCTTAAAAAAAAATCTAACAAAATTTGTTTCATACCTTGATACTCTGAAACAATTTGAACTACTTCTGGAACTGATGAGGTGGTTTTCAACAGGTCCTTATCTCTGTTCCACAGAAAAAGTTCTCCTGATCCCAGGAGTCCACACAGCCACACACCTGAGAAACAACACCTTAATAACAGCAGCAGTTCACAATTGCCTTTAACAGTGAAAAATCTAAATCTGAACAAGTATATTTCCTCATTTGTAGTCCAAATATCTCATCACATTTAAAATCAGACAGAATCAACTAAAGAAGGAACTTTTCAATGAGATATAAGAACTAATTTATAGACAATAGATCTGGAAAATCTGATTTAAGAAATCTGACCAAGATCATGTTCACTTGTTTCATTGGCAGATTTTTTATTTATTTATTTTGGCTTAATTCAAGGTTTTATTTATTTATACATTTGTTACTTTATCGAAGCTAAAAAATATCTGCCAATGGAACCAGTGAAACTGATCTTTCACCCAAACTTTCCAATTTTCTAGGTAAAATAAATATTGCATCATTTGTGACAAAAAAATGGCATTTAACTTTTTACTTTTGTACTTTAAAACAATTCAGAAGTTATAGTTTTATCTAAACTTTTATTTAAGTAAAGGAGTTGAATCAGTATCAGTCATTTTTTCACAGAACTAGCTGCACTTTTACTTCAGTGCTGATTGTGAGTTCTTTTACCACCTCTGCTGATTCTGTTTTATTTTAAATGTGATGAAATATTTGGACTAGAAATGAGACAAATGCATTTGGTCCGATTTAGATTTTTTACAGTGCACCCTCACATATTAATCTCACCATTGTGTGATGAACTCATTGTCACCACGTTGTTGAGCAGAGGGTGGAGCTTGGGCATTCTTTTCTTGGTGCGACCTGAAACCATGTTGATCTCACTGATCCGTTTGTCATCCAACAGGAACACAGACTCCTTCTCCTGGAGGAAAATAAACATGTGATGGATGCTGAGGAGAACCATGTGTGAGTGTTCCAAAAGGGCTGTGGCTGTACCTGACCCAGCCAGCAGAACCGTGGCCATGGTTTCTTTCTTTTGATGCTTGATGACAAAACCACATCCAGCTTCAGCTCCAGCTCCATGTTTTGAAGACAGGATCACTTCTTCCATTGGATAGTGAAGTTCAGATGGGGATGTGAACACAGCCACATGACACTGAATGGAAAACGTGATAAAATGACTGTCATACACTGGGGAAAAATACCAAAAATCTAAATCTGACCAAATGTATTTGTCTTATTTCTCATCCAAGTAGCTCATCACACTTAAAATAAGACCGAATCACGTAAAGAAGAACTGATATAAGAACTGATTTATGGAAAATATGATTTAAGAAATCTGACCAAGATCAGTTTTACTGGAACAATTGATTTGTTTGGTTGAATTAAATACAACAATGTTGAAATTAAGCAAAAAATAATCATCTTGAATTCTGGAACAACAACAAAAATCTGCCAATGGATCAAATAGAAATTATCTTAAACAATTTTTTTGCAGTGACAGGTGCGACAATGGCGACTCATGCAATGGGAAAAATCTTAGTCTTACCAAGCGTATTTTGAGAACACCTGGAATTTACTTTTTTGACATACACTTTTATTTTTCCAAACGTTTCACCTCTCTGTAAGTAGCTTTGGTTTACTATTTGATCTGGCACAGTTAATGTGAAAAATAAAGAAACATGTCACATTACGGATATAACCACAATCACTTCAACTGAAATTCAAACACTTTGCAGACATTGAAAACACAACACAACACTGAAATGCAAGCATTTTCAAGGAATTCAAGTGGTCTGGGTTATGTAGTACAGTTTATGTGGTCCAGTTGGACCAGGTTAACTGTCCGTTAGCTTTAGCTCCTGTTAGCCTGTTAATACTGTTGTCAAAACTCCAGATAAAAGTGTCACTGTTGTGTTCCACACACAGAGACTAAACACATACACAATGTCACATCATGAGCGTAAAGAAGGAGTCATGAAATTACCGGTTCAGATGTTTGACCAGGGCTAAAACAGATTATTTAAAAACTCCCTCTGCGTCAGTGTACTGAATATTTCCCGTGATCCTCCTCCGCTTCACTGCGTTGCCGTAGAAACCTCTTCTTCTTCTACTACTTCGTATTCCTTTTCTTCTTCTTCGGTTTACAAGTAACGGTCAGCACGAGACTTAAAACCAAACATGTGCATTACCACCACCCACCGGACTGGAGTGTCCAACAGTAGATAAGCGGGGTAAACAAACAAACAAACAAACAAACAAATAAATAAATGGTCTTATATAGCGCCTTTCCACCTTCATGGTGCTCAAAGTGCTTTACATTAGCTTCACATTCACCCATTCACACACTCATACACCAGTAGGTTTATAAGGTCTAAGGTCAGTCCTACTGGGGGCCTAAGTCAGAGTTTAGTGTCTTGCCCATATAAATAAATAAAGTCCGTTAGTAGAAATCAGGTTTTGTGTACCATTTCCATATTTTGAATAAATAACATTTTAAATCAATCAATTTTTCCTCTAAAGCAGGGCTCAACCGCATGATTGACTCAGGTGTGTTGGAAGAGGGACGCGTCTAAATAATACAAGACAGTGTCTCTGGAGGACTAGAGTTTGAGACTCCTGCTCCCAAAAACACTGGTGGAGAAGCTAATATTGACCAGCAGGGGGCAGCATGTTCCCTCCCTCAACCAAAGGGTTAGGATTCATGTCTGTTCTGAGCTCAGATAGACAGACGGTCAGATAAATAAATAAATAAATAGATAGATAGATAGATAGATAGATAGATAGATAGATAGATAGATAGATAGATAGATAGATAGATAGATAGATAGATAGATAGATAGATAGATAGATAGATAGATAGATAGATAGATAGATAGATAGATAGATAGATAGATAGATAGATAGATAGATAGAATTAATCATTTTTTTCAGTTTTCATCTCAAATGACCTGGAAATTGTGCAAGAAACCTTTTTATGGCATGAACAGGTGAGATGGGGGCACCAGCGATTTCTTTCTTGGACCCCTAAGAGACCCAAACATGTGGAAGTCCTTTTACTATAACAGATGTGACCTGGAACATAAAACATGCAGGTCTGTTCACCTCTCCTCTATTTCACCTCCTGCTGCGACACCATTAGATGCTCAACATGTTGATGGTAGCAGCTACAGGGGACTATTAATAGATTTAGAGCGGGTGTGTACTCAAGCAAAACTGCTGTAACTATCTGAATATTTCACACACTTCATGTCCTATGAGGGCATGACGACAGTAAGCTATTATATTGATGAATGCTGTAATTTTACAGCACTCTCCTCAGGAGGTCTGTGTCATATAGAAATCCATTACTTTAACACAGGCGTCTATATAGTCTATGAAAAGTCAAATATACACAAAAAACTAGACACAATAGCAGAAAGCTACGGAGTGCCAGGAGGGACAACATAAATAAATACATCTATATTATTAATTACATAAATGTGCTGTGAATTATATAACATTGGAAATATATACACATTCATCTGAAGAATACAGATGGAGTTTTGCTTACTGAAGGCAGAAATTGTTGTGATTAGTCCAATCAAGTAACCAATCTAAACAGAGGAGAGGCAGGAGAAGTAAGCGCCAAACAGCTTATGGTTATTGCTAGTGATGGAAAGTTTGGCTGTTTTCTGATAGCAGACTCTTTTGGTTCAGTACCAAAAGAAGAGTCAGCTCTTCAACTTCTGAATGGCTCTTGGTTAAGGATTTTTGGAGGTTCTTATTTTACCATAACTTTACAAAAATTAATAGTTTGTGTGTTAAAAACTCACAAACACATGGTTTCCCACTGCTTTTTACAGGTGCCCCAATGGCATGAAGGACGGGTTAAAGGCAGAGGACACATTTCATTATGCAATGTATAATGACAAATAAAGTACTTTACCTTTACATGTGTTATAAAGACATGGACCAATCATTTCCAATAGAAATCCCTCCATGTTAATGAGTTTGTAGTACAAGATTTGAGATGTCCATCCCCATCTCATTTGGTCTTTCCTGTTTCAGGTCTCTCTCCCAATTTATTTTTATCATTATTATTATTATTATTATTATTATTTAGTTCTTAAATACAGTTCTTAAATACATCTTCTGATGCAACCTGAACACATCATCAGTTTCCTGGGTTCATCGGGTGTTTCGGTGTTATTATTATTATTTTTTATTTATTTATTTATTTACATTTATTTATTTTACGTCAACTGCATTCAAACCTACATACTGTACATTTTGCCAGTAATGTTTTTGGTACTGGAACCACTGTAGTTATCCACCAGTGTTTGAATTAAATAGGAGGGGGCCTCTGTCATAGAGCATTTTATTTTCTTTGCAAAATAATTACTGAGTAGGAGATGCCTAAAGAAGTCATATTTACCAAGACCAAACTTGGGAGAGATTTTGAAAGCTGCCCATCTATCCTTTTGAGAGTATCTTATAGAGAACAGTTACACCATGTTCAGCCCACTATCTGAATCTGTATTCATGCCATGTGGGTTGGAAGTTTGGGTCACTCACACGCCAGTTTAGGATCCTTATTTATCTATGAAGCCCAAATGTTTTGACCACCCACAGCCAAATTTTAATTGAATTAATTACTCGCACAAAAATTATCCAACCGTAGAACTGATCTGGTGCAGTCCAGACAGCCAAGAATGGAAGGTAATGGAGGTTCAGTGGAGGGAAACTATGCTTTTCCATTTGGCTGTATAGGGCTCATTAACACCAGAGAATTCATGATCTTAGTTGGCCTGTGAAATAATGTCTAAGGTAAGGTCAAGCCTTGCCTCCCCTGTCTGTCTGAAACTGTTAGAGTACTTGAGCAGTGTTTTTTGTTTGTTTGTTTGTTTGTTTGTTCCCCTTAGAAATATGCTTGTCCAGTTCTTTGAATTGTTTCAAAGGAACTTCTACTAGAAAAGCCATGAATAAATATAATAGTTTAGGGAGGATTACCATTTTAATGGACTTTTTTCTGTTGCCAATGTCTAGGGGAAGCAGGGCCCATCTGTCCAAATCCATTGATATTTTCTTACTAACTTTTTCGCAATTTATAGCAAAGAGAAAGGTCAAATTCCTTGGCAAGTACACACTTAAATACTGAATATGAGATCATTTCCAATTAAACTTATATTTTTCAATTAGATATGGAGTGGGATTTAAGTTAAATAGAAGGGTCTGTGTTTTATACACACTAAGTGAATATCCTGATAAGGATCCATACATTTGAGGGTATTCATAAGCAGGGGTACACTCAAGCCTGGGTTTTGTAATGTTGCCAACAAGTCATCTGCAGACAAACACATTTTATATTCAATCATAATACTATATAGTTTCTTCTCTTTTCTAATCATCTGGGGCTAACGGTTTGGTGAACAAATTGAACAGCGCGGGGCTGAGAGGGAACTCCTCCTACAATATGGATATATGGTTAGACAAACCTTTATTTTCATCACTGCAGTTGGATTTGTATATAATGTCCCCATACATTTTATAAATTGTTCTGAGAAGCCAAAACACCCCATTATTTGATACAGAAAGTGCCAATTTACAGAGTCGAAGGCCTTCGCAGCATCTAAGCTGAGAAGTACTGCACTAGAATTTGTCTTAGTTTTATAGTCAATAGTATGAATAGTCCTACGTACTGTATATTATCATGTGTTTGGTGATCATTAACAATCCTCATCTATTAGGAACGATAGTATGTCCTCCATCCTTCTAGCTAGAATTGATCCAAAAAGTTTGTAGTCCATGTTTAGAACACTAATAGGTCTGTACGATTTACAATCTAATTTGTCCTTTCCCTCTTTATAAATCACTGAAATTAAGGCATCCCTCCACAAAGGTGGGGGCACCTCTATGGTTGAAACATTTTTGGAGTTGAGGTAAAAGCAGTTCTCATCAACTTGTCCCACTCTGCTGGGTATCCATCTGTGTCCGGTGAGTAATTTTATTTGTTTTAAGAGCAGAGATTGCTTTATTATTTTATTATTACCTCCTCCAAAGAGGTTATGTTTTTGCTGGTGTCTGTCTGTCTGCCTATCTGTCTGTCTGTTTAGCTGTCTGTGTACAACATAACGCAGAAATTTAACAAATTATTCGATTTTGGTGGCGATCCGGACCCATGTAGGTGGTGGTGGTGGGGGTTTGTTGGTTTGTGTCCAACATAACTTGAAGACTAATGTATGGTGGAAATGTTGGGGGGGTAGTAGTAGGAGTAATAGGAGTAGTAGTAGTAGTAGTAGTAGTAGTAGTGGTAGTGGTAGTAGTGGTAGTGGTAGTGGTAGTAGTGGTAGTAGTAGTAGTAGTGGTAGTAGTAGTAGTAGTGGTAGTAGTAGTAGTAGTGGTAGTAGTAGTAGTAGTAGTAGTAGTAGTAGTAGTAGTAGTAGTAGTAGTAGTAGTAGTAGTAGTAGTAGTAGTAGCAGTAGTAGTAGTAGTAGCACACAGTAAATTTTGCAGTGTTAAATCAACACTTAGAGAGTTTATTTAACTTCTTCTAGAGTGTATTTGGTCCCATTGTCTCCAAATTAACACTGCAAAATCTACAGTGCAGTAGTTGCAGTAGTAGTAGTAGTAGTAGTAGTAGTAGTAGTAGTAGCAGTAGTAGTAGTAGTAGCGGTATTAGTAGTAGTAGCGGTAGTAGTAGTAGTAGTAGCAGTAGTAGTAGTAGTAGTAGTACAATATTGTAGCTGTTTCAGGAAATTGATGACACTATGAAGGCTGAAAATGTCAGTTTCTTGTCTATATTTATACATTAATCTATTTCACAAATGCTTTTTTGTTTTATTAAAAACAAAAGTAGAAAGGTTAGGGTTTTCCACTAACAGCGTGGCTCAACTCAACTCAAATCGGTGCGTTTCCATTCTAGAATAGTACTGACTTTACAGTGTGTGATGGTCATAGTGGGGCAGTGCTTTACTTCCATGTTGTCTGCAGGGAATAGTTTATAAAGTCGCTGTATGAGCACATTCAGATGTCCATTTCTAATGGGGTGTAAACACAACCCTCCACTTCCCTGTTGCCATGGCAACTCATCTAGTCAGGGTGGGGGCATTCCAGCCAATGAAAACAGGAACCCCCACCAGCACAAGAACACCCATTTGTGGCTGCAGCTGGATGATATTGGAGGAGGATGATTGACAGTAGAGCAGTCACTGACCTTTCCTCTGTCATCTGGGGGGGGGGGGGCTGTTTGTGTAGTATGAAGCCTAGCAGGTTCAGTCTGTGATCTGAACCACATTTACTGCTTTATAAGTGAGGGGGGCAGCAGTTCAGGGGTCAGGGGTATTGCAGCATCTGAATAAAAATAAAAAATAAAAATCTGTGTTCTGGAACTTTTATGTACTATAGACAAATACAAACAAGTGTGTAGATCACAGCTGAAAACATACGGCCCATGGGCCAAACCAGGCCCCCAGAGGGTCTAGTCTGACCCCTCTAAAGGTCCAATCTGACCCTCCCAAAGGGTCTAATCCAACACCCCAAAGGTCCACTCTGATCCCGCAAAGGGTTTCATCCAACACCCCAAAAGGTTCATTCTGACCCCCCCCCCCCTCAGAGGGTCTAATTCAACCCCCCAAAGAGACCAATCTGAAGAGAAAGGGCCTTAAGGTTGGATACTTTTTACTGTTATTGCAGTTTTACTTCATTACAATTGAGAGCTGTACTTTTTTTACTTAGTAAAGGAGTTGAATCAGTACTTTTACACATTCCCACGAGTAGATTTACTTCTTAAGTACAGAATGTGAGTACTTTTAGTACATCTGGGGTCTGAGGTTAAATCAAAAACAGTCCTTTTTCATATAAAATGTTTTTTTTTTTAATTCACACATTAAACTCCTGTATGTGCAATAAAACAGAACACGAATATGGTTTAAAAAAATGTCTTTTACTTGACAATCCTTGTTAAGTAGAGGCAAAAAGGGTGAGAGGATAGGGTCATACAATGCAAATGTAATTATTTTAACAACAGATGTAATGAAGAGTGCTCACATGTTCATACTTCATAATTGCACTTCATAATTATATAGACAGTTTGCCAAGAAAGTCAACAGGCCGGCATAAAATAAATAGTATTCACAGAACCACTAGGATCTAGTTCAACAGAAGATCCAGGAGAACGGTCCCACAGCTGCTCTTTAATGCAGTGTACGCAGAGAGACCCAAACCTTTATTGAACAAACTGGAATTTGAAATCGACCCTTCAGTGATCTTGAACCGGCTTTTAAAATGATACAAATGGAAATATGCCTTGAATTTATATATATATATATATATATATATATATATATATATATAGTTATTATTGTAGATGTATGTAATTATTGAGTTGTTGGAATAATATTAAAATAAACATTCTATTTAATTAATTAAATTAAAATAGAAACTGCATCACCTAATCTGAAAACCATCAATAAAAGTAATATACTACAAAAATCTAAATGTTACCAAGTATATTTTTTCATTTCTAGTCAAAATATCTCATAACACTTAAAATAAAACAGAATCACCTAAAGAGGAACTTGTAATTGAGAAATAAAATGGATGTGTTTTCATATTTATATTTTGGTGATTGCTACGTTTGGTTAAAATCTACACATAACATGCAGAATTCAAAGACCAACATTTCGGTTCTCATTAGAAGTCTCTAAGATGAATAGTTTACAAATTAGATGCAAAATTACATTTTGACCTTTATTTTGACCTTTGACCTAGAGTCTTCAAATGTATCCTTCAAGGTTCTGATGTCAATGCACATCAACAGTGAGATGAAAATAAACTATTTGCAAAACTAGGTATATAGGAATGAAAAGGAAATTCCTGATTTGCCTACATCTGATCATTGTGGAAATTGGTCCAGTAGTTTTTACGTAAAGTTGCTGACAAACAGATGTATAAACAAACAGATGGACAAAAAACCCCAAAAGACAATACCCCTGCTGTTGAAAATCCACAAAAAAATCTAATAAAAATTAAATGGATGTCTCCAGTTCAAGATCACAGCCGCCAGTTTCAGATGTTCGTCATGTGATTGTACTTTCACTCCCTTTTCTGACTGTTTTGAGATGATTTTGGCACAGAATTAACTCCAGAGTAATGTATGACAAACCATCTTTTATGTTTTAAATGTAAATCATTCTTGAATGCCACAGGGCTGATTGGAAACACAACAGTCCTGTCACACAGTGTTGGGTTCAAGCGCAGAGTAAAACAAAATAGAAAAAAGTGTCACTTCATTTGTAATGGCCGGACGATATTCCCATTTTTTTCCTTGTGTCGTATCAGCCTGTTATGCTCATTTTTCCCTGCCATGATTTACTGACAGATGAAGGAAAAAGATGAAAAAAGAAAGATGGAGAAAAAAGAGAAAAACAGAGGGAAAAGGAAAAAATAAAACAAAAAAGGAGGAAAAAAAGGGGAGAAAGAACAGAAAAAAGGGGTAAGTGACAAAAAAATGGGGAAAAACTAAAGGAAAAAAGGAAACAAAAATATAAATGAGAAGAAAAACGCAGAGAAAAGGAGAAAAGAAAAAAGGAGAAAAAAGAAAAGGAGGGGGGGGTGTAACAAAAATGAGGACAAGGAAAATTAAAAAAAAAAAAAGAACAGGGTAAAAGAAAGAAGAAAAAAGAGGAAAAGCAAAAAAGGAGAGAAAATTTTAAATTTTCACATTTATTAGCTTAACTGTCACTATTTTTAGTTTCTAATTGTAATTAGAAAATATTTCTTTTCATTTGACAGAGAAAAAAAAAAATCAGTATTTGCTCCAGATATCAGCTTAGAAATATCGGTGGCCTGTGTCAGTCATCGGCTAAGTCTGATGGGAAAGAAAATGGGTATCGGCCCCGAAAATCCGTATCGGTTGACCAATATGTGACAAAAAGCAGATTCACACACAGAGATTTTCATTTTTCTAAAGAAACTAGTGGATATGAGTTAAAATTCAGGACAAATATTTTATTAATTCAAGAAAAAATAAATTGGAATCAAATCAGTTTAGTTCTACAGTGTCTTCACCAGAAATTGAAGACACTGGCTCCATAACCCACCTTAAAAATGTCTACTTCAACATATAGACCCTTTCACAGTTTGTAAACAATGTGACTTTTTTAGTTTAGTTTTTTTTTTTTGGGGGGGGGGCTTAACTGGAGGTAAAACATATAGCTTGTTAATGTGGATTAGCAGGTTTTAACCAAGATTTTATTCATTTTTGTTCTTTTGATTCAATACTATGGTTGTTTTTGGAGGGTTTTGTACATTTTGTATAATGTAGTTCTTATTTTATTCATCTGATCTTTTCATTCGCTATGTGCTTTAATTTGTTATTATTGCTTCAGCATTTTGTTCAATTTGTTTTTCATTTTATTCATTAGTTGGATTGTTTTTATTAATTTTGTTGCTTATTTTAGCCATGTTATTCATCATTTTTGTAGAGTTTAGGATTCATTTTTATATTATTTTTCAATAATATTAATCATCTTGTCATCTGAACCTGCTTTATCCTCACTAGGGTCACTAGGGGTCACTGGGGGTCTAATCCAGTTACAATGGGTGAAAGCGGGGTACACCCTGTATGAGTCTCCAGTTCATCTCAGGGCTGAACATATAGACAAACAATCACTCTCACATTCACACCTATGGGCAATTTAAATTAACCACTTAACCTATCAGTGCATGTGTTTGGATGGTGGGAGGAAACTAGAGTACGTGGAGAAAACCCACATAGATACGGGGAGAACATGCAAACTCCACACAGAAAGGTCTGGTGTGGGAATCGCACCAGGGTCCTTCTTGCTGTGAAGAAGGACCCTATGCCAACAGTGGGACATAGGAGTGAAACTGTGGGTTTATGAGACTCTATTAAAAACAATGTACAGTGTTAATAATAAAAAAAAAAAACAAAAGTCTCAGTGGCTTCATGAGACAAATGTAGAAAAATAAAGCCTCAGAAGATAATGTGAAAACACTGAATGGAGTCTGTTTCTGCTCACGTTGACTTCATCTGTAAAATATGTAAATAATAACAATAATGTCACATACATTGACATTATGTTGGAGCGATGACAGATATGAGGGTGGAGGTAAAATGACAATTCTTGCACACGGCCTCTAAGCTTAGAAGTGATAGCATTTTGTGACGGCTGCATCCAAGCTCCGGAACAAGTTACCATTAAGTGTGAGACATGCCTCCTACAAACATTGAAGTGACATGAACCGACTTCTTTTGTCTTTGGATGTTTTTTTCCCATGTCTTTTTAACTTATTTTCCTATTCTTTACCGACCGACTTTTTGGTTTTTGCAGTTTTGGTGTAACAGTGACCAGTGTTCAGCTTCCAGTTTTACCTCCAGCTGGTACTGCAGTGATGTCACAGTGACCATATGGGCCATGAAAGGGTCTATAGTGAATCCTTATACAATGGACAAAATGTAACCAATAACGAAGCAGCAGATGACGACGCCCTGCTGAAAAAAAGAACCAACCGTATGTCAAAAATATACAACATATTTACAAAAGCTGTACCCAGAAATGCTTCCCAGATTCAAGTAGTTTGAGGGGCAACAATGATCTGTGGGAATAAAAGTTTTCAGTTTTGTCAAGGCCTGCATGTGGAAAAGTAAAGTCAAATGTATGGAGATAAATCTGGATTGTTTTGTTCATTTGGGTTGAAAACATTTACTATAATTCCAAATGTATGTATTAAACATGAAAATAAATTGTTCAATAATTTTCTTTATTTAACTTGAGGCAAAAAAAAAAATGGCAATATCTACCATGGTGGTAAATATCGGCGTGTCTATTTCTCCATATTTAAGGTTAACAAAATAGATTGCATTTCATTTCAAATCTGAAACTCCTGATACAGGACAAAATGTTTTGTCATTTTAAAAGGTTTGTTTGCTTCATTTTGCTTGTGAGTTTAACTGAATGTGAGGGGTGGGGTCTACAGGAGCAGCACTAGGCAGGCTGTCAATCAGAAGCAAACTACAAATAGAACTCCAGCCTTCTGCTCCTGTAGATCCCACCCACATACAAATACAGACTTGGCTTCATGTATAGGCTCCGCCCACACTACACCCACATTCTGTCCATTCATTCCAGTTTCAGATAGTTTTGTCTTTTGGTCACATGACTCTGGCGTTATTGGTACCTGAAATGGTATTTCTGTCAAACACGTCCCAGAGCGTAAACATGTGTCAGCTCCGGCCCCGGTGTGAGTGTATGGATGGGCACAACACCACTGTATGACAATGCCATAGTTCCACCAAGCAGAAGAACAAAAGCCCTGACAGACAGAACCTCCTGCACATGCTCAGTGCATTCTTCTGTGGTTGGAGTGTATCCTGCCGTAGGCTCCGTTTGTTACAGTGCCACCTATAGGTGTAGCAGATGTGTTACACCCACTGAACCTGGTTGGATCGTTTACACCTGGATACAGAGTCTACACAGGATAGAACCAGGGTTCTGATGGTCTGTGGTCGTTCCATTGGACTGAGGACAGACACTAAGTAACAGACAATAAAAACATTTGAAAATGTAAACTAATAAAAAAGTGTAAATTCAAATGCATTTTTCTTCCCAAATGAACAAAAGTGGACAGATTGGACTCATGGTGGTGAATTCAGGTTAAATGAAGAGCAGAAGGTATGTTTAATGGAACATTTAAAGGTAGAAAAAGAAAAACATGAACGTTTGTAAGATAAAACCTGGAGTTTACGATTATCATTGACTTTTTCAGGTTCAAAACATAAAACCTTCTACAAACACATGCACAAATGAAGGAGGCATGTCTCATTTTGACAGTCTTCTACCAAAGGACGCCTGGACTCTTATCTGTAGATGGGGAGCTGGAGAGGGCAGGGCTCCAACAGCAGAGGGGGCATCCCCGCGGCTTCGTACCCGCGGCCCAGCATGCGCTCTTTGATGCAGGGGGGGCGGAGCTCACCAATGAGGCACTCCAGCGACTGTAGACTGCTGCTGAGCGCTGTTGTGTGGCACAGACTGGCACTGGGCAGCCCGCACCTGAGGTTTGGGTCGGCACTGTAGGCCTGGCTGTGTGGAGGGGGTGGAGGGGGGTGGAGCTGCGTTTGGTGACACAATGAGCGGTGGTGGCACTGTGGGTTACGTTGAGGAAGGGGCTGAGAAAGGGCTAAGTCTCTAGGTCTGGCTGCACATATACCCGTCGCCAACACCTGAGACCTGTAACAGTCGCTGTTTGGGGTGGCCACCATATTGTCCCAGAGCGGTGTGAAGTATGGTGCAACTGGGAAGTCACCCATCACCGTGGCACCGCTGCTACCTTGCTTTTGCCCACTCCCCACATTGGGAGGGTGTAAACTATAGGACATCTGTGAGGGGTAGGACAGAGGCAGACGAGTTTCAGGAGAATGTTCAAGTGCGCTGCCACCTCCTACGCCTATGCCGTACACCCGCACTGCCCCCTGCTGATAGGATGCCTGATTCCACGTGGCGTAGTCGCCCTTGTCCAAGTAGGGTGCTTTGGCCATGTTGGCGCTTTGTGTTGGTATCATCGCCCCTGTGAATTCCAGACTGCTCTGGGGGGGTTGTGGCGCTCCGGGAACAAAGTCTGAAGACTGGGAATGAGCCACAGCCGCCACCGCCTGCACAGATGGGCTGGATCGGGCCTCTCCCCCTGTCTGGCCAGGGGGGATCCTGCTCACGTGCCTCATCAGACTTTGTACTTTGCGGGGGGCCAGACTCCGCTCTCCTGAGGCCATCCTGGTGCTTGAACAAAGTGTGTTGATGGGTATGTCAGGTGGCTTCTGGTAGGGCTTCGGTCCAGGTCTCCCATTATTCAGAGAGGTGTGGCTACTATAGGGGTTGTGGCTGTTCGCAGATTTAGTCCTCTTCCCCTCACAGTTTTTCAGCACACCTTTGACTACTACCGAGGCTTTGACGATGGCCAGTAGGCCCTGGTAACCTCCTGGGTATGTGTTGGAGTACTGGCCATAGCGTTGACCTGTGGTGTCGAGGCCATTCACTGTTTTGTTGAGTTGTTTGTGTTGTGGTACCCGAACATCCGACGGAAAGATTTTGATGGACAACGGACTGCTAGCGGTTTTATGGGCAAAAGCGTCCAACTCTGCAGGAGATGGATACCGAGAAACCATTGACGCCAGCTCACCTGGAAAGACAAAACACACAGAAACAGAAGTTTTAGTTCAATAAATATTAGATTCCATCAATATCAAACCAGTTTTAAGGACTAATGTGGTTTCAGGAAGGGAACATTTAAGGTTATGATCAGCCCATATGAACTTTTTGTAGCCAATATGGATTTTTTTTGTTGTTGTTGTCTACATCAGCTTTAGCCAGTGACCAATATAGGCCATTGATATTTATAAGCGTACATTTGGAGCAGATACTGATCTATTTTTCTCAGTCAAATTACGATAAATCCAAGAAAAAAAAAAGTCTTTAATTACAATTTTAAAAAAATTGAAATAGTGACAGTTCCATTCAATTTTATTTATAGAGCCCCAAATCACAACAATGTCGTCTCACAGGGCTTTACAGGGTTGATTGGAGAGAACAATTAATCACAGAAATACATGAAGTCCTAAGCATCCCCTGTCCTTAGAACCTCCTTCTAGGCAAGAAAAAACTCCAAAACCCTGTGGAAAAAAAACAAGAAATCTTGGGGAGAACCAGACTGAGCGACAGATCCACTCCCATGTACGGACAGGCTATAGATGAACGTCCATTTGTAGATGAAAGGAAGGGGTGGGGGGGGCAGGTCCATCCATCAGTTAACCTCATAAATATGACACATTCTCTTTGTTCTTTTTTTCTCTCCTTTTTTATTTTCCGTTTTCCCTTCTTTATCTTTCCCCCGCTTTTTCTTTGTTCATTTTTCTCCCTTTTTGTCACTTTCACCCCTTTTCTCTTGTTTTTTACTTTTTCGTTTTCCTTTTCCCCTTTTTCCTTTTGTTTTTCTCTTTTCTTCCTTTTTTAAATTTTTTCTCCATTACTTTTTCTTTTTTTAATTTTCTTTACTCTTTTCCTTTTTTCTCTTTTCCCCTTTTTTGTGTTCTTCCTAATTTTTCTTTTCCTTTTCTTCCATTGGTTTTTCTCTCCTTTATTTTCTCACCATTTTGTTTTCTTCTCTTTCTTCTTTTTCCTTCACTTCTCAGTAAATCATGGCAGGGAAAAAGACCATATCACCAAACACAACAGGAGACAATAAAAATAATAATTATCGGCCTGATATATTGGCTGATTAATATACAGGATTTACACTGAAACTATACAAAACAGGGGATAATATTGGAATAAATGGTGATAAATCACTTCATAAAGGCTACATTTAGAGTTAAAGGTCATATGGGAAGTGTCAGTGAAGCAGCTCTGGGTCTTTATGGGTTCAAAGCTGGAACTGTGACGCTGTAAAAGCACAGAAGCTTCACTTCTAGAAGCTGCAGATGATGAAAAGCATTTGTTATTGATTGAATACCATGTGCAAACGCTGATGACGCAAACTAAGATTAGCTTTTACACTATTATTCTGGCAATTTCACGGCTGCTTAACTCCTCAGAACAAAAGAAAGGTGGAAAAAGTTGTACCATTTAAAAATGATAAATCTCCTGGTAGAGATTAGCACAACCTTTCAGAGTAACACTTTTACAGAACACCTGATATAAAAAGAAAAGAGGGCTGGAATTAATCTACCTCCAGCTGAACATATGACAGAGGAAATCACTGCTGGGAAAACAGAACAACTCTGTAATCTACAGTAGAAAAAAGGCAGAAAGATAAAAACAAAACTACTTCATTTCATTTTCAATAACAAAAACAATTGCCTGTATGATGGGGGGGGGGGCTCACTTGTTGTTCCCGTATGAAATTGATTTGGGAGTCCATTTCATTCCAGGGTTTCTACAGTGAAGCCTCCGACTGTGAAAATGATTCAATCTACAAGAGCCACCTCATGAAGGAAATAAATTGGGTGTTTAAAAATGGAGGACGGCGCTAAGGTGGAGCATTGCATCCATCCAGGCATCTCAAAGCGGAGCCCAGGAATAGCACGGTGATGACACCAGCACCAATGAGAAACACAGAGAAACACAACACAGCACAAACGGCGCTTATCATGTCGCACCACGTAGTGTCACTTATCCAAAACACTGACATCTGTTTATATTAGAGATGTCAAAATTAACACTGCATGAAAAGGGTGGTGTACAGGAAGGGGATAGAACAGGCAAAACTGCTGTGTAACAGAAAGCTTCAGCAAGACGCACGTTTTAAGAGTCTGTTTGACTTGGTTGTGAATAGGACACAATTACGTAAAAATGGTAAATTTAGAACAGCGTATTGCACATGTCCTGCGGACAGACTGGAATCACACAAACTAACAGTGCACCACTGTAAAGTGTAGCTGATACAGTTTACTTGTTGGAGATCATACTTATGGCTTTTAATGTTATCTTAAATATCGCTTCAACTTCAGTGTCATTGGTTTTTCTAAACCCAGAAGGGAATGAGAGAAATCATAATGTTGGAGTCGAGCTTGTAAACAAGAGTGATTTACAGTTAAAATGTGACCAAAGACACAGTGTCCTCTGCATTTCATTGGTTAAAAGGGGCCAACAAAGTCTGCACAGGCACATTTATTGGCCTTTTTTTTCCTCAGCGGAATGAAAACATTAACATCCAGTTGTGCATGGTATTGCTTACTGTATCGTAAACGTACAAATCAATGAACCAGCATATATATATATATATATATATATATATATATATATATATATATATATATATATATATACATACAATTACATAGACCTAATTGCTATGTAGAACATGGAACCGTAGGCTAATAATACTATTTAATTTATTTTTATGATTAGTGGCAATTCTCATCAGCAATTAAGAATTGTGGAAACTGCTGAGTTCATAGATGGTGGATGGAAACGGGACACATAGAATTAATATCTAGTAATACATTTACTGACTTTGATAAGTTTATCAAGTCAACATTTAGCAATATGATACTACCAACAGCACAGACTACGGAGTGAGTGCTAGTTCAGAAAAATACACACCTTCCACTAATTCTGCTTTATCTACACTGACTTTGAGGACTCTATACAACCACTATGATTTTAGTTGTCAATTTAATCATATTGAAATGAAGTTCCATGGATGTCATTTTTATCCAATGTTATAAGTGTTACAGCAGGTATCAATGCCAATGTAATGTCTCTGTTTGTATGAACATTTGAGCAACTCAGAGCTCATGAATATTAATGAACAAATTTTGATGTCATTTGAGATCAGTCCTATTGACCTTTCGTATCCTAATGATTGTCAGTGGGGGGGGCGGGAGGGCTTTCTCCTCTTCGTCTCTTGATCTTGACCTTCATTACATTCTTTCCGTCTGAGCAGTCACGTGACTGAAGACAACATTTAATGTCACTGCTCTTCCTAGAACAGAGGAACCTCCTGACGCCTCAGGACGATCTGCTCATCACTCCTTTGCACTCGTGTCACTCCTCATTTATTCCTGTGCTTCTTCTTGCCTCAGCTCAGCTAAACTTTCTGCTTTCAGTGGCAGCTCAAGCGCAGGCCAGTAGCGTGGGAAAAAAAGAAAAAAGCATTTTCACTGTGGGCTTTCAGGCTCAGATAGCAGAGAAGTATGCAGTGCTGGGTCATAATTCCTCATGTGGCTCAAAGGGTTCGTCCATTTATCGATGCTAAAAATGGAAGTGGTGTTCAAAGGCCCAGCAGCCCAGTTCAGCTTCAGCCAACAGCCAGTTATTTAATTAGGGGCCTGGACCACACAGGCAGAACCCCCACCAGCACTCTGTTCCCTGGGGTTCACTGGAATGAAAGCTCCTCTGAAAACAAGTTAAAAAAATAAAAAATAAATACAAATATGTGTGATTGAATTAAAGGAGTCATTCCATGGTTATTTCATTAATATTACTGTGTTGTCCATTGTTATTGAATGCATTGTGTGTTGGTTGTATTTAAAAAACGTCCGGATTGCTTTGTTACAAGACGTTTTTGGAAGGTAGAATAATGACTTGAGGTCGAACAACAGAGTTTACCGGTACTTCCGCACACATGTACATGACGCAGTAAAGAGGTGTCTCCGATTGTCTCAGAATGCGTGAAGGAACACCCCACCCCACCGGCTCTGTGTGTGTTTACCATCCGAGAGTAGCATCCAGCTAGGTTTCGTGCCGCTGCTTGTTTTGAAAACATGCAGGGGAAAAAATGAAGCTTTATTTCCACAGAGAGCACATGAACCAGTTTGATCCACCATTTTTTTTCAACTTTGTGTAGCAGCTACTGTGGTGCCATTTTCTCTTGTAGATACTAATGCTAATGCTACTTCAGTTTCACTGCAGTGGGGGACTGGCTTAACCCCACGTGGGTGATGCTAATGTCCTTGTGACGTGTAATGGACAGGCTTTTCTGAGTGGCTTGTTTCTCTGTGATGTTTTCTATGAATGGAAAATACAGCCAATGGAGGGGCCACACCACACAGCAAACACAGCACGCGTTGGTAAATCGGGGTGACCCATCAGATTCCAAAAGCAGCGTGAAAAAGTGGTTTTCAGTGTAATTACACCTTTAAGCAAAATATATATATATATATATATATATATATATATATATATATATATATATCTGCCAATGGAATAAGTGAAAATGATATGGGTCAGAGTTATTGAAATTAGATTTTTAAGATCTATTGTCTATAAATCAGTTCTTATATCACAAGGATCAAGATGACAGGTCAGGTGCAACAGGCGCTCTCCTAGCAATTTTACAATTTGGATTTACTTTAAACTTTTACAATGCAGGTCTTTCTTTAAATATATGGAGGCTTCTTGTAAACTCACTGTGCATCAAGATGCTATTAAGCACTTTGGCTCTGGCAGCAACCAACATAAACACAACAGAGCAGCTTGAAGCAAACAGCAGATTGACAAACTTATCATCATCACAATTTACCTGCTACTATCTGGAGATACACACCAGGGCTCAGGCCTGAACACGGGAAATACCCTCAACAATGATGAGAAATGCAGTAATCCTGTCTCTCAGGTATGTGGTCACCACAGAGAATGTAGCATGATTGAATTCATACACCAACCTAATTTGCTGCCTCATATCTGCTGTCTGGGAGCCATGGATGAGCTTATGGAAGTGCGCTGGTTGGGAGGTGGATCTCTTGGAGTGGAGGAACTGAAGCCTCGGGCACTCAGGGCAATTGGTGTGGGCGACAGAGAGGCTGGAGACTGGGGTCAATCATCGGTGGGCGTGCAAGGCAAAAGGGAGGCCACAGTATCCATGAAAGAAGTGTTTGCTTTCCCACAATGTGTCTCTGGCCTGGCTGACTCTCCCAGCCCAACAGACCCAGAAGTTGAGCGTTGTGTACAAAATCATTGCGTCAGTAGGAAAAAAATGGGCAGCTGTGGCTCAGTTGGTAGAGTGGGTTGCCCAATGACCGAAAGATTGGCGGTTTGCGTTCCGGCTGTGGCTGCCTATATGCCGAAGTGTCCTTGGGAAAGACACTGAATCCTGAAAAAGGCCCCCAGGAGGACTGACCTTAGACCTTAGAAACCTACTGGATTTAAATCACTGCTCAACACCAGTATTTACTCCATTTAAAAATATATATACTGTAAAAACTGTTAATCCTCAGTGATATGGAATTAGGAACATAAACCCAAGGGTGTTTTTGGAGGACATATTAACATTCATAGCCTCACCCCCAACACTGATCAAGTCCATCATCTTCTTTACAACTCTAATTTAGATGTCTTATGCTTGTCACAGACATGGTTGCACAGCAACTCTCCATCAGCTGCATTGCATGTGTCAGGTTATAAAATCTTTAGACAAGATCAATCTAATGGCAGAGGGGATGGGGTTGTGATTGATAGAAGAGATCATTTTAAATGTCAACCAATATATTGGCCTTTTAATCATGATTTCAAATGTCTTGGACTGTGCATGCTCCTGAAATGTCTTTCATGCTGATTATTGTATACTGTCCACCTCACTCCTACAATGATTTTGAAACCACGTTTAAAAAAAAAACTGCTTCAAGCATGTGATTAAAAAAAAAAAGTAATAGTACTTGGGAATCTCAACTGTAAATGGTTTTGACCAGGAAACTCCTTACAATAATAATAATAATGATCATGATAATGATAATGACGGTTTACATTTTATGCAAATCACAGAAGGACCAACCAGAATAATGTCAGACACAGACTTCAGCAACAAACCTGGGACAACTGTTAAAATATTGGATTTTGTCACAAGTCTATCATCATGGTTTAATACTGATGTCCAGACAACTCACAAAAAATATGTTCTTATAAACCTATGGAACAACTGAGAATCGTAAAGAAAGAATTTGTAAACATTGAAAGAGCAGTGCAGCAGACCAGTTGGGTAGATTTACTAAATTAGAACGATGGAAGGAGCCTGTAGACGATTTGGTTTCATACCTTGTTTTATCTTGGTTTAATTGTTACTTGTTTTAATCTCATTTTGGAAAGCACCTTGTGTACAGTTTTGGTGTTGTAAGGTGCTATATAAATAAAATGTGATTCAATTCAATTCAGTTCATTTGCCAGAGACTTGTCCAAAATATACCTAAAAACCAATAGATAAAAACAGATTAAAAAATTATGAAAACAGATTAAAACATTTGATTGATAGGCATAGGTTCACTTAATTATGCAGCAAAGTTATAAAAACTATTAGAAAGGCCAAAGCCAACATTTATGTACCCATTATTAGTATCCCGATGTGTGGTAACGGGGGTGAATCCCAAAGAGCAAGGGGGATCCTAGCTCACAGAACCTCTTTGCTAAGAATTTTTGATGAGAGCCCTGAAGTGGTTCCAAAAAAGGAGCCACTTCAGATGTGTGGATTTTTTTTTGGACACAAATGAGCCGACACATCACAAACCAGTGTGATATGTAAGGAGTGCAGGAGGTCTGGACCAACAAAAGAAAAATGCATTAAACTTATTTCATCATCTAAAAAACATCAGCACCCAAGTCAAGGAATGTCTGAAAGCCCAGGACGTTAACAGAAAGTAACACCATGGAACCAAAACAAAGTTAGGTCACTCAGCAAGGCATCGCCCATTCTTTAGTCAGCTGTACTCCATATGACAAAAAGCAAATGCTAGAAAGATATTACTCAAGCGGTCATCATCAGTCATTTTGGTTCAAATGCAGAAGTGACTGAAACAGACGTAACCATAGTTACGTAACGTTAGTAGAAGCCTGCTGTGCTTATTCCTAAAAGAAGTGTAACATCTGTAGTTTGTACATATTTTGGGCTCCACAAAGATGATGTTGAGCAAAAGAATGCGAAATGCAGTGTCGCAGATAAGATAATGTCACCTAGCAACTGGGTTTTGCCATGGAGCTGCCACACCTCTGCAGTAGGGACAGGCAGCGGATGTATGGCAGCAGCCACAAACTGGTATATGAATGTGTGTGTGTGTGTGTGTGAGAATGTGTGAGAATGTGAGGAATTGTAAAGCGCTTTAGGCACCTATATAATCTTAGTCCATTTAGCATTCCAGGGTTCTCACCAGGAATTTTGCACAACATAACGTTAAACAGGACGGGCCGACACTACGCACATGTGCAATAGCCTTCATTAAATCTCATGAATGGCCGGCCCAGATGTCAGCCAATGAGCGTCACACAGATGCTGCACATGCTGGTGATTTAGGTCATTATTCACTAGGGGTGTGAACAGTGAAAACTCACAAAATGATCCGATTCAAACCTTGATTCACAGACTACGATACAAACCAGGGCAATTCATAAAAATTTGTAAATTATTCGATTTTATTCAGTTTGATTCAATACAAATTGACAATTGAACCACAAGGACTTGTTTTAAATGATAAATGGTAAATGGACTGTACTTATATAGTGCATTTTATACACCAGTTGGTGCCCAAAGCACTTCACATTCACCCATTCACACACACACACACACACACACACACACACACACACACACACACACACTCATACACCAGTAGATGGCTGCTGCCGATACACTGGTGCTGCCTGACCCTACTGGGAGCAAGTTAGGGTTCAGTGTCTTGCCCAAGGACACTTCGACATGTGGACAGCCAGAGGCGGGACGCGAGCCGCCAACCTTTCGATCATTGGACAACCCGCTCTCATTTACTATTTAATGACAATATACCTTTAGATAACTGATATTAGTGAAATCTAAAACTGATAATCTGGTGTTACTAATTAAACAGGTTTGTAAAACTGCTCATATTTAAAATACAAAATGTACTTTCCCTCAAGAAAGACAAAATAAAAGATAAAAATGTCATTAAGTTTAATTATTCCTGTAAATGTGAGAATACACTGAGCATAACACTGAGGTTAGACATAAAATACAGGGTTTTTTTTCTTTTACTCTTTTTGAGGAAAATCAGCTGATCAACATGATGGAAATGTGAGGCTGGAGCTGGAGGGTGATGCCCTATGAACGCCACTGTGCACAAAACCCCAGGGCGATGAGGTGGAGGCGGGGCTAAAATGTAAACAGGATCAGACATGCACCCCTAAGTCTGCCCCAGGGCCAAGTGGGTCCTTCTGTTCCAGTTTTTAACAGATTATGGCTCCACTGATCCCTAATTAATATTTAATAGCACAAAGACAAAGGCATTTACACATGAGGAGATAGACGGTCAATGAGGCAGCGACCCACACATGCACGATTTGTACAGTTAATTTTACAAAAGCATGCCTAAAAAATAGTGCAGGTTTTGGTTAAAGTCGTGTTCATTATCAGTTTATTGTCCCCTTACCTTTTTATGGCCTAGTTTTGAACTTCTAACCTTTCAAATCCGAGTAAAACTGTAAATACACATGCTTATTATTATGATTATTATTATTTTTTGTCATATCTCAGGGTCTCGTCTCATCATCTGAACCCGCTTTATCCTCACTAGGGTTGCGGGGGTCACTGGGGGCCTAATCCAGCTACAATGGGCGAAGGCGGGGTACACCCTGTATCAGATGCCAGTTCATCGTAGGGCTGAACATATATAGGATAAACAATCACTCTCACATTCACACTTATGGGCAATTTAATGAACCAATTAACCTATCAGGGTCAATATCTCAGGGTCAATACTCAACTCAAATGCACAATAACAGAAAAACAAATGGACATAGAGACTTAGTTACTATTATTGACAGATAGGAAACCTAACATGGGCTTCAAAAATACATCATGACCTTTGACCTTGAGTGATCTTGAAAAGTCAAAATCAAGGTTGTGACTTTAAATGGTGGTAACTCCAAAAAATGGTGATAAGTACTCAGTTACTATTGTTGACAGATAGGAAACAACATACAAGGCACTTAGTTCTAAGACCTAAAGCATTCTTAGAACTATAAAGTCCCTAGGGAACCTTTGGGTTTGCATTCCAACAGGGCAGTAGGAACCATGGGAGAGGCCAATGTGATGCCAACATCTGCCATAGTGATGTATTCTTTAAGCACTAAATTCAACAATCACACAAGGAAGTAGAAGACAGAGCTACTATAAACTAGAATAGAGAATGAGGAGGTCTCTGTATCGCGGGAATATTAATTATAGTCAAATACAGCGTCTAATGTCAAGAATGGAGGAGTTAACAGAGAGAGTTAGAAGACAAAAAAAAATCAAGTGGCAGGTCATACTACGATGTATGTTCATTTCATAGGTTTAACCGAAACCCCTATTAACCCAAAAAACAAAACCACGTCATCAGTCCGTTTATTTATTACTTTCTCTGTATTTTTTCCAACACACACCTGCCACTACACAGGTACTGCAAGAAGTGCAAATAGGGGTGATCTCATCTCCAACAATCACCAAACACCTATGTCATATAGTTCCTAGTGAACTAAAAAAAGACCCTGCCCACAAATAAGAATAAAAAAAAGGTTCTAGGGACTATGTAGTTTCTATGCTGTGCAAAAGGGTGAAAAAAGGTTCCAGAAACTACAAAAGCTTCATACAGTGGGAAAGCACCTATAGACTCCAAAACAGCACCATGACCTTTGACCTTGAGTGACTTTGAAAGGTCAAACCCAACCTCATGTTTAGAGAGGGAGATGTTCATTAAAAGCTAAAAGGTTTGCAGGATGGCTGGGTCTGTTGTGCCTGGCAACACGTGTTTAGTTTGAAACTGAAGGGGAGAGGAAAAAAAAACTAAAATATTGTGTTTGTGTCATAGGTTACAGACACACAAGTGTTTTCTGGACTCAGTTTAGTTGCACCTGTTAGAACTGGACAACTTTGATGATTATTTGAAGGATGTGTAGTTTTATGACCTCACAGTGTGAATTTAAGCAGCTTCACTTTGACAGGAAGTTCCAACAGCCACAGTAAGTGAAAACAGCTGTGAGCATGTGCAAGAAGTCAGGTAACAACTGTCCACAGCCAACAATAAAATGCACAAGTATGGGCTCATTCAACTCCATGATGGTGTTTCTTCATGATGCACGTTGACTGTCATGTACAATATTTATTATGTACTAAATTAGCATCCACGCTGTCAATTGATTACAATGTTTAAATCAGATTAATCACAGGGTTGCTTTGGATTAATTTTTAATAATTGTGATCACATATTCATTTTTAATCTATATTAACTGTGTTGTATTTTGCAAAGAGACTTAAGAAAGAATGGAATATAAATGCACTTGACATTTTTGTTGTAAAATAGGCAACGCATTAGCCCAGTGCTAGCAGAATCCCTGACGAACGTATGCTCTGTGTTAATGTGGTATTTTAAGATGGAGAGTATGTCTAATACTTCATGTCGGTCGACTGTTCTGTTTCAAGGGGCTCAAATCTTGCACAAAATACACAAAAATATACTAAGAAACTAAAAATGCAAGGAAACAAATATAAAAAAAGATGCTAAAATCAACAAAAAATTCCCCAAAACTAAACTAATCCAAAAATAAATTAAAAAATCCAAAACATATCGAAAAACTTCTAAAATACAGAAAAAAATGACAAAAAAAACATTTGACAAAATATCCAAAATTCATGAATAAATATTAATATATATGTAATTAACATGTTTATTGATCAGTTATAAAAAGCACCTGTAAACAACTGTTCCATTTCTTTGTGTGAACATTTTTAATCAGATTACCAGTAATCATGATGATCGATTCATCCATTTTAATGAAAATACATGTGTATGAGAATGAATACGTCTAGACTCTGGTCAGTTTGGTGCAGATCAAGACTCTGCTCAGCTCCATAATCATCCAAATGTAGCTCAAGCTACTCTTACATCCAGCGTATTTTACACCAAATGTGCAGATCATTAGTGACCCTGTTCAGAAGACTTGATTAACTCTGTGATTTCACTTGTGAGTCCACTTTGACCTGCACACATTTGCACAGCAGGAACAGGCTGATGAACAGCTCTATAAAAAGGCATCATCATCATCATCATCATCATCAGGAAGGCTCATTATTTAAATTTCTGTCGGAGCTTCACAGCACACACCTCCAAAACCAGGACTGATCCTTCTACGCACTCAAAGGTAATGAGATCGACCTTGTTATTGCTTTTAACAGCAGTGATTCAAATGTAGCCTCACCTTTTCGTGTGCACGGCTGCACCGGCAGTAGTAACGGTGCTGACGGGACGTTGAGGCTTTTAGGCGCAAAGGTCAGACGCTGTGATGACAGGTTCTGCCGTCTCTGGATACAGGCCAGCATGGTAGAGGAGGAGGTGGAAGAGGAGGACGAGGAGGAGGAGGAGGAGGAGGAAGAGGAGACTGGGGAACCTGCCGGAAACAGGAACACAGGGGTGAATGCTTAAAAACATAACATGCATGACAGGGTCCAAATTCAGATTCAGATTGAGATGACTATTTATCCCCGAGGGGCAATTCAAGACATCAGTGAGCAGCATAATAATATGTGGAGAAAAACAAAACACAAGGCACTCTTACACATTCAACATAATAAAAATAGTGATCCAATATAATACGGATAAAGTGGAAGTGATTTTTATACACATTAAAAAATAAAGGAACTGTTCTATAAGAACAGAATGAGGTGTTGGAATGGTGGTGAAATGTTCAGGACTGGAGGTCAAAGGTCACATCAGTTTAGGTTTATAATAATCACAATAACTGTAAAACTATTTATGTTTAATAAAAAAAATAAGAATAATAATGGCAACAGCGCTGTGATAGTGAAGCAGTGGGAGCAATCGCATTAACATCGGTGATTAGTGATCGACCAATATGGATTTTTGAAGGATTTTTTAAACATCATATGGAATTATGGTAAAAACAAAAAACACACACATTAAAAGTGATGTAATATTATGAGGGTAAGGTATATAGAAATATCTGCTTAGAAATATCGACTCAGAAATATCAGTGGCCTGTATTGGTCATTGGCTAAGGCTGATGGGGGAAAAAAAATAAATAAAAAAATCGGCCCCAAAAAATCCTTATCAGTTGACCTCTATGAACATCCATGAACTGAAAACCAAGGAGATGCAAAAAAACCCCCACTAAGAATCAGAATCGTCTACTGGGAATATATCAGTATAATTTATGGGATACATATTAGCATTTCTGTGATAAAACTAAGGTCATTGTTTGCGTTAAGTCCAGCAGAGGGAGTTTTAACCTTGACGCACCAGCAGTTCCAACAGTCCCAACAGTTCTCCTCATTCAGAAGCTCATCTGTCTTTGTACTGGAGGTTACAAAAGCAGAACCTCACACATCTTCTGCACACTTCCACAGCTTTACAACTTCATGTTTCAAGGACACACATCATAGAAAAGAGGCTGCAAAGTTTAGGCTGTGAGGATGTCTAATCCTGGGCACTCTTGGGCGACATCCATGTATCCCATAATAACCACAGTGGGTCCGCTGAGGGTTCAGCACACAGATAAAGACCTGGTGCTTTACAGTCCATCTACTGTCCCCCGTGGTTTTACTGATAAGGAGGTTTTGGCAGACACATTTATTTTCCTTCTGCACTGATGGAAGGGGCTTAAAAAATAAAAAAAAAGGCTCATTTTCTAACGTGTCAAACATCCTCAGATCAACACAGAAGTGTTTGGAGGAGATAACGAGGTCAGTGACGAGGACGTGGTTTAATGGTTTAAAGGAGGCTCCAGATAAACAAACAGTTTCAAATCCTTAAAGTCACAGACATTTAATCCACAACTGGAACTATTATTGACCCTGCCCCCAAAGGGGAGGGGCAAGGGATATTGATTTTTTATTACCCCATCCCACAAAAAAAAGGGGGGGGGGTTGAGTCGGTTTGTTTGCTTGTTTGTTTGTAAGCAGCTTAATGCAAAAACTGCAAGACCAATTTTCATTACATTTTCAGGAAAGGTGTGAGGTGGTCCAGAATAGATCCCATTACATTTTGGTAAATGCAGGTCAAAGGTCACAGTCACCAAAAATGTGTTTTCACAATAGTAAGACATAGGGTAAAAATTGGTCCAGCAGTTTTTACATAAAGATGCTGGCAAACAGACAGATAAACTCAAACTATATGCCCCTCTACCCTTCAGAGGGTGGGATAAAAATAACCATGGTGATAATTATAATGGGATCAATAACTAGAACAAGAGCCATTTAAACTGAGCAAAAGGACAGGAAAAAAAATGGAAAAGTGGTACAAGACACAACTTACAGGTTTTCTTGTTCTTAATTTGAGATTTTTTGTTGTTGTTTTTGCTTAATTCAAGCAAAAATATCTTGTATTAATTTGTTAAGGACTTGTTTTTAGAGTGGCATTTTTTCCAGTGTACACCCCCAGCTCCTGTTAACACTTCAGACAAGGAGCCTTTTCACTCTGCAGGTGGATTAGCATTAGCATGTGAGTGGTTGAAACCAGAGAAGAGGAAAGGCACAGAAAGGTTAATTTAGGAAGAAGTAAATGATGAACAGGGAAGAAGATGTCAGTACAGAGGTGGAAACACACACACACACACACACACAGCTCATGTTCAGTGAAGAACAATCCAGTCCCTCCATCATTAATGCTGGATTATGCACTGCGGTGTCATGAGGCTGTTGGAGCTGCGTGAGGGATAGGGGTGGGTGGAGTCAAAAGTGGGTGAGGTCTAGATTTACAGGACACTTTTATATTTTGAATTCAACCTTAAGGGCCATTTACACGAGGACGATTGTGGCTAAATACCACAGAATATTTTTTATCAGGCGTGCCTTTCATTTACAGAAAGCCGACACCATCAGGGTGTGAATACGCACAAATCTGAAGACTCCTTCCAGAGTGGGACGTATTGAAGACGCGCTGGGCCGAGTCTCCATCTAAATGGCAAGAAACGCTCATGTTCACATTGTGGGCATCTATAAATCAGTTCTTATATCTCACTGAAAAATTCCTCTTTAGGTGATTTTGTCTGATTTTAAGTGTGATGAGATATTTGGACTAGAAATGAGACAAATACACTTGGTTGAAGTTAGACCTGCTATGTGAATGTAGTCTTAGTTATTGTTTCATTGGTCCATGTGTTTCATCCAAATCTTATAACAGCAGTTAAAACCCTGTATATGATTATATGACAACATAATGTTCAAGGCAGACTGGATTTGGACACACACGCACAGACCCCACCCCCTCATCCATTTTTAATAGAATCTATTACTTGTGGATTAGGCGATAAGAGCTGGCCTGGTTCAATTGTAGAATGGTTTGCATAACTGGTATCAGAGCAGCAGAGAAGACAGACCCAAATTCTGTCTTTTCTATGTGTATGTGTGTGTGTGTGTGTGTGTGTGTGTGTGTGTGTGTGTGTGTGCAGAGAAAAGGGAAAAACAGGACATAATGGTTCACACACAGGAGAACCAAACAACCCGGAGCCACTCCAGTTGAACACTTAAAGCCTTGGGCTCCGAACAATGAGCCTCATTTCCATTGAGATTAGCTCCTGTAAAAGGTATTACAATGCTGTTAAAAACAGGCTTGTCCTATACGACTCATGCACACACACTACATTTATGGAACAACATTCAGATAAATGTCCAGAGCACACGCACGTATGTAAATCACGCAGCACTAATGGCTGGTGTTCTGGGAAAATATTAATACTGCTGCTCCACACATGTAAAATTTCATTTAGACTCAGTGCAATGAATGAGTCACAATGAAGAGAAGGAGAAGAGGAGTGAACACGACACAAATCACAAGTCCCAGATCTGTGTAAATGGAGGACCAGCAATTATCCACTGACAACAGCAGAAACATTTCATTTTCGATAATGTATCTATATTTCTTCTTGCAAAAAGACACAATAGGGAAAGTCATTTGCAGGACATTGAAAGATTTTATATTAGAGCTGTGCTTACACTCGCTTTGCTCCAGTCTGTGTCTAAACTTCAGTTTATTACCAAGCTTTTACAATGCTTTTCCAGTTGTGGTGGTGGTGAAATTTGCATCCATTTTCTGAACTCATATTATCCTCACTAGGGCTGGGCCATAAGAAACACACACATATTTACTATTTTCTGGACTCCCTTGTTCACATATAAGTCTGTCTACTCTTATGTATGTTGTATGTGCAGAGCTTTGGTGAAACCAGGCCACTGTTCTGCAGCTCAGATGCTCAGAGCAGCTTCAGGAAGTTGAACCTGGCAAAAAAGAGTGATGTTTCACAACAGCAGGAGATGTAGACCAATTAGTAACATTAACTTTTTTTGTTAAGGGGGTGGGGGGGGTGTACATAAGGTCACTGTGTGCTGCACCCCATGTATAAACCCCCAAAATTTTACCAATTGTGAAACTGTGATTAAGCCTCTGATGTTAACTGCAATACCCTATTCTAGTAATGGTACATCCCTGAGTCACAGATGTAGCAATCCTGAGCAAAATCAACTTCAGGAATCTTATTTTATCTAATATACGGATATATTAAAGATGTTTTGGACATAAAAGTGGTATCAGTGCCCCCCTCCTATATCTGAGTAAACATGTGCACTTGCATCACCGCTGAGCAAAAGTGACTTAATCAACAAAATAAAACATAAACAGCATCGATATTATGACGTTTTTCCATTCCTGGCAGACAAAGTTGAAAAGTTGAATATTGCTATTATGAACACTTTGTGTTTGTTTGGATGTTTGCTTTTTGGAAAGACTGACATGACACAGACGCAGAGTAAATGTTTAGCCATTAAATCCAAAGCCGGACAATTGGGTTTTATCTTTAAGGACGGCCTTCTACGACTGACCCAGATGTGCCCTGGGACACAGCTGATGCTTAAGTACGACAGGAAACAAGACAAGGAGAAAAGCCAAGGTAGCATTAGAGAGTAAACAGAACATTATTTGTCCTTATCCCAGTGCATGCACACTACATACACACTGTCAGAAAACCATGAACTCAGTCTTTGAAAAGCTTTGAACTGAACCAGAACAGATGGTGAAAGAGTGAAATGAATGTCTGAAGGAAAGAAAAGAACCACTCCTAAACATGGGTTTAGCTCTTCCATCTTAATATTAAATCCACGGAAGAAAAACCAAAAGCAGAGTTTACGTTTTTATTTGCTTAAACTAAGCCAAAAAATAAATAAATCTGCCAGTGCAGTGCTCCAGAGTACGACCTATTAGCTCACATATGCAACCTAATTTATTAAGGTGCAAGTTAAAATTGAATGAAGTCGCTCTGGTGCGACTTGCAAGAGGACTGGTGGAAAAAAAAGGTGGTTTTTTTTCCTCTTTCAGTCGGCTGTGTTAGTGCATTAATGGGGTGGTTCATAATACGATCTTACTTTCCATCTCATTCATGCAAGTTCTCTCACTCCCTGTCTGTCTGCCCGCTTGTCTGTCTGCACCTGTTACAGTCCCTGGGCTGCCCCTTCAAATTTCTATAAATTATATGTTTGTTGGAAATACATCACCGCACCAAAAACAAAAGTACTATAGAGTAGTACTATAGTACTATAGATAAATATCTTGAATCATACTCTTTGCAAGAGTGCATCTTGGAAGTGACAGATCAGCTGATCAGGCAGTCAGAAGAGGAGTGTATCTTTGAGATTCGGGGAAATGAAAAGATCGACTTATTACGGTAGTTTGAGATAACTCATCATTTTTTAAAGTTAAATAGATATGCGCCAAATATTGATAGCCAGCTAATGTTACACAACATAACAGCTTAATTTAATTGTGCGCGGTGCCAACTAAGCTAATTTATAATGTAGCATTACGCTAATATCTACACAAGCTAATGCTAACTCCTGATGAGTTTATGGAAGTATTTCTCAAAAAAGACAAAAACATTGATGAGGATGAGCCTAGACAGGTGTCATTAACCCTTTACTAAGTCAGAGATTATCACAAGTTATGTTCACATTGGTAATTAAATGCAAGTATAAATTATCTAACGTTAATGTTTTATAAGACAAGTAACGTTAGTCAGGGAGGAGTGATGGAAGAAGAGGTGAAAGGTCAAAGGTCAGACTGGGACCCTAAATGGGTAAATAAAAACATCAGATTTCATTCATCATACAGACAATGGTGAGTGTTGAACTGTTTTCCTTTATTACTTTACATAATATAGCGACATGACAATATTTATTTTAAATAAAATTAATTCAGTCTTACCCTGTCCCTATAGGAATGTTCTGGATGCTGCTCATTATCAATGGGGCAGGCCTGGAAGAATTTGACCAAAGAGCCTTAAAACTTTTGTAAATAACCCTTAAAAGATCCACTGCTCTGACGCTGGAGGCATCTACATTCTTCTTCTTCTTATTATTATTATTATTATTATTAATAAAATGTAGTTTGAATTATTTTTTGTTTGTTTTCATTATAGCATTTGTTTGTTAAAAGTCTAATAAATCAGTTCTAGAAATAAAATCTGCAGTGAAGTGTCATTTGTTTACGCCACCACGATTCCCCGACACTCCTGCCCCCGCTGCAGAAAAAAAATCCTTGGGGAAACACTGTGTAATCTTTTTGTACTGTTGCTCATGCAATGAAACTTGAATTCAGATTAAAATATATTACAATAATCAAATTGGTTCATTGTCAATCTTTAACTTTCATAATAACACACTATGCAATGAAAAATATGGTGCTACCTAATTTGTTTTGGTGCTACTACAGTAAATGAAAAGCTAGGTGGTACCAGTGCTACCTGTGAAAACATTAGTCTGGAGTCCTGTGCCAGTGGAAGAAGTGAAAATGATCTTGGCAAGAGATAAGAGCTATTGTCCATTAGCAGATTTATTTTTCCTAGAATTACAGTAAGAGAGAAAAAAAAAACCCAAAAAAACCAAATATATATATATATATATATATGTCCTTCAAGGTTCTGATGTCAAAAGATCAGAACAAGCGATACGCTAAAGTGAGTATATAGGAATGAAAAGGACATTCCTGATATTGTAATGGAATCTATTCTGGACCACCTCACACCTTCACTGAAAATTCCATGGAAATTGGTCTAGGAGTTTTTGCATGAAGCTGCTTCCAGACAGCCCAAACGAAAAACAATACTCCTCTCTCCTTTCCCTGTCCTTCTGGGGGCAGGGTAAAAATTCAAGCAATTTTTTTTTGCTTGAATTAAGGCCAGTGGAACCAGTGAAAATGATCTTGGTCAGATTTCTTAAATCAAATTCCCCAGATCTATCGTCTAGAAATCAGTTCTTATATCTCAGTAAAAAGTTCCTCTTTAGGTGATTCTGTCTGATTTAAAATGTGATGAGATATTTAGACTAGAAATGAGACAAATCCACTTGGTCAGATTTAGATTTTTTCCAGTGTAAGTGAAAACCCTGCATGCACGACTGCTGCTCAGACGATATAACCTAAGGATAAACTCCTATCATGCATCACAGACACAGAAAAAAAATTCTCTTTGATCTTCAGACCAGGAATGATGATGTCATCATCCTGCTGCCATTTTGTTTTGGGCCAAATGATGATACATCAGCTCCAATTATGCCATCATAATCATTAATTTTATATAATGACTGAGTGCAGCCATGTAGACAAAATAAAGATTACTGGAATTCCATCAACCATAGCTGGGAGTCACCCCCCCCCCCCCCCCACCCCGCTGACCCCAGAGGCCCAGTCCTTAACCTTCCACCCTTAACCCCCTCTGCCTTCCTTCATCCTATTAGAATGAAAAGACCAATTAGACAGATTTCAAACGACGGCAGGCTGCCTAGAATTACATATGACATGTCTGAACAGTTAAAAAGAAAAGAGGAGGTTCTAAAGCATGTCTGAGCAGTAAGATTTTAAAAAAGCACAGAAATAATATTTTCATGCACCAGATTATTGTGAACAACTGCTGTTGTGTGGATTTATTACATGTATTATCTGGGATGTCATTGTATGTGATATTCTGTTTTTGTTTCTTCATTCTTCAGGTCTTATTTTTTTCCTTTTTTTACATGTTTGACTTAGGGGAGGGGGGGGGGGGGTCTTGTTCTAGTTGTTGTTCTTGCTGTTTTATATTATGATTATTATATTATCTCACTTTCTGAGCCCGCTTTATCCTCACTAGGGTCACATGGAACCTATCCCACAAGAGGACAAGTCACCAGTTCATCGCAGGCCTGAACATAGAGACAAACAATTATTATTATATTATATTATCTTGTCTCGTCATCTGATCCCGCTTTATCCTCATGAGGGTCACGGGGATCACTTGGGGCCTAATCCAGCTACAATGGGTGAAGGCGGGGTACACCCTGTGTGAGTCTCCAGTTCATCGCAGGGTTGAACATATATAGACAAACAATCACTCTCACATTCACACCTATGGACAATTTAGATTTTATTCAGGTGTGTCCAATTGAGATCGATGATCTGTATTTCAAGGGAGACCCGCCCTATCAGTGCATGTGTTTGGATGGTGGGAGGAAACCCATGCAGACATGGGGAGAACATGCAAACTCCACACAGAAAGGTCTGGTGTGGGAATCCAACCAGGGTCCTTCTTGCTGTGAGGCACGAGTGCTAACCACTGCACCACAGTGCCTGGATAGGTATTCTTGTAGGTGTGTAAATCGTAGGCCAGGAGTGAAGTGTCGATGACATTGATGTGTTCGTCAACGTCATATTTTGTCATTGACGCATTCCCACACACATGCGGGTCACCAATATTAAACAGTTTGTACTTTGCAGAATGGGGACCGAAACTGTACCAAAGAAAACCCTGTAACAGGGTGCATTCTGTGCAAGTGTATTAAAAACAATAAATGTGCATGATGCTGTGAGGTGCAGCACATGCACATTTAAGCAAAAAGAAAATCTGTAATAAGCAAAAAATCTTTAATAAAGCTTAAAAAACATCTTGAATTGAGCTTAAAAAAAAAACACTTGTAAAAAAAAACACTTGTAAAAAAAAAAACTTGTATTAGGGCCTGTTTACACATAGTCAGGGAATTATTGAAAACAGACATTTGCCTTCATTGGTGCCTTTCATTTATATACTAACAGTTTTCTCCTCTGAAAACAGATCTTTATAAAAACTTCGGCAGAAATGAAGATTTTTGAAAAGTCCGTTTTGCATTTGCGTTTTAAGAGACCATTACAAAGTTTTAGGTTAATTTCACACCACAGAGAGAAGCATCGTACATCTGTCACGCATGGATACACCCCGAATAGCAGCATTTTTTTATTAACAGTTTTATTCACAAGTTTGCTTTTTAAAATAAAGCTGATCCAAGTCATAGACCAGCAGAGACACGTAAGGGTTCAAAGGACAGCAATTGCGCATCTTCTTGTGACTGATCAAAGAGCGCGCCCATAACGCCAACGTCAGCAATTTTGACTCCGACCTAGACGGACTGTTGGGTGGGAGAATTCCATGAATGACGTTGTTGTCCTGGAGGAATGGAGGGAAAATTTCAGGGTGTCGTGGCCACCAACAGGCTTGACATGGTTTAACAACTATTGACATCATATTTATGTGGATCAATATAAAGATATATTAGAAAAAAAAATTGCTGTGTGCACAAAGTTTTTTTTGGGGAAAATGGTGGTTAAAAAAATTTGTTTTAAAAATACCCGGGTAGGTGTAAGCAGAAAAAAATCTCTAAGCAAAAAAAAAAAATCTTGAATTAAGTTAAAAAAAAAAAAAAGTCTACATCTTGAATTAAACAAAAGAAAAATCTTGAATTAAAAATAAAACAAAAAAAAAAAGATCTGTCATTTTAATCAGTGAAAATGATAGTCATATTTCTTAAATCACATTTTCCAGATCTATTGTCTATAAATCAATTCTTATATCTCACTAAAAAGTTCCTCTGTAAGTGATTCTGTCTGATTTTAAATGTGATGAAATATTTGGACTAGAAATGACAAAAATACACTTATACAGTGAATTAAATGATCATTCATCACCGCTCCTTGTTTGTAAACTCTGCATGACAAAGTATCTTCTAACATTTTCCCTGTGAATCCATTTGGGTCCAAACTGTCTCTGTTTTCCACGTCATTTCCCATCATTCACTGTTTCAGACTGATGTACAGAACTCAGTCTCCACTTAAGTGTCCAGTGGAGCACGACTACAGAAATGACATGGCACGAAGAAAGACATGACCTTAATCAGTCCTTGCTCTGGCCTCAGTAATAATCCTGGAGGAAAAGGTCAGATTCTCATGGTGAGCGCTTTCCTTCATACAGTGGTTTACTGGAGGCTTTAGACGTAGTGAGCATGGGACTGAAACTTCACCATAAATCAGAGCTCAGCTTCTTTACACAGGAAGCAAAAAAGGAAGCAGGCAGGCAAATTACGAACGCCTTCTCCTCACACAGTTGAAATTACTGCTGTGGTGTGATGGTGGATCAGAGGGAAAGCGCGCAATTTACAATCACCTCTAATGAATTCAGGAAAACTGGCTTCACATCCAATGACCTGATAAAAACTGAAACAGGGAGTCATGTCTACACTGGCTACATATACATGATGTTATTTAATTCAGAATTATTTATGTGGAATCAAATAATTGGGAATTAAAGCTATTTCCTTCCTATTTACATGGAAATGTTCAAAAGGTTTCCATGAGAAATGGGTGTGTTCCATTCAAGTTAATTGGGCTTTAAGAGCTGGGGGTACAGAGGGTTCTGATTGGACAGAATGGCCGCTTTCGTCTGGATGCTTACCGGAAGAAACATTTTTTATTTAACCTTTATTTTCCCATGTGACCTGGCCTATCAGTGCATGTGTTTGGGTGGTGGGAGGAAACCGGAGTACCTGAAGAAAACCCACACAGACACTGGGAGAACATGCAAACTCCACACAGAAAGGTCTGGTGTTGGAATTGAACCAGGGTCCTTCTTGCTGTGAGGCACGAATGCTAACCACTGCACCACCAAAATGATCATGTCCATTATTTCCTGTTTTGCTTTAATCTTAAAAGAACTAGAAAAGCAGTCAGAGTGCACGCCCCTGCCACTAAATTCAACAATGACACAAGGAAGTAGAAGAACGCACTACTATAAACTAGAATAGAGCATGAGGAGGCCACAGCATTTATGTTCTGTATCACAGGAATGTTAATTATGGTCAAATACAGAGTCTAATGTCAAGAATGGAGAAGTTTACAGAGAGAGTTATGAGACGAAGGATACAGCAGCAGGTGATACTACGACGTATGTTCATTTCATAGCATTAACACAAAAACAAAACCGCATCATGGGTCTGTTTATTTATTACTTTCTCTGTAATGTTTTCTAACACACAGCTGATGCTACACAGATGGTTTTAAAGGTAGCAGTACTACAAGATGTGGAAATGTGGAAATAGGCGTGGTCTGGCTTCTACCAATCATCATATAGTTCCTGGAGAACTAAAAAAAACACCCCACCTGCCAGGAGGAACTAAAAAAGGTTCGAGGAATCATGTACTTCCTATGCTGTGGGAAAGGGTGAAAAAAGGTTCCAGGAACTAAAAAGGTTATAGGAACTACAAATGGTTCATACAGTGGGGAAAGTGTGGAATGTGTTTAAGGAAAGTCATCTACAGTCATGATCCAAGGGTGTTTATTAGAGAGAGGAAAAAAAACTATAGGAATAAAAGAGAAGCTTTTCTCAGATAGTCCCTTCAGCCCTCGAGACACACACACACACACACACACACACACACACACATTTTTCTCTTTTGCTGGAAAAAAAATAGCACAAAGGAAAGAAGAGGATAATAAAGACCCAAATTGCAGGCTTTTCTTTCTTTCTACGGTGCCTCTGGTGGAAAGCTGTGACATCCCATCTCTGCGGATAATAAAGGATCTGGCACCAGCAGGGAAAAGCTGGCAGGGTCGAATTTCACACCTGGGCAATAATCTATAGGCCCCTCCCCCTCCACGGCAGCTAACCTTCAACCTCCAGCTGCCACTAGTGCACTGAACTGCAATGATCCTGCTCCAGCTTTAGGACAAGACAGAGTCTGAAGGAGACACAATAGACTTCAAAGACAAGAGTCCATCACACTATCATCCATCCAATAATACTATTCACCCATCCACCCAATAATATCATCCACTAATCCATTCATTCATCTCTTCATCCATCCATCTCTTCATGCAATAACATCCATCCATCACTACCATCCATTCATTCAACCAATAATCCATCCATCCATCCAGCCATCCAATACTACCATCCATTCATCCAATAATCCATTCATCCATCCATTCATCCATCCATCCAATACTACCATCCATCCATCTCTTCATGCAATAACATCCATCCAACCATCAATATCATCCATCCAATAATCCCAATCATCCATCCATCCACCCACCCATCCAATGATACCATCCATCCAATAATACTACCCATCCATCCAAGCAAATGGGGATGACACATTCGGACACACAGTCCTCAGAAACAAACTTGTACTTAAACCTCATTTTACTGTGTGAATATTAAGGCAGTCAAAATTAACATCATCACAATTAATCTTATTAAAAATTTGAATGCAATTAAATGGAACAGTTGTTTTGTTGAAACTATTGAAGGTACACATGTTAATAACATATATTTATATTTTTGCATCTGTTTTAGACATTTTATCACTTACTTTTACTATTTTTCTTTTTGTGAATGCTTGTGGATTTCAGCACATTTTCTATATTTTGCACACATACGATACCATGACACACTATTATGAGGAAATGTGTCTGATAGAGAACTGTGGTGTTTTTATACTACTATTTTCTTTTATGTCCCAGGAATTCATTTATTCAAAGACAAACCTTTGGTCCTGATGTGCGTATGTGTGTGTGTGTGTTTTATACGACTGTAAACAAGTAAAGGAAAAAGAATAGATTCTATTGTTGAAGACACAAAGGTTTAGTCTATTCAGTACAGTCGGAATTTCTTCCTGCTGTGAAATTCTGTTTTTGCTGACAAGCAAAATAAAAATTTTATTTTAGAAGGAAGAAAAGTTCTCTTCACACATAATACACAAACACAAAATGAACCAATACCAGTACAGTTGGACCAAACCGTGAGAACCCAGACTGTTTGTGTGAACAGTGGGATCTGGTGCTGTTGGACCCATAGTCTCCAGCATGAACTCTCACAAGCAAAAACCCTAAACATCATTATAATAAAGCACTGATGCAAATACTGCAAATACCTTCATTCATCCTGTGTAACAGAATTATTCAAGAAATATTGATAACAATATATACATATATAAACAATATATTCATCTGTTAACCTCTGAACCTGTGTATTACAGTCAAAATAAAAAATTATTATTCAATCCAAATTTATCTATTTAGTTCTTCAATCCAGTCCTTCTGTTCAGGCTATTCCAGAACCTGGACAAGCATCCATAGACCAGGTGTATTTTTAGTGCATTTTAATGTATTTGTTAGTACATTTATGTGGATTTTTAGTGGTTTGTATTCTATTTCTAATGCATTTTAATGCATTTTAGTGCAATATTTGTAATGAAAGAAGATTATTAGTTTATTAGATTATTATTATTAGATTATTAGATATTGTATTATGGTGGGTGGGGTTGAGTGGGGGTTGGAATCATAAAAGCTTAGCTTCTTCCATCCCCTTTTCAGATCATGTATTGTGAATGTTTATTTTATTTGTACTCGCACATGGTGTGAATATACATGTTTGAAATAAAAATCAATCAATCAATCAATCAATTATCTGACATTTGTTTTCATTTGATGAAGAAAATAAATTAGTATTGGCTCCAAACAATAGTTTAGAAATATTATTGGCATGTATCAGTTATTGGCTAAAGCTAATGTAATAAAATAATGGTAATAATTAAGTATTGGTATTACTACTACACATTATCCTGTAACAAGAAACTGTGCATGATCCAAAACAAAAGCAACAGAAGAAAACACAGATGTAGATCTTACAGAATTTTATGGAACCATCAGGCTTGTTTATCTTTGGTCCACGGCTGATTGGCTGAAACCTGGGGAACCATCCATGAACCAGGTGTATTTTTAGTGCATTTCATTTTGTTTTTAACACATGTTAGTGTATTTAGTATGCTGTACTATATTTGTTAGTGTATTTTGTGTAATTTAGTACATTAGTGTATTCTAGTATTTTTCAGCATTTTTTATATTTTTAGTGCATTTTAATGTGACTTTAGTGTACTGTAGTATATTTGTTGATAAAGCAAAATAGGAATGAAAAGGTAGGGGGAAAATTGTAAGAAAGAAGAGAGAAATAGGAAAAAGGAAAATAAAAAGTAACAAAAAAGGGGGAACAAAGAAGGAAAAAATGGAAAAGGAGAAATTTGGCAGGAAAAAAGAAAGGAGTGGAAAAAAAATAAAAAATAAAGGGGAAAAGAAGAGGAAAATGAGAAGGGAAAGGAGAGAAAATGGGGGTGGGGGGTAAAAGGAGGAAAAACAGAAGGTTGACGTTTGGTCATATGTATTCCTTTATCTGTCACTATTCATGTTTTCTATTTGTAATTAAAGAAGATTTTCTGACATTTGCTTCCATTTGAGAGAGACAAAAATCACTATCGGCTTTAAATATCAGTTTAGAAATATCAGTGGCGTGTATCGGTCATCAAAGCTGATGGAAAAAAAATAATTCAGTATCAGTATCGGCCCCCCCAAAAAATCCATATCGATGGATTAGTACTACACATCATCCTGCAACAACAAACCGTTCATGAGCCAAAGCAAAAGCAGCAGAAGGAGGAAAAAAAAACAGATGTAGATCTTACAGAGTTTTATGGGATCATCAGGCTTGTTTATCTTTGGTCCACGGCTGATTGGCTGCTTCCCTGTTCGGAAGGCGGATTCCCTCTGCACAGGCTATCTGGAACCTGGGGAACCATCCATGGACGAGCTGGGCTCCATCCGTCCCTCCATCCATCCTTCCCTCCATCCATCCACCGCAGCTCCAGCTCTACCGCCTACACATGTCCAAGCCCGGGCTACTGACACCCGCGAAGCCTCGGTGTTCTGTGGTCCAGCTGCTGGTGCTTCATCCTAGTGTGTGTGTGTGTGTGTGTGTGTGTGTATATATGTCAAACACACACAGGCAGTGATGTCGAACCGGAAATGAGTCCCTTCGGCTGCTCTGTTGTGAACCGGTGGCTCCGGGCCAATCAAATCAAGGCCGTATTTGAATATTCCCACGGCTCCGCCAATCACGTCTAAGAGAAGGTGGGACTACTGTGAGATTGAAGCCTTCAAAGTAAGCACGTTACTGTTCAGCGGAAGAGTTTAACCCAGTGCACTTCTTATATTCCAACTGTTTTTAATGAAATAAAATAAAATAAAAAATAAAACCCGGTGAAGTTTTTTTATACTTCAAGTGCTTTCTAATTCAAAGAAAATTAATAATAAATAAAACCCAGTGTACTGTTTATATTTCGACTGCTTTGCCATTTAGCTAAATAAAATAACCTGGTGCACTTTTTATGTTTCACTGTTTTATTATTTAAATAAAACAAATAAAAAGCCCAGTGTACTGTTTCTATCTCAACTGCTTTGTCATTTAAACAATATAAAATACCATAAAATAAAATAAATAATGACTAAAAACCCAGTGTACTGTTTATATATAAACTCTTTTGTCATTTAAATAAAATTAATGAAAAAAAGACATTGTGTACCAGGAGGAACAATATTAAATAAATAAATACACCTGTCATTAATTGCTTAAATGTGCAATGAAATATTTAAAATAGGAAATACATACATTAAAATCAATCAATCAATCAATCAATCAATCAATCAATCAATCATTAATTAGTTAAATATGCCACAAAATAATTAAAATAGCAATCTATGCATATATAATTATTTCATTATTCAATTAATTATTTCATGGTCCCAGTGCCAAGAGGGCCACAATACATTTATTTGAACCATCACTGACTCATCGACAGGACAAGGAGAATTGTCAAATGATGTTTTTTTTGGGGCTCCAGAACACCAAACCAGAACTTTGAAAAAAACAAATGTATTGATGAAAAACTAGAAATGAAAAAACACTTTTGTTAACTGAAATAAATAAAAAATATAATTTAAATTTAAAAAAGATAATAGAAACTATTGTGTACTTACATAACTAAAATGTATTTGAAAATATGGGTAAAATGTCCTTTATTTTCATCTTTGTCAATGTAAAGTTGGAAGAAAGAAGCAGAAAATGTCCTTTATGGGATTTTATCTGAATATGATGGCAAGGAAGACAAAACAAAACAAAATCAATCAATCAATTTATCAATCCATCAATCAATCATGTAGCTAATGTTGGGGAAAGGAGCAGAAAGAGTCCTGTGTGGGATTTTTTTTTTTTAAAGGAGAGAGAGAAAGAGAGCGAGAGAGTGAGAAAGATAAAAGATGTGATTTTTCTAAATGTAAAAAAAATTAAATACAAAACTAAATTAAAAGTAAGCATTCAAAAAACAAAGAAATTTAATAAAAACTAGCAAAACTACTCTAAACTAATTGAATTAGTGAAAAACTAAACTAAATCAAACTAAACTATAAAGAAAATCCAAAAACTATAACGTTGGTTTGAGTTGGACCAGATGTAAAAACATGAAGCAGCTGTTTGTGATTCAGCCCAAACATTGATGAAAAACTAACAAATGGCACCACCTACAGGGAACTTCCTGTGTGAACTAATGCTGCCTTCAGGTGCTGTTCAGAAAGAAGCATTTCCACTTCCACATGTCACATTCCCAGGTCTTTGTGTTCAAGGGTTTTTGTTGTTACAGTGGCAGAAAAATGTGACCGACACTCAATTTATCATATCAGTTTTGGACATTTTAATTCATCTGCAGCAGCATTTTTTTCATTCATTCATCTTTTATTGTTTCTCTTTTCCCCATGTATTTCTCTCTTTCTTTCATTCATTCATCTGCCTTTTTTTTTCTTTTTTAAAAATACATAAATGAAACGAGAAAACTTTATTCATTCATGGATTTTTATTTCTTCGTTCATTCCTCTTCTACTTTTTTCTCCTCTCCCCCTTTTTTTTCCCATTTAATTATTTATTCTTTTTCATTCATTCATCTTCTGTATTTTTTCCATTTCCTTTCCATTAGTCTTCAATTTCCCCCTGTTTTCATCCACTGATCACCTATTTATTTATTTATTTTAATCCATGAACAAACTGTTTGTGATTCAGTCCAAACAGAAAAACTATGGACCAATATCACTGCCATTAACATGTGCCATTGAAAAAATAACTTGGCATTGTAGAAAACATTGAAAAAAAAAACTATATTTTGGAGGGATATTTTTTGTTTTATGGTGTGTTTTACAATGCCAATCTTTAAAAAATTTTTTTAAACAATGTTATTTTTTCACACTTCACAGGTTTTCAGTTTCAACTTCCTGTTTCTCAGTTTGAACTTATTAACAGGGTTGTGGGTACCCAATATGGGCAGAAGTGCTTGATTCGTCCCTTTGTTTTGAACATATACCTCAGGGTGACGCGACATAATTGGTGGATTTTTTTTTTTCACCTCGGACATTCTGGATTAGGATGTTTTGGACTGCACTTTTTGCAGAGTAGAACGTTTTGGAATGGCACAATACACAGTTTGCATCAATGAAAGAATAAATGGTTTTGTGTTTGTTGTTGATTTGAAAAATAAACGAAAACTCTTAGTAGACTGGTTGACAATGAAAACGTGTCAACATTGAAAAAAAGATGATCCAGGTAAAATATGTATTTCTGTAGGAAATATTAAAATTAAAAACTACAAAAATCCCAAACAAACCACAGAACATCACATATCATCATCCCTGTAAATGGACTGCACTTCTCTAGTGCTCATGTTCTCAAACTACTTTACATTAGCCTCACATTCACACTCACACACCAGTAGGGGCTGTTGTCAGACCTACTGGGAGCCTAATGTAGGGTTCAGTGTCTTTCCCATGGATAGTTTGACATGTGAACAGCCAGAGCCCACCCTTCAGTCACTGGATGACCTGCTCTACTAACTTAGCCACAACAAGCCATTGTGTTTTGTTTTTTTCTAACCAATTCTGTAAAGCTGTAAAGATGACCATGTTGTGATTTGGGTCTCTACAAATAAAATTTAACTGAATACGTTTCTTGGTCTTCACCTTCCACTGCTCTTGATGACTGTCTTCTTCTTAATTTCATTCTAAACAGACAAGATTGGTAACTGAAAATGCCTTTCCATCTTCTTATAGCATTCTCCTGCTTTGTTAGTGTCAACTATTTTGCAGTGTTCACAGGTCCAGTCCTTGTGATCCAGTGTCCTGCATGTTTTGGATATTTTTCCTCTTCACACCTGGTTCAATTAATGATCATGCTCTACAGAAGTCTGATAATGGTGTAATGTCTTCCAGGTGGAAGGAAGAGGGAAGTGTCTTCAACAGGTGTCACTAGTTTTGGTCGTCGAGAGTCGCTATCCTGCATGTTTTAGATCACAGGTGTCAAACTCCAGTCCTCGAGGGCCGGTGTCCTCCATGTTTTAGATATCTCCTTCTTTCATGTGATTCAGTTTAACCCTTTAACTCCTGAGAACTAACAAAATAATTGGTAACATGAGCAAAGTAAGACACAAATGGCAGAAAATCAAAGAAAAAAAATGTAGAAAAATAAACAAAATGAACAAACAACAACTAATAAATATTCACAAAATGACAAATAATGTGGAAATAAAAAATAAAAAAAATACTAAAGAAGAAAACTAGCATTGAAATTTGGTCCCAAGCCATTTTAATTTTGCCTTTAAAATATGTTTAAATAGAATTTTTTTTAAATTACTTTTTGGCACCACAAAACTAAAAGGAAAACGGTTTAATTTTTCTGAATATTTAAACTAAATCATCCATTCAGAATGCATCAGCGCTGACACTTAAAGAGTTAATAATCAGCTCCTCATCAGACTGATAATGATGCAATGGCCTCCAGGTGTAATGGAAGAGGGAAACATCTAAAACAGGCATGGGCAAACAGTGTGGCTGCAGGTTTTTGTTCCAACAAACCAAGAATACACAGTTTTGCCCAATCAACTCTCTGAAGACTGAGCTCAGTTGATTAATTGATTCAAGTCTGGTGTGCTGCTGCTTGGTTGGAACAAAAACCTGCAGCCACACCAGCCCTTTGTGGAAAGGTTTGCCCATGCCTGATCTAAAACATGCAGGACACTGGCCCTCAAGGACTGCAGTTTGACACCTCTGTTTTAGATCACAGGTGTCAAACTCCAGTCCTCGATGGCCGGTGTCCTCCATGTTTTAGATATCTCCTTCTTTCATGTGATTCAGTTTCAGCCTTTAACTCCTGAGAACTAACAAAATAATTGGTAACATGAGCAAAGAAAGAGAAAAATGGCAGAAAATCAAAGAAAAATACAAAAATAAAAAAATAAAAACAAAATGTAGAAAAACAAAATGAGCAAGAAAAACTAATACAAAATGACAAATAATGTGGAAAATTTGGAAAAAAATTACTAAAGAAGAAAACTAGTATTGAAATTTGGCCCCAGCAATTTTAATTTTGCCTTTAAAAAATATTTAAATATAATCTAAAAAAAATTTAAAATTTTTGCTTTTTGGCACCTTTTCTATGCACAAAACTAAAAGGAAAACTGTTGAATTTTATGAATATTTAAACAAAATAATCCATTCAGAATGCATCAGCGTTGACAGACTGATAATGATGCAAAAGCCTCCAGGTGTAAAACATCTAAAACAAGCAAGACACCGGCCCTCGGGGACGGCAGTTCAACACCGCTGTTCTAGATGTTTCATTCTTTCAGCACACCTGATAGACATTACATCTTCTGTAGAGCTTGATTTGAATCATGTGTGTTAGAAAAGGAGGTATTAAATTCAAGTCTGTTTGTCTGTCAGCAGGGTTACGCAAAAAGTTGTGAACGGATTTTGATGAAACTTTCAGGAATGATAGATAATGGCTCAAGGAAGAACCCATTAGATTTTGAGCAATGAAGGTCAAACGTCAAGGTCACACTAAAAATTAACAGCTAAAACACATTAGTGGTAATATCAGGATTCAGACAAGATAGAAATCTGGTGTTTTGTTTTTTTTTTCATTCACATCGTCGCACCTGATGGGTCAACACCTATGGCTCCATTACATCACATGATGTCATATCAAGCCTTGGTGGAGGTCTGCTGTCTCTGACCTCCTTATTTTTTGGTGGGTTTTTTTGTATTTTAGAAGAGTTTTTGACTAGGTTCTCTATTTGTCATCGCCTTTTTGTGTTAGTTTATTTTTGTGTGAACCTTTTGTGGATTTTAGCATTTTTTGTTTCTTTGTATTTTGTGAGAAAATCAAGTACACAATACAGCAGGGGTGCTCAAACCTGGTCCTCGAGAGCTACTATCCTGCATGTTTTATCCCTCTTCCAACACACCTGATAACCCTCTCATCAAGCTCTCTGCACAAGCCTGACAATGACCGTCAGGTGTGTTGGAAGAGGGAAACATTTAAAACATGCAGGATAGTAGGACCAGGATTGAGCACCTCTGCAGTACAGTATATCCCAGACAGAACAGTTGACTGATATTAAGTGTTTTTATCTGCTAGTACGAATACATCACCCAGTTTGGACAGACACATTAGGTGCATATATTCACTTCTTTCTTCAGTCTGTTTGCTCATGAAAAATGAAATACAATTAATATAGATTAAAAAATAATATTTAATCATGGTTAATTGAAATTAATCCAAAGCAACGCTGTGATGAATCTAATTAAAAAAATTTTAATCATTGACAGCCCTACTGCCTACGGCGGCATTTGGACCAAAAACATAAAATCTCCAAAACTCCATTCAGGATATAAATTCCAAACTTGTCCTTCCTTGAGTCTCAGCAGTTTAAATATCTTCTTAATAAAACCAGATTTTGAATTATAACTCCAAATGCATTTCAATGTTAACCTTAAAAAATCTATATAAAATAAATATTTTTTTTTTCATAATTCATGCATGAAAGGGTTAAATTACAGAGTACCAGAATGGATAAAATTAAATACAGATTTAATTAATTCATGATATGAATTAATTAAAAAAATATATACATTAACTAACTAAATATATCTATAAATGTGTCAAAAATTACTTAAAATCGGAAATACATGCATTACATAAATACATGTTTCATATATGTCATAAAATTACAATGAAATGGTTGTGCTTATGTTGCCGTTTTAATTAGTTGATTATTTATTTTAGGGCTGTCAAAATTAATGTATTAATCCATCATGATTAATCTGATTAAAAAATGTAAACAATTGTTTAGTTTCAAGTTCTGTTGAAAACCTGTTAATTGCATATATATTCATATTTTTGCATATGTCTTGGATGTTTTAATTTTTTTCTGTTTATTTCTGTATTTTAGAAGATTTTCTGAATATGTTTTGGATTTTTCATTGCTTTTTTGTGTTAGTTTATTTTCTGTTAATTTTTGCATGTTTTGTACATTTTTGTCTCCATATTTTTTGTATTTCTTGGTATTGGTGTATTTTTATTTATTTTGTGGGAAATTTGAGTTAAAAACAAAAAAACAATAAGAGTCGACTGACAAGTATTTTGTCTGCATTTTCTTTTCACTGAAACACTTCCAGATTAAGATACTACATTAATATGACGCATCTGTTAGTCTGGGATTCTGCTAGCACTAGGCTAATGCATTACCCAGTTTGGACAAACACGTTATTTACTTCTTTCTTCAGTCTATTTATTCATGAAAAATTAAACGCAACCAATATAGGTTAAAGTGTATATTTAATCAAGATGAACCCAAATTAATCCAAAGCAACTCTGTGATTTATCTGATTAAAATTGTACTGATGACAGCCCTAATTTATTTATTTAATTTGTATATTTTCAATTTTAATTCATTCATGACACATTTAATGACATATATAAGTATTTATTTATTAAGTTTTATCCCTTCTGGTGCTCCATATTACATTAAGTACAATCAAATTAATAAATAGCACACCAGAAGAACAAAATTAAGTGATTCTTTAAAAAAGAAAAAAAAAAGAAAAGAAAAGAAAAAGAGCATTGAGATGCTCCTAAAAACCTGAACCAGTCTGACACCTGAGAGGGACAAGATGGGAGGAGGGTTCAGGTTAGGCCACGCCCCCCCATCTCATCAATCAAACAGTGTAATCCAGCTCAGCATTTAGATCCGTGTACATCTGGTAGATGGCGTCCACTGTCGCTGTGTAATTGACCAAGAATTGACGTATGAGCGCCAGGCAGTCCTCCTCTTTCACTTCCTCTCCTTTGGACAGAGCTTTGAGGAAGTCAGATCGGTACGGAGCTGCAAACAACGCCGCCTACAAAAATAAGAAATAGACAACATAAACTCAGTGACACTGAATATAGATGACTGTATAATCTGATGACTCTGCCGGACTGAAGACCACCCAGAAAGCTTTTTTAAATGTAGTTATTTATTTAATTATTTTCATCTTTATTTTTTTTTCTGTTTTATTCATTTCCTATTTTATTTTTGTGATCTTTTTTTTCCCTCAAAGTGTGGAACAGTGAGTTCCCCCCCTGCCACCTTACAAGAATCAAACATTTCCAGCATAATCATCTTGCCCAATACAGATTCACGACTCACCACTGAATATGACTTTCATCCAGTCATCCACAGTCAACTATTACTTTTCCTTAGCCCGATGTAACCTTGTTTTTTTCTGTTTAGGTGTTATTGATATCCTGTATATAAGTCCCATTTCCTTTAGGCCAGGGATCTCAAACTCGTGACCCGAGAGATTATATTTTGACATCAAAGTTTACACTTAGTGCAACATGCGACCTACACATGATTCTCAAATCCACCTTTTTGCTGAGTCATGCTTGTCTCGTCATCTGAACCTGCTTTATCCTCATTAGGGTTGCGGGGGTCACTGGGGGCCTAATGCAGCTACGATGGGCAAATGCGGGGTACACCCTGTATGAGTCTCCAGTTCATCTCAGGGCTGAACATATATAGACAAACAATCACTCTTTGGATGGTGGGAGGAAACTGGAGTACCTGGAGCAAACCCACGCAGACAAGAGGGGATTCATGCAAACTCCACACAGGAAGGTCTGGTGTGGGAATTGAACCAGGGTCCTTCTTGCTGTGAGGCACGAGTGCTAACCATATTACTCTGCCAAGGAATGGTGGAGTTATGTTTCTGTGCTGGCATTTATCTGTGTGTTTTTCTGTCTGTTAGCAAGATACCTTAAATTGTTATGGACTGGTTTGGCTGAAAATTTCAGGAAATACTGAAACTGGCCCAAGGAACAAATGATTACATTTTGGTGGTGATCACTGAGGTATGTGTGTGGGGGGGGGGGTGTGTGTGTTTTATTCAGTTGGTCGGGACAGACAAGTGATTGTTTCATTTTCGTTACTAATCTGAGTCCAGACGTTACATTTGATGATCAGTACATGTGGACAGATGACTTTGTCTGATTAATGGGTGCTGGTTCTATATCAGTGTCTGCAGACATAATAAAGATGCTCAGACAGTAATATTAGACCTCAACAGGACACTAGAGATGAACCCACAGCCAATGACAATAGTCCAGACAAAGGGAGCTGCCAGTGATGGTCTACGTATAAATGACCCGCAACTGACCGCTTTTTTAACTAGCCCGCCCACAACTCGGACCGCAAGAAATATATTTGAATAGGATGGACCCGACCGGCTTCTTGACCCGCATTTTTAAAAAGTAGTCAATGGTCTTTATGAACACACTTTATATACACATCACTGTGGGTCTTCCCCTTTTTCTAAACATAATCTGTTTCCTCAAATAGAAGTCCCAGCTGTCAGTCTGTCTGCATTGGTCAAACCGTTGGCAGATCCTCACCTTAAAAATTTTCTGGACCATCCAGCCATGGTACCTCTTCAGCGCCTGTTCGTATGCTTTGGTGATGTTGACTTTGATAAGGTTGGGGTTGTTCTCGTCTCGTTCTCCATCTGCCAGACTCTGAAGGAGGATCTGGATGAAACGGAGACCCCTGCATGGAAAACAAAGAAAACTAGAAAAGCACTCAGAGCGCAGACCTCTGCCAAGCCAGACCATCGAACCATCAAAGCTGCGTTTTTTTTTTTTTTTTTGTGGTGCTCCGAACTGACCCAGGTTTTGTTTGGTCTATAACTATTTCACACATATATTCCAATTCCCTACCATCCTGCCAAATTCACCAATCAGAAGTGGCGTGCAGCACCAGGACCAGTCACATGTACTGGAGTGCAATCAGTGTAAAAGCTGGTCTAAAAGTTCTAAAGGGACTAATTGTAGCCTATGTATAGACTCAGTGTAGTCTATATATAGCACTTTTATTGTTAATAAATACAACAGTAGAGACAGTACAGCAGTACAAATACCTGGGTTCCATCATAGACAATAAGCTAGCATTTGGACTAAATACTGATGCTGTTTGTGCAAAGGCCCACCAGCGCATGTATTTTTATCGCAAGTTGAGAAGTTTTAATGTGGATTCCTCTTTTATAAAGATGTTTTATTCTTGTTTTATTGAATCTGTTTTAACCTTCTCTTTTATTTGCTGGTTTGGGACCCTCACCATAAATGACAAAAAAAGGCTGAACAGCATCGTCAGAAGGTGCAGCGGGATAGTGGGGGTCAGCTTTGAGGAGCTGACCGTCTTATACAGAGACAGAATGCTGAAAAAGGCTCGGTCAGTCCTAGCTGACCCCACTCACCCGCCGTCCCCTCATTACAGACTGCTTCCTTCTGGGCGTCGGTATATGATGCCTAAATGTAGGTCAAACCGTTTTAAAAATTCATTTTTACCAACATCTATTGGCCTCTTAAACAGTTTTTTATAATTTGGCATCCTGCAGTAACCGTGTATTTTACTTATTTATGTATTTATTTATTGGTGTGTCTATGATGTATGTATTGCTGTGTGCTTTTAATGGTTCTCTGCTGGCTGTATTACAAATTGCCCCGCATGGGGACAATAAAGTTTTCTAAGTCTAAGTCTAACTACATTTGAAATCAATTCTTGACTTTAGTTTTCATTCTTGCAGTATAGTTATGGAATTTATTGTTTGAATAGTTTCTGTGATTTTTGCGATGTTGCTAACCACTGAAACTTGAAACTGAAATTGTAATATATGCCAGAAAAATCACAATTCCATTTTTTCTTAAAATGGTTGGGTCCTATTGGACGCTCACCTCTTCAGCCACATCAGTGCCAGGGTGGCTCCTACTTTGGGCCACTGGGCTCCGTGGGCTTCTCTCTCTGCTTCTATGATGTCCTGCAGGGTCACATACTTCGCTGGATCTTTCAGATACTCGGCTCGAATTTTCTGAAAATACACATTTAGGCTGTAGTTGTTAGAGGGTCGGGTTACAGGACCACAAACATCTAAGCTTTTCTGATCCTGTTGTGTTTGGCCTCATCTGTTAGTTTATTACTGTTGTATAGAATCAATGTTTGTATTATTAATATTAAAGTTGTTTTCCAGATACATTAGTCCTTAATTCCATCATAATAGGACCAAGAAGGGAACAAACAATAAAGAAACAATGTCGACAAGTCCAACAGTTTCCAATATATTTTCCTACATCTTGATGTCAGAAGTTGATTTTCCATTGAACTTTAATTTATGCCAAAAAACTTGTCCATGAAAAATTTACTTAATTGAAAAGCACTAACTTCGACAAAACCCTTGTATTTCGATTCAAAGTTTTTGTGCTGGCAAGAGGTGGTTTTCCAGGCATAGCTCAAATGGTATATTATGACTGAATTATGTTTCCCTTCCAACATAAAAGAAACTTGTGTCACAGGTTTGGCTCCACCCCCACCCCCCAGATGCTGGTTTCACCTTGATGTTGCCGTTAATGTCGGACTTAATGGGTATAAAGGCGGCGGAATCCAGGCAGTCTGTAAAAAGGAAAACGGACACATGAGAACAAAGCCATAAAATATGGATGACACGGCAATGGCGGGGGGTGAAAACCAACCAACCTTTACAGCAGGGGTGTTGCACTTATTATGGCATGTTTCCACCAAGCAGATTGGGATAGTTTGGTATGCTTTTTTTTTGCATTTCCACCACAATGGGGACCAAAATAACCGATTTAAACTGTCTCACTTTTTGTCACCCTTCCATTGGGATGCCAACCGCTCCACAGCGATCCATGTGGGCAGAGCTAAACAGACTGCATCCTGTTGATTGGTCGACAGAATCGTCATTTCAGCATGATGGAAGGATAAAAGCACAAACAACTCACTGCTTAAATCTCCACTGGACAACAAGTGAAGAAAGAAAAAAAATAACTTTGTGTTACTGTGTCGACCCACAGTTGTACTTCATGGAGCAACAAGGAGGTGCAGATACTCCTTTGTATCATTGGAGAAAACAAAGTCTAAAAGGTAGCTGGATGACATCATGAGGCTACGCAGCTGTCGCAGCGGCATTCATCCAGTCTACAATGTAGGCAGTGGGAACGCAACCTCAAATGAGGCAAACTATATCAAGACAATCTGAACTGTACCAAACTGCCCCAGTCTACTTGGTGGAAACCATTCTGGAGTTCAGGGGCCACAATTTATCTTGGGATAAAAATAACTACAGGTGTAAGAAAATAATGTGTCTGCAAAATATCGCAATATTTAATTTTATGACCCTGTATCGTTACCCACCCTCCCAAAAAAAGGGTATTGAAGCGGTATTGTTTTTCTTTTGTTTTGTATGACTGTTTGATTGCCTAAAATTTCAAACATTAACAACCTGAACCAAATTCCATGACATTTTCAGATAAGGTGTGAGGTGGTTAAATATTAGTGAATGTAGGTCAAAAGGTCAAGGTAACTAAAAATGTGTTTTCACAATCATAAGAGATAGGGCAAATCAGGAATTTCCTTTTCATTCCTCAGTCAGTCAGTTTTGTGAGAGTGTAGTGTGAGTGTGTAGTTTGTGGTGTAAAGTCCCACTGAGGTCAGGGAGTAAACAAAGAGTTCCACTGTGAACCAGAACAGAGCACCGAGTTCAAAGTACAACTACGAACATGTTCCATTAAAACTAAAAAGAGACACATGAGAGACACAGTAGGTTTAAAGAACATATAAAGTGGAACCATCCACAGAAAAAGACGTAGAAGCAGCTCCGCCAAAGGTACAGGACAGGCTTTTTATTTCATTATTAGGACTTTTATGTGATAATTCTGATTTTTAATCTCATATTTTAAACCTTTTTTTTATCTTATTATTGTGAGTTTTTGTCTCAGGTTTTCTACTTTTTCCTATTTTGGCTATTATGACTTTTTATTTAATTATTAGGACTTTTAATATTTTTTGCTTTTACCTCATAATTGTGATTTTTTTTATCTTTCATTTTAAACTTTTTCCCAATTATTACTTTTATTTCATCATTGACTTTAATCTCACATTTTATCTCATATTTCTTGACCTTTTTCTCATTGTTATGACTTTTTATTTCGTCATTAAAACCTCTCACATTTTTTATCTAATTGTTTTTTTTTCATTATTATGATTTCGCATATTTCAAAATTTTTAATCTCAATAATTGTTCATTTTTAGGTCTTTTTTTAAAAACCTTTTTCTCATAATTGTGATTTTTAAAAATCTCATAGTTGTTTTTTAGGTAATATTTTTGCCTTTTTCTCATCATGAATTATTTCATCTTACTTTTTTGTACTTTTTCTACTTCATGCCTTCATCCCATATTTCTGACTTTGCAGTCTCATGACTTGCTTTCTTTTTTTCTTTACTTTGTCTCATAATTGCATTTTTGTTTTTAGAAATTATTATGACTTATCTCATAATAGTAACTTTTAAAAGTCGAAACTCACACTTTCGACTTTTTAATATAACTTAATATTTTTATGTATGGAAGCCTGTTTTCACCAATGAAAAAATACATATCCAATGTGAGTCCTAATTCTGACAGAAAAAAGTCGACATTATGCTCTCGTGACCAGGGGAAACGGTTCTTTGCGGGATATGTACGGAACTCGGCACAACACCGGCTGAACTCACCGAAAAAAGCCGGAACATGAGACACGGACTCCAGGAACAGCTTCGTGTTCACGGATGTGTCCGGTGGAAGCTCCCGGAACTCATTCTCCATTAACAGAGACATGTTGAACCGACTGACCGGTAAAAGCAGCGGCGGGCAGAACACAGACAGACAGACAGACAGACAGATAGAAGAGCAGCCCTGGAACCGACAAGAACCCGGAACTAACTCCTGCCGGAGGGGCGGGGCCAAGCTGGGATGGAGGCGGCGCGAGCCCCTATCACCAACAGGTGGAAAACAAAGAGGAGGAGGGGGAGACGAAAGAGAAAGAGAGGGGGGTAAAAGAGAAAGACATGAGGAGAAAAGAGAGAGATAAGAAAGAGAGAGGGGGGGGGGGGGGGGGGCGTAGAAGAGAGGGAGGTGAAAAGAGAGAGGGGGGCAGAAGAGAGAAAGAGTGGAGAGAGGGGGGGTAGAAGAGAAAGAGTTGAGGGGGAAAGAGAGATATAAGAAAGAGGGAGAATGGAAGAAAGAGAGAGGGGGGTTGCTCCTTTTGAAAATGTGAAAAATAAAACATAATTTGTGTTGAAAATGGAATGAATGGATGAAATGTTTTACTTTTGTGTTCAAACCTCTGTACGTGTACGTACACACATATACACACACACACACACACACACGTTTCCATGTGTCATGGTGGACCAAATTTGTAATCAAGTAGCCAAACATCGTTAAAAAATAAAATAAACAATGATTAAAAGAAATAAAATAATATTAAAATGATACATACATAATAAATAAATAAACACACAAATATTTTTATTTTTAAGTAAACATCTCCAAACCTTTGAAAAATACATGTTTCACTTTTCACGCGTTTCCCTCATGCTCTATGAGGACTTCCGGGAAAAAAAAATCATGTATTTATAGGGCCACATAATCCCTATTTTACTGGTGGGGACCTTAGTTTATATTTAGTCCTCGTGGGGACCTGAATTTTGTCCCTCATAATGTCAGAGGTCCCCATGGTGTGACTGTATAAACATATCAATATCAGTGCACACGCACACACCTTTAATGTTCATCAATCTAATCAAACTGATATGAATATCATATTTATAACTTCTACATCAACAGGAGTTAAATCATTTATCTTTATTGATGTTATTAAATTATGTATTTATTTATTAAACATTAGCTTCAGCAAAAAAAAATCGTGAATATTAAAAAGATAACAGTATTTGAATTTGTATGGTGCTTATTTCTCGTCAATGTTGGATATTTCTACTTGTTAATTATCAATAATTTTGAAAAATAATAAAAAGGGACCAAAGAGAGGCTGCGGTTCAACCAGGATGAAGAAACCCTTTGAATGTCTTAAACATTTGATCCTCATGGCTGATACTTTTTGGTTTAATTAAATTCAAGAGGTTGTTTTCTTAAGTATTTTTTTTAATTAAAGATCTTTTCTAAATTCAAGATGTTTTTTGCTTAAACACTTTAGGTTTTTTTTTTGTTTCATTAAAAACAATTGTTTGCTTATTACAATTTTAAGGGTGCTGTTTGACAACTAAAAATGACAGTTGAGGAGCAGATGTGACTTGATTAGAATTAACACAGGTTTGTTTTCCAGCAGAGACCGTTTTAACCAGATCCAAATGAAGGATAGAGTTCACTTTCACCTCCTGATCCACGTGGGTCCAAATTCTTCTACTACATCCAATCAGTTTAACACATACCAGTTACAGACTGGTCATGTGACTGAATCAAACCCTGCAACTCACAAACAAATAAAACACATTTAAAGCATTAAAGTCCATTTGTGGAAAAGTGGATTTGATTTCAAAAACAAAACAAAAATTACCTTATATTTTTGCCAGCGTTCCTTGGTTGGTTTGTTTGTTGTGTACAAGATAAAAACTTCTGGCGGGATTTTTGATGACATTTTCAGGGTAGGTTGGTAAGAGGGAGATCTGGAAATGATTAGATTTAGTTGGTGATCCAGGGGCGGGGCGGAGGGGGTCAAGATAACTCAAAAAACTTATGGACGGATTTTGATGACATTTTCATTTTTTGTGTCACAAGGAACAAATTATTAAATATTGGTGGCGATCCGGATCACTTTGAAATGTATTCTCCATTTACCACAATATAATTTTTCAAAGTGATCCAGAATCCAGGATCTCTACTAGATCACCACCAAAATTGTTACCAACCAATTTCCTCAAGATCTGTCCATAACATTTCGAGTTATCTTGCTAACTAACAGACAGATGAACTCTGGGGGGGAGGGGGTCTACCTTGGTGGAGTTCTGCACTCTCAGATTGCTTTTCTAGTTGACTCTAGCTTTAAAATGCAATAACTTAAAATCAATTTCAAAATGTTTTTCTTATTCAGTGTAAAAAAAATTCATATATATATATATATATATATATATATATATATATATAATCTGATTATTATATTAGAGATCTATATATTGGGCCGATATTTCTTTTCTTTTTTTTTCTTGTATTGGCCTGTCCCCCCCACCATGGTTTATTGACATGTGAAGGAAAACGAGGGTGAAAAAAGTTGAAGCTAAAGTTAAGCAAAAAATAAATACATTTTGAATTTAAAAAAAAAAGAAACTTGAATTTACGCCAAAAAAAATCTTGAATTAAGCACAAAATTAATTACAGATCATAATTAAACATGATTAAAATGTTTTTAATCTCTTAACAGCAGTAGTTAGAGTCTGAATCTTGAATTAAGAAAAAAAATATTTAATTCCGCAAAAAAAGGTAACTAAGCAAAAAGTTTTGATTTAAGCAAAAAAAAATTATTGAATTAAGCAGAAATCAATAAACAGGTTATTAATTACAGATCATAATCAATTTATCTCAAAATATTTTTAATCTCTTGACAGCACTAGTTAAAAAGACTCGAGGTATTCTATACAGCGTCTGTGTCATAACAACAACTGCATGGTTCTTTTTCGATTTAGTTTTATTTATTTATTTTTTTTCTGCATGGTTCTGTAACAGGAATCTTTAATTGTGAGGAAATATGGAGGTGATCAGTGATGCTAGTCCAACCACAGGCAGCATCGAACACTGGATTTACAGCACGACACTGAACACACCACCAGCAGAACTTACCCTGTGTTTGTTCATGTTGGAGCTCAAATGTCCCAAAGCTCACAACTAATCCAAACTAACCCAGCCTGGGCGGTACCTGGGAGGAGCCTGTGGCACCTGGGATGGAATCATTTACTGAAAACCTAACAACATTTGCACTTAACTCGATGAAAAACACAGTAAAACCCAATAATGTAATACGTTATTACTTTTGCCCAGTGGTGTAATACAGCAGTTTACAGATTACAACTGCTTACTTTTAAATCAGCATTGGGTAAACCCACTTCTAAATACACCTGATGTGTATGGAGGACCAACTCTGACATACTGAAGAAATACATACATACATAAATACAGAAATATAAAAATGGCTTGATAAAGTGTTTTTCATACCACTTATTTATTTATATTTTTACCCTGCACTGCAAAGGGGAGGCAACAGGTATTGTTTTTTGTTTGTCAGCAACTTTATGAAAAAACTACTTCCACAATTTCCGTTATATTTTCTGTAAATGTGCAAGGTAGGATCCCATAAAACTTAGGTGACTATAGGTCAAAGGTCAAAATCACCAAGCATGTATTTTCACAATGGTCAGAGACAAGCCAAATCAGGAATTTCCTTTTCGTTCCTGTATACTCAGTTTTGCACACAGCTTCTCTTTGTTCTCACTGTTGATGTGCATTGACATGTGCATTGACCGTGTTGGACAATTTTGAAGACTCTAGTTCAAAGGTCACAATAAAGGTCAAAATTGAATGTTCGACATAACTTTTGATTTCTTCATCTTATCGACTTCTAATGAGCACCAAAAGGCTGGTCTTTCAATTCTGTATCTTGTGTGTATGGATTTTGACCTATTGTTGACCCAAGAGGTCAGAGGTTACTTGGTCAATTCCTTAAATAAATCAAATAGACCAACAGAAAAATCAGTGGATAGACTTTGTTACTATGTTGACAGATAGGAATGTACATGTAGGCTCAAAAATGGCATCATGACCTTTGACCTTAAGCGACCTTGATAGGTCAAAACCATCGTCTCCTGTTTTTGAAAGGGAGATGTTCATTAAAAGCTAAAATGTTTACGAGGGGTGTGGTTTGTTGTTACAGTTTCCATCGAGTTAAGTGCAAATTTTTACATCTTCAGGAAATTATTACATTATAGGTGTTACAGAGCACCATTTTAGCTTAGCTTACAAAGCTTATGAAAATAGACATAGGTATTTTTCTTAGGTATGACATACACTTTATAAATAGAATAACATTTGGATTATTTGATGGAGAATTACACTGATACATACATCATATATATTTGCATAATGTCCTTTAAGTTGATTAAAAATGGATTTCACATTTCTGTGCTGTACACACACACACACACACACACACAGACACACACACACATTATGGCTGTAACAGAAATCCAAACGTGGGGTCACATGACCCATAAACACGCACTGGAGCAGAGTACGGGACTGAAGGATGGAGTTGTGCACACAAGCGCTAACATCGGCTGTCTAATGCACTGAAGCCGCTTCTATTGTCACAGTTTGGCGACAAAGACCTGGACTCAAAGCAGGTGAAGTTACAACCATTAAAATACTGTCACCTCAGTAAACATCACAGAAGAAAAATCTAAATGGCAGAAACTGAGCACGCTCACTGGTGCAGGTTTAAGGAACGCTCCAACGCGCCGGGGAACATTCAGGTTCGCTTTTCTGGACTTTTACCGGACCTGTGTGTTCACGTGTAAATATGGTCACTTCACTCGTGTCCTTCTGTGCAGCACTTTGGTGCCACTGTGGTTGTTTTAAAGTGCTTCACAAATCAAGGTGGACTGGATTGGTTTAACTGAACTAAACAAATACAGACAGTGGTTTGATTTAAACGTACAGAAACAACCGTCCTCTTAAAAGTACTGATAGTGGGGCGGGGCTTAGCTGATCAATTGTGCACTTTCCCTTAGAAGCATGAAATTTGGCAGATGGTTCAAATGAAACAAAACTATTTCTAGTCCAGGGGGCACTGGAAATGGCACTCTGTATGGCGACCATCTTAGATTTCAAAATGGCCAAATGGGATCTGTTTTGTTGAGTGTCACTGTTAAATTCCTCGACCCTTAAACAAAAAGGCATTTCAATTGTACCAATATTTCTACTTGTTAAGGAGATCTTCATTATAGCTGATCCACAATGGTGGCCATTTTGAAATCGGAGATGGCCGCCATACAGGTTGCAATTTTCAGTTGTTTTGTGTTACTCTAACCACATGCTAAGTTTCATGATTCTAAGGGAAAGTGCACAATCAACTTCTTTTTTGGAGCTAAGCTGTCCCACTATAAGCGAGAAAGCAAATCTGATCATTTCCCAGAATGCCAGAGCTTTGGTCCCTTGGTGCCTCATGCAGCTGAAGACCTGTATGACAGCTGAGTGGGAGGAGCTTAGTGCTTGTTTCCTATGTACACACACTTACACCATTGCACTTTCAGAAACCATGACCTAACAGTTCTATGTGAGGTACAGAATAAGAACAGGTTGTTTTTCTTTTCACTTTAAAGCAGGACTGTCAAAATCAACACATTAATGCAGATTAATACATCATTATGATTAATCTGATTACAAATTTTCATGTAATTAAATGGAACAGTTGTTTTGTATAAACTGTCGCAAGGTGTTGAATAGACGTGTTAATTGCATATATGTTAATATTTTAGCAAATTTCTTTTGTGAATTTTAGCATGTTTTCTATATTTTCTCTCTCTCCATTTTTTTGTGTTTCGCCGTGTATTTTTGTGTAATTTGTGGGAATTTTGAGTAGAAAAAAATAGAATAAAATGAGACAGAAGCACTTTCATCTTAACGTGACTCATACGTTAGTCAGGGATTCTGCTAGCAGTAGGCGGATGCATAACCCAGCTTGGACAAACATTAATTGCAGATATATTCCCTTCTTTCTCGAGTTGGTTTTTCTCATGAAAAATTAAACACAATTAATATAGATTAAAAATACATATTTAATCATGATGAATTGAAATTAATCCAAAGCAACCCTGTGATTAATCCGATTAAAAACTTTAATCATTTGACAGCCCTACTTTAAAGGTGTTTCTTTACTATTGTACAAAAACAACCAAATACATGTGAACTGATCCAACACTGTGCATGGCGTTTCTTTCAATTTAGGTTTTTTGTTGTTTTTTTAATAATATTTTCCAGCTGGAGGAATGTATGTTAGTTTTTATCCTGAATAATATCAAAAACCAAAGGTGATGTTAATAATTTGAAATTAGTAAAATATGCAGTAAACTGGATATTGAATGTATTGGAAGTGTCTTTGGGTTTAGTTTTTGTTAGTTGTTGTTTTCTTTGGTTGTCACGGTGACCAGTTGCTTGGCGGCTTTGGCGATGTCGTAGGCGCACTGGATGACCTGCTGGGTGACCAGCTGGATGTCTGATGGGCAGGGGTCATGCTCTGCTGCCTTCTGGCACTCTCCATGGAGACGGCTGGCACTGGACGTCAGCAGACACAGGGAACCGCGGACGGTCTCTGATGACGGCCTCTGCATGTGTGTGTGTGTGTGTGTGTGTGTGGGGGGGGGGTGACAAAAGATAAGACACTCAGTAAAAGACGATCAATGACAGATGATCAACATCTGATTTCAGAACAATTGAGGGAGTTCTATTTCACCTCTGCTGGGGGGTAAGGGGTGTTGTTACACCGCCCCATGAATGGGGAGAGGGGTATAGGGGTATTGTTTTTGGTTCAGTTTGTTTGTTTGTTTGGAAGCAGCTGCAAAAACTACTGAAACAATTTCTATGAAATTATCAGGAAAGTTGTAAGGTGGTCCACAACAGATCCCATTAAATTTTGGTGAATGTAGGTCAAAGGCCACAGTCACAAAAATTCTATTTTATAATAAATAAATAATTATTCTATAATAAAAGTAGAGCAAATCAGGTAAAATGTGTGTGAGGGGGGTGGGCATTGTTGTGCCCGTTTTGTTTTTTTTGTTTAGTCCAGGATTTTTTGCATAAAGTTGCTGACAATTTCCATCAAATTTTATCATTAACCCAAGAGGTCAGGGGTCACCCCGTCAATATCTAGAAAACTCAAATGGCCTGTAACGGACAAACCAGTGGAGATAGAGACTTAGTTATTGTTATTGACAAATGGTTAACTTAGCATCATGAAATGACATCATGACCTTAGACCTCGAGCAACCTTGAAAGGTCAACCCCGGAGTCTCACATTTTGATGATGTCCATTAAGAGCTAAACTGTTTGAGAGGGGCAGGGTTTGTTGTACCTGGCACCACTTGTTATTTTTGTTTTAACTGTGTTTTTAAATTACATGTTTTCCGTTTTGGTCAAACCCTGTGAATTGTCCTTTGTATGAACTGTTCTAAACTCATGAATTTGACCTGAACATAAAACAAAGTAATGTACATAATTGCTCCATCCTGACCAATCATCTGACGCTTCATTCACACTGTAAGTCTTAATGCTCAACTCAAGACTTTTCTGCATAACTGTTGAAAACATCTTTGCCGCCAGACTGGTGTGTCAGCAGTATAGGCTAAGGGAGATTGTTGTGTGACCGGTCTACGGTCCTGAAGTGACCGCATGTCCACAAAAGGACATGGCATCACTTGTAGCCCACTGGTTCTGTTGCCTCAGATACGAGTCGCACATGATCAAAAAAGTGGAATTTTCCACTGGTACCTGCAGGGTGGATGTAGCGTCAGATTACCTTAAGCTACTGAGTAAACAAACACCAAAGCCCTGGGTGTCTGGGGGGTAGGAGTTCAGCTTACCTTTGGAAACAGGGCAGCCATCTCTGTCACAGCCATACAAATATTTTCTGAGCATGGCAGAAAACTGTGGGAAACATAAACAAAAGATCAAACATATCAGTGACACGTTTAGAAGCAGCAGCGCATCGAAATTCATCTGTATGTCTGAACTCAAACAGAGCAGGATGAGACTCCGGCTGAGACTAACAATAGACCAATATATCAGGCTAATATTTCAGTTTTTTTCTTGTATCAGTATGGACCTGTTGCATTAACCGATATTCTCTTTTTTCCACCGATTCCATGATTTACTGACAGGCGAAGTTCACAGCACCTCTCTGTTTTTGCAGGTAATGTTACCTATTGTACTTCACCTTTCTCCTTTCTTACCAGTAGTTTAATATTATTTTTTACATCAAGAAATGCTTCCTATAAAAAAAAACAAAAAAAGATTTTCTGTCATTTGTTTTCATTAGACAGAAAAAAAAAAAAAAATCAGTGTCCGCTTCAAATATCAGCGGCCTATATTAGTCATTATAGGCTAAAACTGGTGATTCATTAGCGAATGGTTAGCATTAGCATTTAAATTCCCAAATTATAGATTAACTAAGACCCAGTTTAGCATAGTCCATAACATTATCCAGCCTGAAACTGATAATTCATTAGCTAGTGGTTAGTATTAGCATTTAAACATAACTGATATAGGTATGAATTTGGTTGTTTCTTGTATTGTTAATGGGCTGTTGTGTTCTTTTTTCCCTGCAATGATTAACTGACAGGTGAAAGAAAAAGGGGAAAAACAGAAGAGAACAATGTGGAGATTAAAAAAAAAGGAGAGAAACAAAGGACAAAAGGGGAAAGAAAACAAAGGAAAAAAAGAAGAGAAAAAGGAGGGGAAACAAAACTTGTTAGAAAAGGAAAAAAGAAGGAATAAAAGGGAAAAAAAGAAAAGAAAATTGGGGGAAGAAAACAAAAAGCTAAAAAGAAGAGAAAAAGGGAGAAAGTAACAAAAAAAGGGGAAGAAGAAAAAAGAAAAAAAAAAACAGGTGTATGTTGGGTCATATTCATTAGTTTAAACGGTCATCTTATATTTTCTAATTGTAACTAAAAATCCATATCTGTCGATCGATCACTAAAGAAGACTGTGGTGATTATGCAGAGGCAGAGCTCCTTGGACTGTCATGGAGATGCAAATTACTTTCACATCTCCATTTCAATCTAACACTTCCTTCACTACAGTCACAGAAAAACTTCTTGCCCCAGTCTCTGTTTAGTTCAGTTTATTGTTCATTTTAATGCCTGGTCCAACTAAAGGTCTATTTGTTTGGAAAAATATTAATACCACAAAAATAGCTCACAGTAGTTTACTTTCAGAGCAAATATCTATCAATTTAATAGGTTTTCTGGATAAAAAAAACTAAATTACTTCAGTTCTTCCATCAAAATATTTGTCACTGTACTGACAAAAGCAGTGCTTTTATTCATTCCATTTTTTATTTCTGTCTGTTTTAGTCAAATGACACACACAGGAGTTAGGACTGGATTGAAGAACAGTCAGTTTAGATGGTGTAATACTTTTCTTCTGCAACTGTAAGGTAAAATGCACTACACAAAAATGTATTAAATACACTACATTACACTAAAATGCATGAAAAAATTTAGTAAAATACACAAAAATGCACTAAAGAATACATTAAAATGTCTCAAAAATGGACAAAACAATATTAAAATGCACAAAAATATGAGTCCTCACCTCTGATGCCACAGTGCTGCTGCTTTAACAGATGTCATTAACTGTCACAGTCAAAAAGGTGAGTGAAAAGTACAAACCAACTCTTAGAAAACAGAACTAGACAATAGTGATCAATCAATATGGATTTTCAGGAGCCGATACAGATTTTTTTCATTTTGCATCAGCTTTAAATAATGATCAATACAGACTGCCAATATTTCTGAGCCAATAGAGGCTTTTTTTTCTGTCAAATGGAAACAAATGTCAGAAAATATCCTTTAATTACAACTGGAAAATAGAAATAGTGACAGTTTAATAAATATGACCAAACATACACCTGCTGTTTTACTTGTTTCTTCTTTTTCTCCTTTAATTTTCCTTTTTACTTTTGCCCCTCTCTTTCTCTTTTATTTTATTTTTCCTCCTTTTAATTTTCTGCTTTCCCTTTTTCTTCTTTTTTGTTCCTTTTTTTCCTCCACCTGTCAGTAAATCACAGCAGGGAAAAAAGAGCAGATAATCCTACACCACAGGCTGAAACCAATACAAGAAAAAAACTCAGACATCAGCCTCATATATTACCTGGTCTATAATCACTGGACCCCTTTAATACTGGGCATGGACTGGACATTGGTCCTAACTTACCTTTCGTGTTTGGTCTCCTGTGCAGCTCTCAGAAGTTCCTGGATGTTCTTGGTGATCTGCTCCGTCTTACAGATGACGTCCTCGGTGCTCGGCAGCGTGGCGTCCTCTTCACACTCCTCTCCTGCCTCCACTGCTTCAGGAGGTTGCAGAGGACTTCTAAAATTAGAGAGGACAAAACAGTTGACTTTGGATTTAACAGACAGTTAAAAGTAGGGATGTCCTGATAAAACTTTTCCCACTTCTGATACGGATATTGGAGCCTTGAGTCTGATATCAGCACAAATATGTAGTAGTACTGGTTAGTTTAGGGAGTGGTAAATTGACTACTTATCGGAACACTTATTTTGGAGATTTTAGTTGCAGTCCAATAAAATCCAATTGTCATGTTTCGGACCGATTTCCAATATCGATATTGGATTGGTACACCCTTAAAAATAAGCAATAAAAGTATGAATGATTCGTGCCTATATCTTATCGGATCACTTTCGGCCAGTACTCAAGGCTGCAATATCGGTATCCTATCTGAAGTGAAAAAGTTGTATTGGGACATCCCGAATGAACATCATCAGGATATCCTTTACTCACTTAAAAGATCAGTGGTTTGCACAATTGATCCATTTTTGCACACATCAGTCCTAAGTTAAACATGTGGTGCTTACCCAGCCTCCTCGAGTTCAGAGTGGTTTGGTGTGGAGTCATAGTCGTTCTCCAGCATTGTACTTTGTCCTTCCAGACTGCAGCCCTACACACACACACACACACACATTCACAGACCTGTCAGTCAAAGAGGACACACTGCTGCACAAAACAGCCCAAACAACAGCACAAAGTCTGTCATTCACAAATGCTGGCACCAGTTTGATCAGAATCATGCATTTCTGACAAAGCCAAGATCACATTTTATTCTAATCACATCAAGAGGAAAAGACAGAAAATATGAAACCATTTGAGTCCAACGGTGCAAACTGCAGGCGATGCCGTTAGTAGAGGGTTCGCTTCAGTGAACAGCAAGTAAGCGTTGTGTGTACCAGTGGATAGACAGAAGTCAGCTGCGTAGTTGACCGATCCATGTAACTAGTCTAAGCTCCCATACTGTTTATACACATGTTCATAATGTACTTGAGTGAGACAGCAAAAACACATACAATTGGACTCTTGGACCTGATACGTTTTGGTAACCCTAGTGGGCTGGGGCTCCTAGCAACTGTCTGGCTTGTCTGCCCTCAAGTCTCACCCCTGGAAGAAACAAAAACTGTGTCAGTTAGGAGCAATGCAAAAAAAAAAAACACAATAAAACTCTTGCTTTGACAATCTAAAAACCATGTCATCTGAAAATGTGATTTTTGGTCCAAAATGCTAACTTCTTCAGCCCTAATGCGCAGCTGACTTCTGTCTACCCACTTGTATTTTGTGTTGTACCTTTGAGGGACATTTAAAGAGCACTTTTGTGGTGCCGTGTTTCATCATCTTTTCTCAAGTTTACATCAGCCAGAAAAAGCTGTATGGAGAAAGAGAGGGCACTGGGGTTGTTGGGAGTCAACAGCAGCAGATGCACAGTGGTGCGTGAAGGCAGGCAGGCAGAACCAGGCCGAGAGGAAGCAGTTTAAGGACACAGGGACGGAGAGAGAAAAAGAGACAAGTGTGGGCTCAGGAACAGGAAGGGGCGGGGCCATCCCAAGAACTGCCTCTCCACTGTGGGGAACTTCAGTACTTAACCCTTCGAGATCTGTCATCCCACGACCAGGACAGGGAAGAGGGGAAGGTAGGGAGGGAGGAAGCAGCCGTCCCCAAAGGACCCCTCCCAATCTAGAAAGGGGTCACAGCAATTTGAGCATACTCTATTGGGATGCAATGAATGAATTAATAAACAAATAAAAAAAGAAAACAAAAAAAAACACCAGCCCCGAGCCAGGCATCATTATTCTGTCCTGTGAAAATATCTCATCATAGGGCTGGGCGATATCTCTAGATTTTGAAATATATTCAGACTTTTCAAATATTCAATATACTAAGAGTCTATATGGTTTATATCGAGATAAATTATTTTGTGTGTCAATTAATGATAGACCGGCTATCCTTTTTTGTTTTCTCCTTCCTTTTCACATAATTTTTCCCTTCTACTGTTCTTTTTTTCTTATTTTTTTCCTTAATTTTTCTCTCCTTTTTGTTTTATGCCCCCTCCTTTTTCTGTACTTTTTTCTCTCTTCCTTAGTTTTTCTCTCCTTTTCTTCTACCCCATTTTTTCTTTCATCGGTCACTAAATCATGGCAGGGGAAAAATTAGTATATCAGCCTGTAACATGCCAATACTGATAGAAAAAAAACCCCCACTGAAATATCGGTCTATCATTAATTGTGATATATAGTGTGTATTGCCATTTTACAAAACAATATGGAGATCTGATTTTTGGTTGATATGGCCCAGCCGTAATTCATCAGAAACTTTGGTGCTTTTTGTGCTTACGTTTGTGGGAAAAGGTTGCAAAATGACACCGTCCTCGTGTCGGGCAGTTTCAGCTCGGTGAGGGTACTGCCTCGGGGTAGAACCTGTCTCGTACATGGACATGGCGCGACCTCCACGGGGAGCGTGTCGACCGAGGGGCCCCTGGAGTTGTTGTTGTCCACTGGGAGCCTGCCATCGAAGCGTTGTGTTTTCGGTCTGCAGGGAGTTCAGCTGCACACAACAGATCTGTCAGTTTAAGTCCAGGTGGAGGAAGGATCTTACAAAGGCTTAGGCAGTTATCAACAAGTGGTGCCACGGACGACAAACCCCATCCCTCGCAGCTGCTTTAGCTCTTAATGGGTATGACCTTTCAAGGTTCCTCAAGGTCAAAGGTCATGATGTCATTTTGGAGCCTACATGTAGTTTCTTATCTGTCAATAATAGTAACTGAGTACTTATCACAACTCCTTTTGGAGTCACAATCATTTAAAATCGTGACTTTGGCATTTCAAGGTCATTCATTTGAAGCGTATGATGTCAATAATAGTAACTAAGGCTGTGTCTAAAATCACTCACTCACTCCCTACCACCTACATATGGAAATAAATGTAGTACACTACATAGTGAAGTCAATTGAAAACTTTTCGGACACTACTACGGCGCTGTTTAATCGTGATCACCATCGAACAATTAAAACGTAACCGTGTGGTCGCACAAAATTAAAAGGCTTTTTCATTTTTTTTTTACTGTCTGTGCAATAAAATAAAGTAATTCGAATTGGCCCACAACTGTTTTACTGTTATTAACCGTTAAGCAACTCTTGTCTCGTTCAACAGGCAGAGTTAATGTTTACCATTACTGAACAGCTGTAACTCTGCTGGTATGTTGTCCAATATCAATCTGTCTGTGTTTGTTTTCACCATAACTCTCTCCGTCATTTGGCCATTTTTCGATTCGTGGAAAGCTTTATGGGATATAGTGCTTTGGTTAATGACTATTGATGTCCACTATAATTTCACGGTTGACTGTGGGATACATTGAGTGCACTATATACAGTAGTGCTTATAAACAGTTCACTAAAGATTCGGACACCCCTACAAAATGGTGTGGTCCCTATACAGTGCACTATATAGGGGGGTAGGGACTGATTTCAGACATAACCTATGTCTCTATCTCAACTAGTTTTTCTGCTATAAACCTTTTTAGTTTTTTAGGTATTGACTAAGTCACCCCTGACCTCTTACACACAATGGAACACAAAATAATTCGGCCTCCATGAGAAAACTTTGCCTCATTTTGGTTCATGTTTTTCTCAAAACAAGGGTAATTTCTTTGAGCAAAGAACATGCTGACTGTGTTGTTAGAAGTTACGCTGGTGTGATCCTTTCCAAACAGTGCTGTATTAGCAGGTGCCTTTATTTACACAACCACAAACATGTCAAAAACAGCAACGATCCATTAGTCTGCATGAGAAAAAGAGCTCTTACTACTTTTTGTCAACATTTTCTATGAAATTATGTCAAAGTAAAGTTCCTCTGACATTTTCCTCCTCAAATGTACTCAGTGTTTACCTTAAACCCTGTTTCACAACCAGTATTTCCCAACCCTGGTCCTTAAGGCACACTATCCTGTATGTTTTAGATGTTTCCCTCTTTGAACACACCCCATGGCCATTACCATTCTTCTGCAGATCTGGATGATAGGCTGATCATTTAAATCAGGTGTAGTTGGAGAATGACAGTGTAGAGGAGTTGGACTCAGTTGCAATAAACACAAATGATCCCAACAGCATTTACAGTGGAAACACACTGGTGATGGTCCAGCTGAGGGGATATCTCACAAACCATTTTAAAACCTTTAACTCTAACTTTCTAAAAGGGTTTTGTCTCATTACAAATATTTAGTTTAAACTGTCTTCAATAAACACTGAGAATTTAGGGAGTCTTAGTCTTAGTGATGAAGGTTTAGAGAAATGTAAGTAAAGACACGTATAGATGGTGTGCATAGTCCTGCTGTAGGGACCCGAGGATTAAAAAAAGCAGTGAAGTCTAGGAGTAAAACAACCAGCAGGTGGAGGCAGAACACTAAAACTGTGAAAAAGAGGAAACTGAGGAAAAAGAAAGGTGGTGTCCTTTTTAAATATGGGGGAAGTCAAGGGAAGGTTAAAGAAAACTTTCATGACAATAATCTGCACTGAACTTATATTTTTGTGGGTAATTACTTTGTCAGGAAAATGTATTTGTAAATGATAAAAACTGAGTAGCTTAGTGAGTGAATGTTTGTGCAGTGACACAGTTTACTTCCGTCATTCTAGTTCATTTTATAAACTATAAATAAAGGACATTTATTGAAGGACACTGATATTTGACTATTATATTATTTATATATATTATATTAATTATCATATTCTAAACAGTGTTTCACATTAATGAATGCATGTATCTATGCAAAATATATTTGACTATAATGTTAATATTTGTGTATAAATATTGTAACTAAATGTATGTAATATTGATAACTGAAATAAAAAAAGTTAAGTTTGATATTTATTGTTGTCCATCTGTGAGGGGTTGAGGTTTGTTGTGGCTGGAACCACTTGTTGGCCTGTAGGATGAATTACATTGTTGTAAAAATCATTTTAATTCAGGTTCCACATGCAGAACAATTAGACCTCGTTTGAGTTAGACCAGTAAAGTATGGTCATAGTAACCTATAAATAATGACAACTGCAGATTTTATCTGTTTCAGTGTAAATAAATAATAAGAAAGTGGATGATAATGTACTGAAAGGGAAAAAAAAGAAATAAAGAAGGTGTGATTTCGTTGGCTGCCAGGAAATCTGATCCTAAATGAAGAAAATAGCGACAGATGGTGCGGTCACTGAGTTTCCCACACTCAACACACTCGTCACTGTGTGGAGGTTGTGTAATAGTTGTGTCTAATGTGGGAGTGTCATGAACTCTGTGGTCAGCGTTTATGAACTGCTTCATTCTTCTGATATCTGACTTCAGCCTCAGTCTTCCTCACATTCCTGTTTTGCTTTTCTGTTTTACTTTCAAACACGTCAGATGGGGTCTCACTGCCATAGGACCTTTAATTTAGGAAATCCACAAGTAATCCAGTAATATTATTAAGAGAGGATCTGCTGAAATTTTTTTTAAACTTTAAAAGTGAGAATGACAAGGAGACATTTTTGTGCCTCAATTTGTGGCGTAAAAGTCCAGAAGCGATTTAAGGTGGAGCTCAAGGAACGTCCAAACATGAGCCAGTTTAAAAACAGGGTTAAGGAGGTGGTCTGAACCAGAGTCCAACCGATATGAGATTTTTGGGGCTGATGCCGATATTGAGGGCTTAAAAAAAGCCATACATATCGGCAGTTAATCCATATTGGCCGATAACAAATATATTGGCCAATATATGAAATCAAAACATTAAATATATATAACCTTTCTGCTCTCACTTGAATTTATGTTGTAAATCAAGGTCAGGGGAATTGTTGATAAACTTGCTTGTTTGATGTCGTCTCATCTGAATTTTTACATTGCCTACCAAATACTGAATGTCCTGGACTGATCATGGTGTAGTATTATGGGATGTCATCATGTGGCTTAAGGTACCGCTATATTTACTGTCAACTTCAGCATCTGTATTTTGTAAAGTGACGGGTCAGAGAGACAACTGCAGGGTTTATACGTCACCTTTTAGCATCACTGGGAACCTCAGTGGAGGCGATACCAAAAATCTAGTACCAGGTACCAGGTCCTTTTTCGTAATGGAAACACACCAAAGTGAGCCAAGCTGATACTTGTGGAAACACAGCATTTGTGCTACTTGAATTCTCCTACCTTGCTCTGCATCACACGCAGCTCTTCACTCAGATGACAATTGACTTTGAGCAGCTGTTGGATTTTGGCTTCTGAGGCCGTGAGTGCCGTCTTCACCTCCATGAATTCCTGCACTGTGATTGGTCCATCGGAAAGGTCGGATGACTCAGAACTCTGCAGCAGAATCAGAAAGGATCGATTTAAAAAGACAAGACAGTTCAATTCATGCAGAAAGAAGCCCTGCCCCCCCGTACCCCTTTACTTTGAAAAAAACATGTAGAGTAACTTTTTAGACTCAAGTTTAGTTATGTTTGTCATTGTAGAGGAATATTTTCTGCCTCGGACTACATTTCTTTAGCCCCGTGGTACAATTAATAAAGTCATATTTGTTTGTTTCTATATTTATAATCTCATCTTTCTCATTATTCAACCATCAAGAACAACAACATATATACAAAAGGTTGTTTTAAACAAAAGACAAAGAGGTAAAAATTGGCTTATTTTATTTTGAAGGCTGTTATCTGATCAGTCATGCAACATTCTGGACAAATGTGGTGTTTTCCTCATAATACTTCAGTGAACATAATCCAGCAAAGTACTTGGGTCCAAATTTTGGGACGGGAACAGTAGTTTGACTTTATTTTAAGTCCAAATGTTAATTTTGTATGTGAAATATTTATGTTAATCAATGTTTGCTAAAATCTGTGTATCTGAAGCATACATATACACTTATTTTGTGTATCTAGAGCAACAGTTACTCATTTTTTCCAAAAATTTCCAAATGTAGATACTTTGAAAAAATGGATAATTCCCCAAATTTCCCCTCTGTAAAATGCCAAAACATAACCATAGAAAATATGCTCCAAAACTGAAACTTTTACAAATAAAGTTCTCAACATTGAACTGCAAAGTGCCAGGATATTGATCTGTTGGTAAATAGTGTTTTTACCAAATGCAGCTTTATGCACCAAATCACCAAAAAATGAAAAAGGTTTGTGTGTGTGTTTGTGTGTGTGTGTGTGTGTGTGTGTGGTTCAAGTCTACAGCTTTTTACCTGTTAAATGGCAAAAGTGACCATTTTAATCCAAACTTGTGTCACCTTTACAAAGAGCCCATTCCTTTATCTGTACTCCAAAAGGTTGAAGAACAGCTGGAGTTTTAATTTGCAGAGGTATTTTTCAGGTGTTTTAATCAAAATCACCATGGGTGATTAATAAATGGTAAGGGGTTTTAAAGTGAAACCCATGCATTTCCATGCAGACATTCCGCACTGCATACAAAAAAGAAAAATTCAACCCGAATTGAAAGTATCACCTATAAATAACTATTCAGTTTGCTCCGTTTTAGAATGTGATTCAATGAGTGAGGGGTGACTGGCTGCTACAACCGATGGTGAAATTTACATATGTACTCGCGCAGCTCATCAATATCATTGACAATGATCACATCCTTATGCACCGCCCACCACTAGTGTTTGAATTAGCAAAATGGTGTAGTCAGCATAGAGCCAAGACAAGCCAGACACACTGCTTATGTTTACCCTCTAAATAATGACAAAACTAATGGGCAGTGGTATATCCTCTAACCAAACCAAAGTAAAAAAAGAAATGCAGTTCTTTCAAAATGGAATGACTGTCAGAATCTGTGCAAGCAAAACAAAAAGCGGTGAAACTGGGTGAGATTTTTTTTTCCTCTTTCAAGTGAGAAACGTCTGGTCTGTAAAACGTGTTGCAAAGCCAAAGTAGCAAGTGACCTGGCCAATGTATACAAACACTGGAGAAATGAGAAAACCAGATGGAAATATTAAAGTAAACTGAGTTTTTAAATAAGTTTTATGCTTTTACTTCGAGTTATTTATTAAGAACTTGTATCTGTTATGGTTAATAATTAATTAAATATTATTACTATGAGCAGTAGAAATGCTAATAAAAACTTTGAAATTGTATATTTTACAGAGTTAATGAAATGTTTACTCTATCACATGCTTGTGCTACAGCACATGTTCTATTGTGCAAAATGTGAATGTTTTTATGGGAACAGCTCTTCTCTATATTCATGGGTTTTGTTGTTTTATTTGCAAATCAGCCGACACAGTCCCCAACCATCCCCAACACTGTAATTCACACAATTACTGTAACTTTTCTGTTCCTGATAAACTTGATCTGTAGTAACATCTTTGAGTGTAAATCAATTGCTTCAATCAGTTGTAATTACTGTAATTAGCAGTTTTCTTAAAAACTATTATTTATTGCACATTATCTTCATAAAGTGAGTAATAAGTGGTATTGGTGTTCGTTAAAATGTGACAAAATTAGATTAGCAGCATTAAAAATGTTTCTTCTGTTACTGCATTTTAAACACGTTTGCATGCATCAAAGGGTTAAAAAAAGTTTGTTGGCATTTTAATTGGAAGTTTGCAAAAGTGCTTAATTAAAAGTGTTGTAGTGGAAATATAACTGTTGTAATTTAATTATTTTAAAAAACCATCTAACTTGAATAGATGTGGCACTGACCTGACCACCGCACATATTTGATGTACCTCACAGTGGTCTCAGAGACCACTCAGGGCCTTGGTGTGTTTGTTCAGACACAAAATTAGAGAGAACATTGCCCATGGGAACCTCGTGTGAATACTCGGACACACCTTGGTTCTTCCATCGTTGCAGCTGTCCCCACAGGTCGCCTCTTGCACCGGGTCCTCATCTGATGCCACACTGTCATAATCAGGTTGGTCGTTGTCCAGGTTCTCACTGTTCTGGCGACTATCAATTCCTTGAAGGATCAGCTCCACATTCTCTGTAGGCAGAGAGTTAGGGATCAGACACGCCCAGTTGGCAGCTGTTTAAAACAAGGAGCTTACCCAAACACAAATGCATAACAACTGTTTAATTCATTAAAGGAGAACTCAATGACATTTTTACCTTAATTAAACACTTTCAAATTAATTACAATGGTTAAATGGCTTGCCATGGGTTCAATGGAAGCCCCTCTATTCCTACTAGCACCAAATCTGCCACTTGTAATTTGTCAGTACCGTCATGGGCCTTGGTCTCCTCCAAGATCTCATGTCTCATGAGAAACATCACAGTTTACAACACTAACCACACAAACACACCAGGTACCGATGGTAACTGTAAACACAAGCCCCGCCTTCATTTCACAGGTGTGTCTAATGGCAGAAGAGCTCAGATAAATTCTCTGAGCTGCTCTGCCATCTATTTGACTGGATTCATGCTCTTGGTGATGCTACTGGTTGTAATAGTGTTTATTCATTTACCACCATGATGCCTGGATGTTTGTTAGCTAGTGCAGATTTTAGCATACGCACTAGCAATGCTGGAAATTTGTATCATGTAGGTTTGCTTTCTTTACTGGATGGCCTCAGGAGTGTGTCTTTCTGACTTGTCACAGTTTTATTAGTTGAATCTAGTTTTTATCAGATGTTTATAGTTCATTATATGGCTGTGTCCAATTGGTTTTATAGTGACTGGCAGTATAATTAGCCTTGATGTTCGATCTTAGTTGCTGTTATAAGATACTTGGTTTTTTTGTACAGTAAATGTTAGCCCTGATATGATAGCACACTAATGCTAACGGGGTGGTCTCATTATAAAAATGCACAACAGCAAGAACAAAAGTGTTCCTACGACATTCAGTACAACACCAGAGCATCACTACTCACTCATGTACCAACGTCAACAGCATGACGCTAGTAGCTAACATTAGCAGTGTAGTGCTAGTGGTTCCTGACAAAGTTCATGTTCTGGTCCATATGTTCACTCCTGGCCATCAGACATATGGCCAGGAGTATCCATATCCTTCAAGTGTGTTAAAAAAATAGAAATGTACCTTTGGGACTTTCACAGGAGTTGCCCCACTGTCGACGTTTAGCATCAGTTAAAATATCAATGACCAAAGTTGCAAATTCATGAGCACTAAACCTTGCCAACTTTTGACGACCCTGGGGAGGGAAAAAAAAAAACACAGAATAAACCAAATCAAACTAAATTGTTGGTGCTGCTAAATGTCATTAACATGAAGGTGGTGCATTCACTTGCCTGGTTTCGAGTTGATGAATACTCAGGGTTGACTGGCAGAAATGGTACAACTGTTGTGTCTGTTACCAGTGTGCTGTGGTTCTGAGTAGCCAACCACACTGAAAGAAACACAAATTCAATATAACAAATAGAGCTATGAAGTCTGCAGCAAGGAATAGTCCTAAAATGAACTATAACAGAAAGAATCAGTGGAAATAAAGACTTAGTTACTATTATTGACAAATAGGAAACCTGGCATGGGCTTCAAAATGGTATCATGATTTTGACCTTGGAAGGTCAAACTCAAGGTCAGATGATTTTAAATGGTCAGAACTCCAAAAAGAGTGTTAAGTACTCAGTTACTATTGTTGACAGATAAGAAACTACATGTACTGTAGGCTCCAAAATAGCTTTGTGACCTTTGACCATGAGTAATCTTGAAAGGTCAAACCCATAGTCTCACATTTTGAGAGGAAGGTGTTCACTGAGAGCTAAAACATGTGCAAGGCGTGGGTTTGTTGTGCCAGGCACCACATGTTTGTCTTTTTAATTGGAGGTTTACCTGCATCTGTTTCCCTTCTGTCAACTTCATCATACACATCCATGGCGAGTTCTTCAAACTGGTGATTACTGAGCTAAAATGAAAAAGAAAAGAGAAAAGCAGGCAATGGAGGTTGCAGAATGAAATGACAACAGCATGTTATAACCGGGTATTTTGCATCCAAAAAGTTGTTCTTACCGACTGGAGTTTCTTTTTTGCAGCTTTTGCAAACTCCGACAAATCCAAACTGCTTTGGGCAAAAAGATTAAAATGAATAAATGATTTATTAATGAAATTTTACCAAAAAAAAAGGGCAGATGGGAACTAGAAAAGAAGCCAACACACTTACTTATTTCTAATTCATCCAGTGCAGCATTGTAAAAGTTAGATTGTTATGAGTTATTCACAGTCTTCATACATAACAAAAATCAAGATAACATGTTGTTGGGCTGCACAATACATCATAAAAATATCATTATTGTAATGATTGAGTGTGGAAAATCTATTTCTCAAAAATGTGAAAAAAAGTGTTTTCTTTTTTTTCCACCAACTTTCTGTGTTACACACCATGGGGTTACCAGAGTGGTTATCTTTTCTGTCCTGAAGTTCAGTCTGTACTGAAATACTACACCTGCTGCTGCTGGTTAAATGTAAGTTCACATGTGATTAACAGGGCTGTCAAATGATTACAAATTTGTATCAGATTGATTAAGGAATGTTGATTATTCATGATGAAATATTAACTTTGGATCTATATTAGTTGCATTTCATTTTGCATAAGCAAACACACTCAAAAAAAGGGGAATATATATCTGCATTTAATGTGTGTCCAAATTGGGCAATGCATTAGCCTAGTGCTAGCAGAATCCCCAACCAACATATGCTTCATGTTGATGTGGTATTTTAATCCTAAAATGCTTTGGTGGGAAGAAAACTGTCTTGCAGATTGTGCAAAAAATTTTATGTCGATCGGCTGTTGTTGAGGGTTTTTTGTACTAAAATTTCCCACAAAATATTCTAAAAACACAAAAAATGCAGAGAAAAAAATACAAAAAACATGCTAAAATCCACTGAAATTCACAAAAAAATAAACTGACACAAAAATAGATGAAAAATCAGAAACATATTCAACAACTGTTTTAATTACAGGAAAAATACCTCAAAATTTTCTAAATTATCCAAAACATATGCTAAATTATATATATATATATATATATATATATATTCAACACCTTCAACAGTTTCAACAAAAACATGTGAAACTAAATTGTTTTGCTTAATTGTATTTAATCAGATTAATCATGATGGATTAATCAACATTAATGCATTAATTTTGACAGCCCTAATTTATTTCTGTGACGAAATATCACAATATTATTGTTATTGCAATGCTGTACAATGTGGTGCAGCCCGAACATGTAGGACCTTTGGACATTTCCATTACCTGTCTGCCATCTGTGGAATGATGAAGTGTTGGCCGTTACGGTGATCTTCAAACAACAAAACCAAAAGAAAATAAGTTTAGAATCAGGTAAAACATGTATGATTATTGTCACGTCAGCATGTGTGTGTTTTAATGAGCCTACGGTACCTGGTCGTCTACCACAGAGATAGAACGTTAAGCGGTCAGTGAGTTCGTACTGTATCTCCAATAGCCTCTCTGCCAGTTCCTGATGACCGGCTTGTCTGCAAACATGAGGAAGAAAAAGGTTACGCATCAGAAACCCGTCCATGCCACTGATTCACCTCTTCGCAGCCTTACGTCCTGGTTGTGGTATGTAGATTGCAATTATTTTACCAACACCTGTGTATTTATGATGGACCGATATATGAGCCGGCCAATATAATGGACAACTATTTATGTTTTTATTTCCTTTATCAGTATAGGCCTGTTGCGTTGGCCAAAATACTGTTTTCTATGCCATGACTGACCGACAGGTGAAGGAAATAGAAGAGCGCAAACCTCCACCAAGGCAGACCTCCCCCCTCCAAATGAAGAGAGGTCCAAGGAGTTTATGTTTTTGCCAGAGTCTGTTTGTCTGTTAGTTAGCAAGATAACTCAAAAATGAAAATTTCCTGACGTGTTGGGGGTGTCACAAGGAACAAATGATTACATTTTGGTGATGATCCGGAAGAGAATCTGGATCACTTTGAAATTTTACATTGCAGTACATGGAGAAGTACATATATATAAATATATATTACTTCCTCATCCAAATCAGTTGGTTCTTGTTCTGCATGAGTCTCCTGGGTTCATTTGACAAAAAGCTAAGGAGTTTTCATCCCAGGAATGAAAGTAAATCTCCAGACTATTTCACTGAATTACATGACATTTCTAGACCAAAATTCCACTCTTTTTCAGCTTTGTCATGATGGTGAGAACCCTGGTGTGTTTGCTGAGGCAGTTTATTGCAGTCACTTATTTTACTGAGCTCCACATTGTTTCCTTCCTGTCCTCCCACAGTTAGTCATACTGTGATTGAATTTGTCAGACTCAGCCATTATATTCTGTCGTACGCTCATTGTGGAGTCAAGAATCCTAAACATGCCATTTCAGCAGGATTTTCTCCTCTTCTGTTATTTTCTTCACAATTTCCCTCCAATCTACTTCTTTATTGGTAATTATCTTTTTATTAATGATAGACTGATATATCGGCCAGCTGATATATCGTGCCAAAATTTCTGGGGTTGTTTCTTGCATTGATATGGGCCTTTTGCATTAGCCAATATGCTCTTTTTCTCTGATTTCATCATTTACTGAAAGGTGAAGGAAGAAGAGGGAAAAAAGAGAAAAAAGGAAAAAAGAAAATGGATAAGAAAAAAAGACAAAGCAAGGAAAAAAGAAGAGTAAAAGGGGGTAGGAACAAAAAAAAAAGGTAAATAAAATAAGTAAATTAGGGGGAAAAAGAAAAACAACTGGAAAAAAGAAAGACAAAATAATTAAAAAGTAAAAACCAAAGATGCACATTTGGACATATTTATTAATTTAACTGTCACTATTTTGTGTATCATGATTGTAATTAAACATTTTCTAACATTTGTTTTCATGTGACAGAGGGAAAAAAAAAAAAAAAAAAAAAAAAAAAAATCGGTATTGGTTCCAAAACACCCAAATCAGTCAATCACTATTTTTATGCCCAACCAGACATTGCATGTCAGCGAGGGCCTATTAAAACCACATGATTCGATTATTATTCTCTCACCGCTTTCACCCATTTTTTCTCAACCAGCTAAGGGTGATGGAAAAGATAATTGGAATTGGTATCAATCACTAATGTTCATACAGAGGCGCAATGATAGAAATAGTACAGATATACACAATTAAATTAGCGTTAATGGCAAATAAGTGGTTTTTTTCTCCATTCCATTCTTTCCTTCCATAAATCCTTTTCCGCTGTATAAGATTAATGCCCAACTACGGCTGCAGATTTTATCGAAAAACATTGTTATCTCAATAAAAGAGTGTGCAATATTCGTATTGCAAATATACATACTACCCCCCCCCCCTTCACTTTAGTTTTCCACACCATGGAGTATCACAGTGGTTTTCTATACCACTAACATACTAGTACTGCTACTAATGCTGGTTGAAAAACAGTTTACATGTTATTAATGTGAAAAGATGTGAATATTTTCAGAACACAAAGCCTAAAAACTTACATTTAAAGATTTTACTTGTATATACAGTATCTATCTATCTATCTATGATCTCTCTTAGTCTATTTTATGTACCAACATCAGTCTCTGGTGAATCAGGTGTCATTTTCTGTTCCACAGTTACACTAATATGTGTTAAATAAGGTGATACCCACACCCACACTGCAGGGAATTTAGGTCCAAACACAAACTGTGATGCAGTTACATGGCAACAAAAAGTTCACAGGCTTCTTTAAAAATCATCTTTCAGATGATGAAAAATAGTTCTTACCTGGCATAATCAATGGGGGTCTTTCCACTGGAGTCCAGAGCACCAGGATCCGCTCCATAAACGGCCAACAGTTCGGCCTGGAACATCTGTCCTGCTTTGGCTGCGATGTGTAGTGGAGTGTTTCCTTTCTCCTACACAACGGCAAAGAAAAAACACGGGCGAAGGCCTAATCAGAGATACATCAAGGCAATTACTCGCCATCTGAACCCGCTTTATCCTCACTAAGGTCACAGGGGTCAATGGGGGCCTAATACAGCTACAATGGGTGAAGGCGGGGTACACCCTGCATGAGCCTCCAGTTCATCTCAGGAACATATATAGAACATATGAACATATATAGGCAAAAAAATCACTCTCACATTCACACCTATGGGTAATTTAGATTAACCAATTAACCTATCGGTGCATGTCTTTGGATGGTTTCATTTGCCCAAAATTCATAACAATTTAGTCAAAGAAATCTAAAATTATTTTAGTCGACTGAATACAGAACAAACTCTGACATCCAGTTAAAGTATGCACATTCTCTATTTCCTTATGCAGAACAGGTGTGAAAGAAAAAGGATACGAAAAATTACTAAAATAATTTTAGTGGACTAAAATGAAACTTTATTATATTAACTGTTAAGATTCAAAATCACAAAATAAAAAATGCCACTTTAGAGCCTTGCTCAAGAGCACATCAGCAGAGGTTGATGAGCTGATCATTTGAATCAGGTGTGTTGGAGCAGGGTGACATCTAAAACATGCAGGAGGGTGGACCCTAAGAAACAGGGCTGAAGACCACTGATCAAATGAACGTACATATAAAAATATTCATGATGAAGTGAAGCTAAACTGCGTCAGGATTCTGTCCATAAAGGATCGTCCAGTGTTAATTTTGTCAGAAAATTTGTATTTAGTTTTAGTTTCATGATGAAAATGTAATTTTAGTTTTAGTCACAATTTAGTCATCTAAATCATTTTAGTGTTAGTCTAGGTTTTCTTTGTCCAAAATTCATAACATTTTAGTCAACGAAATCTAAAATAATTTTAGTCGACTAAAATGTGACAACCATTTTTTTCGTTTTGTTAAAAATTACGTATAACTCAATGTGTTTATTGTAATGTTTTAATGTGTAATACACATAAGATTTCACCAATTCATTCCACTTGAATTAACAGCTATGGTATTATTAAAAGACTATTCTGTTAAAGTAGCAGTGCATAATCAAAGCAGAACAAACACCAGAGATACATCAAGGCAAATACCTTTATTATATTAACTGTTAAGATTAAAGATTAAGATTACTTTCGTGCCTTGCTCAAGAGCACATCAGCAGAGCTTGCTGATTATTTGAATCAGTTGTGTTGGAGCAGGGTGACATATAAAACATGCAGGACAGTGGACCCTAAGGACCAGGACTGAAGACCACTGATCGAATGAATGTACATGTAAAAATAATCATAATTAAAACTGCAAGCAGTCTCAAAGGCCTTGCCCCCGACATGGGACGCGGCGAAGGCCTAAAAATGAGCAGTTATTTCATTGTTGATGTACAAATCCAAAAAGTGGTTGTTTTTCATTCTTAACACAAGACTGAAAAATGAACAATGAACAAGAGAAAATCACTCAAAGGGAGGCTTGGTGCCAGAAAGAAAATCAACATCTGTTATGTGGAATTATTTCAGCTACAAGAAGGATGATAGTGAAACGTGTGTTCTTTGTCGACCACTAACCTGTTTGACCATTTGTGTCGGCACCACACAACTGTTCTATACACCTGAGTATTGTTATATATCACAATATATATTGCAGAGTTAAAAAGAATCATAATGTCAGTTTTTTTCTAGCCCTAGATCACATGTGGTTTCATGTTGACATTTATGATAAGTGTTTGGTCTGACCCTGAAGGGTCAACATATTGATATATTGACTGTTGATAACTGGACTTTCTTTACAGAAACACAAGCAAAACTAGTGGTTAACTAATTTTCATTTTAAAATAGAAGTTGAATTTCATGCCATTTTACTTTTTCAAAACAGATTAACCAAAATAAATACATAAACAGATTTCTGTTTTCTGTGTCTATAACAAAATTCTTACCAGACAAATATGGGGAAAAAAATGGACCAAAAATGCCTGTTTTTTCCCCCATTTTCTGACACTGGATGTATTTTCAAGGACAGAGCGATAATGTTAATGCCTCGGTCACCAAGACTCTGACCAACTATGGGTTTGTACAAAATCTGGATGTCAGACACACCCTAACTCCACAAATGTCCATGAACACCAGAAAACAACAACGTCCACAATCAGTAAATGACAACACAAACACATTTGGCCCATTTTTCTATTTCTGTCAGGTAGAAACTTTGTTTTTTCATTATAGAAAATGAAAACCCACTTTTTAGATTTGTTTTTAGTCTGTTTTGATACTGAATAAGAACAACACTTGGAAACTTAATTTGAATTTCTCTATTTTACAATTAAATTAATTCACCACTAGTTTTTCTTCTTTCTTAAGAGAAAATCGAATGACCAACAGATATACAGACCTGTGTGGTTTCATGTATTCACTTTTGTATCTGATTTGGCCTGAGCCCGAAGTTCCTTTCCTTCTACTGTATGTGTGTTCCTCAAGTGTCTTCTACTTAGATTGTCCGTTACCATGAACGCACTGTATTAAACAAAACAACAAAACCTGGAAGATCTGGACCATTTTTTCAGTTGTCATGTGATCCTCCTTCACAGTACCTCTGAATAACACCAAGTTCTCCATTACCCAGAATAAATTAGGTAGAACATTCCTTGGATTTGTGGGTAAGTGGATTTTATTTCCGGATAGGAAATAAAAACTAGTGATTAATGGATTTTTGTTGAAAAATGAAATTAAAATTTAATTTCAAGGTACTTTTCTTTTTAAGTGTAAAAACAAACCAAATTTTGTAGACATTCACAGAGGGAGCATGTCTATGAACCCATGCCTTTGGTCCATTTGATTATTTCACATTTTTTTTATTTGTGTGAAGGATAGAAAGAAAGAAAATTTTTTTTTAGTTTTTTCATTATTTGTACATGAATAATGAAATAAACTTTTTTTATTTTCTGATTTAATCTGAAAAGAACCGCAAACCACAGTTTGCTTTGCATTCTCTACTCACACACAAACACTGTACACACGGGTTTTGACTTGCTCCGTTTCACTTACTGGATGGAAGAAATTGGCCTGGGCTCCCAAAGACAAGAGTCTGAGGCAGGTCTCTAGGTTTCCAGTCCGAACACTGGAATGGAGTTGCTGCATCAAAAGCCACAAAGATTTATTGTTAGTTTGACTGTAGAAAACATATAGAGGTGGCCAATGACTGGCTGATATTCATGTTTAATTATTGTGTCAATATCGGCCTGTTATGTAAGCTGATGTGCTCCTTCTTTCCCACGATTTACTGACAGGTGAAGGAAAAAGAAGGAAAGAAAAGAAAGAGGACAAAAAAGGGGGGGGGGGCAAAAAAAGAGAAAAATGAAGGGGGGCAAAGTTAAAAAAAAAAGTAAAAAGAAGAGAAAAAGGGAAAAAAAATAAAAGGGGAAAAAAATACTGAGAACAAAAAGCAGAAAAAGAAAAAAGTAGAAAAATACAACAAAAAGGAGAGAAAAAAGAAAAGGAAAAAAGAGAAGGTGTACATTTAAATGTGTTAGTTTAAGTGTCACTATTTTTTTTTCTAACTGGAAATAAAGAACATTTTCTGACATTTGTTTTCATTTGACTGGAAAAAACAAAAAACTAAATCAGTATCAGCTCCAAATATCAGCGGCCTGTAAGGCTGACGTAAAAAAAATAAATAAATAAAAATTGGGATTGGCCCCAAATAATCCAAATCAGTCGATCACTTGTGCGTTAAATCCGTCTTAATGGTCTATTAGTTGATAAGAAAAGAACAGGGCGATGCCAAGACTGGTGTCTGATACACGCAGCTGTTGCAACAGTTGAAGGAAATACAGATGTCCAAGCAGAAGTACATACTAAATGGTGATCTATGAATAGAGAAAATCATCTAACAGGAAGTGGTATTAATATTGTGCTAAGCTGTGTGGGTTTGTTCAACAGACAAACATCTGGCTTCATCAAACGCACTACCACTTGCTCATTCTCTCCAAAATTTTCCGTAGCCTCTTACCAGCCTTATGTCTCAGTCCTGAGGTATAGATGACATTATTTTAAAAGCACCTATACACATTTTATATATATATATATATATATATATATATATATATATATATATATATATATATATATATATATATATATATATACATATATATACAAATCTCCCACATTAATGCACCTGCAATTGTCACACATCAAATGAAAATGAACAAACATCTTTCTGAAAATATAAACTATTCTGAAGTGCAACAGCAACACCACATACACAAAAAGTTCATTTAAACAAAAGACAAATAGGACAAATTTGTCATATTTTATTTTGAAGGCTGTCATCTGATCAATCTGTGGAAATGTGGTAAATGGTGTGTTTCAGTCCATATCTACCAAATGCAGCTTTATATACCCTAGTATTCAGACAAAAAAATTTAAGTGAGGGGGAAAAATCTAAATGTATTCGTGTTTCTAATTCTACAGGTTCTTACTTGTCAAATAAGGCTAGGTTTATACAGTGATGATGAAAACAGAAGACCCAAAAGTGGTGTCTCGTCTACAGTTTTTCATCACGTTTAGACGATCATTTTCAGGAGGAAATCCTTGTTTATACGAAGACGCAACAGTAGGTGAAATACGATTGGATATGCATGTCAGGCTGCTCGGTGGTACTGTGGTACTAACGCCCACATGTCCTTTTCTGTTTTTGGCGTACGTAATAGTACACCCGTCTCTGTTCAGCTATAGTATACGTGTAATGTTTGTACAATAGCTGAAACGCCTCCTGTGCATTTACTAGAGCTGCTAGTACTAATGCTAATGCTAATGCAGCTTGAAGATCTATGGGATTGAGGTTATCTGACATGTTTGTTGCTTTACCTGCTCAGCGTATGAATGTAACGTGAAAGTGTATGCAATGTGAACATATGTGACGCAAAGACGCCATTTAGACAGAGATAGGACCCGGCATGTCTTCAATACGTCCCACTCTGGGGCATATTGCTTTCAGAGTTTTACAGTTTTCAGATTTGTGCGTAGTCACACCCCGACGGCGCCGATGCAGTGTACACGAAAAGTGCTCCCGATAAAATATGCTGTCGTATTTAGCCGCAATCATCCTCGTGTAAATGGCCCTTAAAAAGCAAAAGTGAGTGTTTCAGTCCAAACTACAGGGTGTTACCTTTACAATGATCCCATTCTTTTATCTATCCAAAAGGTTGAAGAACAGCTGGAGTTTTAATTGAGAGATATACTCTTCAGGGATTTTAAGTAAAATAAATAATAGTAAGGGGATAATATAAATATGGTCTATCTTTTTCACATTCTTAGGTAAAATGAAATTTTTATAACTTTAATTAATTTACATTCCTCTAAATTCTAATGCCGACCAAAAATTGTGTCATACTAATTTTAACTGTTCCTCCTCTATTCACACAATGTCCAAATGACCAAAGATGATTCATTTTCATTACAATGATTACCAGATTAGAGGGGTGGTTTTGTCTTGTCACATTGTCTGCATCCTTTCCATATATATATATTGATTTTTGCCCCTTTTCTTGTTTTTTTTTCTTCCTTTGTTCTTCTTGTCTTTTTCTCTCCTCTTTTTATTCCTGTTCTTTTGCTCCCTTTTTGTTACTTCCCCACTTTTTCTCTTCTATTTTGTTTCTCTTCCTTCTTTTTATCTTCCCTCTTTTTCTTTTCTCCTTCACCCCCCTTTTCTCTTCTTTTTAATTCACCCGTTAATCAATCACGGCATGGGGAAAAGAGCATATCACCCAATGCAACAGGTTGATACAGACACAAAAACACCTGGAAATATCAGCCCGGTATACCGGCTGGGCAATATATCAATCTATCATTATTGAGAATATCTGACATCAACAGAAATGTGTGATGTTACAATGAAGTCAGGAGTTAAAATGGTTAGAAACCACGGCCATGTCTGTATTCAATGTTGAACAAATACTATCTCTCACCTTGCTGAGGTCTTTAGCGGTTACACTGTCATCCTCCCGACACGGCATCCGATGAACATAGGCCAACATCTGATATTTAGCCTTGATAAACTCTGTCTTGTTAGGGCTGGAAAAAACAAAGAAGCATTTTAGAATCCGGTGACTTTTGAAGGGGGAAATCAGAAGAATTGTTCTGCTGTTTGGTACATAAGCCTGTGTGAACGCTGAACTCATCACAGCTGTGTATAAAAGACACTGACTGTTTATCTTGGGTCCAACTGCCACAAACCAGACACAGTGTCTAGAGCAGATCCAGATGGGCCACACAGACCCAAGTCCTGTTGAATAGTGTCTGTATTTAAACTCAATAACTGATCTGTGTTTAATCTATGTACAAACAGATCTGAGTCAGTACTTTCACGTCACACATGGGACAACTGACCAAATCGAAATTTGGAGTAAAAATCCTTAAAATCTTGCTGAGTGGAAGGGGGGCAGAAAATGAACATCATTTTATTGACTTTACTCAAATGCCCATAACATGCTGTTCTCATTAATGGATCTAATCTTTTTTTTTTTTTTTTTTTTAAAGTAAATACAGTTTACATAAAACAAAAATACGAAATATGATATGACGATATTTGGCTAAAACAGTGTGCCTTTCAATGAAAAATCACAAGCTCAAATGTGTGGAGATGCTTTGGCTAGAAAAGTTTTTGTAGATATTTTATCACTCCTGCACAGAGGTCACATTATTAAGAATTATCCAGTTGTTGGAGAAATTGTGGGGTAAAGCAACATCACTTGTTTTGATCCATATTTTTGGAAATTTAATTTGAATGGACTTGAATATAATGCAAATTTTTCAGATAATTTTGAAATGGGATAAATTATCATTTGGCTTCTTGTACTCTCCAAACACAGATAATGAGACCAAACACCTGTCTGACATGTTAAGCTTAGCAGAAAGGAAATGTACAACAAAACGACGGCTAAACCTGGCACCCCCAAAGTTGGATGAATGGCACAATTTAAAATATACCATATTTGTGAAGGAAATAATTACTTTTCACTAAAATTTGCACGTAAATAAATTTGATAAGATGTGAGAAAAACAGAGAACCTATATTTTACAAGATCTGAATTTGTGTGATCCCCTGTCATACTGTCTGTACTCCTTGTATGAACATAAGAATGTATACCTTCTGTACTGTGTTTCAAATTGTACACTGGTCTTTGTATACACAAAACAAAAGTAAAAATTAAATTACAAGACATAAAAACCCCTCTTGCTCTGTAACGTCCTTTTTTTTTATTATTTATTTACCTGACTGTAGATGTGAAAAAAGGTCTTTCCATTGCAGTTTTGCATAGTATAACATTTGTGCTGTGCTTGAAAAACCACCTCTTGCTAGTGCAAAAACATTTAAATGAAAAAATGAGGGTTATGTTGAAATTTTTCATTTTTCAATTAGGTGCAGCTGTGGCTCAGGAGGTAGAGCAGGTCATCCAGTAACTGAAGGATTGAAGGGTTGGTGGTTCAAATCCTGCTCCGTTCTAGTCATGTGCAGTTTGTCCTTCTACTGGAACACTTACTGAACTCTGTCCTGGGGGTTGGCTTTGCGTTTTCCAGTCACTGACGAGGAAGGGTCCAGAAGACTATGCTCCCATATGGAGTTAGCTCCGTTACCATACAGTGTCTGGACCATCTAAAACAGGACAGCACAGAGGACCAAGTTACAAAACTGGAAGGCTGCTGATCAGATCTCAGGTATCTATCCACTTGCTAAGTCTCCCTGAGCAAGACATCAAACCACAAGTTACTCCAAGTGTCCACTGGTGTGTGAAAGAAACAAAGAAAAAGATAGAAAGAAAAACAAAGTCAGTTTGTTACCCCAACCCCCTGAAAGGGGAGAGGGGTATTGTTTTTGGTTCAGTTTTTTTGTTTGTCAGCAATTTTACGGAAAAACTACTAGACCAATTTCCATGAAATTGCGAAGAAATGCGTGAGGTGGTCCAGAAGAGATCCTAATACATTTTGGTGAATGTAGGTCAAAGGTCAGATCACAGTCACCCAAAATGTGTTTTCACAATAATAAACAATAAGGCAAATTAGGTAAAACGTGGACTTTGTTGTTCTGGCACCACTTGCTAGTTAGTTAATTAGCGAGTGTGTTACCCTACGACCCTGAGTGGAGATTTTTGGTTCAGTTTTTTGTTTTGTCTGCTTGTCAGCAACTTTAGGCAAAAAAATACGACAACAATTCCCATGAAATTTTGAGGAAAAAAGCAAGGTGGTTCAGAATAGATCCCATTAAATTTTAGTGACTGTAGGTCAAAGGTCTGTCAGTCACAGTCACCAAAAATGTGTTTTCAAAATGATAAAGAGATTGGGAAAAATCAGTCAAAAGGTTTGTGAGGTGGTGGGGTTTGTTGTGCCTGGCACTGCTTGTTAGTTAAGTTTAGTTCATTTCGAGCAAACAGAATGATCAGATAAAAAGGCACCATCTATCATGGTCAACAACATTTTTCGGCTCTCAAAAAGATGTGGGAAGAAGTATAACTTATAGGCTCCATCCCCTTTTTTACAAACTAATAATCAAACTAGAGCACTCCGAGAGCGCAGACCTCTGAGAGCGCAGACCTCCGAGAGCGCAGACCTTCGAGAAACAGCTCAAGTCTGCTAAGGTTTGGATCTGGATGTTCATAACTTTGTAAACTAGTGTTCCGTGTTCACAAACAATTTATTTTATCGGTCATTAGCAATGCCTTCGAGGGTTTAAAAAAATTAAAGGAAATCCTCTGTCCCGTTTTTGAAAGATGACCATTTCAATATTCGACCGCGTATGACGTCACTCTGACATTATGCAAATTTCACATGTTAGATCTAATGGTAAATATGAAGTGCAAGATATTGTCAGATTTAACAAAATATGTCAATAACCCTGCTTGAAAGTAAAGGTAATAAATTTAGCAAATATACCATTCCCTTGACGTCGTAACGTCACGTCAGCCCATCTGTGTTATCTCATCTGATGTCCGAAGGTAAGATGAAGTGAATGTAAAAAAAACATGCGATATTATCTTGTCTGGATTCTGAGATACCACCACTTATGTGTTTTAGTTGTTGACCTTCACTGTGACCTTGACCTTTGACTTTTGAATCTCAAAACGTAATGGTTTCTTCCTTGACGCATTATCAATCATCTCTGAAAGATTCATCCAAATCTGTCCATAACTTTTGGAGTTATCTTACTGACAAACAAATGTACAGTAAAACATAACCTCCTTCGCAGAGGTAATCAAATCATCTTCCTTTCACACACTTTTTTCCGTCCACTTTCCAATAGCACAATACATCCTTACAAACCATTCCATTACACTTTAAGTCACCTCACACACAATCCGGTTTGTATAATAAATGATTTTTAATATAAACTATAATATTAATACACTTTAAATATTTACTACAAATATTGGACATGGAACTGACCTGTAACTGGGAGGGAGGCCAAGGACAGTGGGTCAAATGTCGCACTTGGGAGCTGTGTCGCCCAAGCCCTCGGTGGATGCTGCAGCACTCATCACATATCAACACACCCCTGTTGACGGAGGCCCAGCGTGGTTCTGCAGCACAGAGACCAGATATTAACACCTTTACATTCACACTTTTACCAACACATGAACACGAAGTGTGTAACTAATAATGACAGACCAATGTACAGGCCGACCAATAGTTCCATTTTATTTCTTGCATCAGTATCGGCTTATTGCGTTTAGCATACTTGCTTGTTTTTTCTCACCACTTTTGTTTTTGTCTTCTTTTTCCTTCACCTGTCAGTAAATCATAGCAGGGAAAATAAGAACAAATTGGCCAAAGCACTACGTCAATACCGATACAAGAAAAAAAAAACTTAAATATTGGCCCAATATCTGGACCGACCGATATATTGGTCTGTTATTACTTGTTACATTAAGCCTTTATAGTTCACTTATACAAATACTCTGAGATTAAATATATCAGCCTTGGTGTGTTATTCGAGGACAGAAAGGAACAAGACAAGGAAGAGTTTAAGGAGTAGACAAGCCAATGACAGGACACATAAACCAGACACCACATATTTATATCAATATTTACACCCGTATTTTATTTATGACCTCAACTAACCACACATCCTAAAGCTAATAATTGTCATCTTATCAACCCTGTTCCATTCACTCCGTTAGTTAACCAGAGGTCACATTAGCCAAAAATATTCAATCGATAGATTTTTTTTAAATAACAGAAAATTCTGAAAGCTGTCCATCATTTTGACAGATTAAAATACTGAGGATCATCTACCAAAGAAAGTTTCACATAGATCTTACTGACAGGATCATGGATCTGTCTATCTATAAACAAACCATAATAACCTCCTACCAGTGTCGGTCCTACAGCACCACTGTTCACTACTACACTGAAGACAACACCACACAGTCCTAGACCAGGTTGGGTATCCAACAGGGTAAACCGCAGAAATGTGGGGATGGATGGGGGAAAAAAAGAAATTCAAGGATACATGCAGAGGTCGCACCAGACAGTTTTATTGTCCATCATTTTGATGGACAGGGTCATAAAAATTCCGCCTTGACACATTATTATCCGTCATTTCAAATTACATTTTTAATGAGTCATATTTAGTAGTATTTAATGTTCCAAAACATCTCAGTGATGCAGTAACTGTAGTTCCTCCTGGGTGATAATCCTCATCCTGCACCACGTCTTTTATCAGTTCATCACATTTACTGGACTTTTGAAAAGAACTAATGAGACTCCACTGTTTTGAAATTCTGTGCTAGCATAGTAGCATCTAATTTCAGCTAAAGTCAATTATACAACTAAACAAGTGTTGACGATGATTAATTTATATTCAGACTCACCATCAACAGGAGCACTACTACAGGTGAACTGAAAGAGTCATGTGACAGCAGTACTGGTGTTACAGAGTCCTGTACGGTCCACTTTACAAACTCACTCGTAACAGCGTACATTAGACAGATTCATCATTAAACACAGTATCTGCTTATTAACTAATTTTTAAGGGCTTTATTTTTGACTAAACCATACACCATCATAGGTGCTCAGTGACATCTGGCTGAATATAAAGTGTCTTCAAAATAAAACAAACCGGTTGTGTGGCTCAACCACGGATCCATGGTTTCATCCATGAATCTGCCTTTATTTTTTCACTTCCTGTCCCGCTATCTGCTCACAGTTTTATTAACTTTACCTGTGCCCCTGAATTTTAGTTTTTTTTATCCATCCCCGCATGTTTTTGCAGTTTACCCTGTTGGATACCCGAATCGGTCTAGGAATGTGTGGTGTTGTATTCAGTGTAATAGTGAACAGTGGTGCCATAGGTTCTGTTTACAGCCAGCAGAGCTGTAATCCTGTCAAACTTTCTTTGGTATATTATCCTCAGTATTTGAATCTGTCAAAATGATGGACGGCCTTCAGAATTTTCCTTCAGCTTAAAAAAAATCCATCAATGACGGAATATTTTTGGTTAACACAACCTCTGGGTACAGGTACAGGTAAAGGTAAAGATGAACAAAGTCTGGGTGGGAAGTGGTTCAGGAAGTGAAAAGCTGATTCATGGATGAAGTCGTTGATCTGTGGTTGTTTTATTTTGAAGAAGCTTTATATCTAGCCACAGATGTCACTGAGGTGCATTAAGTGTGTATTTTAGCCAAAAATAAAGTCCTTAAAAGTCAGTCAATAAGTAGGTAATCCCAGATCTGGTTATGGGTCTAACCGGTTGGTTTATAAAGTCGACTCTACAGGACTCTGCAATACTGGCACTTCTGTCACATGACTCCTTCAGTTCACCTGTACAAGACCCCCTGTCTTGTTGATGACGAGTCTGTATATGAATCATTGCCAGCTCTTGTTTCATTGACTTTAGCTGAAATTAGATGCTGCTTTGCTAGCACAGAATTTCAAAACAGTGGAGTCTCATTAGTTCTTTTCAAAAATCCAGTAAATGTGATGAACTGATAAAAGCAGTGAAAAAAGATGCAGTGGAGGATGAGGATAATCAGGCAACAGCAACTACAGTTACTGCATCACTGAGATGTTTTGAACATTAAATACTACTAAATATGACTAATTAAAAATGTAGTTTTAAATGACGGATAATGTGTCATGACAGAATTTTTACAACCCTGTCCACCAAAAAAAATGTCTGGCACAACCTCTGTCGCTAATTGGACCATTAGCTAGATTAAATGCCGATATTTGTAAGCCGATACTGATTTTTTTTTGCTCATATGAAAACAAAATCTTCTTTCCTTACAATTATAAAATAAAATGGTGACAGTTAAACAAATAAATATGACCAGAAGAACACCTGTTTTTTTTTCCTTTTCTCATTTTTTCCTCTCGTTTTATTTTTTCCTCTTTTTCCCCTTTTTGTTAGCCTGGCTTTCGCCGACCCTGGTGTGTTTCAATTCAGTTCTGTGAGCTTCACACAAGGGTCTGGTACAGCACCATAGACAGTCTGTTGTCTCTGTCTGGCGTGATTTTAACAGTTATGACAAAAGGAAGACTCTCGACACAGTAGCTTTGAAAAATATGGCGGCTAGCATGGAGGAGACTGAACTCTGCTTCGATTCTGCAATTTCAATAGTGTTGTCGAAACTACCGCATATACATTCTTTAAAAGATGGGTTAGGGTTACATGCTGCTTTCAATATTATTCGTTGAAGTAGTACGTTATTCAAAATGACAACCCCTTTTTTGTCCAATCAGGGTGAATGATTTTGATTGATAATCCCGCCTTAACAAAGAGAAGCTAATGGTTTCCCAGATGTAAGATGCGAGCAGCCATGCCAAGCATCCATACATCTCCGCGTGACTCAGGTTACCTTTTTGGTGCTTTCCCATAATTTTTTCCTCTTCTTTTTCTCTCATTTTTTGACTTCTCTCCCTTTCTTTCCCTCGTTTTCCTTAAGGAAATCATTACAGGGGTTAAAAAAAAGAGCATACCGGCCAATGCAACAGGTAAATAACGATACAAGAAAAAAAATATCGGCTCGATATATCGGTCTGTCATTATTCGTTGCATTAACCCTTTTTAGTTTGCTCATAGAAATACTCTGAAATTTAGCATGTCAGCCTTGGTGTGTTATTGGAGGACATAACAAGACAAGAATAATAAACAGAATACCTGCATCATAATCCTCTAATTAGCAGCAAATATTTATTAGCTCGTTAGCCGTTTTAGCTTCCTTTGCATCAGTAACCTATCGTTTATCATTCAAAGAAAGAGTTTATGGGGCAGACAAGCCAATGACAGGACACATATAAAGCAGAAACCTCACATTTCTATCAATATTTACACCCGTATTTTATCTTTTACTCTTGAACTATCCACACAGCATGTAGCTAATAATTCTCATCTTATGTCAACCTTGTTCCGTTCACTCCGTTAGCTACCTGGACCGTTAGCTGGACAGTCGTGTTGAGGCTAGCTGGTTAGCTAAACAGCTAATACTAGCTTGCTTGACATCTTACCCGGAGCACTGCAATCAGCGCAGACCTCTCTGCTTCGGAGTCGCTTTGACATCCCGTGGGAAAACAAAATGATCACGACACAAGTTAGACAGTTATATATTAGGCACGTTAGGAGGCAGGAACACCGGATTCAGACGGGAGAATCCGTCCTGGGTGATTGAAATAGTGGCAAACAGAGCAGCTGTGCCGTCGGTGTGTGTGGTGTGTCCTCCTCCCTACTGTTGAACAAAGCAGGGACCCGTTCCAATACTCTACAGGATCCTACAGGGGCCCGTTCCAATACTCTGAAGACTCCTCCCAGCCTCCTTGTCGGCTTCCATCCTTATTTATTTCCTTCGATATCTGTCCTATGCAGCCTTATGAATTTCTTAACCTTATTAAGACTCCAAAGGTTATATCAGAATATGAAACATACAGAAAATAAGACCACTGGGGAAAAAAACTTAAGTTCCAATATACTGCTAAATAATTCTTATGAGAAAAAATTTGGAATTTTGAGATTAAAGTCAGAATTCTGAGGAGGAAAAACATGAGCATTCAGAGATTAACCGTTTCCTTGGGGGTTCTTTTTTGTTTTTGTTATTTTTAAGGGGCTACAAAAATGTCCACTCAGTTGGACACCATGCATTAAATTTTTGAAGTAACATAATAACACGTGGTATCCATGCAAAATACCCCCTCACCCTTGCACACATTTTACCTGATTTTCCCCATTTCTTATCATTGCGAAAACACATTTTTGGTGACTGTGACCTTTGACCTGCATTCACCAAAATTTAATGGAATCTGTTCTGGACAACCTTGCACCTTTTCTGAAAATGTCATGAAAATCGGTCCAGTACTTTTTGCGTAAAGCTGCTTACAAACAAACAGACAGACAAGCACACAGACTGGCTCAAAAACAATACTACTCTCTCCCTCGGGGGATGGGGTAATGATATAACCAGTTGATGTGTGTAGGTCTATATCTCAAGAGGGCTATTGTGTTTGAGTTGATTTGTTTGTAAGCAGGTTTACATAAAAACTACTGGATCAATATCCATGAAGTTGTCAGGAAAGGTGCTCGATGACAAATATCTATCTTTAGTAATTAGAGATGTGCAAAATGATGTAAGAAAAGCATTGAATATTCTGAGAGAGTATTATGCAGGGACAGGAAAGCCTCGTATAATTAAAGTATACACACACTGACATAATTTCAGAAGTCAAATTGAGAGACACTCTGTATGTACCATCATTTTCTCAGTGAAGGCAGCATCCACAAATGGGTCTACGGTGATTTCCAAAGAAGACAAAGATGTTCTGATAAGCAGAGATGGTACCAGGTTTGACATTCATGTGTATGGTAGGTTGTACTACCTGCACACTGAAATTGACTCTGTAATGCAAGTGATGACTTCCAAGCATGGCATGAGACACTAGGCCACTGTAAGTAAGACTGTGTTTAGGCTACAGGATGAAGTTGACGGTATGCAGATCAAAGGCAAAATGAGTAAAGCTGAACAAGGGTGTGAGGTGTGTGATTTATGAAAGAAATGAGTCCATACTCTTTGGTAACCCAACAGGGTAGGCATTTGTACAATGTCAAAATATACTCTGAGCTCTTGTTCTCTGCTTACTCTCTTGAAGCATTTGCTCGCCCCCTAGCAGCGGCTCTAATCTGAATAATGCATTGCAATATTCTATAGTGTGACATCCTTTCTCTTTTTACATTTTTTCCTCTTTTATAGTATGACAGACAATGCTATGCATTTAATTTGACTTCATTCTGCATAAAACCTTGCTGACTTATAAGCATTACAAACTTTCCACTGCATCACGTTTGTAAAATGCCTCAGAACTTTTTTATGGTTATGTAGAAAGTCAGAATCAGCTTTATTGCCACATATGTGTACACATGCAGTAATTTGTCTCTGGTTTACTGTGATGCACTCTCGTACCAATAAAGAAAGAGAAACGTAACTAAACATAAGACATATTTTACATAACATACTTGAGTGCAATGGTTGTATATAGGGAATATTATGTACAAAGTTATATGTAATGGCATATACAGAATATATCAGATGCATTTGTGAGAAAGAAAATAAGTAAGTAAGGTAAGTTAGGAAAGTAAGTGAGTTCAGAGAATGTTCGTGGGTCGTGGGATTATTCTGACACCCTGTGACTGGTATCATGTGTTCATCAGAGTTACAGCCATGATGAACACAGAAACTGTTCCTGTGTCGGGATGTTTTAGCATACAGCGCTCTGTAACGGCTGCCGGAGGGGAGGAGGTGAAACAGGTGATGTCCAGGGTGTGAAGGGTCCGCAGTAATGCCACCTGCCCGTTTCTTGACTCTGGCTATGTATGAGTCCTGAATGTAGGGCAGGCTGGCACAGATGGTCTTCTCTTTAGATTTGACTATCTTTTGGAGTCTGTGTCTGTCCTGTTTGGTGGTTGATCCAAACCACACAGTGATGGATGTGCAGAGGACAGGGTGGATGATGGCCGAGTAGAACTGGATCAGCAGCTTCTTAGGCAGGTTACATTTCCTGAGTAGACGTAGGAAGTACATCCTCTGCTGGGCCTTCTTCCTGATGGTGCTGATGTTGGACTCCCACTTCAGGTCCCTGGAGATTGTGGATGCCAGGAACCTGAAGGTTTCCACAGCAGACACAGTGTTGTTGATGATGGAAATGAGGGGGGGCAGTGTGGGTGGGCTCCTTCTAAAGTCCACTGTCATCTCCACAGTTTTGAAGGTGTTTAACTCCAGGTTGTTCTGACAGCACCATGAAACCAACTGCTCCACTCTCATCTCCATCCTGGATGAAACCAATGACAGTAGTGCCATCTGCGAACTTTAGGAGTTTCACATTTGGGTCTCCTGAGGTGCATTCATTAGTGTAGGTCAAGGTCACGCTACCATATCTAGTTTTTTGCCCACAAGTGGCAAAACAAAACAATAAGAAGTGTTTGTGTATGTATGTATAATATAACAAAAATCCATGTGATGTGAAAGGAACTTGTGTTTGATCCAATTAGAACCTAATCAGTGATGCTGATTCTGATATAGACAAACACATGTAAGGCCACCATGGAAATGGACCACCATGGACAAACCCCCATGGGACCCTCACAGCTCTGGAAAAAGTTACAAGACCTGCAATTCCCTCTGAGATAATATGAGATCATGTCTGTGTGTATGACAGCCATTCCATTTGTGTATCTGTTGAATTCCAACACAAACACATCTTATTCTACTTAATAAACATATTAAACAAAACATATTCTATTTATTTTATATATAAACATATATAAACACCACTCCAGTGGCCATCACTATCTTCTTACAAAGTTAAAAACAGTGCTATTAGTACAGTAAAGGTAATGTGAATCCAAAAACACAGATTGAAAACTCCTGGACTTGTGCTCTGACAATGTTCCAAAACTGTGTGTGACTGAAGTTATCACTGAAAATCAGTGTTATTCCACCAAATCTTGATTTATCAACTCTTACAAAGTTACAACATTAGTATTTGTGTTGTTTAGAAATCAATATTAACTGGTTTTCTTTGCATTATTTGAGTCTAAAAACACCTACATTTTGTCATGTTCTGCAAATACATGCTCTAAATGACAATATTTTTATTTGAAATATGAGAACATATGTTGTTGGTAGTTAAGAGAATAAAACAAAAATGTTAATATTATAACCTGTAAGTGGAGAAAGGGATCCTTTTGCAGTGGACCACATGGACCTGCTGGCTGGGAACCTGCCTTTGGTACCATTAGGCCCTACAATTTATTTATTTATTTATGTTTTTCTTGTCACCTGATGTCAGTGGGGCAGAACCCACCCCCCCTCGCGCTATTTTTATTTATTTATCTTGTCATCACGTGGTGTCAAAGGTCTGAGGAGCATGCGCGTAGGTGTGTGTCGTCGGTCGTGGTTCGCCTGTGGCTTTCTACGGTTCCGGTCGCTGTGACTTTAAGGGGTGTTGGTTCCTGGGGGTGGGGGTGCTCCTCCACGGCAAACCGGAGCTGCGTTCGGAGGTTCGGTTTGGTGTGAGTGGCTTTCATCTGGGACCTTCTTCCTTCATCCTCCTCCTGTCCGTCTGCAGACATGGGAGGTACGACCACACAGTCCTGATCCATGATCCGGTGTCCGTTCATGTGTTCCGGTGATCCGCCTATTTGTTCATATGTATATGTGTGTGCGCGCGTGCGTGCGTGTGTGTTTGTGATTTCAGAGGCCGAGACGCGTCAGAAACTGCTGCGCAATGTGAAGAAAGAGGTAGGTTTGGTGTGTGTGTGTGTATATGTGTGTGTGTGTGTGCGCGCGTGCGTGCGTGCGTGTGTATATGCGTGTGTGTGTGTGTGTGTGTGTGTGTGCGCGCGCCTGTTTGTGTTTGTGTGTGTGTGTGAGACTGCTATTGTCCTGGTGTGCGATGATGCTGTCGGTGATGGAGGTGATGACGAATGGTGACGATGATGATGATGATGATTAGTAGTGACGACCAATATCGATTTTTTTTTTTTGTGCTGATACTGATTTTTCCCCCTCATCACCCTTAGCCAATGATCAATACAGGCTGCCGATATGTCTGAGCTGATATTTGGAGCAGATACAGTTTTTTTCTATGTCAAATGACAACAAATGTCAGAAAATGTTCTTTAATTACAATTAAAAAATATAAATAGTGACAGTTAAACTAATAAACATGACCAAATGCACACCTTCTGTTTTCTTTTTTTCCATCTCTTTTCCTCTTTTTAAGCAAAATATAAATTCACAATTTTTATACAGACCCAAGTTCATACACATATTGTTTTAAAAGGTAGTAGATACTGTTAATATTATTAATATATACACTATTAATATTCATATTTCTTGTTCGTGGGGCTAAAAATTCAACCCAAATGTAGACAAATGCTATGTAAAAAAATAAATACATAAAAAAATAAATTACATGAACACAAAATACCTGGAAGAGGAACTTCACAAGTCTGGGCAGAGGGGGGACTGCAAAGCTCAAAGCTGGACCTGCAAACCACCCTCCCCCTGACCCTTCCTGGCTCACCCTGAGCCGGTTGTGATGCCCCGTCGCGGAGTAAATGCATCTGGTGAGGGCACAAGCCACACCTGGGAGCAGGTCCTGGGAGGGCATCGTCCCAGCACTGAGTGGATACAGACACACTAAGGGAATCCTGGTCAGTTTCTTTTCCTTCGCTTAGTAACATTCACTGGATCGTCTCGTCTGATCTGAGGTCATCACATGACCTTACTCACATATTTGCATTTATTTCCACGTTAAAATCTGATGTCAGTTATCTGATGTCAGTTGATGTAAGTTACTATGTTGAGAAATGATTTGTCCTGCTTCATATTTCAAAAGTTATCAACGCGCATCAGCTACACCAGGGTTCAACAACCTGTAACACCCAAAGAGACATTTGAACCCAGTTTCCAGAGAAAAGAAAACACTGGGAGCTGTTCATCGTCTTTAAAAATCGCAGCAAATGTGTCCCAAAACGTACTGCTTTTGTTTGTATGTTACTGGAGCTCCCACTCTCCCAACTTGACTTTGTCTTTTGCTCCCTCCATACTGTAGGACACTGACAACGTTGTACGTCTCCTTCATGGAAATTCAGTTAATAAAGCGTATTTACCAAGGCAAGGCAAATTTATTTGTATAGAACTTTTCATGTACAGGACAATTAAAGGTGCTTTACACAGAAACAGAATAGAAGAAAATTAAAATGATATAGAGGCATTAAAAGACAATTAAAATAGAGACATAAAAACATTTAAAAGCAAATGAGAATTTAAGTAAGAGCTTCAGTGAACAATAATGTTTTCTGGCCTAATTTAAATGAACTGACAGTTATACTCAGACCTCAGGTATTCAGGTAGTTTGTTCCACAGGTGAGGAGCAGAACAACTGAATGATGCCTCGCTTTGTTTGGCTCTCATTTTTGGAACACACAGTAGACCTGTTCCTGATGACCTCAGGGCTCTGGATGCTACCAGGTTATTTACCAGGGAGTTTGACTTCTTCCCAGTCAAAACAAATAGTTGACTATGTTGATTGATGTTTGGATGATTGTGTGTGCTTGAAATTGAATTGAATTGATTTACCCGACTATTGGCCATTGTGAAAACACATTTTTCATGACATAGAACTTGACCTTTGGCCCACATTTGCCAAAATGTCATGGGATCTATCTATCTGACAGACAGACAGACAAACAAACAAAAAAAATACTAACCAAAACAACACCCCCCCACCTTCCCAAGTTAAAGAAAGAACAACTAAACCAAGAGATATTTACCCTCTCAATTCAATATTTTAAAATAATTTGAAACCCAAGGCATCTTGTAGGGTAGGATGTGAATATTGTGGGTGTTTTTCTGAAAGACAAAATGAGTCTACCCCCCCACCACCACCACGTTTCCTTATGACTCACTGCAAGTGGAAGCTCCCACTAGTGGAACTACATTATTGTGCAGAAAGGAGGAGTAGTGGCTTCTGACGCACATATACATTTAAAGTTCAGTTGTGACTAATGCACAGACTGCAGCAGAAATATATATGATGACCGTACAGTCTAGTGACCCACCCACCTGGATTTTTTGGGGCTGATACTGATTGTTTTTTACATCAGCCTTACCCAATATTTGATAAAGGTCGCTGATATTTGGAGCCGATACCGATTCTTTTTTTCTCTGTCAAATGAAAACAAATGTCAGAAAATCTTCTTTAATTACAATTAGAAAATATAAATAGTGACAGTTAAATTAATAAATACGTACAAACATTCACATGATGTTTTTTTTTCTTTTTTCTGTTTTAAAAGAAAATTTTGTAAGCTTTTTTGTTTTCTTCTTTACTACTCCATACCCCCCAAAATGGGAGAGGGTTATTGTTTTTTATTAGTTTGTTTGACTGCTTGTTTGACTCTCAGCAACTTTACGCAAAAACTATTGGACCAATTTTCATGAAAATTTCCAGAAAGGTGTTAGGTCGTCCAGAATATATCACATTACATTTAGGTGAATGTAGGGCAAAGGTCAAGGTTACAGTTACCAAAAATGTGTTTTTCATCATGATAAATGATGGAGTAAATCAGATCAAATGTTTGTGAGAGGGTGGGGTTTGTTGTCCCTCGGACCACTTGATTTTACTGAAAGTTTTCTTTCCCCCATTTTTTTTCTCTTTTTTTTCCCTTTTGTTCTTTTTTCCTCTTCTTTTTGTCCACTGTCGCCCTGGCAGGAGATATAGAAATGCTGTTTGTCCATGTGTCCATCTGGGAACAAAGGGGAAAAGGAAATTTTAAAAAATGGGAGAAAACAGAAAAAGAGGGAAGTGAAAAGAAGGGGAAAAGGGGGTGAAGGAGAAAAATGCTGGAGAAAAAATATAAATAAGGAAAAAAATGGGAAAAGAAAGAAAGGAAGAAGAAAAAAGAAAACAAAAAGGGAAAGAAAATGGAAAAAAGTAGGAAAGGGCAGGAGGAGCAAAAAAGGGGAAAAAGGAAAGATGAAAAATGAGAAAAAATGAGAAAAAGGACAAGAAAAAAGAAAAATAGAGGGAAAAAAACATGAACACATGAGGTATCTGTTTGGTCTTGACTATATTTTCTAATTGTCAGAAAATCTTGTTACATTTGTTTTCATTTGTCAAAAAAAAACAAAACTGTATCTGGTCCAGACCTGTATCGGTTTTCACCTATGGCTGATTGGGGGAGGGGGGGTTCAGCCCCCAAAAACATCAAATTCAGTTGATCACTAGTAAAACAGTTGATGAAACCAAGTTAGGAGCACTGGAAAAGCTGCAGCTTTAATACCAAAATCCCATCATCTGAAACCCTGCTTTTCTGTCCAAAACAATACGTTGTTCTGTCCTAATAGGAAGTCATATATGGCCTTTCATTTAGTGCCATGACCTTTGAACATGAGCAAATGTCATTTACTATCTGTAAATATGGGTTAGGGTTAAACTCCAGGAGCTTTTCGCCTATTTTTTTTTTTTTAATTATTATTATTTTTATTCTTATAGCATTTTTTTTAATCCTTTCCTGTTTAATCTGGTGGTCAGTGTAAATGTCTGTCAGACAGAATGTGTTTTTTTTTTTTCCTGTTTTTCTCTCTCAGGTCAAACAGATTATGGAGGAAGCAGTGACAAGAAAGTTTGTGCATGCAGACAGCAGCCACATTATCTCCTTCTGTGGTACCACCTTTCTTATGTTTACTATATTTACTGACCCTAATGCTAATGCTAACCCTATAATCATAGGGCATATTATCTTTTTCTGTGGTACCACTTTTCTTATGTTTACTATATTTACTTGTATATTTACTAACCTTAATGCTAATGCTAACCCTATAATCCTAACCCACATTATCCCCTTTTGTGGTACCACTTTTCTTATGTTTACTATATTTACTTATATATTTACTGACCCTAATGCTAATGCTAACCCTATAACCCTAGCCCACATTATCTCCTTCTGTGGTACCATTTTTCTTATGGTTACTATATTTACTTGTGTATTTACTGACCCTAATGCTAATGCTAATCCTATAATCCTAACCCACATTATCTCCTTCTGTGGTATCACTTTTCTTATGTTTACTGTAGGAAATCTTACGTTTTTAGTTTCCTCTTACTCGTGTTCGTTTTAATCGGGAAGAAACCACCAGGATCCAAAAATAAAGTTTCAGAAGTTTTATTACCATTAACCCTAACAAAGAAATTTAGAAAAATTGTGCGACAGATATCTGGGTTTTTCTCTGTTCTGGTCCGGACGAAACCGGGGCGCTACAGAGAGAAAAGAACACAGAAGAAACACAGAAGTAATATTTTATAGTTGTCTTGATGACATCATCTTCTTCACGCTGGAGTTGAAGATGTACGCCCTCGTTGCCATAGGATCACAGCTGCACCAAGGATGGGAGAGATGTCCTTCAGACCTGTATACTGGATACTTTGTTCAAAACCAGACATGAACTTCACCCCCGGTTCAGACTGGTGGTGGGTTAGATAAGAAAGGTGATTTAGGGAAGAAACCCTTGGCGTGTTAGATAAACAAGCTGATTTAGGGGTGTAAAGGAATGCAAGGTTAGTCATATAAGCACATTGTTAGTTTTGCATGTGTGAGCACATTGTACTTCATTTAATAGTGATACAAAGCAAACAATAAAACTTGATTGTGAGTAGAATTAATAAGTGATTAATTAAGTAATACAATCATATTTATATATATTCATTCTAATTAAGTGATACAAACATATTTATATATCTTCATTCCCTCTCTAGATCTCCTAAAAGGAGATCTCAAAAAATGTGTAGTACTATCAGAACAATGAGCAAAAAACTATCACAATTAAGCATACAAGTAAAAATAAATGATTCCCTCTCTTGACCTCCTCACAGAGGCCACACAGACACTTCAAATAATATCTTCATTTACCAAAATATCTGAAAACGTTACTCTCCTTTAAAATCATTAGACAAACATGAATAGAAACTTTTACTAATTTTAGTTGTTTTAACAAAATCCATCAATCTCATGCCTATCAAATTCCATATTTATTCTCACTTTCAGAATTCAATCTAATTAATGAATGGAAAAAACACTAATGTTCCTGTTCATAGACAAGAAAATCAAAATCTCAAAGCAAAACATTTAAATTCGCTGAAACAGCAATCTAATGTCTTTCGTAAAAAAAAAAGAAAAAATCCTTAAAAATGTAGGGATCATACAGAAAAAACTAAATTTTTATGTCCTCTTATTGGTCTAGTCTATCTTTATTTAAAATCACTTTGTTTCAGAAATGTTTATCAGAAAAGCAAAATAAAAAAAATGACATTCAGATTTCCACAACTATACGCCAAAGTCATTATTTTAAAGCCAATCAATGCAAAATTCAACCAACAATAATTTACCATCATATACATGGGACTAAAACGGCTTTTATTAATAACCTATATTTTCCCAAGTTTTATTCATTATTACTTGTCTCATGTAACTCATATTCATGTGCCATTCTGGTCATGTTTTTTCTGAGCCATATTTTATCATATTAATTCATTGGATTTTAAGTTATTTTATTTCACATTTAATTCATTTTATGTATTAATCAAGTTGATGAAGGGAGACCTTCATATAAGCACATTAAACTTTTTACTTTCCTTACTCTTTGTCTTTTAATTGCTCATGCATTTGTTATCTTTCATATGGCATAATAAACTAAACAAAGTCAATCAACATACTTTGCTTTAGCAAGTTTACTCCTGAATGCTATAGGTCATAAGTACAATACTCAACCACATTAACATATTAATTTCCCTATTGCATCACACCAACAGCTTAATTTTCCATTAAGTTTAAAGGATACATACTATGTTGTTTTCTATGAATTCCCATTCTTAAGAGCTATTGCCCACTATACTCCGTCTGAAAAATTAATTCCCTCCATAAACCTTCACGTATATATTAATCATTATTTACTACCTTTATAACAGCACATCTAATTTGTAGCAACTACCACCTCTTTTATTCTTTATCAACTTAGTTTTTACACTTTTATGAATCACCACAGATTTTTATTTTTTATAGTTCATAGGTTTCCCCAAGCAAGAATATAAACAGCCAGAATACCAAGTGAAATCAAAAACATCTCCTCATGGGGCGAGCAAAGTTCGACCCATTAAAAGACAACATTATGTTAATCAGTGTGTGGTCTGATCATCGAGTAATAATACCACTTTGACCCTTTCCCTCAAGCTGAACCACCTTCTCTGTTCTGGCTGTGACCAGATGAGGGCCTGTCCAACGAGGATGAAATCACTTCCGAGAGAAACGTTTCAGGTAGACATGCGTCTACTTGCCCAAGCTGTCAGTGGGTGGGTCAGTGTATTCCTGCTGAGAAAAAGAGGTAGAAAAAGAATGCAACAACTTCCAATACTGTGCCTTAGTATGGCTGGGTTGATCACAGTCATCTGCCCAAGCCACAGTGGAGGAAGGACCTGGCATAAGCCGACCTGTAAGCAACTCAAAAGGGGAAAAACCTGTATGACGGTTAACAGACATTCGAATGGACATTAGTGCCAATGGGAGGGCTGTCAGCCAATTCATACCAGTCAATGTGCATATTTTCGACAACCGCTCCTTGAGTGTACGATTCATTCTTTCTACATTGCCTTGACTAGAAGGATGATAAACACAGCCAAACTTATGTGTGAGGCCTAACAATCGAAGCTTTGTTTTGGAGATCAATCAGGGCTTCTTTTGTCATGTGGTTGGATAATTCCAGAGAATTTGGAAAATTTGACAACATCAATTGCTTAGTAGGATGGTACCCTGCTTTTACCTTTGCGGCATCATCTGCCGCAGCATTACCTCGGGCTGTGAAGGAGTCAGATTTACAATGGCCTGGTACCTTGACGATGGCAACCTGTGATGGCAAAGTTAGAGCATGCGAAAGGCAAAGCATAAGATCCCTATGGGCAATGGGAACACCTTTAGCAGTGTGTAAGATAGCCAGTCGGTGTACCGCGGACATGGAAATCCTGAAGCAGAAACAACACGCCCCAAAAACCCAACTTCATGTCTACAACATTGCAGTTTCTTTTTAGAAACCTTGAAACCATGAGAATGGAGCTTTCTTAGAATAAGTTCAGTAGCGTCTAAGCAAGCTGAGGCAGTTGGAGCAGCCAGCAGGAGATCGTCTACATACATCAACAACACACATCCATCCGGAAGGGTCACGTCCTGTAGGAGAGACTTGAGGCATTGATTGAAAATACCTGGTGAATTTTTGAAACCCTGTGGTAATCGTGTGTACTGTAATTTCTGTCCTTTGTACTGGAAAGCAAACAAATGTCTGCTATCAGGGTGTAATGGAATACAGAAAAATGCATTCGCAAGATCAATAGCTGTAAACCATGTACATGTGGGTGTGATAGTAGATAACATACGATGTGGATCAGGTACAGGTAACACTGGTGTTATTGTGATGTCATTTACTGGACGTAAATCATGTGCCATTCGGTGAGATTGTTTATCTGCTTTTAAAACTGGTCTGAGTGGCGTGGACCAGGAAGAAGTCGAAAGTTCTAACACACCTGAGTTCCAAAGTCCAGTCAGTGCCTCTTCCATACCTTCATCAGCTTCCGGAGCCCATCGATACTGAGGACGAAACACATGCGAACCCTCAACCACCTCGATGGAGACAGGTGTCGCTGCTGTACAATGACCAACATCGAAGGGCCCCGAAGACCAAAGGGTTGGTGGAAGGGAGTCAATCAAAGTCTGAGCGTCTTCGTGGTCTGTACTCTCACGTCCGTGGTGTCTGGAAATGAAAGCGTGTTCAAGAACAGAGGAGTTGAAAACAGGGGAGAGTTTAATCCTGTACATGTCAGTCGATGGAGAAACCTGTACACCTGGAAGTCCACAATCTGTCCAGTCAGTGAGGTTAACACCCTGCTTGATCATTGGTCCTAACTCCCTAGCCTCGTGACCTGGTGATAGAGCCAAAGAAATATGAGGCACAGCAGTATCAGACATTTTATACCACAGTAACTGATTGAGTGTCAATTTAACGTGTGCGGCAACACCTTGGGTTCCCACATAAATGTGTGTGGATTCTATCTGCCAATTATCTCCCTCAACTGTTGAAAAGGCTTCCTTATACACTAAATCTTCATTCCTGTCATAAAATAGGGTACAATGCAGCTCATCGAGGGGAGGCAGGTAGGGACGCAGCGTCAGAATCCAAGGTTTCCACATCAGAAAAGATTGGAACACACCCACCGATTGTGGTGTTTCAGAGTCCAGTTTTGTCCAGTAAATGTCAGCCATTGGCTCAGATGCGGGAGCCATCAGATAGGAGCCCAGAGTAGATGACTCACTCATGGCGTGCAGAACCTGTCCATTAGGGAAAACAACTTGGAGACCATCTGTACAACACAAAATACTAGCACCAGTTTTTACTAGTATGTCCCTTCCCAGCAGGTTTACAGGAGTTTGTACTGAATGTACAAATTGATGTTGAAATACCTGTCCTGCTATTTTGACTGATAGGGGAAGTGTTTTGTGCAGGATTTGTGGGGTCCCGGAGAAGCCAACAAACGACATAGTTTCAGGTGAGATGTTAGAACGTGGTAAATCAATATTTAGAGATGAGAGTGTAGCCCCAGTGTCTACCAATGCAGAAATTTTCTTCTCACCCACTTCCATTGGGATCATGGCTCCTGCTTCGGCCATTGATCCCTCGGCTCCTGGGCACCCCTAGCTGTACTGACCGGATTGTTGCCAAGGTGGAGGTGGGCCTTGGCTGCCTGGTCCAGCTCTAGGAGGTCCTCTTCTGTGGGATCCTCTGCCTCTCGGGCAATATGGGGCGCTCGGTGGATACTGTTGATATTGTTGAGGACAGTCACGTGCCCAGTGATCAGGAGCACCACAGCTGAAGCAGCCATCCTGGTTCTGCAGTTGTGGGCGGGGTGAACCTCTCTCTCTTCTGTATCCACCTCGTCCTCGGCCACGTGGTCCCGCCTGCACTCTCTGCCACATCATTGGTGAGGGGGAGGGGAAAACAGAGGCATCTTGGACCAGAATAAGATCATTAACACAATCTTTTTTATCTTTCATCTCTTTCTTTTTCTGTGTGGCTTCATCTCTAGCCTGCTGTAATTGAAGGGTTAACAACTGGCTTTTGAGTTTTTCCATTTCCTCATTTTTAGCTTTCTTTTTGTCTAAATACAACCTGCAGTGGTGCACCAGGTGTCGTCTGAAACGGGGTTCGTCAGAGGCCATTAGGTCTGGGTCAGTCATCAAAACAGTCTTAACTTCATCAGGAAGTCCAGCAACTATGGCAGATCTGAACATGACATTCTCTGATTATGTCTGTCCTGGGTCTCGTCCAGTTGAGTCGGTCCACGCCTGTACACAAGAACTGTAAAAACCAAGAGGATCAGAATCATCATATGGAAAACATGTGGGTGTGCTGTAATGGGATCTGGGAAAACTTCTCTGATTGCATCAAATATCTGTTGCATGTGATTGTGAAGGGGGGGGGGCGTCAGGAACCCGAGAGGTCCCTGCTGTTTCCTCTACGGCCCTGGTCTCTGTATTTGTGGCTGTACTAGTCATTGCCTGTCTCAAGTCTCCCACACACAGAACCATGCCCTTTTGCTGCTGCAGCTGTCGTCCTGGTGTTATATCCTGATAGAGGAGGCACTCTTAACAGGTCTTCATTTGATTTTAACACAAGTGTCTCACTCACCTCTGGTTCCGGATCTTCCTCCGGGTCATCTACCTGTGTAAAAGCTCTTACAGAAGGGTGTGTGTTAAATGGTGCACTCTGGATGAAGTCATCCAAGATTTTTTCCTTCAGTTTTTCCTCTAACTGGTTTTTTATTTCCTCCTCTATCTCGTCATGCTGGTTAGACAAAAGTTGTTCTATCTGATGTATTTTTCCCTCTAACTCACCTATCAGTGGAGCCGAGGGAACATTTAAGGGGGTCGAGGAGGCACCGCTCGCCCTTACAAATGAAGATTCAGGTCCGCCCATGGCGGACAAACCACTTGCCACATTACGTTCATCTCTGGCCTGTATCCCTGCCATTATAGTTCTAAGTATACCTTTCTCCCGCCCTTCTAGCTCCCCAGAAGTGCCGTCAATTCCGTAAGTCACTTTCCCTGCCAGTCTGATAACCGGAGCCATCGTCACCTTAGATTTTTGTCCAGAAGGGTCCCTGTCAGTCGGGTAAGGAGGGGGAAGGGATTCAGGTCCTAAAGGGAGGTCTGGATACAGTTGAGCAGATTCAGACTCCAGTACCACATTTTGTTCTTTCATTCTGTTATCAGTTTTCACACATTCTTTCTCACATTCCAGTATAGTTACAGCCATCACAAACAAACTCAACATTCTCCGTCTTTCTTCACACTCTTCTATCTCCCTTTTCTTTTTACTTTTACTTTTCCATGAAGACAATTGTATCTCTCCCTTCAACTCCCTCATTTTCTCTAACTCTTGCTTTTCCCTTTCTCTCACTTGCTGTTTCAACTGTTTCCATGAGTCTGTCTTCTGTAATCCCAATTCTATCCAAAATTCCCATAACTTCAACCTCTCTTTCTTTCTCTGACCATTCGGTATTCCTGCCATCATTATCTTCTGCATTTTACTATACATGTTTATCCATCTCTCATCACTCACCCCATTTTTCCATTCATGCCACCTCCTCTCACATCCTTGCATTCACAATCAGAGTCGCCTTCCATTCTCAGATTCCAATGATCACCCAAGCGTACAACAAAACACAGTAAATCGCACCGTACAATACTTCGTAAACACAGTAAGAACACAAAACACATTTAACCCAGTCAAACACAACCAAACACTCAGTAAGACACAGTGAAACACAGTAAAACACACAGTAGAACACAGTAAAACACAGTAAAACACACAATAGGAGGCAGTAGAACACACAGCAGAACACAGTAAAACACACAGCAGAACACAGTAAAACACACAGCAGAACACAGTAAAACACAGTAAAACACACAGTAGAATACAGTAAAACACACAATAGAATACAGTAAAACACACAATAGAATACAGTAAAACACACAGTAAGACACACAGTAAGACACAGTAAATTAATTGGACCAAATTCAAAAATAATTTGATTTAAAAATATAGCCAATATTGAAAAATCAGAAAGAAAAGGTGAGTTTCTTCCAACTACAGCTATTCCTATTTTATGCAATTCACTATTTTATTCCCTAACAACTATCGCGCAATATTGGTCGAATTTCAACTACACTACGTCCGTTTTTTGGTCAAGGCTCCTTCACGGACCGGAAACCTCTCTATTTTTCAGGGCTCCTAACTCCCCGCGGATAATAGGGTAAACCGAGCACAACAAATAGCGTCCTATTTGTTAACAGCCACGAAAGGAGATATCTAAAATTTAGAAATTCACTCTTACTTCATTGTAATTTTGTCTCTAAATCCTATCCTAACTCTCTTCTTTCCTCTTAACTCTTTTCTTTCATTTATTTCTTTTCACTCTTATTTCTTCTTTTCACTCTCATTACTCATATTCTATTCACTAATTAGAAGGGACACAATTACATGAACCAGATTCACTTGATTTAGAATCGTCAATGTGCAGTTTTTGATAACAGGTTACTGCTTACCTTCTGAGGGCGCCCAGGTGAAAAAGGATCATGGAGTGATGTCCCCCGACTTTCATTGGTGTGGATCGATCCTAGTTCTGTGAAAAACCCGTATTCTTATTACTTCTCTATTCCTTATTTCTCATACTTCTCTATTCTTCTCTTATACTGAAAGTCTGGGTCTCCCCCGACTCACGGTCGGGGTCACCAATTTGTAGGAAATCTTACGTTTTTAGTTTCCTCTTACTCGTGTTCGTTTTAATCGGGAAGAAACCACCAGGATCCAAAAATAAAGTTTCAGAAGTTTTATTACCATTAACCCTAACAAAGAAATTTAGAAAAATTGTGCGACAGATATCTGGGTTTTTCTCTGTTCTGGTCCGGACGAAACCGGGGCGCTACAGAGAGAAAAGAACACAGAAGAAACACAGAAGTAATATTTTATAGTTGTCTTGATGACATCATCTTCTTCACGCTGGAGTTGAAGATGTACGCCCTCGTTGCCATAGGATCACAGCTGCACCAAGGATGGGAGAGATGTCCTTCAGACCTGTATACTGGATACTTTGTTCAAAACCAGACATGAACTTCACCCCCGGTTCAGACTGGTGGTGGGTTAGATAAGAAAGGTGATTTAGGGAAGAAACCCTTGGCGTGTTAGATAAACAAGCTGATTTAGGGGTGTAAAGGAATGCAAGGTTAGTCATATAAGCACATTGTTAGTTTTGCATGTGTGAGCACATTGTACTTCATTTAATAGTGATACAAAGCAAACAATAAAACTTGATTGTGAGTAGAATTAATAAGTGATTAATTAAGTAATACAATCATATTTATATATATTCATTCTAATTAAGTGATACAAACATATTTATATATCTTCATTACTGACCCTAATGCTAACGCTAACCCTCACCCTGTGTGTGTGTGTATGTGTGTGTGTGTTTAGCTGTAGTAGAAGCCTGTGTGCTGCATGGGCTCAAACGTCGTATTGCAGGTCTGCTCTGCACTAATAAAGTCGCTGCTTTATTCATGAAGACGGCAAAGAGTTTTTCACCTGCAGAAGAACTTTGTCATAAGGTTCAGGAGCTGGAACAACTGATTGAAAACAGGTATGATAACCCTTAACCCTCTTGGCTTTAACCCTAACTTTAACCCCTTTTAACCCTAACCCCCTTTTCAGGAATAGTTCACTATTTTTCACATGAATTTGTATAGAATCGGTGTCTTTACTCTGGTGCACCCACAGTGACTTACCCCCAACAGGGTCCTGTGAGTTGAATTCTGGCCCTGTTTTGGTCAAAGCGAAAGTAGTCCTGGCAGGTTTCCTGGGGTCAACAAAATACAATGTGTTTCTTCTCAAAACAGTATGTGTTTGAATGAGTGATTTATTAGCATAACAAAACCATCATGGAACAAACACTCACACCTTGTAATTGCTTGGAGCTACTTTCTCTCAATAGTGATTAAAGTGTGTTGTCACTGCTAACAGCTGTGGGCCTGCATGTGACAGCTGCAAACACTGCCGAACAACTGATGAAAGTAGTTTGCTATGGCAAGATTAATTTTATTCATAAATGTTTTAGTCTCCTTAGTCTCTGTCCCATAGATTCTCAAACTGAGCGAATATAACTTGTGTATAAAAAAATATACCTAATGAGAAAACAAGCTTTTTTTTGTCCAAAATAACAAAACTTTTCACCCACATTCTTCTTTTTCTCATATATTAGTCAGGGTTCTCACCAGTAATTTTGCACAGCGTAATGTTAACCGGGATGTCCCGACACTATGCGCATGCACAATAGTCATTAAATCTCGCGAGCATCCGGCCCAGATGTCAGCCAGATGCTCCAAATGCTGGTGATTTAGGTCCTTATTATTCACTAGGGGTGTGAATCTTTCACTCGCAAAATAACCCAATTCAAAAATTCAATTACAATCCAATTCAGGGTGATTCATAAAAATTAGTGAACAATTTGATTCAAACTGATTTCATTCAACTTGATTGATTGATGATTGACATAAATTAACCTAGATAAGCACCCAGTCGATATAAAAAAGCACATGGTGTTATCTGTCAAAATAACTGTATTTAACAGCGCCAACTGCCCCAATAAAGAGGTTTTCTCACATAAATATGGAAATATTATGCAAGCAAATGTGCTCAAAACACAATCCCACAACTGGAAAGGAAATGTTGTGGCCCTAATCACAGTGTAATATTTTGAACTGACAGCGTAACATTATGTTACGCTGAAATGCGCTGGTGAGAACCCCGTTAGTATATATTTGATTTCCTCATTTCTGCTGCTTACATTGGAAAAATGTCTCTGTCAAGTCAAGTTTGAAAAATGTATACAAGATGTATTTGCTTGAATTAGGCATTAAGAAATCTTGAATTAAACAAAAAACAAATATTGAATCAAGACCCAAAAAATATCTAGAATGGAGTTAAAAAAAATCTTGACTTAAAAAATAATCTAGTTATTTTAGTTTTAGGCTTTTATTGTAAATACATCCATGTGCTACCTATGTTGCATTTCCTCTACAGTAAACAGTCTGTGAACAGTGACCGTGGGCGTCCATCCAAACTGGCCAACCTTCCTCCTCAGGCTTTGAAACACTTGTGGATTCGAACTGCGCTGATGGAGAAGCTCCTGGATAAGATTGTCCTGTACTTGGTAGAAAACTGCAGGTAATTTTAAAGCCTCATTCTCTGTAGCTGTAAAGAGTTTGGGCTCATACACACAAAAAACAGTAATGATAGTGAAGTGGCTTTGATTTACAAAGTCCAATGGTGTTAGTGAGGTGATGTTTGTGGGTTGGCTGGCAGAAGAGTTGATATGTAGATACATGTAGAGCAGCATAAACGACACGGATTCACAGGACAAGGACAAACAGATTTACCAGGAGACAGACGTATGGATGACAGACAGGCAGATGAATCTGGGACAACGGGTTAAAACCATTAAACTAATGCGATGTACACATGTAAGTATCAGGCAAAATTAGGCTGTTTTTGTCCCAATTTTGTCCTGTCCCGACCAAGGATGGCAAATGTCAGATTATATTTATCAACATTTTTCTTCAGACATTAAATGTGCAAAATCTTACATACACTAATAAGATGAATCAGAAAACAAATGACAAAAGTGTTGGTTAGTTCATGTTTTTAATGTATATGATAGTGTTTTATTCCACATATGATGGTTCATGTACATGTATATAATGAATTTGTAAATATTCCACTAGAAAGAACCTGTAAAGTGAATGGATCATAATGTACAGACAGTGTTTTGAATTAGATCTGAGACCAATATTCCTTTGCACTAAAACCTATTCTCTTGTTCATTCTAAGAATTTCATATTTTGACTGCAAACTTATCTTGGAAACTTCAGCCAAACAACATTTAAGATTTGAGCTTTCTTTACCAGTAACACATGTGGAAATCATTTAATTAGTTTTATTCCAGTAACATTTTACTTGTAGACCAGTGTTATCGTATGTTCCATAAGATGATCCTGTGTCTGAGGTGATTAAGTCTGAATTTGTCCCAATAATCGGCGCTGAAAAATGTTGGGGCCAACAATCAGAAATATTAAACTTACATTCTTTTTCTTCATTTAACATTTTTGTTCTTGCATCATTTCAGATTTATTTTTATTTTTTTTTATTTTTGCTTAATTCAGAATTGATTGATTTATTTTTGCTTAATTTAAGGTTCTGCCAGTGGAACAAGTGAAACTGATTTTGGTCAGATTTCTTAAATCAGATTTTCCAGATCTATTGTCTATAAATTAGTTCTTATATCTCACAGTTCCTCTTTAGCTGATTGTGTCTGATTTTAAGTGTGATGAGATATTTGGACTACAAATGAGAAAGATATACTTGGTCACAGTAAGATTTTTCTAGTGCGGAGCTCATGTACATCTGTTAAGCTTTTAAACTGCACTGTGAAATTGCAACATTTGCACTCTATTCTTATTGTCAATTATCTCATATGTGCCTTATGTAGAGTTCTTCTCTCTTCTTTGTTATCTTTTTAGATTGTTTAAATGTATAGTTTTAGTTTTTAGCGTATATATTTTTCATATATTTAAATATGTACCGTAATTTCCGGACTATAGAGCGCACCTGATTATTAGCCGCACCCACCTCATTCTAAGAGGAAAACCGATTTTGTACATACACAAGCCGCACATGTATATAAGCCGCATGTGCCCACATTAAAACATGTAACACAAACACAAAATTAACCCAAACCCGACTTCAAGTCCCGCGAATGAAACTGAATGTCCTTCATTAACCCTTGTGCGGTCCTTCGTAAAAGGCACACTGGCTGTGTCCTACAATCGGGTCTTAAAAACCCAGATTCCAAAGTTCAGTTCCATAGACTCATCACCCCACCCCCCAAGGATATATTACTGTTTTCAGTAGTAAGCAATGGCATCCTACAGTACGTATAAAAAGGTACATTTGTGAACCACCGGCTCTCTTTGACCCGAAGGACCGCACAAGGGTTAAAGTCCACAGTCCAAAAATCACAGCCGGCAAAATGAACGGAAAATGATACTTAAGGTTTGATGCAGACCTGCAGAGTCCGGGTCCCGTTGAAAGTAATCCAAGGAAAAAAAAGTGTATATTTCCAAAGGTAAGGGAGGGAAAAATGTCCGCCTGCATCCACAAACAGGTGGCTGGTCGCCGCATCCACAAACAGGTGGCTGGTCGCCGCCTCGCCTCATCTATCGCAGAGTCAGCGATAACTTTCTCTTTCGCAGAGAGTTCAGGTCAAACTCCTCCGTGCCAACGTGCAAAAACAATCCACAGGGTCTGGTCGAGCCTCTGTCTTCTCTCACACACCGCCGCGGGTTTTTCTTTAAGCAACTTTTTACCCCTTGTACACCTGTCCGTCACCTTTACCGCTCCCACTTAAACCCGTCACCCTGCATTTGTTCCGCCCCTCCTTTTTCATTCAGTCTTCCTCGACGCATATATTCCACCGGTCTAAATCTGACCTTTTCTACTCGAGCGCCTCTGGCGGCCGTTAGGAAAATTACATAAATTGGCCGCGTCACTGAAAAAGCCGCAAGGTTGAAAGATTAGGAAAAAAGTAGCGGCTTGTAATCCAGAATTTACGGTATATATACTTTTTTATTTTTCTATTTATTTCTTTGGAAAAAAGACTCAGAGAGAAATGTCATTTCAGGTCTTTGTATGGGCACACATGTAACAGAACTGACAAATAAAGCAAACTTTGAACTTTTAAATCTGCAGGATGACACGTACATGTTTCATGTGCATCTTATTTCCTGCAGTTCTTACTATGAGCGTGAAGCCATGCTGATGGATCCGGTGGATGGCCCTATTCTAGCATCACTACTGGGTATTAACCAACCCCACTCACCTTCACTGTTAGAAAACAGCACTTTCAAATTATGAAGCTTGTTACTTCTTTTGACAAAATAAAGTTATTAAACAATTGACCAACTTAAATATATTCAACATAAATAATGATTCCAGTCGCTGTTCAATCGTTATGGATTTTAAAAACATTTCAGATTAACTTATCATTCAAACTGATTTCTACTCAAAGGTAAATGTTTGTTTTCCAGTGGGTCCATGTGCGTTGGAATACACCAAAGTAAAAACAGCTGACCACTTCTGGACTGACCCATCTGCTGATGAGCTGGTTCAGCGCCATCGCATCCACAGCGGACACTGCCGGCAGGACTCCCCATCCAGACGTCCTGCCCTGGTGAGTCCGACACATGGAGACATAACTGAAACATGACTGAAACATGACTGAAACATAACTGAAACATGACTGAAACATGACTGAAACATAACTGAAACATGACTGAAACAAGACTGAAACATAACTGAAACATGACTGAAACATAATTGAAACATAATTGAAACATGACTGAAACATAACTGAAACATGTCTGAAACAAGACAAACATAACTGAAACATGACTGAAACATAATTGAAACATAATTGAAACATGACTGAAACATAATTGAAACATAATTGAAACATGACTGAAACATAACTGAAACATGACTGAAACATGTCTGAAACATGACTGAAACATGACTGAAACATGACTGAAACATGACTGAAACATGACTGAAACATGACTGAAACATGTCTGAAACATGACTGAAACATGACTGAAACATGACTGAAACATGTCTGAAACATGACTGAAACATGACTGAAACATGACTGAAACATGACTGAAACATGACTGAAACATGACTGAAACATAATTGAAACATAATTGAAACATGACTGAAACATAATTGAAACATAATTGAAACATGACTGAAACATAACTGAAACATGACTGAAACATGTCTGAAACATGACTGAAACATGACTGAAACATGACTGAAACATAACTGAAACATGACTGAAACATGACTGAAACATGACTGAAACATGACTGAAACATGACTGAAACATGACTGAAACATGTCTGAAACATGACTGAAACATGACTGAAACATGACTGAAACATGACTGAAACATGACTGAAACGTCACAGAAACTTTACAAAAATATGATGGAAACATGTCTGAAACAAGACTGAAACGTGGTGTAAATGTGAAAATGTAACTAAATCTAACTTTAACTATAACTGTACCTATAACTCTAATTGTGCTGCCCTGTAACTGTGACAGAGACAGATATAGTCTGTATCTGTAACTGTAACGGTGACAGTTCCAGTTCTAGTCCGTATCTGTTAGTGTAACTGTGCTGCTCTGTAACTGTGGTTCAGATCCAAAAGCGTCAGTCCAGTGGAAGCATGGACGACCGGCCTCTGCTGTGGGTTCGGGACTATGTTGAATCCCTGCATCAGAACTCCAGAGCCACACTCCTGTTTGGAAAGAATAATGTCCTGGTCCAGCCGGTAAGGTTTTCAGAAGTAATACAGGAAATAAGAAGAGACAAGCGGCTGTGGTTCAGTTGGTAGAGTGGGTCACCCAATGACCGAGAGGTTGGCGGTTCGCGTCCCGGCTCTGGCTGTCCACATGTCGAAGTGTCCTTGGGCAAGACACTGAACCCTGACTTAGGCCCCCAGTAGGACTTACCGTAGACCTTAGAAACCTACTGGTGTATGAGTGTGTGTGTGAATGGGTGAATGAGAGGCTAATGTAAAGCGCTTTGAGCACCATGAAGGTGGAAAAGCGCTATATAAATGCAGTCCATTTACCATTTACAAGTAGCATCACAACTGTTTTAGACAAACCATACACAGAACTTCCTGTTTCTGGCATTGTGAAATATTCACATGTGACCAAGTGTAGTTTTTGTCATTTCTAGTCTAAATATCTCACCACACTTAAAATCATACAGACTCACCTAAAGAGCAACTTTTCAGTGAGATATAAAAAGTGATTTATAGACAATAGATATAGAAGATCTGATTTAAGAAATCTGACCAAGATCAGTTTCATGGATCCACTGGCAGATTTTTTTGCCCCAGTTAATTTTAATCTTTTTTTGTATTTTTTTGCTTAATTATATATATATATATATATATATATATATATATATATATATATATATATATATATATATATATATATATATATATATATATATATATATATATATATATATATATATATATATATATATGTATATATGTATATATAAATTATTATTTATTTTTTTTTACTTCAACTTTTTTTTGCTTAATTCGATTTTTTTCTGAATTAAAACTTTTTGTTTGCTTAAACAATTTTTTCTTAACTCAAGATTTTTTTGTACTTAATTTTTTTCTTTTCCTTTTCTTCTTTTGTTCTTCCTGATCTTCTTCCTCTTGGTTTTTATGGTGGTTGCCAAGGCAATACCATCCACTGTTTACTGGTGAAATGCACCAAATCAAGGCAATTTAGATGTATTATTATGGGCTGTATTTATGGATGAAAACTGTAAATATTAGAATTATCTGAATTATGTCTTTTTTTCCCCCTGTTATATCATTATTTAGTGGAGCTGATAGTTATTGTGTGTCCATATAAAGTCTTCTTTTTTGTGTTTTTACCGTGACTGATGATAAACCTACTCTAATAATGTAAGTGTTGTTCCTGTCTGCAGAGAGACGACATGGAGGCCATCCCTGGATACCTTTCTCTACATCAAACGGCAGATCTCATGACACTCAAGTGGACGCCCAATCAGCTGATGAACGGCAATGTGGGGGAACTAGAGTCTGAGAAGAGGTCAGATAAACAGCAGCTGAGTTTCACAAAATTTAAATCATATATATATTTTTTAAACATTTATTTATTTTTCTGAAATTTTATTCATTTACTTTTCTATTTATTCATTTATGTTAGTGCTGTCAAATGATTACATTTTTAAAATCTGATTAATTACAGGGTTGCTTTGGAATAATTTCCATTAATCAAGATTAAGTATAAATTTTTTTTTAATCCATGTTAATTGCGTACCATTTTTCATGAGCAAACAAACTCAAGAAAGAAGTGAATATATCTGCGCTTAATGTGTTCATCCAAACTGAGTGACACATTAGTGTTATTTTAAGATGGAAGTGCTTCAGTGAAAACAAAATTCTACCAAAACACTTCATGCTGGTCAACTGTTCTCTTGATTGGGGAGGAGGTTTGTCTTCAAATTTCCCACAAAATACACAAAAATACATTAAGAAACACAAAAAAAAATTGCATAAAAAATAGAAAACAGTCCACTAAAGTCCACTAACATTAACAAAACTAACAAAAAGAGATGAAAAATCCTAAACATATTAAAAAACTCTACTAAAATACAGAAAAAAACCAAAAATGTGAATGTCCAAAATGTATCCAAAACAAGTGGCAGCAGGCACAACAACTCCCTTGCACACGTTTGACCTGATTTTCCCTCTCTTATTGTGAAAACACATTTTTGGTGACTGTGACCTTTTATCTACATTCACCAAAATGTAATGGCATTTTTTTCTGGACCATCTTGCACCATGCCAGAAAATTTCATGAAAATGAGTTCGGTATCTGTTGTGTAAAGTTACTGACAGGTGGACAGAGAAACAAAAAACTATCCATAAACAAGCCTTTCCAGGCACAATAAACCCCGCCCCCCTCACACACATTTTACCTGATTTGCCCTATGTCTTATCACATATTTTTGGTGACTGTGACCTTTGACCTACATTCACCACAATTTAACAAGATCTATTCTGGACTCCCTCGTACCTGTTCTGCAAATTTCCTAAAAATCTGTTTTGTACTTTTTGTGTACAGACAGACAGACATACAAAGTGACTCAAAAATAACATCCCTCTCCCCTTTCGGGGGGCAGGGTACATATGAATATACTTGCAGTTAGCATGTTTATTCAACACCTTCAACAGTTTCAACAATTTTTTTACAATTTGTAAAAATTTTGTATTTTTAGAACGCCCCAATTTATTTTATTTTTTTATTTGATGTTCATTCATTTTTTAAAAAAATGACATTTTCTTATTCAAGCTAACAGTTGGTTCTTACGGATCTTTTTTATAGTGTCTACTGGGATTACGCAATGACGATTCGTTTGGAAGAGATTGTGTATCTCCATTGTCATCAGCAAGGTCTTTTTTTTTTTTCTCCTTCCTGATCTTGTGCCTAGATGCACTGGAAAAAATACACCTCTAAAAACAAGTAAAAAAAATAGTACAAGATATTTTTTTTGCTTCAATTAAGCAAAAAATAAATCTGCCAATGGAACTGGATGAACCTGATATTGGTCAGAATTGTTTTTTGCAGATCTATTTTCTATAAATCAGTTCTTATATCTCACTGAAAAGTTCCTCTTTAGGTGATTCTGTCTGATTTTAAGTGTGATGAAATATTTGGACTACAAATTAGACAAATACACTTGGTAAGATTTAAAAAAATGTCATTGTATGAACAATAACCAAGACAATTTTCACTTGTTCTAGTCATAGATATTTTTTTTGCTTTAATTGAGCAAAAAAGAAAAGGAATAAAGCAAAGTAAATTAATCTTAAAGTGTGAATTAAGCAAATGAACATTTTGAATCAAGCAAAAAATAATTCTGAATTAAGCAAAACAAAAAAAAAGGATTTTTCTTCCAGTATGTATGTGTTGTATTGGTAACCCATGTCGGCTTCACTTTGGAAGTAAAGCTGACAGTGTGGACCTGTGCAGTTCAATACCTCTTGTGGATCTGTGCAGTGAACAGCGGTGGGACGGTGGTGTTGGTGAGCCAGGATGGAATCCAAAGACCTCCTCTGCATTTCCCCAAAGGAGGACACCTGCTGCAGTTCCTCACATGCCTGGAAACTGGACTGCTGCCACATGGACAACTGGACCCCCCCCTCTGGAACCAGAGAGGAAAGGTGAATGCAGACCCAACTGTAAAGGTCTTCCCAGATAACGATAAACCCATATATGGACCAGCTCATATATCAGGCTGAAGTATTTGGTTTTTTCTTCTGTCATTACTGACCTGTTGCATTGTGTTTTCCCTGCCATGATTTACTGACAGATGAAGGAAAAAGAGGGAAAAAAAAGAAGATAAAAGGGGGGAGATGGTAAATGGACAGCACTTTTCCACCTTCGTGGTACTTTACATTAGCCTCACATTGACCCATTCACACACACTCATACACCAGTAGGTTTCTAAGGTTCTGTCAGTCCTATTGGGAAACTAACCTAGGGTTCAGCCAGAGCCAGGACACAAACCGCTGACCCTTCAGTCATTGGACGACCGACTCTATCAACTGAGCTACAGCTGCCCATGTCGGAGAGAAAATGGCATCATGAACTTTGACCTTGAGCAATGTTGATTTTATTGACAAAAAAATTTTGTCACAATTTTCATCAACGACTTATTTTTCTACTCATACAGGGTGTACCCCGCCTTCACCCATTGTAGCTGGATTAGGCCCCCATTGACCCCTGTGACCCTAATGAGGATGAAGCGGGTTCAGATGACGAGATGAGACGTTGACTTAAACTAGACTAAAATTAAAATGATTTGCATGACTAAATTGTGACTAAAATTTTTGTCAAGAGACTAAAACTAAATGAACATTTTCTGACAAAATTGTATAACCTTGAAAGATTAAAGTCAATGTCACATGATTTTAAATGGTCCTAACTCCAAAACCAGCCGTGATCGGTACTTGGTTACTATTACTGACAGATGGGAAACTTGTGTGACCTTTAAAGGTCAAACCCACAGTCTCACAATTTGAGAGGGAGATGTCCATGAGGTAAAACATTTGTAAGGGCTGGGGTTTGTTGTGGCTGGCACCACTTGTTTGAGAATATTTTACATTCTTTATTTCTTTGGAAATCCCAAAAATGATTACTGTTGCCCTTGGGTCAATTTTAAGTTTTAGATGATTGCACAGATACGTCAAAATATCACACTAAAAGCCCTGAAGCTTTGCACAGAGTACAAAACTATATGTAGAAAATGCCACAGTCTACCATATATTTTTCACAAATGGGGAAGTAATCTGGATATACTTTACAAAAATACACTGAAAAACAAAAAATGCAGAGGAAAAAACTATACAAAACATGCAAAAATGCATTAAAGTTTAAAAAAAAAGAACAAAAAATGCACTGAAAACTCTACTAAAATACAGAAAAATCACCAAAAAATTTTATAAAATATTGAAAACATGCAAAAATATGAATATACATGCAATTAACATGTTTACTCAACACCTTCAGCAGTTTGAACAAAACAACTGTAAACAACTGTTCCATTTAATTGTATTAACATTTTTAATTGGATTAATCATGAAGATGGATTAATCCATGTTAATGCATTAGTTTTGCATTCTTAAAAAAAATATGTCTGTGTGTAATTAGAGTGAAAATTACATAAAAGGCAATATATAATGTATGTACTCTGAGAAGGAACAACAGCAGGAATAACAACATGTTACCTCCAGCAGTGAATGTGTGGAGTAAAGATTAGTGATCAACCAATATGGAGTTTTTGGGGCTGATAATGCCTTTTTTATTTATTTTTTTTTTTTTACATCAGCATTCGTCTATGACCGATACAAGCTGCCGATATTTCTGAGCCAATAGGGATTTTTTTTTTGTCTGTCAAATGAATACAAATGTCAGAAAATCTTTTTTTTTTTTTTTTTTTTTTTTACTTACAATTAGAAAATAAAAAGGTGACAGTTACACTAATAAATATTACTACACCAACAAGTTGTTTTTTCAGCAGTATCTGCAAGAACATGGAGGTCTCATGAACTTCACCTGTCGGGAAATGATGGCAGGGAAAAAGAGCATATTGGCCAATACAGGGGAAAAAAAGAAGAAATATCATCTTGATATATTGACCCGACCGACCGATATTTCAGTCTATCATTAGTAAAGAGCCTGTACTGCAGGGTTATGGACAGGAACAGAATAAACTCTGTTTTATTACCAGTCCTTTCCAGTCCTCTGTTATTCCAAATGCATTCAGACAACTTCATATCCTTATTATTATCATTATTTATTTTTTTTTTTTTGCAGGGAAAGGTTTTTCCCAAACTTCGGAAGAGGAGTCCGCAGAGCTCATGTGACTCTGTATCCGATAAAGAAGAAGATGAAGCCACTGATTATGTGTTTCGGATCCTGTTTCCTGGCAACCAGATGGAGTTCAGTAAGTGTTCGGAGTCTCCTTCTACCTTTTGAGGCTGATTGAATACAACTTAAACACTCAGTATGTTTACATGCACTTTGGGAAATTTAAGTTATAGCCTTAATATCGAAGTTTTCAAACACCTATTCAGACTGTAATCAAAACTAACTGGAGTTTTTGTAATCAGACGATTGGTGCCAGATAATGGGGTTCGAAGTCCAGCTTTTCTGCATTTACATGCAAACCACGGTTAGTCGGACTATTGACTGGCCTGGTCACGCCCCCTTCGGAATGTGATGAGGGTCGTGGCATGATGACAACAGAAGAAGAAGACGAGGAACAACTAAGACCGAAAAAGAAGAAGAAAAACTCTTGGATAAGAGTGTCTGATCGGTGCATTTCTGGAGCCATAAAGAGATGGAATTCATGCATTTGTTTACTAAGTGTTCTCTATCATGACATCAACTGGAAGAATGCCAATGCAAAAGGGCATATAGCGCCACCTAGTGTCTAGGAGTCCAAACAGTATTCAAAATTTGTTATTTATTTATTTTTTGCTCAATTCAAGAATTTTTTTGCTTAATTCAAGAGATATATATATATTTTTACTTTGCTTAACTCAAGAATTTTTTTTTGTTCAAGTTTTGTTTTGTGGTCAACTCAAGATTTATTTAGTTTTGCTTAATTCAAAATGCTTTTTTTTTTTTTTTGCTTTAGTCAGTGCTGTTTTTGCGCCTCTGTTTACTAATTGTTCTGTATCCATGACACCAATCTGAAGAATGGCAACGTGAAAGGGCGTGTAACACTACCTAGTGTCCGGGAGTCAAATGTAATTCACTCCATAATTGGATTCTCTTGCCGCACATGTACATTGGGATTTCTGGGAAACTCCAGTTAGTCTTAGGCTTCGACGTGCATGTAAATGTACTGATTACATTTGAAATGACGAACTGATTGAAACATTTGTTTTCCGTGGTGCGTTCATTGCATGATCATTGCATCCAGTTATGTGTTCCATGTCTTTATTTCTGCCTGTTAGGTCCCTGTTTGTCCATTTCACATTATAGTCCCTTCCACCTTATGGAGCCTTGCATGGACGCGCTCTAAATATGTCCGCCTCATCTCCATCTTCATCTATCAGCTTGGTTTGGTTTATCTTTATCTTCTAAACACATTTTATTATTTGTAGACGTATACTTTCCAGCTAGTGTTACCAGGTTCTGGTGCTAATAGCTAACAGCGATCTTCTTGTGCAGTGGCACTGGAGCTCATGGACCAGGGAGTAAACTTGTGGCAGCCGACGCAGAGGAAGTCGTCCTGCTCCTCTTGTTCACAGAATGGCTCATCAGATGGTTCTCTGCCTTATGGATGCAACCAAGAAAGGTAAAAGCATTTCCTAAGCAGGGCTGTTTCTAAGTAAATGCTTTAGGGCCACCAGGGGGCCCCGAAGTTGCATGTATAGCTTCATCTGAGGAGAATGAAAGTGTCCTGTCTTTATTTCTAATTACTTCATGTGTGTATTACATCCATTATGTACTTTAAAATAATACATGTAGGATATTAATAAAATAAAGTGAGATAATTAGCTGTTTTTGTTTCATATTTGTCACCCAGTTACTGACGTAGCAGGCCTCTCACAGGTATAATGGGAATGATGCACAGCTGCCCATCTAGCATTCCTATTGGTGAGAATATTAACCTAAACAAACACCGTAATGACATAAAAAAACGAGTTATCTCCATGGTTGTTGTATTTTCATATTTAAGGTAAACATTTATGAAGGTGTAGAAAATGTGTTATAGATCCATTTACCTGTTTTTCATTAGTTTTATTTACTCACATATAGAGAATTGTTGTTTTCCTTGTATTATAATTAAAAGAAAAAAAATTAATGATGTTTAATTTTAACTGTAGCCTGTTTTACTCATAAAGTCTAATAGATTGTGGCATCTGAGTAGTTGATTGTGTTTTTGTAAAGCCCTGTGAGATGACTTTGTTGTGATTTGGGGCTTTATAAATAAAATTGAATTGAATTGAGTAGAACATCTATCACTTTATTACAGTTTGACCAAAGAGGGGTCCTCTCAACAGCATCTTGTTTGGGGCCCCAGTGAAGCTAGAAACAGTTCTGTTCCTGAGGATAAGTTCCAGCCGACGTACAGATGGTCACTAAATATTCACTAAATGCAGCATATTTATGTTTCACACCAACAGGGCTCCGTTGAAGCTCCTGTGTGACACCATGAAGTACCAGATCATTTCTCGTGCGTTCTACGGATGTGAGTAAAATCATCTGCTGTTCTTGTAAATAATTCATGTATGGATCCAAAACATTGGCTCCTGTCTTTGCTGTATTTATGTATATGTAACATTTCAAGTAAAGTACAAATGTTTCAAATATATGTTCCATTAGACCAGTTGTTCTCATTCTTTGCCCTGTTTTATTGTCAATGTGTGTGACGCACACAAACAATATATGAGACGTGAGTGACATATTTCCTTTCATAGTTTACACACTGAATGTAAGTGAGCTGGCCGACGCATAAAATAGAATACATCAGAAGCACACTAGAATGTAGTTCTGAGTCTGGGGTCAAACTGGATCATATTCAGATCACCATGCCAACTAAAGAAGAGTGTGTTCTGGTGTTTGTTGCACTAGAATACTGTGGAAACTGGACCAATTCACGGAACAATAATCACATACATCGCTAAAATTGGACTGAAACTCACTGAGTGTGTATCACTTTTTATTAGTGAACATCCTGTTTGACCCTTCAGTTTAAGAGCACAAAGAACATACAACAGGTTAGGGGTGTCTCAATTTGATCACATGACTGGAACTCAGGGTCGATTTAAGTGATGTCAGACTTAATCAGGATTGGCTATTACGTTCTGATCAGTGGTCCGGAAATTCTATATATAATATAATATGATTAGATTTATATGGCATTTTTCTACATACACTCATATTCAAAGCCCAAAGTGGATCCATTATTCATTCACTCTCACGTACTCCTTCTGGTGGTGGTAAACTACATATGTAGCCACAGTTGCCCTGGGGCAGACTGACAGAAGCATGGCTGCCATTTAGTATCTATAGCCCCGAGATGTATGGATGCTTGGTATGGCTGCTTACATCTTACATCTGGGAAAGCACCATTAGCTTCTCTTTAAGGTGGGATTGTGAATCAAAATTATTCGCCCTGATTGCAGACACCAGGTGCTTGTCATTTTGAATGATGTACTATTTCATCGAATCACATTGAAAGCATCATGTAACAAAGATTAGAGCTCTTACCATACCCGGTTTGGAGAAGAGCCATAACATCCTTGCCACCAATAAATTCTTTCAAAACTGTTCTCTCTTTTTTTTCACTTGTTATTAGAGAAGCATTTTTTCCAGTGTATAAATGTAAATCTCAGTTCACCCCCCCCTCCCAGGGCTGGCCTACTGTCGTCACCTCTCCACCGTTCGTACCCATCTCTCTGCTCTGGTCAACACTACCATTGTGGATCCTCATGTTCCTGCTGATGCGTTCAGGGGCCTGTCAGTGGATGTTTGGGCTCATTTCCTCCAGGACAGCTCTGTAAGACCACGTCCACCTGTGACATGTTAAAAACTCAGAGGTTTTAAACCAGTCCCAATGTAGTGTGATGTCAGAGTTAGTGTATGAGAACAGTGTTGTCGTGTCCAGGCCTACGAGGAGAAGGAGATCCACAGACTGGTGTATTTCGGTGGAGTCGCCCCTTCAATCCGCAAAGAAGTTTGGCCCTTCCTGTTGGGACACTACACCTTCAGCATGACAAAGAAAAGCCGCCTGGAGGTATTTATGTCACCATATGGCACATTCCATGAGGTATTTATTAGTGCTGTCAAATAATTTCAATTTTAAATCCAGGTTGCTTTGGATTAATTTGGATCAATCATAATTAAAAATGAATTTTAAATCTATATTAATTGTGTTTCATTTTTCATATGCAAACAGACTCAAGAAAGAAGTGAATATATCTGCACTTGATGTGTTTTGTCTAAGAGGCTTTAGTCTCATGCTAGCAGAATCCTTGACTAACATATACTTTGCGATAATATGGTACTTTAAACTGTCAGTGCTTCGGTGAAAAGAAAATTCCATCAAAAAACTTTATTCCGGTTGATTGTTTTCTGTTTTTTTATCTCAAATTTCCCACAAAATACACTAAAAACAAAATGCACAGAAACAATAAATGCGGAGAAAAAAAATACAAATCATGCTAAAATTCTCCCAAAAACATACATGAAAAATCCAAAACATATTCAAAAGCTCTTATAAAATCCAAAAAACAATACGAAAAACTGTGGTAAAATATCCCAGTTACATATGCAAAAATATGAATATATGTGCATTTAATGTGTTTATTCAACAGCTTCAATGGTTTCAACAAAACAACAACTTATTTTTGTGTATTTGTCTCATTGTCTAGTCTAAATATCTCATCACACTTAAAATCATACAGAATCACCTAAAGAGGAACTTTTCAGTGAGAAATAAGAACTGATTTATAGACAATAGATCTGGAAAATCTGATTTAAGAAATCTGACCAAGATCATTTCCACTGGCTCCATTGGCAGATGTTTTTTTTTGTGTCATTCAAGCAAAAACAAGTGTATTTTCCACTGTTTTTTAGAGTGGCATTTTTTCCAGTGTACAATGTCTCTTTCAGATGGATGAGCAGATGCGCAGCACGTACGAACAAACGATGAAGGAGTGGCAGGGATGTGAGACCATCGTCTGCCAGAGGGAGAGACAGAAGCATGCAGAGGCTTTGGCTAGATGTTTGTCTGGAGCCAGTCTGGAACGAGGGCCAGTGCAGAGGGACTCCACCATCAGCACAGATGTCAGTTTATTTTCATTCATTTTTTTCTATAGCGCTTTTCAAGGCACCCAAAGCGCTTCACATTAGTGTTCCATTCTTCATTCACTCTCACATGCTCCTTCTGATGGTGGTAAACTACATATGTAGCCACAGTTGCCCTGGGGCAGACTGACAGAAGCGTGGCTGCCATTTCATGCCTACGGCCCCTGTGATCACTACCAAACATTCATATGCATTCATACACCAGTGTGAGTGACACTGGAGGCAAGGAGGATAAAGTGTCTTGCCCAAGGACACAACGGACTGACTAGGCCAGAGCAGGAATCGAACCGCTAATCCTTCGGTCAAAGGATGACCCGCTCTCCCAACTGAGCCATGGCCATCCCCGTTTAACAGCCACTTTATTATTATTATTATTATTATTATTATTATTATTATTATTATTATTATTATTATTATTATTATTATTATTATTATTATTATTATTATTATTATTATTATTATTAATAATAATAATAATTAGCACTATTGGAACAAAGGCCAGTACAGAGGGACTCTACTATCAGCACAGATGTTGGTTTAACAGCCACTTTATTATTATTAGGATTATTATCATTAATTATCATTATTGGAATGAGGGCCAGTGCAGATGGACTCCACCATCAGCACAGATCTCAGTTCAAAAACATCATCATCATCATCATGACGTGTCCTCGTACAGTCAGGAAGTGTGGTCTGATCTGTGGATGTTTGTGTCTTCCCTTCTGTAGTCGTCTCTCAGCAGCAGCTCAGGTCAGAATGCACAAAGTGACTCCAGCAGCAGCACACAGGTAAACTACAGACGATACACTACACACTACAGGCTCATCTAACTGAAGCTATTACTGTTGTCAGCTCTAGGACACCAGTCTGATTTACTGAAGGTGTACTCCTGTAAAGATGTACATAAACTACACAACGCATGCAAACCACCTTAACCCTTGTGCGGTCCTTCGTAAAAGACACACTGGCTGTGTCCTACAATCGGGTCTTAAAAACCCAGATTCCAAAGTTCAGTTCCATAGACTCATCACCCCACCCCCCAAGGATATATTACTGTTTTCAGTAGTAAGCAATGGCATCCTACAGTACGTATAAAAAGGTACATTTGTGAGCCACCGGGTCTCTTTGACCCGAAGGACCGCACAAGGGTTAAAGCAGCACTGCTGTGCATTTTACTTTAGTCCACTTTAGCGGCCACCAATTCATTGCACGATTGTAAATGGCAGTGCGCTGCTCCAAAGAGCCACATACAGTACGTAGTAACATTACAATAGTTTTGGACATTGGTGAATTTTACCATTTGTTGCCTTCATTTAGTACAGATTAAAAACATGGAACATGCTTTTGTCTGTTTCTGTGGAGTCAATTGTAACATACTACTACTTACTACTGTGCACAAGCTCAACAGAACATGTAAAACCATAAAGGTTTTTTTTTTAATAATTTTTTTCTTTTTTCCCATTTTACATTACTTTCCTTTTTTCACTTTTCATAGTTTTCATTGCAATTTTTATTCAACACCTTAAAGTTTACTACTAATGGATGGAGCCTGATTTACTAAAGGTTTACTCTTGTAAAAATGTTGGCAAAATTAACAGCGCATGCAAAACCACCTTAAAGCTTTTTAAAAATGTTTTTCTTTTTTTCCTTTTCTTAGTTCAAGATTTTCTTTTTCTTAATTCAAGATTTTTTTGGCGGGGCTTAATTTAATTTTTTTGTTTGTGTTTTTGTTTAATTCCATTTTTTTTTTTTTACTTTAGCACATTCCATCCAGAGTTGTCACTCATGTCTTTGCATTGGTCCCCACCAGGCATTTGAATTTGTCGAGGCAGCAGAACAGATTGGACCCGAGTCCACGGCAGAAGTGGGGGCAGGAGGGAACCCACATGAGACTGCACATGCTCAGCCCTGCTCCTCTGGCCGCTCAGACATCAGTTCACCAGCCACCGAATCTACTATCCCTCCACAGTCCACCGAAGCATCCCATGTCTTTAATGAAGGAACGACACCTGGGGTACAACCAATCAGAAGCCCAGCAGCCAGTGAGTCAGCTGGGGAGGGGCTAGAGGGGGCGGAACCAGCAGCCAGGGACAAGGACTTGACCACAGATGTGTCCATGGTTGATGACTCATTAGCCGCAGAGTCAAAAGAAACATCTAAGGCTAAAGGTACGTCTGACCGAGCCATAAAGGAAGGCCCATCAAATGACCCGTCTGCAGGTTCAAGCCCTGACGATCCATGTATGAAGGTCAAGTCTATTCCCGAAAATATGAACGTTCTTAAGCTGGAAACAGAGATTCATAATGAGTACTTCCAAGCACCACCGCTTGGCCAGACTCTGGCACTTCCAATGAACAAGATCAAAGATGTGGCAGCAGACACATCATGTTTGTCGATGTCAGAGGAAGATGTCAGTGCATCAACTGACAGGAAGCCAGAGCGGCCCGGAGAACTGGTAACGGCAACGGATAGGAAGCTGGAGCAGACTGAGAAACCGGAAACGGCAATGGACAGACAGCCAAAGCAGACAAACGAACCGGAAATATCGACTGATAGGAAGCCAGAGCGGACCGATGAACAAGAAACATTGTCTGGATCTACCAACACAAAGCCGGAGGGGACCAACAAATTAGAACCAGCAACCGACAGGAAGCCAGAGCGGACCGATGAACCGGAAACAGTGTCTGGAACGATGCCGTCACAAAAGGTCAACGGATGTTCCATTGACACAGAAAGGACAGACACTAAAACAGCAGCCACAAATGCATCTGAGGCCACAAAAGACAAAGCTGCTGAAACGACACATGATTCACCTGTGAGACATGTCCTGAACGCGCTCCAATCGGCGTCCAGAGGCAGCCTGTCCTTATCCAGACAGTCCCCAGACACGGCAGACTCTGACGACTCCCCTTCAGCCTTGGAAATGGAGGACATCCCCGCTGGGATAACATGTGTGACGTCTGAAGACCACCGATCCAGGCCTCTGGGGGGCCTCGCTGCACCCCTCCTGAAGGCAGCATCTGAGGAACTGGTCCTCGATCAGAATCTGGACACAGCTTGTAACACCAGTCCAGACGGCACGGACCTGGGTCTGTCTGAGGACGAGCCTGACATGGACCAGATGCTTCCTGGTCCAGAGTCTGCAGAAATGGAGGGAGACACCAAACAAGATGAGTCCTCTGAAGAACAAACCTATTCCGTAAGTCTTACATGACACCACAGAGCCTGGTTCTCTGTATGCGTTCTTGTCTGTTCTTCTGTTTTCATTGAACCTCACCAGTCGATCCAAGTTCTGTTCCAATTGAAAGTTCACATAAACCAAGAACCAAGCATCAAACTCTGGCAGACAGAAGTGAAACTAACCTGTAAGTGACAAAAATTGCAGTTCACTGGTCCCCCACTAGGGGCTGGGGCACTAAACAGGAGTCGGTCCCATAGACTCTCATGTTAAAAAGGCCAACTTTGCAACTTTACAGCTTGGTTCCAAAAATCATTTTAGGTTTAATAGGTCACGTTTACCTTTACTGTCTGACATTTGTGTCATACAGTAATTTTATAATGTGACATTTGTAATCTTAAAATTCTGCATAATTGGGGGCGTGTCCTTTTAATTGACAGGTGTCGAATGCTTTGCCAGTGGTTGGACTGGTGGCTATCTCCTGGGAAGGAGGTCTCTGACTCACATTAAACCACTTCAGCCATTTGGTTTCACTGACTTTTGACCAGTTGATTGTTTGCAGTCTTCATGTTCATGAGTGTTAATGGGATATTTTTTACTGCATTTATTAATATTACATGCTTTACTATTGATCACACAAACGGACCATCCACTTATATCCTGGTGGAATGTAGACCATGTTCATTCCACATATCAGGCAGATTTTTAAGAAAAAAAATCCTAAATGAGAGTCAAGGAAGTGAACTTTTAGTGACATATTGCAGCCAAATTTACATAAAATGCACAAACACAAATCACATATTTTCTCCAAATCTACCGACATTATGCTAAAAAAAAACCTGTATGTTTTAAATCCTCATCAAATTCTGGTTCAGATACATGTTATGTGATATATAAAACATTTGTTGTCTTTGGATGCCTTGAAAAGCATGACAAAAATCTTTTTTTTTTTTTTTTGCAGCAAGAGCAGCTGGACATGTATTTAATCAACCTGCATCGTATTGACAAAGACGTGAGACGCTGTGACCGAACATACTGGTACTTCACACCCACAAACCTGGAAAAGCTTCGTAACATCATGTGCAGGTGAGAAGTTCAGTAAAGAGGGTCAAATATGTTTTTGTGGATTAAGTTTGAAAAACAATAAGTTAGAGAATATAGTTGTAAAGTGGTTAGAATTGCTTCATCAACATGTAATATAAATGTAATGGGACTACATTCAAGCAGATGAATCCATCATCATGATTAACCTGATTTGATCATCTGATTTTGATTAATTTGATTTGATAGATTATACACACTGTACAATGAGATTTAATTATCTCCAATAGTGCACAGAGATAAAAACGATAAGTCCTATAATAAATATATAAAATGTGCTTAGTATAAAACAAAATACATTATGTGTGTGTATGTGTGTATATATATATATATATATATATATATATATATATATATATATATATATATATATATACTAAAAAATAGATTGCATGAATAATTATTGCACAGTTTGTGCTTTTTAAGAGGATTTCAATTAATCATGATTAAATCTTCATTTTTAATCCATATTAATTTAATTGAATTTTCAATGAGCAGACAGACTCAGAAAGAAGTGAATATATCTGCACTTAATGTATTTGTCCAAACTGGGTGATGCATTCGCCTAGTGCTTAACAGAATCCCTGACTAACGTATGCTTCGCACTAATGTGGTATTTTAAACTGGAAGTGCTTCGGTGAAATGAAAACTCTGTAAAAACACTTGATGGAGCTTCACTGTTGTCTGTTTGTTTTTTGGACCCAAATTTCACACAAAGTAGGCTAAGAAACACAAAATAATGGAAAAAAATATATAACAAAAACATGCCAAAATCCACTAAAATTAATTAAAAAAATTAACTAACACAAATGAAGTACTGAGAAATCCAAAACATATTGGAAAAACTCTTCTAAAATCCAGAAAAATACACTAAAAAATGTGATAAAATATCTACTACATATGCAAAAATCTTAATCTAGATGCAATTATTTTGTATTCAGCACCTTCAACAAAACAACTGCAAACAACTGTTCCATGTAATTGTGTTTTTTTAATCATAATGGATTAATCCGTATTAACATGTTAATTTTGACAGCCCTAGTTTTAATTTTTTCAGCTCTGATACCTCCACTGTAACTCAATTGAAACAATTTGGACTGTTTTTAGCTTTTGTTTGAACTCTTCTATTCTTGTTTTTCTTTCTTTATTTCTTTCTTTCTCGTCTACCAGTGTATGAATGTGTGTGTGAATGGGTGAATGTGAGGAATTGTAAAGCGCTTTGGGCACTCACTGGTGTATAAAATGCACAATATAAGTACAGTCCATTTACCATTTTATTTGTGTCCTTTCTGCACTTTCCTTTTCATTAATATCTTATTGTCTATGATTTTAATGTCGTTTAATGTGTTTCTATGCTGGAACCGAACTGATTAATGTGACAGATTATAGCCTATCAATGATTAATCAACATTGGCCGATGCATAGCCGATTTATTCACTTTGTTGCTATGGAGATTCTGTGACATTTAGTAAATATCGGTAAAGATTTGTGCAGATATGTAATGGAAAAACAACTACTGATATATTTGTCTTACCGTATATTTGTTTTGTTTTCTTAATTACATTTCTTATAAACTGGACAATTAAGGTGATAAGTATAAAAGTATAATATCAGTGGCGTTAACAGTGTTATTTTTCCTACAGTTACGTGTGGCTTCATCTGGACACTGGTTACGTCCAGGGTATGTGTGACCTGCTCGCTCCTCTGCTCGTCATTCTGGACGACGGTCAGTGGTACTTTTTAAACGGACACTAACATCTGTCCATCAGCTGTTTTCTTACCTATATGCTTATTAGATGATTGTAGCACCAATGATGTAATAATTTCCCGAAAATGTAATAAAATTTACACTTAACTCGATCGACAATGTAATAAAACCCAATGATGTCATAATTTCACCATTAATGTAATAAAATATCCTGCTATTTATTTATTTTTTTTTACCAATAATGTAATTCCTTATTACACTTTTTTTTCTTCAAACTGATAGACTGACAGATAATGTAATATAGAGTTCTACATTTAGTATTTTCAGAATTTGAGAATGTTATATACACTGGATTTGAAACTACAAAATTAATCTTGAAAAAACAATCTTCAACTAAGCAACTAAGAAAAAAATCCTGAATTAAGCAAAGCTATTATCTTAAATTAAGGGGGGAAAAAAGTTTGAATTAATGGAAAAAAATCTTGAATAAAGCCAAAAAAAAGAAAAAAAGAATTAAGCAAAACATAGCCTAATGAATTAAAATCTTCTTACTGGTATTGTCATAACATTTCTACTGAAAATGTAATACTTGACAGATGATATAATATGGAGTTGTACATTTAGTGTTTTGAAAGAATGTTATCTACACTGGATTTGAAACAACAGAATGACTAGTAGGTTAAAGGGGGCGGGGCTTAAGAAGTAGTGCTATGATATAGGACTGTGGACTGAAATATATATGACATTATCAAATTTTATGTTATCAGTTTATAATAAGAAATTACATTATTGGTAAAAATGTTATTTCAATATCAGTCTGGATATTTTATTTCATTATTGGTGACATTTTTACATCATTATTACACTTTTTGATCAAGTTACTGGTGTATGACTGTGTGTGTGAATGGGTGAATGTGAGGAATTGTAAAATAAGCTCAGTCCATTTACCATTTTAAGTGCAAATTTGATTATATTTTTAGGAACTTATTCCATTATAAGTGCCCCAAGGTTTCATGGTTAATAAGTCTGAGGGTATTTGATGTGTTTTCCAGAGGTCATGGCTTTCAGCTGCTTCACTGAACTGATGAAAAGAATGAACCAGAACTTCCCCCACGGTGGCGCCATGGACTCCCACTTCGCCAACATGCGCTCTCTGATCCAAGTACGAATGTCCGCACTCATGCACCTTAAGCTACGTTTGCACAGCATGTCTTAATTAATGCACAACTCAGGTTTTGTCGTGAATTCCTTTTTTTTTTTTTGCAGCCGACAGTATAATAATTCAAATCAGACCAAGTGTGTTTGTCTCATTTCTATTTTAAATATCTCATCACACTTAAAATTAGACAGAATCAACTAAAGAGGAAGTTTTCAGTGAGATATAACAACTGATTTACAGACAATAGATCTGGAAAATTTTGATTTAAGAAATATGACCAAAATCAGTATTTTTTTTTTTTTTTTAGCTTTATATAATAACTTAATTGTTTGCTTAGTTCAAGATTTCATTTGTTTCATTCAAGACTTTTTGTTTTTGCTTAATTCAAGATTTTTTCCCTTAATTAATTTTTTAGAACTTAATGAATTTTTTTTGCTTAATTCAAGATTTTTTTTTGTTTCATTCAAGACTTTATGTTTTTGCTTAATTCAAGATTTTTTCTCTTAATTATTTTTTTAAAAACTTAATTACAGTTTTGTTTTTTTTTTGCTTAATTCAAGATTTTTTTATATAGTTTTTTCCTCAATGCATTTTTTGCATACCTAAAAAAACTAAAATGGATAATAATAGAAAAAACTATTGGCAATAGAGAATTAGTTACTATTATTGACAGAAAACAAATCTGGCATGAGCTTCAAAATGTCATCATGACCTTTGACTTTGAGTGTCCTTAAAAGGTCAAAATCAAGAACACATGTTTTTAAATGGCGGTTACTCCAAAAAGAGTGGTGATGAGTACTGTTACTGTTGTGGACAGATAGGAAACTATATGTAGTTTATGTCATGTATATGTCATGACCTTTGACCCTGAACCAACCTTTAAAGGTCAAACCTATAGTCTGACATTTTGAGAAGGAGATGTAAAGGTCAGATAAACATGACATTGTAAAAATATCAGATCCCTATGAGATTCAGGACCACATATGGAAGTGGTCTGGGTCAGATCAGATCCAGGACACATCTGGACACCTGTATGTGTAGAAAAGCTGTAGATGGTCCCAGTGATGGTGATGTAATGACATGTTTCCTCCTCAGATCCTGGACTCAGAGTTGTTTGAACTGATGCAGCAGAACGGAGACTACACACACTTCTACTTCTGCTACCGATGGTTCCTACTGGACTTTAAACGAGGTGAGTTTGTGTGTGAGGACACTGTGGCTCAGCTGGTAGAGCGGGTCGTCCAATAATTGAAAGGTCGGCGGTTTGCATCCTGGCTCTGGCTGTCCACGTGTCGAAGTGTTCTTGGGCAAGGCACTAGTAGGACTGATAGAACCTTAGAAACCTACTGGTGTATGAGTGTGAATGGGTGAATGTGAGGCTAATGTAAAGCGCTTTGAGCACCATGAAGGTGGAAAAGAACTATATAAGTGCAGTTAATTTACCACACACACACAAACACACACACAAACACTTGTTTACGTGTCTCATGAGGACCAAGTTTGTAATCAAGTAGCCATTAAGTAGTGAGTGCAAACATATTTTCTATTTTTTTCTGAAAAAAAAAAACTAATAAAAATATGTAAATTAAATCACATTTTAAAAAATAACAAAAATTTAATGAATAAATAAATAATTACAAAAATAAAATTAATTACAATTAAATAAATGAATATATATATATATATATATGTTCCTCTCGCCCTACGTGGGCGGTGTCTCCTTCAGGCTCGGGTCCTCTACCAGAGGCCTGGGAGCCTGAGGGTTCTGCGCAGGATCTTAGCTCTTCCTAGCAATGCGCTCTTTTGTACAGAGATCTCTGATGTTGTTCCTGGTATCTGCTGGAACCATTCTCCCAGCTTGGGGGTCACTGCCCCTAGTGCTCTGATCACAACTGGTACCACTGTTGCCTTCACACTCCACATTTTCTCTAACTCCTCTTTCAGCCCTTGGTATTTCTCAAGCTTCTCATGTTCTTTCTTTCTGATGTTGCTATCACTGGGGACTGCTACATCTATCACCACCACTGTCTTCTCATGTTTATCCACCACCACTATGTCAGGCTGATTGGCCATCACCATCTTGTCAGTCTGGATCGGGAAGTCCCACAGGATCTTGGCCTGTTTGTTCTCTGTCACCTTTGGGGGGTTCTCCCATCTTGACCCCGGGACCTCCAGTCCATACTCTTTACAGATGTTCCTGTACAGTATGCCCGCTACCTGGTTATGCCTCTCCATGTATGCCTTGCCTGCCAGCATCTTACACCCTGCTGTGATGTGCTGGACTGTTTCAGGGGCTTCTCTACACAGCCTACACCTGGGGTCCTGTCTGATGTGGTAGACCCCGGCCTCTATTGCTCTGGTGTTCAGGGCTTGTTCTTGTGCAGCCATGAGTAGTGCCTCTGTGCTGTCCTTTAGTCCAGCCTTTTCCAGCCACTGGTATGTCTTTTCCATATCAGCAACTTCCTCAATTTTCCGATGGTACACGCCATGCAAGGGTTTGTCCCTCCATGATAGCCCCTCTGGTGCCTTGACCTTACTGGGCTTTTGTTGCCTGAGGCATTCACTTAGCAGTTGGTCATTGGGGGCCATTTTCTTGATGTATTCCTGGAGGTTCGCCGTTTCTTCCTGGACAGTAGTTCTGACACTTACTAGTCCTCGGCCCCCTTCCTTTCGCTTAGTGTACAGCCTCAGGACACTGGACTTGGGGTGGAACCCTCCATGCATGGTAAGGAGTTTCCTTGTCTTGATATCAGTGGCTTGTATCTCTTCCAGTGGCCAGGATATTATCCCAGCTGGGTATCTGATTACTGGCAGGGCATAGGTGTTAATGGCCTGGATCTTATTTTTGCCGTTCAGCTGACTTTTCAGGACCTGCCTTACCCTCTGTAGGTATTTGGCTGTGGCTGACTTCCGAGCTGCCTCCTCATGATTACCATTTGTCTGTGGGATCCCTAGGTATTTGTAACTTTCCTGCACATCTGTGATATTCCCTTCAGGTAGGTCAACCCCTTCAGTTGTGATCACCTTTCCTCTTCTAGATATCATCCGCCCACATTTATCTAGTCCGAATGACATCCCAATGTCTTTGCTGTAGATCCGGGTGAGGTGAATTAGGGAACGCTCATTCTTGGCATACAGCTTGATGTCATCCATGTAGAGGAGGTGGTTGATGGATGTTCCACTTCGGAACTGGTATCCGAAGCCACTCTTTGAGATGATCTGGCTGAGGGGGTTTAGGCCGATGCAGAACAGCAGGGGGGACAGAGCATCTCCTTGGTAAATGCAGCATCTGATGCTCACTTGTGCAATTGGCTTTGAGTTGGCCTCCAGAGTTGTCTTCCACACCCTCATTGAGTTCTGGATGAACTCTCTTAGTGTCCTGTTGATGTTATACAGTTTTAAGCATTCCAGTATCCATGTATATGTCATAGGCTTTCTTGTAATCAATCCAGGCAGTGCACAGGTTGGTGTTCCTCGTCTTGCAATCTCAGACAATTGCCCTGTCAACCAGTAGCTGGTGTTTGGCTCCCCTGGTGTTGTTGCCTATTCCTTTCTGTGCTCTGCTCATGTATTGTTCCATGTGCCTACTCATCTTAGTTGCTATGATGCCTGATAGAAGCTTCCATGTGGTGCTGAGGCAGGTTATAGGCCGGTAGTTAGATGGTATTGTTCCCTTCTGGGGGTCCTTCATTATGAGGACTGTCTGGCCCTGGGTTAGCCACTCTGGGTGGCTTCCCGATATCAGCAGCTGGTTCATCTGTGCTGCTAGGCGTTCATGGAGTGCTGTCAGTTTCTTAAGCCAGTAGGTATGAATCATGTCGGGCCCTGGTGCTGTCCAGCTCTTCATTTTGGACACTCTGGTTTGGATGTCTGCTAGTGTGATGACTACTGGGTCTTGTTCTGGTAGTTGGCTGTGCTCTGCCTGTAAGTCTGTCAGCCATTGGGCATTGGTGTTATGTGTTGCCTCCTTCTCCCAGATGCTCTTCCAGTATTGCTCAGTCTCAGCCCTAGGTGGGTCCGTTGTCACCTTGTCCCCCTGTCCATTGAGAGTAGACCTTAGCTGGGTTGGTGGAGAACACCTGGTTTATTCTCCTGGCCTCTACCTCTCTTGTGTATCTCTTTAGGCGGGTAGCTAGTGCTGTGAGCCTTTGTTTAGCAGTATCCAGTGCCTCAGCTGTGGACAGTTTGTTGTATTTCTTGGGTAGTGCTTTCCTCAGATTCACACCTCTGCTTAGTTCTGTTAGAACACTGACTTCTCTCCGTGCTGCCATGATCTTTGCCTCTAGCCTTCTCCTCCATGGGGCAACCTTCTGGCTGCTCTGGCTGTTCATCTTGTAGCCAAGTATCTCTAGGATTACTGTTGCTGCTGCATACATCAGCTGATTGGTCTCAATGATGGTAGTGGTAGGGACAGTTTGCAGTGCTGTGTTCAGGTCCTCCAGTAGAGACTGGTCTGGTAGTTTGTTCTTTAGCCTTGGCAAGCAGGTAGTTGTGTTCCCCCAGGATTTCATGATTCTCTTTCTCAGGTCAGCTGCCCTTGTGTTTAGTCTTTCTGGGGCTTGGTACCCAATCTCGATATTTGGGGGTGGTGGTGAAACCACCCCCAAGCTGACCTGTCGTCCTGGCTCCCCCTTGCCGTAGCATCTTTGTACCACGGATGAGGTACAACGCTGTACCTCATCGATCTCTAGCTGTGATAGCAACCTCTTATTGCGGATATTCGAACACTGAGCTAGGAGCTGTTTCTTAGTCAGTGAGGATGTGGGGTTTCGAAGCAACCATTTCTCCCACATCCTCTGCATGTACCCTCTCTCACTGGGGTTACTCCCATAGTAACACTCCATCAGTACCATGTTCTCTGCCCTGCATGAATGTCTTGTTATATATATATATATATATATATATATATATATATATATATATATATATATATATATATATATATATACCCCCCAAAGGTGACAGAGAACAAACAGGCCAAGATCCTGTGGGACTTCCAGATCCAGACTGACAAGATGGTGATGGCCAATCAGCCTGACATCGTGGTGGTGGATAAACATGAGAAGACAGTGGTGGTGATAGATGTAGCAGTCCCCAGTGATAGCAACATCAGAAAGAAAGAACATGAGAAGCTTGAGAAATACCAAGGGCTGAAAGAGGAGTTAGAGAAAATGTGGAGTGTGAAGGCAACGGTGGTACCAGTAGTGATCGGAGCATTAGGGGCAGTGACCCCCAAGCTGGGAGAATGGTTCCAGCAGATACCAGGAACAACATCAGAGATCTCTGTACAAAAGAGCGCATTGCTAGGAACAGCTAAGATCCTGCGCAGAACCCTCAGGCTCCCAGGCCTCTGGTAGAGGACCCGAGCCTGAAGGAGACACCGCCCACATGGGGCGAGAGGAACATTTTTATATATTTTATTTATTTTTTTAAATTATTATTATTTTCTATTTTTTTAAGGAAATGCATCTTCAAACCTTTGCACCCATTTCCCCCATGCTTTATGAGGACTTCCAGAAAAAAATAATTCATGAATTTATAGGGCCACATGATTTCTATTATACTAGTGGGGACCTTCATTTATATTTAACCATCATCGGGACCTGAATTTTGGTCCCCATGGTGTGACTGTGTACAAATATCAATGTCCTCATAAAGATAGGAATAAAAGCGCGCACACACACACACTGGTCTCATCTTCTTCGTCCTTTTATGGATGTGAGTATGAACCACTACTTCAGCTCCTGTGTGTTTGAGCACAATTATGGGATGTAGATGACATGTGTTTGTTGTGTGCACAGAACTGGTGTATGATGACGTGTTCTCGGTGTGGGAAACCATCTGGGCGGCCAAGTCCAACTCCTCAGAGCATTTTGTGCTCTTCATCGCTTTGGCACTGGTGGAAACGTACAGAGACATTATCCTGGAGAACAACATGGACTTCACTGACATCATCAAGTTCTTCAACGGTAAAATACTCCCAAGTCGACCACAGGGTTTTCCAACATTTAATTTTTTTATATACATATTAATAAGAGTAAAATATATGGTGTCATTTTTTTTTTTTTTTTTTTACCACATCTTAATCAGAGAAAAATATTTTTTAAATGTTTTACTATATATTAAGTGAAAAATAAATAATTTTTTTAGTGCATATTAATTAGAGAATAATAAATTATGTAATTTTTTATGTTTATTGTTTTACTACATATTAATAAGATAAATGTAAATGTGTCATTTTTACTACATATTAATAAGACAAAGTAAACTATTATTTATTGTACTACATGTTAATCAGACAAAGTATGCTGTTATTTGTAAATACATATTAAGACAAAAGTAGCAGTTGTCATGTGACCTGCGGTCCACCTCAGTGACTCTTCTTCTTCTTCAGAAATGGCAGAACGACACGACGTCTCCCAGGTCCTGACGATGGCGCGACACCTGGTCCATAAAGTGCAAACTCTGATTGAAAACAAGTGAAAAGGACCTGTGGGCTTTTATTGAGTTTGTGTGGAATTATTTTACACATACTGACACAATCACATACAACTTCTGTATTTAAGAAGAAACTATTCATTGTGGATGAAATGCAGCAGTTTAAGTGTTGAACCTGTCGCCCCCTGGTGGACGATGAGCATTATTTACATCTGTGTGTGCATCTCTAATTCTCTCTCTCTTTCTGTATGTTCAACAGATGCAATGATTGTCAGTAAATTCTTTTGAAAAACTTTTATTGCTCACTTAGTGAATGTACCCGGGTTAAAACCGCTTCAGGATGTTCTTTATTTTGCCTTAACCCTTTGAAGTCTAAGTGTATTTTAGCATTTTTTTAAAATATATTTTTGATTTAGCGTTCATATCTCTCATCAAAAAAGTGTTTATCTTGACTTATTTGGTAGAATTTTTTTTCTGCACAAACTCATGAGTTTTTATTTTTTTCATTTGACATGCTGTTTTAACACACTAAACATCAACTCAAACAAAAACCATGAAATCAGAGTAGGTCCTTTTTTTTTTTTTTTTTTTACAGTTTTTTTTTTTTTTTTACAATTTTTTACCAAAAATGTGTTAAATGAACCATTTTCATAACTTGGAATGAACATATAAGTAGAAAAGTTCAAAACACTCATTTAAAATTTAGTAAAGAAGTGGCGCCAGGGACAACAAACCCCACTCCTCACAAATATTTTATCTCTTAATGGACATCCCGCTCTTAAAACGTAAGACTAAGAATTTGATCTTTTACGGTCACTCAGGGTCAAAGGTCATGATGCCATTTTAGTGCCTACATGTAGTTTCCCTATCTGTCAATTGTACTTATCACCACTCTTTTTGGAGTTACCACCATTTAATATCATGTGACCTTGATTTTGACTTTTTAAAGTCTCTTAAGGGTCATGGAACCATTTTGAAGGTCATGCCATGTTTCCTATCTGTAAGTCTTTTTTTCGTTATAGTCCATTTTAGGTCTTTTTAGGTATCGACCCAGTTTGAAATATATATACACACAAAATACATAATTGAAAGACCAGCATTTCGATACTCATTGGAAGTTTGGAAGATGAGTAGTTTAAAAGTTACATCTAAAATTCAATTCTCTTTCCTGTGACCTTTGACCTAGACTCTTTAGACTTGTCCTTCAAGGTTCGGATGTCACTGCACATCAACAAGAGAAAAAACAACCTATACACAAAAGAATCAATAAGCTTTATTTGTCATTTTGCATATCCAAAAATCACAAAACAAAATTTCAGTGTGACCCCCCCCCGGCTGATCGGGTCTTGCAGCCATGTACGTTGCTACCTTCAATGACTGCTCTGTTCGCTGGTCAAAACTAAGTGTACAGGAATGAAAAGGACAAAAGGACATTCCCGATTTGCTCCATCTCTGATCATTGTGAAAAAACATTTTTCGTGACCTTGACCTTTGACCTACCTTCATCAAAATGTAATGGGATCTATTCTGGTCTGCTTCGCATATTCCTAAAAATTGGTCCAGTAGTTTTTGCATAAACTTGCTGACAAACGTACATACAAAAAAACAAAACGCTACCACTTGCCTCCCCTTCGGGGATTAAGGGGCAGGGTAATTCATCTAAAAATCAATAAACATGCCACGTTTTTTACTATTACTATTTTGGAAAACATTTGTACTTTTTGCATACATTTCAAATGTCAGTTTTCACTGTACAGTCGATTTATTTTCCCTTGGATTTAACAGAAGTTTTGGACTGAATGTGGCTTCATGCGCCTGTATTTGGTTCCTTGTGGCTTAAATGCAGTGTTTGAATCTTCTATTTGACACATTCTTCACATACTCATTAAACACGCCTGCATATTGCTGTTTGTGATGTGTTTGTTGTCAGATTTACTGTATCCAGTGTTAGATTGTACAAAATTGAGTGCTAGTGCACATCTGTTAAATGCAATACAATATCTATGTTTGGTTTTATGGAAATATAATGAACAGGAAGACAGAAATATGCCATCTGGAATAAATATATTTTTATTTTTTTGTGTCTTAAATGTCACCTGGTGTAATTCATTTATTGTGTATTAAAATATTCTATTTTGCATTTTGTGTCCTTGTCTTCCTGCAGGTATTATGAATGCATTTATACAAAGTCTGTTATTATCATGTTATTACAGTACTTGAATATTGGAATAAGGAAATGCAGACAAAACTGACTTGATGTTGAACCTACAAGAGAATATTTGTCCTGATAAAGTGTCTTGACACGTATGTGTGTGTGTATGTATGTATACCATATATATATATATATATATATGGTATATATATACATACATACACACACACAGGGGTGCCGCTACCAATTGTTAAATTTATGGAAATTGACAACCGTGTTTAATGAACTCATTTTAGATGATCACATTTTGAGTCTAAAAAGTAAAACATTATTAAAAATAAAAATATTATCAGCCATGGGCCCCTGTCAGTGCTCAGTCCCTTAGAATTGCTCCCACTTTGCCCCTGTATATGTAGATTTTTTTTTTTTTTACCGAGTCAAGCTAAATTCTGATTCCACTTGACACGTACTCTGAAATGTACATATGACAGCGGTTAATAAGAAATATTTGATGTGGCATAGGCAGACTGCCCATTTTTGATAGGAAGCAAACGCGACGTCACATGGGTGCCAGGCGTGTAGTCCAAATTATTAACTGGTTTATTCGCAAATTCATCAGCCGTTGGTTAACAGAAGCAGTTGAAACATACATCAATAATTAGCATTTATTATGAAGTATAACATGTGTGTTCTTCAGGGCACATGACAAACCAGATATGATTTTAGCATTTTATTTCCCATTGAATACCATTCATTAATTTTCATATCTCAGGCCCCATGACGCTCCCGGAAAGGGCGGAGACTTATAAGCTCCCCATAAACATTAGTTGCCTTACAGCTGAATTGCCAAAGATAAAAAAAAAAAAAAATTGCTCATATCAGGATTAAAATAGCTCATATTTTACCCCACAAACATTAAAAATCATGTTTAAACACTACATTTATCACTAAAATACACTTTATATGTACTTTTAAGGGTAAACTCTTGACCCTCAATTGGCATATCTCAACTCTTCCACCAACTAGTGGCTCAGGGGTGGTGGTGACAAGATGCACCTCTAACTACAACTCTAACTGCACTACCTGCTCAGTTTGCAAATAAGGGAATAAACTCCAGACCCAAACTCACAGTAAAAGTCTGCATTTTATTGACAAAGCAAACCAAAAACATATGCATACAAATATCCCACCAGCTCAATTGATGTAAAAAAAAAAAAAAAAATTACATTGAGGCTCACAGGCAAAAGGTGTCAAGTGTAGGGGCTCACTAATTTGTACATGTCTGAAGAGAAAAAGAAATGTGTAGGTTTTTAGATTGGCTGTTCCAAAAAATGTCCTTCCCATTGTTTGAAACTTGGAAGGCCAAAGAAAAGAAAAAGGTGAGACAAAAATCACAAAATGTTTGTTGTAAAACCCAAAACGCAGTCGCATGTGTAGACTGGGCTGGACAGTGGAAGGAAGGAAGGAAGTGCTCGGTCTGGAGTCTGGACAACGGTGGACATCACAATCAGAAATTTCTTTATGAAAGAAAACCTCTAATTTGTTACACAACACATTATTTCTGCAGAAACAAATGGTGAACATGTTTAAAGACAGGATGTTAAGGCTGTGGGAGGAGTCGAGTGTTCAGGACGTCCTAAACATGGAATGTACGTCGACAACAGGAGACTGTTGTGTCTGACCAAGAGGAGGAGGAGGAGGAGGAGGCATTGGCAGAAAAATAAACAAAGAAGACAATTAAAAAACATTTTCCCCAGTCCATCTGTGAACAACACTATCGGTAATGGCGTGGTGGCGGGCTATGGTGTGGTGGGGGGTGCCTCCTGGGGGGCGGGCTATGGCGGGACATGGCATGTCGAGGAGGCGACTGGTAACGAGGAGGTGAGCTTCTGTACGGAGGAGAGTAGCGCCCTCTGGATCTGGACCGGGACCTGGACCTGGACCGACCCCAGCTGGGGGTGCCCCGCTCCTCAAAGACCCGGATGTAGGCAGTTTCACCCTGAAAAAAACAAAAAACACACTTCAACATTCAGCTACAAGGAGACATTTGGGATTTTGACAGTCGTCAGATGACAATATTCAGTAACAGAGTTCCCACTTCAAGCAGATCAGTGGTGAACTTGAGGCATGGTGTTTATTTAAACATTTGTTTTTGGAAGTGGTTGATGAAGTGGCTCCATTTAAAGAAATTAGAATACAACAGAGGACAGAGCCTTGGGTAAATGATGACATCCTTGAGGCAATACGGACAAAAAATAGGAAGTACGATAAATTCAGGACACAGAAGGATTAGCAAAGTTGTGATGAGTTTAAAAAGGCTAGAAATGGAGTTAAGACATTAGTGCATCATAATGAAAAGGTATATTTCAATGAAAAAATGCAGAATATAGATTTTTTTTTAAAAGCGATGGAAGTCCCTCAAATAGCTGGGTTACAGTAAAAGGTTCAAAACCTCCAACATCACCAGTAGCAGATGGTTTTAAGGAATATTATTCATCTGTTGCCAGAGAGTTGGTGGGAAAACTACGTGGCCAGTCTGGTGAATATGGGGAAAGTCATGTGAACAACTATTCCTCTCAATTAGGGGTACAGCTTAGGAGTTGTTTTCAAAAAGTGTCAGAAGCACTGGTTTTTGAGAAGCTTCAAAGGCTTGATAGGCAAAGATATAAATAGGTCTATAGAACAAGGGCAGTTACCAAACTGTCTTAAATAGTAAAAGTGATTATTTTAGTCCAAACTACAGCGTGTTTCATTTACAAAGAGCCCATTCTTTTATCTGTACACCAAACGGTGGAGGAACAGCTGGACTTTTAATTTACAGATATTTTTCAGGTGTTTTAAGTAAAATCTCTGAATGTTAAGAGCTTAAGGATTTTTACCCATAATTCTTTGTGTCAGTTAAACCATGTGTCATGTGAAAGTACTGACTCAGACCTGTTCATACATGGATTAAACACAGACCAGTTATGCAACCACTCACTTGATGTGAGCGAAACTCGGTGCGGTCCAATCGGCGTAGCGCGTACTCCATGTCCTCTCGGCGGAGAAATTCCACTACGCCTTCACCGTCTCGCTGCACGTCTGCAAAACAAACATCTCCTGCCTCGCGCATGTGATCCTTCAGGTCCTGCCAGCTCCCAGTGGGGGGTAACCCTGTACCGAGAAAACGGGAAGGTGACCAAGCTCAGCACTGGAACAACAGGGAACTCAACTTTATTGTTATTCAGATATACAAGTGTATACAGAAAGAAATGTAATATGGATGCTAAAATGTAGAGTAAAACAAATACAAATATGTAAAATATAAACTTGTACACAGTGGAATATAGGCTGAGCACAGGACAAAGAACACTGCAAAAATGATGAAATGTAATAAAATATACTAGGGCTGTAAAATGATTAAAACATTTTAATCAGACTAATCACAGGGTTGCTGTGGATTAATTTTGATTAATGATGATTAAATATTCATTTGTAATATATATTAATTGTGTTTCATTTTCAATGAGCAAACAGACTAAAGAAAGAAGTAAATATATGCCCTTAATGTGTTCAGCGAAATTGGGCGACCCATTACCATAGTGCTAGAAGAATATCTGACTACGTCAGTAGTAAGATACGTTAGTATGCGTTGCATTAATGTGGTATTTTAAAGTGGAGGTGCTTCGGGGAAAGGAAAAATCCATCAAAACACTATGTCAGTCAACTGTTCTGTGTTTGGGGAGGGGGGGGGTCATTTTAATGACTAAACTCCCTTGTATAATAATAATAATAATTATAGGTAAACATGAACACACACCTTTGACTTTTTGTGGTGTTTGACGTCATGTGTCTATATTTGTTATTCTACACATGAATGGACCATGCTCTATGTTTTGACAAATGCACCACAAATTACCTTCAGTCAGAGTAAAAATGAAAAAGGTAGCAACTGTTAAAGACTATGTCATCCACAGTTGTCCCACTTTTAACTGTTAGTGTGAACAATTATTCAACTTTAAACTAGTGATTGACTCTGTGCTTTTGTTTTGGCGGTGGCGGGTGGGGGTTGTGTGTGTGTCTCCGTCAGCCTTAGCTGATGACCAACTACAGGCCACTGATTCTTCTATCATTGGTCAGGTTCATGTGATAAAAGCAGTACACAAACAAAGAATGAAATGCAAAGACAAAATGACACCTACCAGTCACTAGAGACGGAGTTTGGGATCATGCAGCCAACACGATCAGTTTCACTTTACTGTTTTGTTTTTCATGACTTATAGAGCGGACTTGACCTCATCCACTTGATCTCTGGTCCGCCAAGAGAGTGAGAAACCTCTGACTACAGCTCATGACTTCCACCAACTAGTCTCCTCGTCCTCCAGTCCGCCAAGAGAGTGACACAGATAACTGCCTACGACTCACGATGTCCACCTACTAGTCCCCTTGTCCTCCAGTCCTCCATGAGAGAGTGAATGAGACCGCGGTTCCTGCCTACGAGTCATTACGTCCATCTACCAGTCTCCTTTGTCCTCCATATCCGCCATGAGAGGGAGAGAGAATGCACCTGGCTATCACTCATTATGTCCACCTTTCTACTAGTCCCCTTGACCTCCAGGCTTCCGTGAAAAAGAGAAAAAGTTACGGGCTATGACTCATGGCATCCACCTACCAGTCACTATGACGCGGAATTCAGATCTTCGTGTTGGGGGTCCAAACCTTCCTCTTGGTCCTCCTCCTCCTCCTCCACCTCCTCCTCCTGTTGGACCAAATTTAGCACCAGAAGATCGAGGATACTCCACACGGAGCTTGGTGTCTCCATATCCGTATCCATTCCTTCCACAGACGGCATCATCTGCATCCCTAGAAGAGAGCAAACAACCCCTTACCACAGTACGCCTGTTTCACTATCGGACTTACACTGGCTAATTCTCTTTGTGTGGAGTCCAGTCTCCGGAGAGGTTATTAAACCACAGAACTTTAGGTGTCCAAAAAGGGGAATGTGATTGGAGTTGCCAAAGATCATCCCAAGAACTCACCGTGGGTCTTCAAATCGGACAAAGGCAAAGGGGATTGTGCCTCTATTGTTCTTCAATTCAATATCACGAATTTTTCCATATTTGTAGAAGAGATCCTCTATGTCCCTCTCCTGGATGTCCATGGGAAGATTCCCGACATAGATCCGGCCGTCAGACATGGTGGGTGAGTTACTGGCACTGCTGACACAGAATGGGGGTGCACCGGCAGATTTTAAGATAACGTATTGTTCTCACAATCAGATGTAGAAGTGGTCCTGATCCTAATCCTAGTTTCAATCCAAAACTTCGTCCATCCACTTCCTTAATTTAGACAAATATAAATCTTTAAAGCAGTGATGATGCCACAACAGAAGTAAACGATGAATTCAAGGAGGGACTTCGGATCCAAACCTGAAACCTTTAAAACACAAGGCAATCAATGTCCAACAAACTCAAACAAAACTGACCATATTGTGCTGCATAAAACTTTTCTGGACTATAGAGTGCACCCGGATACAGGCTGTTCCCACTAAACTTTAAATGAAAAAACGGTTTTACATATATCAAAGCTGCACTGCACTATAAGCTGCAGATAACCACGTTGTAACATGACAGATTTACACAAGACTTTGGAAACATTTATTTCTACACCATAACTGATTGTTTCCTGATACACGGGTTCAGTAAATATTCATCTTCCTCCTGTGACTCAAACCACTAAAGTTGTCTTCTTCAGTGTCAGGGTTGAATAACTTCAGAAAAATTCCCTCATACACCTTCTCAGTCTCTCTTTTGTTGTCACGATTTCCTTCTTGCATAGACAGATTGATTCCTTTCAACTTAAAATCTGGATCGTAATAATTTCTTCAGGTGCTTTCCATGAAGATGTGTGCACATTTGCATGTTGTGTGTGCTAAAAAAATTAGCGTCTTCTTTGCATTGATCTTTTCCATCTATCTGGTTTTTGCACTTCCTGCTAGAACGCCCCCTGAGGACTATTAGCCCATAAAATTACGTACATTGGCTGCAATGTTGTAGAGGTCGCAGAGGTCAAAGTGTGGGAAAAAAGTAGCGGTTTATAGTCCAGAAAATACATTAAATCGTACACATCCACTTATAAACACTGTCATATGTGCAAAGGTATGTGCATACTACAGGTCAGCACTTAGTTGAATTTTAAGGGAGGATGAATTAACTAGATTAAATTAGATAAAAAGTAAGTAGGAAATTAATTAGATGATGTAAACAACAATGAAATTGGTCCATACGCTATGAAACTCCCAAAAACAATCTGGCTGGTTTAGTTTTCATCACTGCTGTTTTTTTCCTTCAAAGTCAGCAATTCTACTTGAGAAACTTAATTTTAATGATCACTTCTGACATACAACAGTGATAGTTTGTAAATAATTACAGAAAAATGTCAGAAGTCTCTACATGTCTGTAGAAACAATACAGAGATTAAACACAGACTTCATAGCCATTTAAGACCATTTTATCTTGCATAATTTTACATTTCACACAAATAACAACACATGCACCTTGTTTTACCTGTATGTACTCTCTCTCTCTCTCTCTCTCTCACACACACACACACATATATATATAAAACCTGCATATATCCTGTATTGAATGTACATATCTTCATCTGTTCTACACATTTCTAATGTGTAGTAGTTAGCTTCAGTATATTATCTCAGTAGTTTTTGTAGTACTTTAGTAGCATATGTATATTGAATATCTTACTTTGTATCCTTTGCACATGCCCATACATTTTGGATTTTGTGACATTTTTTTGCACAAAGTGTTTTACTGCTTAACTGATTTCCCTTGTTATTTAACAATAAAGATCTATTACAGTCTAATACCATATGACTAATCCTCGTATCGTTTCAAAGGCCTGGAAATTCACAGGACAGCTGGGAATGAGCAAAGACACGAAACACCAACACACCAGCCTCCCGTAAGATGTTAATATATTAATGAGATGTATCATATCTATTTTAAATATTACCTCTAACGTGGTATCATAACGATAACACGGTTGCAAATTCGTAGCCTTTTGTCACAAGTTACAGGCCAGCTAGGCTAACCGTGTTAATAGCTAGCTAGGCTAAATACGGCTTGTGTCAGCTGCAGAAGTGCACATCGGATTGATCAGCTTCTGCACACATTTGGCCTGGCGTTGTCCTCCAAAACACATTATCTTGTGTTTTAATACGTTATTTGCACCTTGTAAACGACCAAGTATTTTGAAGACGAAACAAGTCCGACAATAGCACGCATTTACATTTCGGTGTTAGTTGATCATGTGAGGTTAGCTAGCGTAGTTAGCTAGCATGCGTAACTGCAATAGTATTTCATTTAAACTACATTTATCACGCGGCAAAATATGTAGTTTGCAAAAACATTCAATGTCAGAAGACGACACTAGTAGCAAATAATTGTCTTATATGGTTACCTTTAAATGCACAAAAGGCCTTCTGTTTTAGCAGATTAGTTCGCGTGTTGTGCTGCTTCCTTGTTAGCACTTAGCCCACCAGAGCAGTAACTTCCGGTGCTTCTTTTTCTGCTTCTTCTCTAAGTTACTGGTATATCACAACCAGTATCCTGAGGTGTATACCACCACCTACCTTACCGGAGTGTGCAATATCATAGTGTAGTTCATCTGGTTACAATTTTTTTTACCTCCACCAAGGAGATTATGTTTTTGCTGGCGTTTGTTTGTTTGTTTGTGTGTGTTTGTTTTTGTACAACATAACTTGAAAACGTATAGATGGATTACCTTTCATGTAGCAGAGTGCATAGTTTATAGAAATAACATGATCTACGAATTAACTATATTTTTAAAAGTCAAGATGAGATGTACCTGTTCTGTAGCATTTTTGACAGTTTGAAAATGGTCGCGAGTAATTATTTGATCGGCATGTTTTTTCCGATTAGGCTATTTTTAGGCAATATCAGCCAATGATGATCGGCACCTGATTGATCGGTGCAACAAATGTGATGCCTGTGTTTTCAATGACTCTGACCTGATTGTCACATGCTAGGTGTGTTTTTACCGGGAGGGATGGGGATGACTCTGGTTTTGGACATCGGGTCCATAGGATCCACTGATTTTGTTGCCCGCAGTGTGCCCAGTGCCCGCGGATCGGGATCCCACCTCAGCCGGCGAGCGCGAGCCACCGTGAGATTTCTGGGAGGCCTCCTGGCTCTAGACTGACTCCTGTGTTTAAAGATGGGTCGGGTGGGTTGCAAACATCGCAGCTGACCTCTGACGCCTGTTGTATGTGGGCTGGTCCCCGCCCTGTCAACGCACAGTGTTGGAGCACTGAGGGAGAGAAGGCGCTGTGGTAAAGTCTGGGTGGAGGGCACTGTAAAGCCACCTTCACCCCTGGACCCTTCCTGGCAGAGCCGGTTGCAGCGCGGAAATGCACCTGGCTGGATCCAGACCCAGGGGGAGGTCCCACAAGGAGATCCTCCCAGCAGCGTTTCCTTACCAGACCTGCTGAAGTTGAATCCCTCAGGTGGACTGCATGGACCCCACCTGTTTACCTCCAAACGGTTTCATGCCCTCTTGAACTTTCTGTTCAAAGTTATTTTCAATTTTCCCTTCAAGTACTTGTTGACTATCGGTCTGGTGTCAGTATTTAGCCTCAGATGGAGTTTACCACCTGCTTTGGGCTGCATTTCTAAACAACCAATCTGAGTTTGATCCTTTGAATGCATCCAAATGTGATCATCTGACTGGATTTCCAGAATGCACTTCTGCGTAGGTCGGAGTTCTGGTCTACAGTTATATAGGTCCACATTCTGTCCTGCTTAGTTGTTTTTTGTTTTTTGGGTTTTTTTTTTGGGGGGGGGTCACTGTGGGTTCTTACACAACCAATTATGTCACATGTTTTTCAGTCTGTGGAACCATTTCTTTTTTTAGCTGTCATGGTATAGAACGACACAGACAAACAACTGTGGACTCATTAGTCCATTTGAAATATAAGGTCTGAAGAAGGATTTGAAGGAATGTGATAAAAGGTGTTCTGTCACAGGTGGTTGTGACCCCCAGGAGTCATTAGGACATATATTAGGACATGCAGGATGCTTAATCCTTTAATGATTATCACTGTAACAGAGTGCCTAGATTTATTCATGTTGTAATCACTGCATCTTGCCAATTCTTCTTAACTTTCTTCTATAAGAATCTAACTTTCAATATATACAAATTAATTATCATCATTATATGTAATAAATATTTAAAACAGTGTGTTATGAATAAAAATAAACAACAGACTTGAACTACTATCATATTAACTATGAAAAACAACTGTAAATGTTCATAATGAAAGTTTATGAAATTACACAAATAGACTTTCAACTATTTTACATGTGTTCAAACATATTTGTTTATCTAGATCATTCTGCATCCATGTTCTACCTTATTTTCAGTTATTTCTTGTCATTTGTCAATGAACTGTATAAAATGGAAACATGCAGATAAACAGTGCGATAAATCTGGAAAACAAACACATACTAGTAGAACACACTAAAACAGCAGTGTCACTAATATGTACAATTATTTACAAGAATTCAGTGCACAAACACAGCTAAAACACTACTAAAAGTAACCATCTGCTACTTTAAGCTCCGCCCACTTCCACACCTCCCCTCAGCCAATGCAGGCTTCTACCCTAATGTGTTAGATAATAGAAAGTACAGCTAAAAGATGAAGTTTGGATTTTCAAAATAGCACAAACAGTGGCTGTAAAAATGTATCACTGGCGACACAATTGTCTAAAAATGGTTTAAAGAACAAATTAGCAATTGAGGTGGGGCTCATGGATGCACTGCACCTGCTCAAAACTAGAACTGCAGTTACAAGTATAACTGCCAATAACTAGTACAAATACCCATATATATTAATACTATTACAAATATGAAATTAGTAAGGATACATGGAGTCAAATCATAGCACAAAATGACAATTTGTCAAAGTCCCTAGAAGGAAATTTATCCAACGTAAAATTCTGCACCAGTATTACTGGATACTTCGGAGGCTTCAGAATGAAAAGCTTGGTTCCACAATTATGTATATCCAATTTCACTGTTTTGAGAAAAACCCGTGTTTTCCACGTGGAGGAATGCAAATAATGCAGTTCAATTCCTGTTTCACACTGTATTAGCCAACTTATTAAATGTAAAAAAATATGACATTTCAAATCCTGAAATAACTGTGAGATTTGCAATGAATCAAATATTTATATATTTTTTTTGTCAAACGCTCCATATCCATGTAATCCTACTTTTCCCCCCCAAACAGGATAGGATACATTTCTGTATCCTATCCTATTTATAACAGACAGTTTTCAATAGTTTTTTTTTAATGACAGGTTATGCAGGTCCTGCACTCGACAATTAACTAACAGGTCCATGTTATGACCCCTTTACACTACAACCAGTTGTCTGTGATCTGTCGCTTTACAATATACAGATGCGGAAGTTGACAGTAAATATGTCAGTACATTATTTGGTCCACAAGATTCAGTCTTTGATGGTCGATGTAAAATTTCAGACGACACAACATGAAAGGAATGAGTTTATCATCAACTCTGACAGAAGTACGCATCACATCACCATGATGACTAGGTATTGTAAAGTCAGTACTATCCCTATCACAACCAGGTACTTTAAAGTCAGTACTATCACTATGAAGACCAGGCACTGTTATGCCAGTATTATCTCCGTGATGACCAGGTACTGTAATGTCAGTATTATCACCATGACGACCAAATACTGTAAAATCAGTACTATCACCATGATGACCAGGTACTTTATAGTCAGTATTACCACTATAACGTCCAGGTACTTTAAAGTCAGTACTATCACCATAACGACCAGGCACTCTAATGTCAGTATTATCACCATGATGACCAAGTACTGCAAAATCAGTACTATCACCATGACGACCAGGTACTGTAAAGTCAGCACTATACTATAATGGGAACGCTACTGACTTGATTTGGTACAAGTGGAAACATGTATATTGTACTGTGCGTCCTAAAGTTCCAAAAAAACAAAAAAAACCTGTGTGAATTCATGCGGCATCGTCAACAAAGGCACGTGATACTGCTCTGAGTGATGTAACAGAAGGCCCCGCCCCTTTCAGCGCGTGCTTTAAATAACTGAGAACAGCGCGCGCTTCTGTCAAACCACACACACACACACACACACACACACACACAGCCAAAGAACATACAGAAGGAACAAGGAGGAGGTGTGTGGAAAGAAATACATTATAAAAACACACAAAAGACATGTTTTATATGAGGTTAGTAGCTTTCTTTAGGCGCAATGTCAACAAAGTATCCCTTCCACCCGGGAAGTACCGTTCGACCGTGGCGTCCACCGAACTGAAGGAGGACAAGGAGCCCGTGGACGGATGCGCGGTGGTGGAGACTGAGCCGCTGGAGCTCATCCGGCAGACCAAGACCCAAATCAGGCCCGGGACACAACAAAGTCACATCCACATCGACTTCGACAACACGCAAGAAGCCTACAAAAGCAAAGACAACATTGATCTGCTCCGGAGTCTGCTGGTGTTCAAGCTCTGCTCCGTTGACTTCCTGGTTGAAAAGAACAAAGAAGTGAGTTTAGACTAAAAACTAAGTTTCATACTCCATAAAAAAGGTTATGGGTCATGGATATTGGTCAAGGTTCCTGGATATTAGTAACGTTTATTTCCCCAGCGTATAAATAGCAATGTCTTATTTAAAATAAATCAGACATCAATGATGCACATTTTTCATCTGCGCAAAGTGCCAGAACATTAAAATACTAATAAAATATCAATAATAATGACAATAATTTGAAAGAAAACAGGGGGGGGGGGGGGGGGGGGGGGGGGTAGGATAAGCAGACAAAAATAAAAAGGGAGTGATCTTTCAACAAAAAACACCATTACTGATCTTTGGAAATAAAATCAGGCTTACATGGTGTAACAGTTGAGCCAGTTTTTCTAATATGAAATACATTTCTCTAAGTTGTGATTAACACATGCCATTTCCCTTTCCATTTTATAAATGTGAATTGTGATGTCCATCCATCCATTTAAGAGTCGGACTCTCCTGCGGTAGTCATTTCTTAGTGATAGTCTTTGTCACATTATTTTAACTCATAAAGACCCAAAGAGTCACTGGTGACACAAACTATCTACTGATCTAAACTGTTTAATATCTGTTGATCCACTAATTCCATCAAAACATGTCAATAATTGATGTAAAATACAGTTCTTCATATTTTCATGGTCATCAGATATAACCATATTTGAATGTTCAGAGGCTCCATAGTTACCATGGATACACCATCATCTTCCACAACATTAATTCACCAGTAAAACCCATGGAGTTGAATCAATGACAGTGGATGGACACACTTGTTTTTACATTCAGTTAGCAATGTCTTTGCTAAAAAAACAAACACTTTTTCTTAATTTTTCTTTGTTTTAATATATTGAACTTTTAATTTACCCTGAGTTTTCATGAATATCTACATGACCTGTGAATTTAATATGTGAAAATATGTGACAAAAAAACTAAATCCTGAGTATAATATGGTAAAAACAAATAGTAAAATAAGTTATGAAAGGAATAATTGGAGAAAAAAATAATTTGGGATCTCTCACAAAAAATAGGTCCTTATTAAACATACACTATTTTTCCCATTTCAGTTTCAATAAAACATATTTGTGATAAAAAAATAAATATATATTTGACTTTATGATTTTAACATAATAAAACATAATTTCACATAATACATGTGTATGTAATACACAATACATCCATAATACAAACATAATTTCGTTGTACCTGTGACAATGACAAATAAATAATCTATCTATCTATCTATCTTTAGAAGCAAAGTTCAAATCTATCTGTGTAATGAATGCATGTAAATAAATAAAAAAAAACCATTTTATTTTATTTTAATGATTTATGGGGTGTACTCAAAATCGTGTTGCACCCTTTTAGTTCAATGTTTTTCACATTCTAAACTCAATGCCTATGATTTCCATGTTGGCTCACTCAGAAAGTGCAATTATTCTTTAGGTGGGGATTTTGAAGAAATAAAGAGAGATAAGTACCAACTGTCTGTCTACCTTTATTTCCAAATTTTATGATATTAACCTGCATTTTTAGTGATAGATTTCCACCCTGTTATGGTAGATTGTGAAGAAATGAAGCAACATTTTGAAACAATAGCAAGAATGTTTGATATATAAACTAAAATGCTTTTTGTGTGTAGAGTTAGTTGGCTAAATAATGGGTCAATTAATAATCTGTTTTTAAAAATTCCCCCCTGTTAACTTTGTATATCGAACAGGGTGGAAACAAAGATATCGATAACTGAATGTAAAAACAAGTGTTTCCAACCTCTCTTATTTATCAGACTTCATGGATTTTATTAGTGAATCAATGTTGTACAAGATGCCGGTGTTTCCATGGTAACTACAGAGCCTCTGAACATCAAGATGGATCATATCTGATGACCTTGAAAAGATAATAAACAAGCCAAATTATGAGACAAAAAGTCATAATTGACAGACTACCAAGTCGGGAAATAAAATAAATAAATAAATAATGAGATAAAAATATGCAAAATGTTTAGATTAAAAAGTCACATCAGACATTAAAAATCCAAATGATGCTTCCATGGCCGGGGGAAACTACTCTTTTTGAGGATACACACCTTGGCACAACACCTGACCAGACCCATAAAGTAATAACAAATAATAAAATAAAGCATAAAAACTTTTTCTCTTTGTTTTAGTGCAATGAAAAAACTTTGCCATTTAGTCATTTTCTTAAATCAAGCTTTTAGTATGTTTTATTGTGTTTTTTATCTTAGTTTTTTATCTTTTAATGTGTAGTTTTTCTGTTTTATTGTGCCTTTATCTTAGTTTTTGTAGCTTTGATTATATTTTATTGTGTTTATCTTATAATTTTTTTCGGTTTTTATTATGTTTTTAACTTAATATTTTGATACTACAATAGTGGATGTGCCCCTACTTCTTGCAGGGTGTGGACCATCTGAGATAATGTCTTGTGTAACTGAATAAGTAGAACCATTCCCTGTTGTCATTTTCAGTTGATGGATTTGAGTAAGAAGATTCTGGGTCGCAAGATGTTTGAGAAGATGATGAAGATGACCTTTTATGGCCAGTTTGTAGCAGGAGAAGATCACAACGCCATCAAACCTCTGATCCGCAAAAACCAGGCATTCGGTGTCGGGGCAGTGTTGGACTACAGTGTGGAGGAGGATTTAAGTCAAGAGGAGGCGGAAAAAGAAGGGAAATGGAGTAAGTCATGTTGATACAATGACGTATTAGCGCCATATATGAAAATAAAAACGCATCACTACAAGAATAAAGCCGAAAAATATTGAAATAAAACCAGTCATTTTTTGAGAATAAAGTCAAATACGAAAAGACTCATAATGTTACAAGAATAATAATTTGAGAATAATGACATGGTTAAAAAAAACATGACTTAATGTAAATAATGTTGTACTTTTATGAGGTTAACTCTGGGGTTTCCCTCCCACAGAGGCACTGCCAAAAAAAACTCTTCTGGATTAATGGTCAAAAAATGTATATGCAGTTTTTTTTTTTTACCATTTTATGTTTTTTTCTGTTTCATCAACTTCCTTCATAATTAAAAATACCAAATACTCAATTACTTTAATTTTTTTTCAGCCTTTAAATTCCATGTTTGTAAGGTAACAAATATGTTTTTAGGATGCAAAAAAACCAGAAAAATCACTCCCCCAATCAAAATAATTAAAAAAAATATTACATACAATTTGAATCACATATGATTTGATTTTTGCAGCCTTACACATGTCAATGATTCACACCAACATTGGTTAATGTACATTATTGTTTTTCGGAGCTAGCTTAAATGTTCAGAAATGCCAGCGTCTCACACAAACAAAGTAGAAACTATACATTGGTTTATTTTTCTACTCTCATTTTATTTTATTTTTGTAAATCAGTGAGCCCTAATTATCCATATCAAATAATCATTCATTACACATTTTGTAACCCTTTAAATGATCTCTATTTATCATGATTTATGGCTTAATGTCTTATGGATCTTTTGTTAAGTTGGTGGACAGAATTTTAAAAATGATGAAAAAATGAACAAATTTAAAATTTTGACCTTATTCAAAGTTTGAAAAATAATATGCATTTTTTAAACATGAAGTGCAATGTGGATAGAAAGTCCCACCAGATACCAAAGGGTTAAAGTTGTGGTATTTTGAAAATAAATTCACAATAGTGCAATTAAAAAATCCTTATTAATAAATTGTAAAGTTTACGTTTATAGCGAATGAAACAAGTGAAGCAGTATTTATTTGAGTTTTTTTGACAACATTACAAACACAGAAACATTAAAAAAAGTCCAAAAGTTAAATTACATTGATGTTGCATAGGCTGGCTTATGCAATATATGCTCGTGCGACATCACTAGCACACTGAGGTAGTACACAGTATTTGCACAACAGCTCATATACGTAAGTGAAAGTGAGAGAGGTCATAGTCTGGGGTGAGCAAACAAATGTCTGAGCCTGATTATTTAATGTTTATCCTTTCATGTATTAGTCCTGACGATGTTCCACCCTCACAGTCTCTTATTTATAGAGGTGTTAGAAAACAATAGTATTTGTTTTTTGATAGGAATCTTAAGGAATTGTGATTGTTTTTTAAGTAGGTTTCATAAAACACACGAAGGTGTTAGAATTTTTGGTTCTAGAAAGATGTTAAAAACATATTTAAACACAGTTACAAACACAGAAAACTGTTATGTAGTGTGAAAAGAGATGTTGAAAAAACATACAGATGTGAAAATGTATTTAAAAACAAACAAATCTGTTAAAATGTGTTCAAAAAATTTTCAAAAGTTACATGTATTTAAAAATGTGTTTAAAAACGTGCAAAGATGTAAAAATGTATTTTAAAAATATATTTAAGCACATAAAGAGATGAAAAATAGTTTAAAAATAATAATAATCAAACATTTAAGAAATAATAAAAAGAAAAGATGTTTATGGGGTGACACATAAACATTATATGTTATTTTAGAGGAGGCTCACGATCCCACAATTTGAAAACCCCTGTTTTGTTTTGAGGCAAAAGGAGTGAGATGATGATGATGATGATGATGATGATGATGATGATGATGATGATGTCTAATAACACTCTAAGGTTGAAACTGACTTTAAGAGTGTTTTAATGAATGTCATATAAAGGGTTAACTTGTGCCAAAGGATCATTTGTCTTTTGTAAAATGAGGTTATTTGCTGCATTATTGTGAACGTTATTTTATTTTATTACCTGTGAAGGGGAGGGTTTTTTTTTTGTGTTTTTGTGGCCCTTTTATCTGGTGTCATTTTATACTGAGTGTAAAGGTACGTTTTATTAACCCAAACCCATATTATTGTATGAATAGAATAGAATAGAATAGAATAGAATAGTACTTTATTAATCCCACAATTCAGAACACTTAAGGACACTGTTGAAGAACCCACAGCCCACTTGTTTAATACAGGAGTAAATAAGGGCTACATGTGTATGTAATATATCTCTATGGTCCATTCTATGAGCCGTACCCCCCGCCCCCACACACACACACACACACACACACCCCTTCCCTCCCTCGACCCTTCACATGTGTTACATAACATAATTCAATAAGGCTGGCGTGAGAGGTCTGTAATAGTACAGTGTGTTATGGTATGCAGCATTTCAGAGGGTGGAACAACTTAACTTCAACACAGGATTGGAGTTTTAAGACCAAACCTACACAGTTTAAAGTCCAAGTCTAACTGTGGTTTAAAAACGTATAACTAGGTTTGTCAAAATTAATGCATTAATGCAGATTTGTCCATTTATTAAAAAAATTGATTAAAAATGTTAACACATTTAACCCATTATCTGCAGCAGAATGACTAACCACACATTTCAGGCAGTTTGTCTCATTGTGAAGACACTAAACACCATGACATATGAGTAAAAAAAAACAAACTTTTATTAACCTTTATTCTGAATTAAACAGGAATAAAGTCTCATGTTAACTTTGTTCTGTTTATCAGAGTGACTTGGGACAAGTAGCACAGCAATGTTATATAATAGTCTTCGGTTTTTCATTATAATTTTAGTTTAGTTTTCATGTTAGTTTTAGTTTTTTCATTCCTTTTATTTTCCTGGTCGTTTATTTTCAGATAATATTCCATACAGGACTTTTTCTGCTGCTTTGTCCCAACTTTAGTTATATTGACAAAGACCAAAACAAAGGGAATTTCATCCATAATTAGTATATGTTTTAGTTAGTTTTTGGAAGTTAACATTACAGATTTAGTTATCGTTTATCGTTATAGTTTTTATTCATGTCAGTTAATGAAAATGTTTTTTTTTTTCAATTGTAGTTTTCATCATTTCTTTAGGTTTCATGAATGATAATAACTTTCTATAACACACTGTGTTAGTATTTTTATTTTTGTTCTGGAAGCAGGTGTTGTTGTTTTTTTGTCCTGCAGAGTTTGTCCTTTATTGGTGAATGAGGACAGACCCCTCCTCTTTGATTGACTGGAATTAAGCAAAATAAACAAACAAACAAACAAACAAACAAAAATTAGGATTGAATTAGGATAAAAAAAACAACAACCTTGAATTCAGCAAAAATAAAGGAACCCCCCCCCCAAAGAAAAACAAACCTTGAATTAGGCGTAAAAATATATTGAATTAAGCAAAAAAAGAAAAAAAAAAACTTGAATTCGGAAAAACATAAAAATTTAAAATTAAGCAAGAAAACAATCAAACAAAAAAATCCCCAAACTTAAATTACGCTAAAAATCTTGAATTAAACAAAGGAGAAAAAAAAAACAACAAACAAGTTGAATTGGGCTTAAAAAAATGTTGAATTAAACACAACAAACAAAACAATTTAGACTAACTATCTTGAATTAGGATTGAAAAAACTTGAAGTAAGCAAAAACAATAAAAAAAAAACTACTGAAAACAAAAACAAACCTTGAATTAAACTTTTAAAAAAATAATTAAGCAAAAAAAAACCCAAAATAAACTTGAATTATGCTAAAAAACTCACCAGAAGACCAGGTACTATGTGTAATTTTTGCATTTGTATTATTTTATGATGCAATAGTCATTTTCAACAGGAATTAGGCGTTTCCATGGTTATCTTAAAGCGGAATGAACCTTTAATCTGAATTTATTTTCCTTTTTCGATGTGGAGTCTGTAATCAAAGCCTCATGTGTTTTTCTCAGTCGCCCCACAGAGTCCGTCCTCTATTGGCCAGTGAGGACAGACCCCTCTTCTCTCATTGGCTGCTTTAGTTATTGGTATGGGGGGGCGGGGCAGTATCACATGCAGGCTGCCAGCCTTAAAGAGTCATTCTGTACACAGAACACACACAGAACAAGTATTGTGTAATGTTCTGAGGAAATGAGGTTAGTTAATTTGAGCGCACCCCAAGTACAACAGCGTGTGGAGTCATTTGAAGAGACTGGAAGACATTAGAAACCCAAATGGATGTATGTTTAGATTCAGTGATGACAGGGGGAGACTTTGGGACAGGTTCAGGATTACATAAGAGTAGATAGGTCTGTGTGTGTCAATGTATGAGTGCATGTGTAGTAGTGAGAGACCCATGTGGATTTTTTTTGGGGCCAATACTGATTTTTAAAAATTAATCAATGTGCGTGTGTGTGTGATGCAATGATCCATTTAAGTAAAGGTCAAAGGTCAAGGTTGCATTTATCAGAAGGGTCAAAATCACATTATCAGTTATAACTCAAGAACAGAGGGTCACAGAATTCTCAGATTGGTACCAAACGATGCAGAACGAGGATTTCTATGATTCTCATAATTGGTGTTATCACCTACGACCAATAGGTTTGGAGATCTCTGGAGGTCAAAGGTGACATGTAGCAAAATGAACTTCTGTTAGACTGCTTGTGTGTGTGTAAAGCACAGACATATCATGCTATAACTTAATTATAATATTACATGCGCTGACACATATATACATATAACACATTTTTTAAATTTATTTTTTACTCTGTTAAATGATGATGTGACATGTTCAAACTGTCAATAATTTAATGTTGTTGTTTTTTTCTTATAAACAAAACAAAAAAACAACATTAGAATGCAGCCACTTCTTTTGAAACACCAACAATATTTTCTAGAAATAGTTCAAGATTACGGAAGAGAGGGAGAGCCATGTTGATAATATTTGATCATTGGGGTAGCTGTGGCTCAGTTGGTAGAGTGGGTTGTCCAATAACCGAAGGGTTGGTGGTTCAAATCCCACTATCAGTCTTCAATAATTCCTCTGATATGTAAACAGTTAATTCTGTTTTAAAGTTGTCATTCCGCTGAAAGCAACTTTTCCACGCTGCTTTTGGAATCTGATGGGTCACCCCGACTTACTGACACATGCTGCCTTTGACAGTGGTTTGTCACCTCCACTGGCTGCATACCGCATTCACAGAAAACAACAAGAGGAACGAGGGACCCAGAAAAAGCCGGCCCATCTGACGTCAGACGTACTTTAGCGTCACCCACGTGGGGTTAAACCTGTCCTCTATTGCAGCGAATCTGGAGTAGCATTAGCATTAGCATGTAGAAGACAAGATGCCGCCACAGTAGCTGCTGCACAAACTGGAAAAAAATGGCGGATCAAACTGGTTCATGTGCTCTATGTGGAAATAAAGCCTCGTTTTATTTCTCCGGGACCTTTTTAGAACAAGCAGCGGCTCGAAACCTAGCTGGATACTACTCTGGTAAAGGTAAACAGACAGAGAGTGAGAAGGGAGGGGGGAGTGTTCCTTCACATATTCTGAGCCAATCAGAGACTCATCATCACCGTGTCATGAACATGTATGAGGAAGTACCGATATGACTTGAGGTTCAACCTCAAGTCATTTTTCTACCGTGAAAAAACTGCTTCAAACAAAGCAATCCAGACATTTAAAAAAAAAAAATAGACCCAAAACACAATGCATTCAATAACAATGGAGAACACAGTAATATTAATGAAATAACGATGGAATGACACCTTTAAAGTGTGTGTTTTTAAAAGCATAAATAATATAGAAACAAAACACACCATTTGAGACCAACACATGCAATTGTACTCATAAAACATCCCATAACATAACAAATAAAATGATTAAAAAACAATAAAAAACTAAAATTATTTGTGTCCTGAATTCAGTACACAAATGGCATTTGCATAAAAACTGTTTCTGAATCTGTTCTTGTTTCAAGTACAAAATGAAGTCAGAAAATTCCACATTTATTTACAATACCCTAATGGTGCAGTTGATGCTAATGCTGTTTTCTTTCTTTACCAGTTCATGTGTCTCTGAAGCAGAAAGGGAAAGTCCAGGTGAGTAAATTAAACTCCGTACTTTCCAAAATACAGTCAATGTGTGACCTATTATCACATGTTCCATTGGTTACATATTTGATCTTAAAGTCCGCAGATCTAACTTGCTGCAGACTCAGTAGGGTTGATGTAACATAAGTTTGTGCTGAGTATTCGCCGTCCCCTGCCACATCACGGGGCCCTGGGCGTCGCCCCAGATCTCACTGGTTAGAACTGGATCTAGTTCAGCAAAAAAGAAAGTTCAGCAAGTCAACCCAGGTCATGTTACTGTTACTTATAATAACTGATACATCAGGTGCACAGATGACTCTTAATATTAGTCAAAGCTTTCAAAACCTTTTGCAAAAGGAGCCTTTTAAATAATTTAACCTCTTATATTTCTGGGGTGGTTTTGCTTAAAATGCCTGAAATGTCACTCTCCAAATTAAAGTTACAGCATTTTACGTTCCCTTGGAGACAGATTCTAGTATTTATAAAGATTTTACCAATGCAAATTAGAAAAAAAAGGTTTTGTATCCGAATTTATTTATTAGATTTTTTTCCGTTACAAACATGACATTTAAAGGGTTCAAAAATATTAACGTTATTGAGTATTTGTTGTTTTTCTTTATGGAGGAAGTTGATGAAACAGAAAAAAATGTCAATAAATATTTTTTTTTTATTCATAACCTTTAGATAACCCTATCATTAAGAGTACAAATTAGTTTTTTATTGTATATGAAAAGCTAATGTCTTTATTTTGTCTCAGCTGATGATCATCGTGAGAAGAAATACAAAGCCCATCGACAGTTTGGGGACCGTCGTGGAGGGGTCATCAGTGCTCGCACATACTTCTATGCAGACGAAGCCAAATGTGATAATCAAATGGACACTTTCATCAACTGCATTAAAGCCTCCGGTGAGCAGATTACACTGTACAACAACATTTTATGAAATCTTTTTTACAGACAGGTTTTGTTGGGTATACTTCTGGTATGTAGAATTCAAATTTGACATCTGTTTTAAGATTCAACGTAAAAAAAAAAAAAATCTCTTCAATTTTCACAATACAATACATGTGTACTAAAATACAATCTAGCATTCAATAACAAGTGCTAAGTGGAAACAAACAGAGTGGAATCCAAGATTAGTTCAGATATGAGCAAAAGCGTGCAAAATAATCAATACAATGAATTAATTAATTAATAATTTTATTTCAGTTATATACAAACGCATACATACAAAGAACATCAAATTTTGCACAATTTCCAGGTCATTTCAGATGAAAACTGAAAAAATGTATTAATTCTATCTATCTATCTATCTATCTATCTATCTATCTATCTATCTATCTATCTATCTATCTGTCTGTCTGTCTGTCTGTCTGTCTGTCTGTCTGTCTGTCTGTCTGTCTGTCTGTCTGTCTGTCTGTTTGTCTGTCTGTCTGTCTGTCACATGATTGGTGTGGCGGCAGCGCCATGGCAAAACCTGGTTGCTAAGCGATGTCAGCTGATCTGTGACCCTTTGTAATTCGTGTCCTTTTGTTCGACATCTTTGTTGTGGAACTCAAAATATTTTCTAAACGACAGGTGTCCAATTTCTTTTGGGAACAATCACAACAGAATCAACTTGATCTAATGTTACTTGGTCTACGTCTGTTTCAGCTGCTTCTTCATTTGAATCGTCACTCATTTCCTTATTGTTTGTTTACTTTCTGTTCAGACTGGATGGGTGGAGTCACGTGACCAAAAACAGACTTTTTTTTTTTTAATTAAAACATTACATTTACTAACATGATCAAAATGATGTTCGTTATTATGGTAAATGTTAGTACAATCTACACATTTGATAAATGATAAGGAAGAAGCTGTTCTACCTTTTTCCTTTTTTTTTTTTTTTTTACCAATAGTTCAATATTTTTTTAAAGAAGATTTTATATTTGTTATTATTTCACTGAGAAAAATAATCAATATCAGCTCCAAATTTTGGCTTAGAAATATCATCAGCCTGTATCAGTCATCGGCTAAAGGTAGTGTAAAATAAACAGTATACATATCAGTCAATCACTATTAAATTCTGTTCTAAATAGTCTTAAAAAGTCTTAAATTGAACTTGTAAAAACATGTATGAACGCTGTATGTAGGATCCTATTAAATGTTGTTTTTTTTTTAATTTTTATTTCAGGGGGTGCCTCAGCAGATGGATTTTCTGCCATCAAGCTGACGGCACTGGGACGTCCACAGTTCCTGGTGAGTTTACCTGCATCCCTTCAACATGTCATCCATGTCATATCTCCTGCTAGACGGCTTCAGTTGAAAAACACTCTGACGTAATTAAGACGATACATTTTGTCCAGTTGTTAGGGGTGCTAAAAAATATAATTTCTGCAGTATATCACAATATTTTATTTCATGATACTGTATTGATTTGTAGGTATTAATTCAAATGCATATATGGAGGAGGTTTCTTTTTTCTTTGTTTAAATGTCTTTTTCAACACTATTTTATTAAATAATGGTTATTTAAATCATCCTAAAAGCACTTTTTTTTGTGTCTGAGAGGCAGATATTAGTTCCTTTGTTGGGATTGTACAAAAAAATTCTAATTTTAACTATGAAGTAATATAAAACCTTGGAGCAAGATCTGAAACGGTAATGTGTATAAAATATAATCTAAGTTTTAACACAGAAACATTTTGTAATATATCATAAAATCTTATTGTGATTAAAATAAAAATATGTTGAGTATATTTCTGCTGTAATTCAATTCCAGGAAATAATCATATAAAAAAAATCAAAGAATAAAATAGCCTTTTTCACAGTATCTAAATATATTGTGTTATATCGTATCATGATCCTTATATTAGATTTGTATCATATTATCAGATTTGATTTTGCCAAATTATAAACCTGTTCTCCAAGTTGTTTGGTTTTTTTTTTCAAACAATGTTTTATGCAAATGAAATAAGGTTGTTTTTGTCCCACAGCTCCAGTTTTCAGAAGTCTTGATTAAATGGAGGCAGTTCTTTAATTTCCTTGCAGCACAGCAGGGAATATCTGACATGACTGTGTTGGAACAAAAACTAGAACTGGAACAACTGAAGGTGTGTTTTCCCTTTAACACAGGTTCACATGTTTGTTCAGTTTTTTTTTTTATTTTTGTTGAGACTTTTGTTTAGTTTTGTTTCAACTCCTTTTACTTCACACGATGAACAGTAATAATAATAATAATAATAATAATAATAATAATAATAATAATAATAATAATAATAATAATAATAATAATAATATTATTAAAAATTACTGATTGACAGATATGGATTTTTTTTTCACCAATTTTCCTCTCCATCAGCCTTAGTCAATCACCGAAGCCAATATATGGAAATTATACTTTCACTTTTATACATCTTTTTTTTCTCTCAAATGATAAATGTCATAAAATTGCAATTAATTGCAATTATAAAGCATAACTTGTGACAGTTAAACTAATAAATATGACCAAATGTCCATCTTCTTGTTTTCCTTCTTTTTCGATTCTTGTTTTCCTTCTTTTCTGTTTCCCTCCCGTTTGCTTTTTTCTTCTGTTCTTTTTCCCATTTTTTGTTACCCCCCCCCCCCCCTTTGTTGCTTCTTTTTTTCCTTATTCTTTTCCTCCTTTTTTCTATTCGTTTTTCTTTTTTTCCCCTTTTTTCTTATTTTTTTCCTTATGTTTTCCCTTTTTTCCCTTGGTTTTCTCTCCTTTTTGTTTCCTTCTCCCATTTTTCTCTTATTTTTTCCTCTTTTTCCGTCATCTGTTAGTGAATCATGTCAGAGGAAAAAAAGAGCATGTTGGCCAATGTAACAGTTCAATATTAACACAAGAAAAAAACTAAATATTTGCCTGATATATCAGCCAGCTGATATATTGGTTTTTTTATTATTATTATTATTATTATTATTATTATTATTATTATTAGTAGTACTAGTAGTAGTAGTAGTAGTAGTAGTAGTAGTAGTAGTAGTGATGGTAATAATCTGATATTTTATTTATTATGCTACAGCAAAGTACAAATAACATCAGTTAAAAACAGTTAAGAGTCAGTTAAAATTATATATTCAACTTCTTTTTACAATGTTCAGGGCTGATTGACAGTTAATATACTGCATGAAACCAACAAAGAGGACATGGGAGACAGCAGATAGTAGAGAAAAAAGGATTCCATTGTTGGTAAAATTAATTAATTTGTCCTTGAACAGTAATCTTTTCTAATTTTAAAAAGAAAAGTAAATAATGTATGCATACAAAGAGGATCCTTTCACTTGAAGAGGATCAAATAAAAAAGAAAATAGAAAAAAAGAAAAGAGACCCTGGTAGGTAAATGTATAAATAGACTAACAGTACAATTACATACAGACATAGATGAAGGTAAAAGTAAAAACTATGGTTAAAAAATTCAATGAATGAATGAATTCTTTTTGTGGCTTTTAGGAAAATTTGACTGAGCTGGGTGTTGGAGCCAAGGATGACATCGATAACTGGTTTACTGGAGAGAGGATCGGACTGTCTGGGTAAGAACCAAAATATCAACACCATCAAATATCTGTTTTTACTTCTGTTCACTTCTACTTGTAACTCAATAAAAATGCTGCAATGGGTTAGTGATGGCCTGAAATGGATTTTCTTGGGGCTGACACCATTTTCTTTTTTTGTTTTGTTTGTTTTTACTGAGCTGATGTAGATTTTATTTTTATTTTTTTATGTCAAATGATAACAAATGTCAGAAAATCTTTTTTTAAAGGAAACATTCATTTGATTAAAAATAATATTAGACCTCATACCTGTACGATGGAACCAAGAAACCCCTCCCACACATGATTCTAGACATCATGAGGGTTTTTTTTTTTTTTTACATATGAGGAAGATGAGACAGGATCAAATGCAGCATTTGATTGGCAGCCTTTTCTAAAATACATAGAAACATAGAATGATAGTTATGTTAGAACGTTCAGTCCTGGAGTCAAACCAACATAACAGGCTGATGCTAATACAAGAAATATACTTTAACATTGGCCAGGTAATATATCAGTCTATCATTGCTATGGGTTTAATGTTGCAAAAACATTTATAAAAAATTTCAACTTATTAAATTTTGAGGTAATTCTTATATTTGAATTTTCCCCCAGAACAATAGATTTGCTGGACTGGAACAGTTTGATAAATGACACAACAAAAATCTCTAATCTCCTAATGGTCCCGAACCTTCAGGTGAGTAATCGTCGTCTTTTTCATGTTTAATGATTGACAAAAAAATCAATTTGTAACACTGGTCTACAAGTAAAATGTTTCTGGAATAAAACTAATGAAATGTTACCACATGTGTGTTACTGATAAAGAAAACTCTAGTCTTAAATGCTGGTTGAGTCAAGTTTCCCAGATAAGTATTGGGTCAAAATGTGAAATTCTTAGCATGAACAAGATAATAGGTTTTTAGTTCAAAGGAACATTGGTCTCAGATCTACTTCAAAACACTGTCTGCACATTATGATCCATTCACTTTACAGGTTCTTGCCCGTGGAATATTTACAAATGTATACAAATATTTACAACTACACATGTACATAAACCATCATATGTGGAATAACACACCATCATATATAGTAAAAACATGAACTAACCAGCACTTGTGTCATTTGTTTTCTGATTCATTTTATTAATGTATGTAATATTTATCCCATTTAATGTCTTAACCAGATACTTAAAAAAAAAAAAAAATGGTAGAGTAATTAATAATTAATGCATGGGCGCAGATAGGTGGGGGCACATGGGGGGGTGGGCACCACGGATCAACTACGGATCGGGCGGATGTGACGAAAAATAATGTCTTAATTAAATTTGAGCGGGTTGCAGTTGAATCATTCAAATAAAAAGTCCTAACAGTCGAGGCATCTTCATTAGATCTAAAAACTAATCGGCAGATGGCGGCCAGGTTCGGTTCTGAAAATTGGTGAAAAAACATTCATGCAAATGGAGATTTTAAGAAGCGGTTGTGATGAAAATGTACGTAATCAGTCACCTCTGGGGGGGGGGGGGGGGGTCTCCCCCTCAGATTAAGATTGACCTTGATCTGTCCCACTCACTTACAAGATGAAAAAAAACCTCATTTGTTGTCTATGCATAAAGCAAACATTACTGGTAAAACATAAGATGAATTAATATTAATCTTGTGTTTTTTAGCTGCAGCACGCACAGTTGTGATTCACGATGATAGCGTAGCATCTTGTGTTTAAGTTGTCACTATGGTTACCACTACATGTCTGAGTGTGAGACACATGCATTTGAAGGACTTCGAGCTCTTCTGCTACACATGCTATTCCTCAGCTGATCAGCTCCACCACTCCCTACGTATAGGCAGAACACATGCAGTGGGTCGGGCCCCAAGATCCACGGGGGGACCCATTTTGCGCGAATGCAAAATGCATCACAAAGGATAAATTTACGCTCTGCCATGAGGTGTAAAACTCACATTCTGTACAGTATCAACTCCCCTGATTTTTCCTTAATTCAATTTGTTGTGGTTAATTATTATTATTATTATTATTAATAATAATAATAATAATAATAATAATAATAATAATAATAATAATGTCTCCTGCAGATACAGTTGGTCTAACATGTTTGTTTGTTCTTTGTATGTGTGTAGACGGGTCACCTGGAGCCTCTGCTGACATCGTTTACAGCTGAGGAGGAGCGACAGATGAAGAGAATGCTGCAGAGAGTGGACATTCTGGCCAAGGTGATTACCATTTAAATATATACTCCTACACTGGAGTTATGTCGTTTAAAAACTACATTTACACTGCATGAATAAAAATCTGACCAAGTGTATTGTTCTTATTTGTTGTCAAAACATCTCATCATACTTAAAATAAGACATAGGAACTTGTAATGGAGATATAACAACAGATTTTTTTAGAGAATAGATAACATTGTATTTTAAGAAATCCTACCAAGATACATATCACTTGTTCCATTGGCAGATTTATTTATTTTTTTTAAATTCAAGATTCTTTTTTTGCTTTATTCAAGTAATAAAAAAAATCTGCCAATGGAACAAGTCAAATTTATGTTGTTGAGATTTAAAATATCTAATGAAAATAACCTAAAATTTTACCAAAACTATTGCTTTTTGATGAAACTTTTTTTTGTCCTGGCAATAGTAGCTTTTCCATCTCACATTTGTACAAAAGTTTACTGATATTTACTAAATGTGGAAAAACAGAAGTGCCTAATGTGGGTTTTCCCATTAAATCACAAATGCAATGATTTGTTTATTTTTTATCATATGATGACATGAGAAGTCATTCCATAAACATGAATGAAAATAACCTGTTGTTTTACCGTTACACTCATTATTCTTCTATATTCCTCCTCTATCTCCTACCAAAGTAAAGATGATATGGTTTCCTGGTATGTCCACACATACTGCACCATGTTTCTGTTAAAACTGTTTGTAGCACCTATAATGTAATCATTTCCTGATAATCTAATAACACCGTATAGTTTAATTAAATTTGCACTTAACTTGATTGAAAATGTAATAAAACCCAATAATGTAATAATTTCACCAATAATGTAATGCCTTATTACACTTTTTTCCCAAATTGATAATGCAGCAGCACTTGACAGATCATGGCATATGTCATACACACACACACACACACACACACACACACACACACACACATATATATATATATATATATATATATATATATATGTGTGTGTGTATGTGTATGTGTATGTATATGACATATGCCAAGTTTTTCATTATCAAGTAAAAAAACAAAACATGACCCACATAAAATGTAATAAATCCCCATTAATGTAATATGTGATTATATTGTTGGTAAAAATATTATTGCAATATCAGTCAGAACATTCTATTGCAGTATTGATGAAATTATTAGATTATTGGGTTTTATTACATTTGTGATGAAGTTAAGTGCAATTTCTTTATGACATTTTCAGATAATTATTACATTATAGGTTCAACACTCTTCTTCTCTTGTAATGTCTGTCAACATTAGTTTTTTTAAATTCACCTGTCTGTAGATGTGAAAAAAAACTCTCTTATCGTTGCAGTTTTGCGTAATATTGTGCTACACCTGAAAACCACATTTTGCCAAGTACAAAAACTTTAAATTGAAAAATGAGGATTTGTCAAAATTGTAATTTTTCTATTCAATAACTTCTTATGCACAAGTTTTTGTGCAATTTGAGGATCAATGGAAAAACGACATATTCCAGAGGAGTGTAGCAGAATAAAGCCTAAACCATCCTGTGTCCTGCAGCACGCGCTGGAGAATGGCGTCCGGCTCATGGTGGACGCAGAGCAGACGTACTTCCAGCCGGCCATCAGTCGACTGACGCTGGAAATGCAGAGGATCTTCAACAGAGAAAAGCCCATCATCTTCAACACGTACCAGTGTTACCTGAAGGTTTGACCCCAAATATTTACAACAAACAGCCCACGTACGTCACATAGAAAGAACCCACTGCTGGGCGTTTGGTGGTCCTTTTTTATCTACATTTATTAGTCATTTTAATATGGTGGCGTACACTGGAAAAAAAAATCTAAATATGTCATCACACTTAAAATCAGACAGAATCACCTAAAGAGGAACTGTTCAGTGAGATATAAGAACTGATTTATAGACAATAGATCTGGAAAATCTGATTTAAGAAATCTCTCCAAGATCAGTGTCACTTGTTCCATTGGTAGATTTTTTTCTTGATTCAATGTTTTTTCTCTTCATTCAAGTTTTTTTTTCTTAATTTAATGTTGGTGGGGTTTTAGGGGGGGCTTCATTTGTTTTTTTAATTGTTTTTGCTTAATTCAAGATTTTTATTCATTTATTAGGCCTTCGCTGCGGACCACATCTGGTGCAAGGTCTATTGAGTCTGCTGTAATCACAAGGGGAGTCAGCCCTTTGATTTCAAATTTGACCCCCTGACTATGCACGAAAACTCACCAAATTTTGCGCACACTTCAGAAATGTGAAAAATTGCGAGTATATATAGTTTTATAAAAGTCAGTAAAGAAATGTGTCTACCACGCCCCTTAGAACAGTAAAAAAACATTGTATTAGGCCAGGTCACGCCTACACCTGTTTGTCATATGAAATTACTAGTACTAGTTTTTAGTACTATAGCGCCCCCTACAGATTCGCCAAATACACCGATACTAAAATGGCATTAGATCAGACATACGAAAACCGACATGGCTGAAATTTGACTCAATTTTCAGTCTCACAGTTCTACACCCATTCAACGCACAACATTTCAAATAAGTCACTTCATAGTACCCCCTACATATTTATACAAATACGTGCATTTCTGGCAGAATATTGCATCCTGCCAACGGTACAATGTCATCTCACTGTTGGCTGTCGGCGGCGGTCGTGCAGGGACGGCGAAAGCCTTTAATTTAGCTTTTATTCTAGTAATGACCAGTGTTTTTATTTTCTTATGTGGCACTAATATATTATTTTATTTGAAGTTTTTGACAAATATTTCTGATTATTTAGGGATATTTTCCTTGTCTATCTTGTTTTATAGTTGGTTCTTTGTGTGACTCTGCCATTTATCACTGAATACTTTTGTTTTTCTATTAATGTTTAAAGGACGCCTATGACAATGTCACTGTGGATGTTGAGCTGTCCCGGAGGGAGGGGTGGTACTTTGGTGCTAAACTGGTTCGTGGAGCTTACATGTACCAAGAGAGAGCCAGGGCCCAGGAAATTGGGTATGAAGACCCGATAAACCCTGACTACGAGGCCACAAACAGGATGTATCATAAGTGAGTGACACAGGATTCAAGCATCAGTGTTGGTGCTCTGCAAAAGTCCAACCTTGAATTAGTGTATTTGTTTAATTTCTAGTCCAAATATGTCATCATACTTAAAATCAGACAGGATCACCTACAGAGGAACTACTCAGTGAGACATAAGAACTGGTTTACAGGCAATAGAGCTGAAAAAAAAAAATCTGATTTCAACAAATCTTGTCAAGATCATTTTCACTTGTTCCATTGGCAGATTTTTTTTCTCTTAATTCAGGGTTTTGTTTTGTTTTTGTTTTTTTTTTTAAAATCTAATTCATGTTAGTATTAGTTTTTTTGTTCATTTCAAGATTTTTAAACCTAATTTATTTTTTCCCTTAATTCAAAAATGTATTTATTTTTGCCTAATTCAAGTTTTGTTTAGTTTTTTCTTGCTTAATTCAAATTCAACAGTAATTTAATACTCATGAAGATAATTTTCACTTTTTTTTTTTGTTCGAATTAAGCTAAAACAAATCTGCAAATGTAACAAGTGAAAATTATCTTGGCATGACTTCTTGAAATCAGATTTTCTGGATCTAGTGTCTAAAGAAAAGAAAAGACAATGGAAAGAAAAGAGATATTTGGACTAGAAATTAGGAAAAATACACTTGGTCAGATTTAGATTTTTGCTGTACAGTGTTAGTGTGACTTAAATGAGTGTGGCTCTGAGCCCATGTGTGCTGTTTTTGCAGGTGTTTGGAGTACGTGTTGGAGGAGATCGACCACAGCAGGATGGCCAACGTCATGGTGGCAACGCACAATGAGGACACAGTCAAATTTACCTTACAAATGTACGGACACTATTATGAAGTTACAGTAAAAAGTTAAAAACACAAAGTTTGGCAGGTTTTGTTTCAAGTCAGAGGTTAAATAGCCGCAGTGAAAACATTTTATTTCTAGTCCAAAGATGTCACCATACTTACAATAGGACAGAATCACCTAAAGAGGAACTTTAAAATGAGATATAAGAACTGATTTGTAGATAATGGATCTGGAAAATCTGATTTAAGAAATCTGACCAAGATCAGTTTCACTGGTTCCATTGGCAGATTTGTATTTTTATTTTTATTTTTTTGCTTAAGTCAAGCAAAAAAAAGTTTTTCAATTAAGCAAAAAACCCCGAAACAAACAAAGAAACTTCAATTAGGAAAATACTATCTTAAATTCAGCAAAAACAAAAGACTATAAATCTTGAATAAAGCAACAAAAAAAAATTGAATTAGGACAAAATAATCTTGAATCAAGCTGTGAAACTGATCTTGGACCGATTTCTTAAATCATATTTTCCAGATCTTGAATTAAGCAAAATGAAAAAAACAAAACAAAAAAAAACATTAATTAGATTTAAAAAAACAAAAAAAAACTTGAATTAAGAGAAAAAAATCTGGAACAAGTGAAACTGAAATTGACAAGATTTGTTGAAATCATATTTTTCCAGATCTATTGTCTATAAATCAGTTCTTCCATCTGACTGAAAACTTCCTCTTTAGGTGATTCTGGCTGATTTTAAGTGTCATTATATATATTTGGACTAGAAACGAGACAAATACACTTGGTTAGATTCAAATGTTTTGCAGTGTAGCTCAGGACGTATATAAATATCTGTCTCCAGTTTTCATTATGTAACTTCACATCATATTTGTTTTCCTTTTTTTTTTTCTTTAGGATGAATGAGATGGGCCTGTCACCCACAGAAAACAAGGTTTACTTTGGACAGCTGCTGGGCATGTGTGACCAGATCAGCTTCCCACTCGGTATGTCGCCATCAGCTCGGTTACTAAAAGTAAACACTGTGTTAGGGAATCGTACACACTTGCGTCAGTCAGACTCCCTGAAGTGGAGCGTTTTGAACACTCTGACCTCCAAAACCTGCGGCTGGAACATCCTACTAGAACAAACAGCTCAAGGTTCTTATCGGTCACAGAATAATAAGAATGTAAAGAAACATTTGACTCCTTAAATGTATTCAGTGTTTACCTTCAGCTTAACTTTAAAAAAAAATCTTGAACTAAGCAAAAAAAACCAAAACAAACAAAACAATATCTCGAATTATACAAAATAATAAAAATAAAAAAATCTTTAATTTGACACACACACACACACACACACACACACACACACACACACACACACACACACACACACACACACACTGCTCTTTTCTCTGTTCATATTTGTCTTCTTCATCTTTCTGTATAATTCACATGAATTATAATAAGGGATCAATATAATAACTATTAATCAATTAATTAATCATCAACAAATTCAGAAAAAAACCTTGAATTAGGTAAAAAAAAATATTGAATTAAAAAAAGATCTTGAATTAAGCAAAAAACAAATATCTTGAATTCAGCAAAAAATATATTGAATTTGGCTAAAACTGAATTTAAATCAAGCAAAAAAAAAATCTTGAATTATGAAAAAAAAAATCTTGAATCAAACAAACAAAAAAATCTCGAACTAGAAAAGCACTCTGAGAGCACAGACCTCCGCCAAGGTATACCCCCCCCACCCCCACCCCCCGACGCCAATCACCCCCAAAATGAAATCTGTTCTTCCTGTTCACATTTCCAACATATCCTGAAAATTTAATCAAAATCCGTCCATAAGTTTTCGAGTTATCTTGAACACAGACAAACAAACAGATAAACACCGGCAAAAAACATAACCTCCTTGGCGGAGGTAATTAAGCATAAATAAATGAATACAAATCTGAAATACATAAAAAAAAAAACATATTGAATTCTGCACAAAAAAAACTTTAATTCGTAAAAAAAATTAATTAGCCTAAAAAAATATCTTGCATCCCATTGCACTGTGGGATGGAAACCTAAGTATTTTTTTTTTGCCTAATTCAAGTTTTGTTTTTGTGTCTTTGCTTAATTCCAAATTTTTTTAGATTATTATTGTAATTTTTTGGCTGAAATCACCTGGTTTTTGTTTTGTTTTGTTTTGCTCAATTCAAGGTTGTTGTTGTTTTTTTTTTTTTTTTAGCCTAATTCAAATTTTGATTCTTGATATAATATCTGACACTTACAGGTTCTGAAGGAACTAAAGTGTGTGTTGTGTGTGTGGTTCCACAGGTCAGGCAGGTTTTCCCGTCTACAAATACGTCCCTTACGGCCCCGTCAACGAGGTCATCCCATATTTGTCCCGTCGCGCTCAGGAGAACCGTGGCTTTATGAAAGGCTCGCAGAGAGAGCGCCAACTCTTGTCCAAGGAGCTGAAGCGCAGGCTCCTCAACGGGCAGATGTTCTACAAGCCGGTCTACTGAGTCCACCAGAGACCACCTAGACCACCAGGCTAGTATCATTCCAGGAGCTGGACTTGACCACTTCCTTTTTCATGTGGATCCATGGATCTGCATGTTTTTATCATGTTCTTATCAGGGTTGAACAGAAAAGACCAGATGTGTGGACTGAAGTCTTCAAAACACCAACCTGACTCTGCTGCCGAGGCGTTGGATTGAAAACTTTAACATTTATGGACTAAAAAAATCCAGTTGCAGTTGGTCCGGTTTAATATTATTTTATAATATTCGATCATATCATATTATATTATCTTTTGAAAACGTTGTATCTCCAATATATTTAATGGTCTTCTTGCATTATAGAGAAGTAATCACACACACACACACACACACACACACACTCACACACACTCACACACACACTCACACACCCCTAAACTTGCAAAATATACATATCAATGTACAATTTAGCAAACTTGAAATCAATATAAAGTTTGAAATAAATTACTCCAATGTAATTTATTAAAAAATAATAATTACATTTCAGATTTATCATAATTCTTATGCATGTTTCCCTTTAATATATGTTAGCCTTTCCAGGCCAAAGCACTCTGTAAGATAATATTAGTTCATATTGTTTTGCAATATGACTTTATATTATCTTTTTATTTATTTTTTTCTCCAATATATTAATTTGTCTTTTTGCATTACATTGAGAACCAATAACACACACACACACACACACACACACACACACACACACACACACACACACACACACACTGTGTCCCAGTTTCTTCGTGTTTCCCTTTAACATTATATGTTAGCATTTCCTGACCAAAGCACTCTGAAAGATAATGTAATATTAGTTGATATTATATTATAATATTAGTTGATATTTTAATATTGGTTGTTATTGGATTGTAATATGACAGTAGGGGCCAGTGATGAGCCCAGAGGTCCTTAAATCACTGCTCTGCCTTGGTAATCTTGAGTATTTATGACCATGTAACATGGCTGACTGTGTACATATACTTGCTGTACTTATTGTACTTACTGCTCTGTATGGTGTGACATTTGTGACGAGTTTTTTTTTTAATTTAGGAAAAAACTCGACTTTTTTGGGGGGGGGGGGGGGGGGGGTGATGAATTCAATGTAAAAATGAGTGAAAGGAAACATGTTTTCATTTCTTAAATTCTAAAAACCTTTTCAGTTAGATTTCTTGATTTGTCTATAGTAATTTTAGGCTTAATAATTGTACTTTTTAAAATGTGAATGTGAATAATATATTCAATGTACCTATGAAAGTAGATCCTGAACTAATAATGATCAGAACTGAAGGGTCGTAACATTCATTTTTAAACAGCACTGTGGTACATTTCAGAACTTGAAGTCAGTTTGAGTCTGTTTTTGAATATATATGTTAGGGGTTTTTTTTTGTTTTGGCTTCACCTGTGTAAGCCCTGGTTAGCACCAAAGTTTTCAAAGTGCCTTATGATGAACTCTGAACTGGAACAGACTGGTACAGGAGAGATTTTTAAAGGGGAATGTAAAGGGTTACACATGCCCACATTAAATGTTCTGTTGATTTACCAGTTGGTTGTCATCTCATCCTTTTTATTCAGTCTCTATTTTAATCCCATAATGATATCATCTGTTTAACCCTTTCAAGGCTGACACATTCCAAACACACTCTCACATAGAAAAACATTCTCCAGACCACATGGGGACAGTGTCTGTAAAGACCCTCAGCAACACATTCTACCCCTACCTCTTACTGTAGGTGTAGAATGTAGACTGACCTGGGATCTGCTAAAGCACAGGTGTCAAACATGCAGGCCATTTTTCCCACATCCATGTTTTAAAAATGACAACTGGAGCTGGAAAGGAATCGCATAAATGTACATTTTCCTTCTTTGCAAATCTTACGGTACATTTGACTTCACTGTGAATGAAAACATATGTTGAGTTCTAATGTTAGATTTGTCAACTTCTACCTAGAAACAACCTTGTCACTTCATCTGCTGTACAATTTAATAGAAAGAATCTGCTTCAGACATTAAATGTGTAAAATCTTGCACACTTTATAAAAATGATTCAGAAAACAAATTACAAAAGTGTTGGTTAGCTCATGTTTTAATATATACGATGGTGTGTTATTCCACATATATGATGATTTATGTACATGTATACAATAGATTTGTAAATATTCCACTAGAAAGAACTTATAAAGTGAATGGATCATAATGTGCAGACAGTGTTTTGAAGTAGATCTGAGACCAATATTCCTTTGGACTAAAACCTAATCTCTTGTTAGTTGTAAGAATTTCACATTTTGACCCAATACTTATCTTGGAAACTTGAGCCAACCAGTATTTAAGACTTTAATTTTCTTTATCATTAACACAAATGTTGTAACATTTCATTAGTTTTATTACAGAAGCATTTTACTTGTAGACCAGTGTTATCGATGACATCAGTGTCCTATTGTGTCAGGGTACGCTTTTAAATGCCTACCACTTCCAACCTCATTGCATAAACTAGCCTTTATTTACTTTAAAAGTGGTCGAAGTACCTGCGGAGTGATATGGTACAGTGAATCTGAAGTGACAAAACCCGTTGCCATGGACAGCGGGCGTTAACAGTACAGCGGGCAGTTATCGAAAAAAAAATCCGCCCGCTGACGTCAGTCAAAGTGAACGGGAGCTGCCGCAATGTTCTAGAGGGCCGTAGAATAATCCCGTTTATTCTACGGTTATTACAGTGTATGACTCCTACCACTCTAACCAGCGCCGTAGCTCCGCAGACGCACATAACGCGCACTGCGTAGGGCACTTTGGTGCCGGCAGGGCACCAAAAGAAATCAGGGTTGTGGGGAAAAAAAGTGTAAACCATATTAATAATATGCGCTAATATGTTTAAACAATACAAAAACAACATAAATCAATTTTCCCAAGAAAAGGGGTGAATCTCCTTCGTGCCCCTCTCTCCAGTCTCATGGTGCCCCCTCCCCTCCCAGTGGTCTGTTCGATTATGCCTCACTCGCAATTTGGTGAACACCTGTGCTGTGCGAATATGGCCTCGAAACGACAGCAAGAGTCTGGAGCTGAGAAGAGGACAAAAAAGAAGAAGAGATGATGCAGGAAATCATCAACCTTCCTCAGCTTCCACCACAGACGTCTGCCTTGGAGATGCTGACATTTCTACACAACAATCAGCTTCAAGAGGTATATCCCAATCTGTGGATTGATACACAGAACAACCTCTCGCGTGTTCTCTTGCTGTCTCTAAAATAATACACATAAACAATCATATTACATATTAAACACACAAAAACAATACAGAATACAATAATTATATGAATTAACATTATTACTCTAACGGTCGGTTTAACGTCTCGCGCTCGTGAGACATTAAACCCGGGCTACAACCTAGCCACTTTCCCAACCGTTATGTTTTCTAACAAGTAGAACAAACAAATAACACTTCACATTTGAACTACACTTATAAAATAATCTAATACATGTACGGAACAACTCCGACACTTGCTCTTTACCTGTAAGGGATAAAAAGAAAAAAACAATGGCAGTCAACTGACACTGTGGGACCGTAGTATGTACACAGAACAGCCTCTCGCGTGTTCTCTTGTTGTCTCACGAGACTACCCATGCCCTTGACCAGTGTCACCAACACGCCCTCTGCTGGTCGGAGTTGGCTACTGCATATTGACCTACACATACCATTGTCACCACACTGAACATGAACTACACTAAATTAAAAAAAAACATGTTAAACATTCAAATTATAACAAAACTATATATAGATATATATATATATATTTTAACCCAACTATGGCTCTGTATGCCACAGGGACGTGGCTCAGAAGCTGTCATATATGACCTGATAGCTGATTTTGCAACAAAGAAATGCAGGCGTGTACCTCTCTAGGTCTAGGGCATCTGATAATTGTAAAAAAAATGTGTAACATAGTTACTTAAGGAAAGTACCTTTAGTGTTCTCATTCTTATTTTTCTTATTTAAGTTTCTTTATTGAGAATTTTTATTCAACTATTATTTTTGCACTTTATTGCCAGGCTCTTTGTTCTGTGTTTACAGTGTTGTTTGGTCTGTGTTTACAGTTTTTACACACACCTTTTTGGATTTCTCATGTTTGTTGACAGTGTTATGTAAATAAACAAATTGCACTGAGAAATTCCAAATTTTTGAAAATTAAATTTTTTATTTTTATTTTTATTTATTTTTTTTTTAGGTTGGGGGGGGGGCACCACAGAGCATTTGTGCTTAGGGCACCCAAATGGTTAGCAACGGCCCTGACTCTAACAGACTGCATAAAATAGCCAGTACAACGTAGCGAATATTTACTTTCAAAGTGGCCGAACTACCTGCGGAGTGATATGATGCCGTGAATCTAAAGTGACAAAACCCGTTGCCATTGGCAGCGGGCGTTAACGGCGCAGCGGGCGATTATCGGGAAAAAAATCCGCCCACAGAAGGCTGGGAACGTCAATTCAAAGTGAACGGGAGCTGCCGCAACGTTCTAGAGGCCGTAGAATAACAGAAACAAGTAAACTTACGAGAGACTTACGTAACATGTAGGGCTCTCACACATAGCTAGAAACTGCACTTCACTAAAATGTTTTAGGAGACTCCTGAGAGAGTATTTTCTTGAGATGTATTAACTAGTTTATTCCATAACTGTAGATATTTTTTCCCTTTAAATTACTTCTGTTGATCTAATTTAATCCCATATGTGCATTTATTTTTAATGATCTTTTGTTTAGTTTTCTGTTTTGTGTTTAATTATGTAGGCCTATGTATTTTATTTTATGTACTTTTGTATGCCTTGGTTTACATTCTCTTGGTGGAGGCTCCTTATAAGCCTATCAGGCTTTCTGCCTCTTCCAGCACAGCACATTAAATTGTATTTGTCTTTTGCTGTATATTTTAAATTGTGTGAAATAAACTAAACTAAACTAAACTAGTGTGGACAATGTGGGTGTGATTTTAGACCGTTTTAAGTTCATTTTTTAAAAGTGTTATATGTGGGGTATTCTTTTACAGGCAGTGATATGATGTTCCAGATGTTTCCACCCTTAACTGAGAGAATAGATGAATGCATGATGAGTGAAGGATCAGTCCAAAGGCTGAATCCTGTTTTGATTGGCAGGTATTTTCAGATCTACCTTGTCACTGACTGTTCAGCTCAGTCCCATTAAGGACTTTGCAAAAGAAATCTGAAAACAAACTGTAAGCCATTTGTTAGTATTTATTCTGTGAAATTACTTGTTGATTTCTCACACTGTACATAAGACGTAGTATTTCCCTGTTTCAGTTTAACATAATTTCAACATTTCCTTGTTCAAGTCCCTGGAAAAGGCGCCTGCTTGGTATAATAAGATCAGAAAGCGTTTTCTAGAAAAGGAACAGAGGCAGAAATTACAGAGAAATTAATTGACTAAATGTATGTTGTAAGATGAGAATGAGCTTCCCCTGTTCGGAAAACCAGCACACAACTGAGGCCACAGTGGGTCGTTCCTAAAACCCAGCTCCTGTTGTATGTGAGCAGATGGGTGACCTTTGACCTGTTTGACACCTCCTGCTCTGTGCACTGGTGAAGCTTTTAGCAACAACAGCAACAAAAATCCTCAGTGCAGAATGCAGATACAGCTCTTGCAGGACATTATTGAGGTCTAATATGTTTTAATAGCAGATGTGGGTGGTTATCCAAGCGTCTCAAACTGTGCTCATCACATGCAAACAAAGGCAGCAGATGGTCAGGACCAAAGAGCGGAAAACACTGATACCTGCTGGTGCAGAAGGTTCAAAAATATCACCTTTATACCTGTAGTTTCCAGAGCACGTCAGAAATGTACTGTAGGAACATCTGGACTGTTACATCAGCTGCGCTGACCGTCACTGGTTCAGTTCATTATTCAGAAAGATAATAGGAAGAATAATATAATAGATTTTTTGGCTTCATTAAGTTAAAACAAAAACTAAACAAAAAAAACCTAGATTTAAATTAGACAAAAAAAATAGACTTAAGCACCCTCCCAGAAAAAAAGAAATAATAAAAAAATTTAATTAAGCAAAAAAAAAAAAAAAAAATCAGCAAAAATTAAACCTTAAAATAAGCAAAAAAAGTTGACTTAAGTAAAGCAAAAAACAAAACAAAAAAACTCTAACAAAATAATACATTTACATTTTCTGTAATAACAGAACATAAAGTTTCTACAGCATAGAAATGAAAAAAATCTAACTGACAGGATATTGTCATTATACTCTGTTTTATTATATAATTTCTGCGTGTGTGTGTGTGTGTGTGTTTGTTTAGTATTTCTTCACCTACTGTTACTGTTTACTCAGACACTGACCTTATGTCCTATGTGTGTGTGTTATAACTGTTCGCTGACGTCCTCTAATGTCAATGACTGACATCAGTGTGTGTTGCCAGTGTCACAGAGATGCCCCCCCCCAGGTGTGTGTGTGTGTGTGTGTGTACCATTAGTGTTAAACTATTGGTTCACTTTGCTTTTATTAAAACTTTATATAAGCAATTTCACTGGTGAGAAAACACAATCACAATACAATTACTCGAGTATGAAATATTAGAATCTTTTTGAACTGCATTAACAATTCATTAATTATTAAGCCTTTTGTAAACCTTTGTTATTTGTCATCAGTATAATAGTCTCCTATTGGACCTGCAACCTCCTCTAAACTGTAAGTAAACTATAGTAATTGATATGATGCTTATATTACTGTTTACCTTAAGACCTTACATCTACTAGTTTACAGATTAGCAAAGTATTACTACATTTACCAAAGAAGATGGCGCCATCTGTTGGATAAAATAAGTGCAGGTAACATACAAAATACTGAATACAACAGTGATGAAGACAAACCTTGTTCCAATAATAGCCAGTTTATTACACACACGTTATGATGATTATGACATGCACGAGACTTGGATTATAGTGTAGAGAAGTTGCGCAGCATCGTCCACACTCTCTTGTCCACGATCATCAAATTCCACTGGCAATACATAGTTAAGATGGCTGGGGATGAGCCTGGATGCAGGAATATTCTGGCAACTTGGCAGAGTTTGTACAAGAAGTCAAAGTCAAAGCATCTTTATTTGTCTCCCTAGGGAGAAATTAGTTTTGGATAGAGGGGTCTGCTGTAGACAGAAAAATTCCACTCACCCTCCCATTCATTACATTCATACCCAAAATAAATATATTCATTAATAAACATTAATAAAAACATCTACAATTAATAAAAGCCTAAAAACATTAAAAAACTATAATAAAATAAAAACAATCATGGTAATAACAATTCCACAGCCACATAAAACATAACACATGTCCCTTCTGTGCCATTTGTTTATTTATTTGTGTGATTGATAGTGGGATGAATGAGTGCTTATACCTATTTGTTTTGCAGAGAGATATCTGCTCTGAATTTTCTGCCAAAGTTGATTTCCCTTAGCCTTAGTCGAACCAACGGCAAACCACAAGGCAGTGTAGGAAAGGTTGTAACCCCTACTTGGGAGGCAAAGGGTGTGCTAACACTTGTCCAAGGTGTATACCCAGGCTAGTGGAGGGAAGGAGGTGACTTACTTCTCTATTCTAGACCAGCTCCAAGCAAAGTCTAGCCACTACCCCCACATTACACACACACACACATACACACAACTTGAGGGTCCAATGAAACATTTGTTCAAAATGACAGAGCCAGTAAAAATATTCATCATCACTTCCTTTTTTAGTGAGGTACCAACAGCGGTAGGAATTGGCAGAACCACATGTGAATTGGTTGATGCCAATACACTTAAAAAACTGAAAAATCGGCCAAATATATCGGTCGACCCTTACTCATAAATTTGTTTCTTACTTTTTTTAGAAGGATATTTTTTTTCCAATGAAAGCTGGTTAGTCCACTCTGAAACCAAATAAACAAGAACCCAAGTTAAAAAGAGGAGCAAGAATTGCTTTATTTTCTCACTATTTATTATCTTATCCCTGAATCTTCATTTGTCCTGGATAAACACAGGACTTTTTTTTACCATCAATGGATCTACATTTCTGAAAAAAAAAATTAAGAGACCTCTGTAATATCCCTCTGAATGTAGCATGTATGACAAGCATTCCTGTATCTGTTGAATTCAAACACAAACACACCTTATTCTACATCTGAAACATGCAGGGCAGTGTTCCTCCAGGACCAGGGCTGAGAAACTCTGTTTTAAATAAGACCATTTTTATTTGAACATTGGAAGAAATGTTGATGTAGTATAGAGAATAAAACAAAAATGTTCATTTTACTCCAACACATGCTATATATGGTGAAATTAGAAAAAGTGCTAATTTTGTAGTGGTCTCTTATTTATTTCCCCCACAGCATGGACGTAGGTTTTCTATATCGATGGTTGTGACATGTCACAACCAATGTTTGGGAATTGCAAAATAGTCCCTACCAATATTTGTCATTTTAATTTAATATAGGAAAAATCTACATCCATTGAACATTTTGAAATACTATTTTAATATACTACACATATGGTAGCATTAATAAAAACTATTTTATATTTGTTCTTGTTTTGTTTTTGCCACATTCCAATATTGATTTGATGATATGACGACCCATATCCACTGTTTTTATTGGCTGAGACATAGTGATGGTTAGTGGTTAGTAACTGATCTGGTGTCAGTCAGGTTACCCTGCACATGCGAGTCACAAGAACAACAGACATCCATGTGCTGGAAACACCCCATATCTGTCAAGTGGGAGTCCCGCTTGACAGATGCTGTAAACTCAGGAGACAATGCCGCCGAAAAAGAAACAGGACATTAGAACATATTTCACTACTGCATCTGTAAGTATAGTGCACACAGAATCACGTGACAAAATTAATAACATTCAGAGTGCAAGGTTTACCTAAGTGTGTTATTTTTCCCCCCCGTTTCCCACTCCCACTGTAACGTGGGGTGCTGTAGTTTTACCTGTCTTAAGCCAACAGGCAAAAACTTTAACTCTTAATACACAGTATCCCAATAATTTAAAGATTGCACTATTTACCTGAAGTGCAGATTTTTTTTTATTTCTTTGTGTTTGTTGCATCATACAGAAGATCCCAATAATAGTTATTTATTTAGTTGTCTTGAATGTTTTGACAAAAAGCAATATGTATGTGTATGCTGAATTTGCACATTGGAAAAAGGAAAGTGTTCTTGTTCTTTAACTGCTCTGCTGAGAATGATCTTTTTTTTTTACTTGTTATTTATTTATTTATTTATTTTGGGGGGGTAGCAATGTCCCTACCAAAGTTTAAGCCAAACCTACGCCCTTGTAAAAGAGTTATGAACCCATAAGATGAACCAGCTGTGAGTTCTATGGTACTGTCTTATTATAACCACTAGAGGGCGCACACACACACACACACACACACACACACACACACACACACACACACACACACACACTGTCCCATTAAAATATAAACTGACTCTCAGACTGTTTTCACTGACATGAAAACACAAGAGCAGAAAAGTCAAATCTCAAACAGGCTCTGATCCAAATGTCTCCCTTCACAACACAGATGACTTATCATTCTTTTCATCAATTAGTCACTTTATTATTTTCTTCATTAATGGGTTAATCATTGGAACCAATGAAACTGATCTTGGTCATATTTTGTCTGATTTTAAGTGTGATGAGATATTTGGACTAGAAATGAAATACACTTGGTCACATTTAGAGTTTTTTTTTCAGTGTAAATACTACACAGTAATAAACAAAGTGTCCATTTATCTCTTTTTGCCTTTTTAACCCTATTTTAGATAACATTTGGTCCCACTGAAAATCAGGGTAAAACTGACTGAGTTAATACTATTCAATTGTGTGCCAAAAATTAACAAAACTGTAAAAAATCTACATCTGACCAAGTGTATTTTTCTCATTTCTACTCCAAATATCTCATTACACTTAAAATCAGATCGAGATATAAGAACTAATTTATAGACAATAGATCTGGAAAATCTGATTTAAGAATCTGATCAAGATCAGTTTCACTGATACACACACACACACACACACACACACACACACACACACACACACATATATATATATATATGTGTGTGTGTGTGTGTGTGTGTGTGTGTGTGTGTGTGTGTGTGTGTGCTCAAGATTTTTATTTTTTATTCACTCACTCACTCACTCACTCACTCACTCACTCACTCACTCACTCACTCACTCACTCACTCACTCACTCACTCACTCACTTGGGTCACTGGGAGCCTGGGCAAAGGCGGGGCACACCCTGTAAGAGTTCATCACAGAGCTGAACATATAGACACAAACAATCACAGATGAAGCTATTATGATAAACCTATTAACCTATCAGTGCATGTCTTTGGATGTTGGGAGGAAACCGGAGGACCTGGAGAAAACTTCTGCAAACACAGGGAGAACATACAAACTCCACACAGAAAGGTCTGGTGTGGGATGTGAACCAGGGTCCTTGCTGTGAAGCATGAGTGCGAACCACTGCACCACCATGATGCCCTATTTTTTTTATTTTTTATTTTTTTGCTTAATTCAAATTTTTTTATTTTTTTATTTATTTATTTAAAGATGTTGCTTAATTCCAGATTCAAGACTTAAAATAATGCCAATGGAACCAGTGAAAGTGATCTTTTTCAGATTTCTTAAATCACATTTTCCAGATCTATTGTCCATAAATCAGTTCTTATATCTCACTGAAAAGTTCTTTTTTTGGTGATTCTGTCTCATTTTAAGTGTGATGAGATATTTTGGATAAGAAATGAGACAAATACACTTGGTCAGAAATATCTTTGCAATATGTGAAACAGACTAATCAGGAGCTGTGGACTTTTTTCTGGGCTGTAAACACCAGTAAAGGTCACAGATGTTACCTACAGCATTAACAGCTTTATCTACCCTGAGGGTAGGGCCTGGGCAGGGGCGGGCCAAGGGTTGGGTGGGACCATTAGGGATCCAGCATGCACGCTTGGACTGATAAAAGGGATGCAACCCTTTGACTGAAACCAACTGAACTACAGTTCAGTAGTTGAATAAACCCAAATGACTGCTGTGAATAATCTGTACTGAGTGGAAACAATGACATCACTGTCCACTCATATCACATGCCACGCTGACACCGTGTCACAGGTTAAATATTTCCTTCATAACGTCACACTAAAATCTGTCCTGTTCATTCCACCATCCTTTAGGAATTTGTCACCTTTCATAAATGATGTAGCTTTACTTGTTGAGTTTGACGTTTTAATTTTAAAATGACAACGAAAACCTAAAAGTGCACAAGTACAGTTCCAGAAAAAAATATTATTCCATCCAAATTCATTAAAAACACTAGTTAATTCAATCCTATGTTTATCATGTGACTAAAACAGAGAGAAAACATGGAATGAATAAAAGCACTGTTTGTCTACATATTGTTTGTCTACGTATGTATTTTTTTAGCGCATTTTAGTGTATTTTTTGTATATTTTTGTTTATTTAAGTGCATTATAGTATATTCTTAGTATATTTTGTGATTTCTGTGCATTGTAGCATATTTTAATGCATTTTAGTGCACTGTAAGATATTTTTAATACATTTAGTGTGTTTTTCCACATTTTCGTATATTTCTAAGATATGTTTGTTTTATGCACTTTAGTATATTTTTAGAATATGATTGTGTATCTTTATGTATTTTGATATGTTTTGTATATTTGTGTATTTTTATGCATAATAATAATAATCATCATCATCATCATCATCATCATCATCATCATCATCATCATCATCATCATCATTCTTTTACTTGTCTTTTGTAATTAAGTCCTTTCATTTCTATTACTGGTGTGTTTCCTTGTTGTACATTTCGTTTCACGCTCTGTTTAAATGTCCCACATTGTTCTGTACTTTTCATGAATAAAATGGTTAATAAAACAAACACATACATAGACCTGGATGGGAGCCACCCTGCCCCGCCCCCGCCCCCTCTCGGCCCCGCCCCGGCCGTGCTGCTGTGGGCCGTTCCGGGCGGATGCTCGCTCGCGCTCACACGCGGCGCCGGGGGCCCCTCCCACCGGCAGACAGATGGGGCTGACTTAAATGCGGAAGTCCCAGTTCCGCCCAGTTAGTGAACTTTCACAGTGAGGACATACGGAGCAGGACACTGTTCTATCTGCGGACTGTCAGGACTGAGGAGCGGCTCCGGAAGGCGGTGAGTCCTGGGGAGAAAATGGGGGGGCTGGAAAAGAGGAGAGGAGTGGGTCGAAGTCAAACCAGGTGTCCGCGCGCCTGTTTATTTGTGTGCGCATGTCTGAGTGAGTGTGCTCGTGCGTCACTCTGTACCTTATTATACTGTTAAAGTAACTGTTTACTGAAACTGTTACTCACCTGTTTTTTTCCCTGAGTCAAAAGTACTTTTCGCAAAAAAGACTAAATTTGACTGTATATACTGACATTAGAGAGGGACCCAAAGTTATTTGAGTAAAGTAAAAGTTTCTTCAGTTTGAGTACATTTTACTCAGTAAAATGTCCTGTGTATTACTTATTCTACTCTGAAAATATAGGAATGAAGTCAAAAACATACGTTTTTGTTGAACTGAGGCAGAGCTGAACCTTTTCCTGATGTCTTAATGTCTTATTTATTATTAGTATGTAATACTGTGTGTTTTATTAAATACTGGTTATTTCAAGAGTCCTAAAAGCGCTTTTTACAGTCTGAGAGGCAGATGTTAATGCCTTTGTTGGGATTGTATAAATAATGTGATGATTTTAGTTACGAACTAATAGAATATGATGAATATTTGAAAAGAATCTCAATCTGTTCATGTTTGTAAAACATTATTTAAGTTTTAACACAGGAGCGTCTTTTGATATAGCATTGGATCCTGTTGTGATTGGGGAAAAATGGTTCCGTTTTTGTGCATATTTCTGGTGTAATAATTAGAAAAAAAGTGAACAATAAATTGCCTATTTATTAGTATCATGTTATATTGTAATATATTGTATCATGATCCCAGTATTGTAGTTTGGATCATATAGCCAGATTCTTGGCATTACACATCCCTACTTTTGATTAGTTTCACATATTTAAATAATAAAAACATGAAAAAAGAACCTAATTTTAGACAGTGTATCCTGTCAGAGGCAATTTTTTTTTTATTATCTTCTCACAGTATGTTTCCCAGTGTCTTTTGGAAAAAGTACTGGGTGTGTGTTAATGAAACTTGTATTATCAGAAAATTCAAGTTGTTTTCTACAATAATATAAGAATTTGAATTATCAATGAAATAAAACAAAAAAAGCCAAGGGAAGATGGTAAAAAAAAAATCAAAAAATCAAATGACAATACACCAAAGTTATATTTTTATTATTTATATTTTCAGGAAAATATATTTGTAAATGATAAAAACTATGAGTAGTTTAGTGAGTGTGAATATGCAGTGACAGTTTAGTTGCATCATTATGGTTGATTTTATAAACTTTAGAAATAAACATTTATTCAAATAGACTGATATTTGACTATTCTATTTGTTTGCCATATTCTAAATGCAGTGTTTCAAATTCATAAATGCTTTATCTATGCAAAATACACTTGAATCTAATGTTAATATTTTTGTGTTGTAAACATTGTAAATAAATGTGTATGATATTGGATTTTATTAGATTTTATTCATGTCTGTCTTTATATGATCAGCATGTCCAGGGATGGCAGGTGGAAACTAGTACATGTGCTTCAGCCTGGAACACTGCATGGCTCTTGTTTAAAGTTGATATATATTGCGCATTGTCCCTGTTCAAATCAATCAATCAATCAATCAATCAATCAATCAATCAATCAATCAATCAATCAATCAATCAATCAATCAATCAATCAATCAATCAATCAATCAATCAATCAATCAATAAATCAATAAATGAAAAATAATATCTATCTGAGATGCTGACATTTTAATAAACTCTTTCTAGTTGGATCTAATCTAATATTTTTGTCCTATCATTTGAGGAGGAAAATGCTAGAGGAACTTTACTATATCTTCCAACTGTTTATTTCAGATGAATGGAACAAACTTTAAGTCACTGCTAAAGTCATTTCATTCTAATAATTTCTTTCCTGATCTTCAAGGTTTTATCAAGAACTTTTATCAAAGATTATTATGAAAAATCATTTCTGTCCAAAGAAGATATTTCTTTCATTTCTGGCATTTTCACTCAGTTACTTTCATATTTTCATATGTTTGTGTGTGTGTGTGTGTGTGTATATGTATGTGTGTGTATATATATATATATATATATATATATATATATTAGTGCTGTCAATCGATTAAAATATTTCATCACGATTAATCACATAAATGCAATAAAAACAAACAAGTAGTGTTACAGACACTAACATTAACAGAGACATTGGCTAGTCAACACGTCGACTTAAATTTGGAGGAGTTGACAAGTTGCATGTTATTCTTTCTCTCCCTCGGCGGGTAAATACAGAGCAGTCAGACCTAAACCAGAGGAGACATGGCTGCTGCAGGTGAAACGGGGTGGTGGGTCTGACAAAACAAAAGTGCACAGTGACCTGAACAATATGCAAGTCCAATTTAAAACACAACAAAAACATAAGCGTCATGCATGGCATCTGAAGAGGAATCCGCTAGCTAACCTGAGTGATATGAGCAGCATCCACTAGCTAACCTGAGTGATATGAGCAGCATCCGCTAGCTAACCTGAGTGATATGAGCAGCATCCGCTAGCTAACCTGAGTGATATGAGCAGCATCCGCTAGCTAACCTGAGTGATATGAGCAGCATCCGCTAGCTAACCTGAGTGATATGAGCAGCATCCGCTAGCTAACCTGAGTGATATGAGCAGCATCCGCTAGCTAAGTGAAACCGGAGACGACAAAAAAATGAGGCAACCATCATTCCACCAGCATGAACAAAAGACATGCCGGCAAAACCCCACGAACCCGTGAAAAAAAAACACCCTGAAAAAATATCTACGAGCCACGTCATCGCCCACCCTGGCAGTGCAAATGCTCTGCGCACCCCAGGAAGATCACGAAAACTCGTCAAAGACAATGGTCCCTGGATCTACACCCCACCAAATGCCCGTCACTAACATCACTGAAGGTGAAAGAGACAATTAAAACAAATCATTTAAATGGTTTAAAGTTCAGTCAGTGAAGATACATTTACCCACTGAGACCAATAAATGACATCTAAAATCTAAATCTACATTTTCTTTAAATTTTAACACATATTTCATACAAAATTTGTATACTTTTATCATTTTTAAAGGGTTTGAGGGGTAGTATTTGGGGCCCTGGAACGTATCAGGTCCTTTAATATGTAAAATGCAACTATTTACGAAAAATTCACGGTATGAAAACACTTCTGGAACAAATTAGTTTTGTAAATAGAGGTGCTATGTATGTGTGTGTGTGTGTGTGTGTGTGTGTGTATAAAGTAATGAATGGAGAAATGTTTCTATATATTTATTATTTATTACTGTATTTTGTATATATTTTTTAAAAATTATTTAATTTATTTGTTGTATCTTTTATTTATTTATTTAGATATTTTTTATTTAACATTATGTTATTAATGTTTTTTGTAAATTTTTAAATGGAGAGAAAAATTCCTCATAAAAGATGATTGCTGACAAAAGGAACTGTGTATGCCTTGTCCCAGACGTGTGTTGTTCAACAGTCTGATGGCACTCGACAGGCCAACACTCAAGTGCAGTTTAATCTAGTTTTTGGTGTGAAAGTGCTGAAATATTTCAACAATCAGGAACGATAAGGTCTGATTTGGAAAGCTGCCAGTTTTCTACTGGTAGAAAAGTGGATGTTGCTGCTGTTGCGTCTGATAAAAGGCATGTGACAGCCTCGACTGTGTTCGTCTGTTCGGGAACAAAAGGTGTGTCTGCCGTGTCCATGCATGATATCATTAGGGATTGCAAAACAAGCAGAGGCATGAGATGAGCCTAATGTGTGTTTGTGTTCTCCATATTAGGAAAGGAAATTCCACTGAGGCGTGGGCGTGCGGGCCTGGAGTCCCATCATAATATGAAGGCTTCAAATATTATTTTAGCTTTTTATTGGCTCCAGACACCCACACTTATGAAGCAACCCAATACTGATGGGATCTGGAATGATACTAGTTTTGTTTCTTTTGTTTATTTTTTTAACCTATGAAGCCCTGAACATCCACTGGAGACCGAAACAGAAATAGCCCCAGTGTGGAATAAAATTAACAAAATTAATAGTAAATATTGAAAAATATTGAGTTATATGAGCAAAATAAGTCGGAAATTGAAAAAAACGATAAACTGAACAAAATCAAATATAAAATAAATGTACATAATCAAATGAGAAAATAAATTAAAATAAAAATGATACATGGAGGAAAGAAAGTGAGAAACTGAATATAAATTGAAACATTGACACTTTTATCTATCTGTATGTCTATCTAATCAATAAAATGAACAAAATAAATAATATAATCAAACAAAAATAAATTTAACAAGTGGTTCCCAGCACACATTTTACCTAATTTGCCCTATCTCATATCATTGCAAAACACACTTTTATTGACTGTGACCTTTGACCTACATTTACCAAAATTTAATGGGATCTATTTTGGACCATTTTGCACTTTTCCTAAAATGTCATGGAAATTCGTCCAGCAGTTTTTTTTCATAAGGCTGCTGACAGACAATTTTACAACAGACTGAGTTATCAGCAGGTCAATGTACTCAGCCCATATACTATATATATATATATATATATATATATATATATATATATATATATATATATATATATATATATATATATATATATAAAAATAATCAATTACACTTCACCTGGAAGAAACTCTTCTTGCTCGTGCAAAATCATAATTGGTAAAAAGTAAAATTTTTTCCTCAAGTGCTTTTTTTTAGCTTTTGTGTATTTAAAAAATAAAATTAAAAAATAAATAAATAAATAATAATAATTAAAAAAAAAAAAAAAAAAAAAAAATATATATATATATATATATATAGTAACATAACAACGCAGGGATACAACATGGGTGTAGACAGTCTGTACACATCAGTGATGTATCCTGGGTTCATAGGGTGTTCCGGGTCTTGCAACATCAGACACCCTCGCCCAGGCGACCCAGCCGGGGTGATCAAGTCCCGGCTTGCGTCCCAGTAGCAACCCACGGATCTGCCCTTTTTAGCCACACCCACCTTCAGACTTTCTCTGCAGCTTCTCTTAGCTGCCCCTGTCATGCCCACTTTGCTCAGGTCTTTGCAGGTCGCTCGCTCTGCAAACCCCCTACAGCCAATTTCTATAGGCTCCTAGAGAGTTCTCCAGCCCCTGCTTCTGCATTCCTCCACCAACTCCTGATATTTGGCACGTTTCCTCTCGCTGGCTTCCTCCATTCACTCTTGCCAGGGCACTGTAAGTTCCAGCACAATCAGGTGTTTAGAAGCCTCTGAACCGATGATCATGTCTGGCCGGAGAGATGTTCTTGCGATGTGTCGTGGGAATGTCGGCTGTTTTCTGAGGTCAACATGCAATTTCCAATCAGGAGCCTGTGGAGGAGACCTGTTGTTGACTTTAGACCTGCCCAGGGTCTTTCTTCAGCCCTGATAACTTGTAAGTTAATTTGTTGGAAAAAATATGTTTGTCCTACTTCATCATTCAAAAGTTATCAATGTGCAGCATCTAAACCAGGGGTCGACAACCTGTAAAAACACATTTGAACCCATTTTCCACAGTAAAGAAAACACTGGGAGCTGCTCATCATCTTTAAAAGTCTCACTGAGTGTGTCCCAAACCGTACTTTTTTTGTTTGTATGTTTCCGGAGCTTCCACTCTCCCAACTTGACTTTCTCTATTGCTCCCTCCATACCGTAGGATATTGACGACGGAAATTCAGTCAATAACATATATTTATTAATAATAGAAAATTGTACCTAATATTTAGATTACAATGATTTACCAGGTTATTTTATTGTTCAACACAAATGACCTGACCACCCGCAACCAGAATATCATTAAAAATATGACCGTGGGTGACCGTGGGTGACCGTGGGTGGCTGTGAGTGACTGTGGGTGACTGTGAGTGACTGTGGGTGACCGCAGGCGCCTGCTCACTTCGGGTCATCACTGGTACACACATACATCTCACATGCACCTAACCAGTACAATGAAAGGGCCTTCCCTAATAAAATAAATAAAAATAAGTCAATAATATATCCCAGAGGACAGTTCTGTAAGTTTAAAATGACCATGTACAGCATTATGAGCAAGACACGGAAGAAGAGCCAAGGATAACACTCCAAAGCACTGACGCCACTGTAGAGTTGGAAAAGTGAAGATATAGAGTCCAAATGTTCATAAATTGTCCTCCTGAATAGTAAAGCAGACAGGTCAGATACTCAAGGGGAAAACATTCTATAATTATCTTATGCCAGTTTGATTTAGTGAGGGGGGGGTTTGTCAGTTACCCAAGACTAAAATATGTTCTTCTTGTTGCATATGTGAGGATATTCTACAGTCTAGTAGAGTTAGCATCAGTTATAGTATTATGTTGACTGGGGTAACCCAGAATTAAAGACTGAGGGTCCATGCGTAACAGAACACCAAATATATTTTCCAGATCTTGCAAAACATCCATCCAGTATGCTTGAATTTTAGGACAAATACAATGAATATAGGTGACATTATTGAGAGTTAATTTGATGTTTTTTGTTAGGAGACATTTATAAAGGGTAGACGATCTTAAATTGAAAAATTAAAATATTAAAAATTAAGGAAAGGGAACAAAAAAGAAAAAGGGGAAAGAAAGTGTAATATTTATTAGTTTAACAGTCATTATTTATATTTTCTAATTGTAATTAAAGAAGATTTGTTTTAATTTGACAGAGAAAAAAAAATCTGTATCTATTCCAAATATCAGCTTAGAAATATCACTAGCCTGTATAACTGCATAAATGTAAAATAGTTTCCATAGAATGATCCTTTTTTAATCCTGAAGTCCTGCTTTTTTAGTTGACTCTTCCAGAATGTGAGGGTCAAACGTCTCTGTCTTCCTCTGTGCTTTGTGTGCAGGTGCTTCTGGCTCCGTCTTTGTCATTTTCTCTAAAAATAAACCCTTTGGCCCACCTCGACCTCAGGTGACCTTGAGTATATAAACAGCTGTGTCCAACTGCCTTCTGCTTTATTATAGACGTGCACAGTCAATGTGTGCATGTGTGTTTATTTGGGTTGATAACGCTGGTCTACAAGTAAAACGTTTCCAGAATAAAACAAATGAAATGTTCCCACATGTGTGTTACTGATAAAGAAAACTCTAGTCTTAAATGCTGCTTCGCTCAAGTTTCCAACATAAGTCTGGGTTCAAAATGTGAAATTCTTAGAATGAATAAGAGAATACGTTTTAGTCCAAAGGAATATTGGTCTCAGATCTACTTTAAAACACTGTCTGCACATTATGATCCATTCACTTTACAAGTTCTTTCTAGTGGAATATTTACAATTCCATTGTATACATGTACATAAACCACCATATATATATATATATATATATATATATATATATATATATATATATATATATATATATATATATATATATATATATATATATATATATATATATATATATATATATATATATATATATATATACACACACGATATATCATACATGAGCTACCCAGTACTTTTGTCATTTGTTTTCTGATTCATCTGATTAAAGTATGTAACATTTAGCACAGTTATTGGCTGAAGCAGCTACTTGCTAAAAAAAATAGTAGAGCAGTGTAATACAACTGGACACCACTCATTGGTAAATTATTTATTTATTTATTACCTCTTCCAAGGAGGTTATGTTTTTGTTTTACTGTCTGTTAGTTAGCAAGATAACTCAAAAAGTTATGGATGGATCTTGATGAAAAAGAAGTCTTGACGTGTTGGGGGTGTCACAAGGAACAAATGTTTAGATTTTTGGCGATGATCTGGAAGAGGTCCTGGATTCTGGATCACTTTGAAATGTATTCTCCATTCACCACAATGTACAATTTCAAAGTGATCCAGGATTCAGGATCTCTTCCCAATTTTCATCAGGATCCGTCCATAACTTTTTGAGGTATCTTGTAAACTAACAGATAGACTCTAGCAAAAACATAACCTGGTGGACCTCTCTTAATTCGGAGGGGGGGACGTCTGCCTTGGCAGAGGTTTACGCTGTCAGAGTGCTTTTCCTTGTTTATTTATTTAATTTTTATTTTCCCCATGTCTAGTATCTGACCAGGTGATGGGCTTCAGCAGGTGGTGCTGTGGCTCAGAGGGGATTCTGGGACACAGTGACATAACTGTGGCATGACCAGGCCTGATTATTCCTGAAATATTTACAGGAGCAGCATTCTTTACATCGGGGGTCTCAAACATGTGGCTCGGGGGCTAAATGCAGCACCGCCAAAGGTTCCAATTCAAACCCATGGGATGAATGTGCAAGGAGCAAAAATTCCACAGTCAAAGTTGTGATTTTTAGCTCAGATTCACATACAGACCAAGTAAATTAGTAGCATAATAACCTACAAAAATGACTTCAGGGTAATAATAATAAACATGCAGGGTAATAATAATAATAATAATAATAATAATAATAATAATAATAATAATAATAATAATAATAATAATAATAATAATAATAATAATAAACAAATCATTTCATTCATGATTTAATGGAAAAACCCACATTACACGCTTGTTTTTTTGCACATTTAGTAAATATCAGTAATTGTTTCTGCACAAATCCAATGGAAAATGACTAATATTGAATGTTTATTTCTGATATAGTGTTGTGGGCAGTCACAGTTCTTATACGTGTGTCTCTTATTCCTCATGTTTATTTATTACCTCCACCGAGGAGGCATTAAATTTGGTAAAAACGGATTTCGATGAACCTTACAGGAATGATAGATAATGGGTCAAGGAAGAACCCATTAGATTTTGAGCAATGAAGGTCAAAGGTCAAGGTCACACTAAAGGTCAACAGCTAAAACACATCAGTGGTAATATCTCAGGATTCAGACAAGATACAATCTCGCAGTTTTTTTTCATTCACATCGTCTCACCTTCGGACATCAGATGCGTCAACACCTATGACTCCATCATATCACGTTTTGACGCCATATGAAGCCTTTGCAGAGGTTTGCTGCCTTGTTCTACTTCACATACTTTGAGTTCAGTTTCTCCTCTGTCTCCACATCTCATGTACACCGTGTCTTCATTTCTCCATTTCCAATTAATTTCATTGCTTTGAGCATGTGATGCATGAGGCTGTGGAGGATGTCTTGTTTTTGTGTCAACACCCAACCTTCCTGTTGAGCTCCAGTGCACATGCTCAGTAGTTTCCCCCAGTCTGTTCTCTTTATGCTCACATCAGTCCTGTCTTTTACACTCAGAAAGTTTATGTTTTAAATGTGGTTCCTCAGTTTCCTCAATTATTAGCCTAATAAATGTAATATTGTACCAAATGGTAACATGTGAGTGAACTTAACCTCAGTTTCCTAGTCAATAAATAACACGGTGCTTGAATGTTTCAGCTGAAAAGGAATGCATGACGGGTCGGACTTAAATTAGTGAAACTCAATAGTGCATGAAATATTTTACTGCAGCAAAATCGTTCATTCTGTGTCTGACTTTTGGAGCCGTCCCTTTAATTTGCATGCACAGTGTACGTTCACGATATTTGGATCCATGATGTCTGACATAATCAAGTACAGAATGTAGTCAGTGAATGTGCTCAGAATTCCCCAAATGATTTTCCAGGTCATTTTGATCAAGTTCCCTCATCATGAATTCATCCATTCCTCCTCATTCTGTTAGTGTTCTTTTCTACACTTGTAACTTGTATTTACTCAGATTGTTTCTGCATTTATTACTCAGATGTTTGATGTTTATCTGTGACAAGTAATTATGACACATGTATCACAAAATTATGCAAACGGAGCACTTCATTAGAATTTGAAAATGAAGGTTGGAAGTTTTTAGGATAAAAAAAAAAAACCCATCAGAATTCTGAGAAAAAAAAGTCAGATGTTTGATAGAAAACATCAGAATTATGTGAAAACAAAGTCAGAATATTTATATTATAATTAAAAGTTGGAAAAACAGTCATAATTTTGAGGAAAAAGTCCAAATTCTTAGGAAAAATCCATAATACTGAGGAAAGTCTGAATTCTGGGATTATAATCAGATGTTGCAGAAAAAAGTTTGAATTGTGTGAGTACATAATAATAATGATGATGATGATGATGATGATGATAATAATAATAATAATGAATATATTGGAGCTCATTTATTGTATTTTTCTCCAGTAGTCTTAACCTTCTACCTTCAGATCACAAAGCAGGGGCAGGATAAATAATTTTCCAGGATAATTTAACCATTTCCAGGACATGTTACTTTATTTTTCTCATTTTCCAAATGTTTTTCATGACTAGAGAATTGTTCAAACATTTTCCAGTATGTGTGTGAACCCTGCTAATGTGTCAGTTTGGACAGTAGTTCAGAACAGGACCTTCCATAAATGCTTCAGCATCACAGATGTATGTAGATGTAGATGTGCCTTTAGAAAACTGTAGTCTCTCAGGGTTTAAAAAAGTCTTTAAGGCTTTCACAGGCACATAGCTGCTCAGCAGACCATCTAGTCCGCATATGTCAAACTCATTTTAGATCAGAGACACATAGAGCTTAATATAATATAATATAAAGTGAGCCAGATCAGTAAAATAATAGGATATGAACTTATAAATGGGGTCAATTCCAACAGTTTCTGTTTTTTGAGTAAAAAAAAAAAAGGTTAAATTTCATAATGAAAATATTTATATCTACAAACTGTACTTGAGCATGATATGAACAACCTGTAAAATATTAAGGAATCTAAGTGCAATGTCAACAATATTACACTGTGTTTTATCATTTATAATTTGAATTTATACAATTTGAACATTTATGAAGAAAATTCCACATTTCAGGTTCTTCCCTTTTTTTGGGTAAAGGCTCATATTTTTTTTTACACTGAAACAAGAAGGAAAATTTGTGGTTTTCATTATTTCAAGGTTGTTATGATCATATTTTACTGGTCTGACCAACTTTAGATGGACTAGACCTAAAATTATTGTAACTCTCTTGAGGGTTAAAGTCTTCAGTGTCATTTTTGCATTTCACAAAATTATCCTGTGTCTGTTCGGGCCCTTTTGTCAGGATGGTTTTGGCCCTGGGGCCGCATGTTTGACACCTGTCCAGTAGTCTCTACTTATGGGTTTTTAAAGTCGAGGGACACATCTTTAAGGCTTGTACAGGCACATCGCTGCTCACCAGACCATCTCTTAATGGGAAGATGGATCCTAAAAATATGCGTCAGTCTAGAGGAAAATGGGAAAGATGATACCTTTGGTTTGTAAGAGCGGATTTTCACGAAGTTGAACTTGTCTGTGGTCGAGCTGCATCATGTGTGTGTGTGTTTTCATTCTACCACTTTATGAGGCTGTATATGTTAGCTGACACATCTTATATATTAGGATTGAGGAGATAATGTAAGGACCAGTGCCCCCACCCCATTTCACAGTTTTGAACTTACAGGTGACAGTCGTCCCACAGTAGTGTTGTTTTTGTAAATTGTCTATAAAATCTGTGTGAATAAAGATGCCTGGGAGACACTGCTGTGGTATACTGTGGGAAAAAAATGGCCATAGAATCAACACCAAAAGAGTTGTAAAATTGCAACATAAAGACAACTGTGAGTCAAATTTTTCTTTTTTAAATTTGAAAATATTTTTGTGTTAACGATTAAATCAAACGTAGTTGTAATTTTTACAGGAACAGTGTGTTCGCAAAAGCAGATTTGTATGAAGAGATCATGTATTTCTATTGTTTTTAGAAAATAAAACTGAAAATTGAAACAGCGTGGTGAGGTTTAAATTGTAAGACCCCGCTCGCATATCAAATCTATCCATAACTTATTGATCTATTTGTCTAACAGGCAAACGAAGGCAAAATCATAACTCTGCCTTTCCTTGGCGGAGTAAAAACTAAACGTTTAACAGTTTAACAGGGTGATATGGTTCAGTTGGTCGTCCAGTGACTGAAGAATTGCTGGTTCAAATCCTGGCTCAGACTGTTGACATGTTAAACTGTCTTTGTAAAACATTAAACCCTAAATGTGGATCTGGAAAAGAACTGTGGACATCATAAAAGTGTAGAAACTGTGCTATAGAAATACAATTCATTTAAATCCAGTGTTAAATGTACATGTTTAAAGGTGTCATTCCGCTGAAAACTACTTTTCCATGCTCTTTTTGGAATCTGATGGGTCCCCCTGACTTATCAACACATGTTGCCTTTGAAAGTGGTTTGTCACCTCCACTGGCTGCATACTGTATTCACAGAAAACAACAAAACAATCCAGAGGTTTTTTTTAAAAATAGAACCAACACAAATTGTATTCAATAACAATGGCGAACACAGTAATATTAATGAAATAACCATGGAATAACAGCTTTAAATTAGAGCCTGACCGAATAATCAGATATCATCAATATATTGCCAATTTATTATCTTTTCCTACTGCAGTTTCTGTCGCTCGCTGCTCGTGTGCATGTGTGTGCGCTGTCTGGAGAGTTAGAGGAAGAGTGAAGCCTGACAATTCTGCTTTGACTTCTGCTCTGACAATCAAGCTATCATTCACCCGTCCACATAAAATCACAGACCGATGCCCCCCCCCCCCCCCGCAGATTCACCTTTAATACAGTGAAAACACACATTTGTTGAAAATAAGAAGAGACGAAATGAATATGTAGAAACACTTGCGCTGTTTGTCATTTTTCTGTAACTCTGCCTCACTTTGTCAAAGTCAAATCCACAGTTTGGTTTAATCTCTGTGGTCAGAACATGTTGTCATGCGTTGGGTTTAAAGGACACTGAGGCCACAGGTGCAAAGTTCAGCCCAATATATGCTCACAGATTCCTGAAGCTAAACAAAGCCTTATCTGTGTTGGAGCTCATGTTGTTTATGTGTTTATGTGTGGACACGCAGACTGATTTCATCCCATTGTAAATGGTGTTACCACAGACATGAAACCTGCCTTAAAGCTGTCGGCAGCTGTACACCAACACTATTTATAGACTTTTCTGCTTGGAGTTAGAGAGTGACGAGGTGACGGAGTGTTTGGAACGTTTATGAGTATGTCCAGTGACTGAGGTGAGAAGGATGAGTGTGAATTTCCAAAAGCAAAAGTGGATGTTTTTACAGGTTGACATGTTTAACCTTTTCCAAGATTACACTAAGGAATGAGACGCCTTTAATCCAGAATTGTATCAAAGCCATGGTTCAGTTTGAGCAGAACAGGAGGTCCAGCTTATATGGTTCAGATCCAGATCCAGATCCAGATCCAGATCCAGATCCAGGTCAAGAGGGGACACAGGGACACATGGACCCCAGGTCCTGTTCAGTAGTGTCTGTGCTTAAACTCAATAACTGACCTGTGTTTAATTCATGTATGAATAAGTTTGAGTCAGTACTTTCACACATGCTTCAACTGACAGAACATTTATGGATAAAAATGTCTAATTCCTGCTGCATGACACAGGGGCAGAAAATGTGCATGAAGTTATGTTTTTACTGGTTCACAACCATGGGCAATAGGGCCTTTGAGGTTGCCCCCCCCCCCCCCGTCTGTGGAACGCTCTCTAAGACCATCTCAGACTCCACAGATGGGGGAGGCTTTTACAGAAGGACTTAAAACCTTCCTCTTTAGAAGATATTTCCTTGTTTGATTTTAATTGTTGATTTTATCTTTTTGCTGTGTACCTTGAAATTTGATTTGAAATGTAAAGTACTTTACAAATAAAATATATCATTATTATTATTTGTCTGCAGGTGAATCATGAGCACCAGCTACAGTGTCAACCTTATTGGCCCCGCCCCCTGGGGCTTCAGGCTACAGGGAGGGAAGGACTTCTGTCTGCCTCTCACCATCTCACGAGTGAGTCCAACACACACACACACACAAACACACACACACACACACACACACACACACACACACACACACACACACACACACACACACACACACACACACACACACACACACACACACACACACACACACACACACACACAGCGCTGACTTCCTCTTTACTCCTTCAGAGTCACTGCAGGTGAATCCTCCACCCACTAATTATGTCATGGCAGTGATGAAAGTGTGTGTGTCCATTACTGGATTTTCACACCTTCTCTGTCAGATTGTGTCCTGTATGTTAACGACCTGCCTGGAGTTGAGGACACTACTGTCACCATGACAACGATCATACATAACTAGTCTCTCCATGGATTAGTGGTTCTTTTCATATTAAAACCTACATAATAAATGAAAAAAAAAAAAAAATGTGGCGATTAGTCTCGGGTGAACCCCACCTTTGACCTTTAAGTAGCTGCGATAGGCACCATGTGACCCCGGTGATCATTGTGAGGATAAAGCAGGTTCAAAAAATACATGGATGGATGGATAACAAACAAAAAAGGACATTACTGTCACCATGACAACAATCTTGCATAACTGGACCTTCTGTGGATCATTGCTTCTTTTCATGTTAAAAATAAATAAATAATAATGAAAATTGATAGATAAATAAATAAATAAATGGAAAGAAAATAAAGAAAACTAATTTTTGAAAAAGTAAAAGGTGCTACTATCACTATGACAGTGCTCTAGATCGTTGGTGGATCGTTGGTTGTTTTCAAATAAAAATATCTATTTTTTAAAATAAATAACTTTTAAAAAAGGATGCTGCTATCACCATGACAACGGTCATGTATAACTGAATTATCCATGGATCATTAGTTCTTTACATATTCAGTAGAGAATCCACTTTTCTATTTTTGATTGGTTCATGAATAATGAAATAAGTTAGTAATTTTTTTTTTATTTTCTGATCGTGGATTCTCAGTTGAACATACAGGTTCTAAACCATTTTTCAGTTTGAGAAACTCTCCTGATGACTTTAGCACATATTTGAAGGATAAGACTAACAGTGGTTCCAGTCAGATAAGAAGTTCTGCTCGGTTTCTTGGCCTGGTCTGTGTCCTGGGCCTCATTCCTAATGCAGGATGCAGAGTCTGTCCAAATGTCCAAACCTGTCCCTTAATGGTCCATGTGACTGAAACTTGACCGAGCCAGTGTGTGTTTCTGTTAGAACTATTTGGGACTGTGGGCCACATGAGTCAAGACTGGGTTCTGGTTCCATAGAGTCCAGAGGCAGGAGAAGGGTTCCATTCACACCCCCTCTCTAAAAACAGGCTCTTCTGCCTTCATTCTGTACACTTATGGAAACTGTGGCTTCAATTACAAAACTAAAATATGTGGTGTTAATATTTGGACATGTCTTGATCAGATTTCTGGTGTTTTAACCAGAACAGTCACACAAACTTTTTACATTTTCGTCATTTCACGGCCGGGCAATGTATCGGTTAGGGTTAGGGAATTATTCAAATAAAATAAATGTTTGCTTTAAAAAAGGATTTTCTGACAAATGCAAGAAAAATATACTAAAATACACAAAAATCCACTAGAAATAGAGTAAAATGCAGTAAAAAAAATATGCCAAAATGCACAAAAAAACACTAAAATAGATTGAAATGAACTAAAAGTATACTAAAATGCATGAACATACACTAAAATACAGTAACACACGATAAGACTATACTAAAATGCACAAGTATACACTAAAATAGAGTGAAATATACAAAAGAGCACAAAAAACACTAAAAAAGGAGTAAAATCCACTACAAATATACTATGCTATGTTATACTACACTATGCACTATAAATATACACAAAAAATAGAATAACATGCACAAAAATGAAATAAAATGCAAGAAAATATACAAAAATTCACAACAAAACACTAAAAATGGAATGAACTGCTTTAAAAATATACCAGCAGTGTCTCTAAGAACATGGAGGTGCTGTGAAAAAAGAGTACTGGTCAACAGGTCGATATGATACTAGAAAAAATGGCCCGATATTTTATGCCAATGTTTGCGCTATACCGACCTGTTACATACGGTGTGAACTGTTGTGTATGTAAATCACTGGTTCCGTTCTATTCATAAAGTCAGATGTGTGACATAAATGAAGGATCATGTAAATCTGCTCTGGCTTCGACTACAGGTACTACTATTTCCTGCCAGAGTAGATTAGAGGTGCGGACAGTTCGTCTGGGACTGGAATAGCTTTGGGAATGACTTTATGAACATGTTGTTTCAAAGTCATGACCAAGGGCAGAAGCTCTGTGTTTATGTGTCATTGGCAGGATCACTGACAGAATTTTAAACACTTCATGTGGAGACGGGAAGAGGATTTATGGAAAGACTGTGACTTTTGGTATAAGGACACAGTTCAAGGAGTGACGTTTGTTTTGTTGTTGTCTTTGTCTTGTTTTTTTTTGTGTTTGTCACTAACTTTATGCAAAAACTACTGGACCAATTTCCATTAAATTTTCAGGAAAGGTGCAAGATGATCCAGAATATCCCATTAACCCTTGTGTGGTCCTTCGGGTCAAAGAGACCCGGTGGTTCACAAATGTACCTTTTTATACGTACTGTAGGATGCCATTGCTTACTACTGAAAACAGTAATATATCCTTGGGGGGTGGGGTGATGAGTCTATGGAACTGAACTTTGGAATCTGGGTTTTTAAGACCCGATTGTAGGACACAGCCAGTGTGCCTTTTACGAAGGACCGCACAAGGGTTAAATGTTGGTGAATGTAGGTCAATGAATAAGAAAAATTTGTTTTCCCAATGATCTGCAACTGGGAAAATCAGGAAGTTCCTTTTCGTACACTCAGTTTTGCGCATACCTTCTTTTTGTTCTCACTGTTGATGTGCATCCGAATCTTCAAGAGCAAATGTGAAAATTTTAGGTCAAAGGTCACAAAGGTCCAAATCAAAATTTGAATATAACTTTTGAACTATTAAGCTTAAAGACTTTCAATGACTTTCAATTCTGCATCGTGTGTATATAGATTTTGACCTGTTGTTGACCCAAGAGGTCAAGGGTCAATGGGTCAATACCTAAAAAAAATTACTTTTTGGACAGAAAATCCAGTGGGGATAGACTTTGTTAATAGAAATCTGTCATAGGTTTCAAAATAGCAACATGACCTTTAACCTTGAGTGATTGTGAATGGTCAAAATAAAATTCAATCAATTCAAATGGTTTTTAGCTCCAAAAAGTGGTGATAAGTACTCGATTACTATTGTTGACTGATAGGAAACTACATGTAGGCTTCAAAATGGGAGTGACAGGTCCAGTAAGAGGGGGCGGGGTTTGTTTATTTCACTGTGGTCTCCATAAACTGTTGATGTTCTTCTTGGGTCTGAATTCTTCATAAGTTAAACTCCCCAGGTCCATCTTCAACCCTATTTCTGAGTAAAGACAATCTACAGCAGGGGTGTCAAACTCATATTAGTTGGGGGGCCACATTCAGCTAAATTAGATTTGAAGTAGGCCGAAGCAGTAAAAAAAAAAAAAAACAACAATAACATAATAATAATGTATAAATAATGTCAACTCCAAATTAAGAAAAAAGGAAAATTACATTATGAAAACAATATTAGGCTTTAGTTTATCATTTACACATATACATTCTAACTTACAAATCACAGTGGATCTACAGATACACAAAATATTTAGAAATAGGTGGGATATAATTACAATTGTACTTATTTTTCTTAAGACATATCAAATTTTTCATATTTGTTCTGATTATTAACATTTTTGTGAAGTTATACTTTATAATACATACATACACATATAATACATAATTTATACAATAAATGGAAAAAATACATTTACAATTATTTTTTTTTACATGTGAATATTTATAGGTTATTGTGAGACTAAATTAGTCTGAATGTGGACCATGAACTAAAATGATTCATTAATTAGTGTTCATAAATTCATCCAAAGGGCCAGATTGGACCTTTACGTGGGCCAGATTTGGTTCCCTGGCCTTATGTTTGACACCTGTGATCTACAGCATACACACACAGGCATGCAACACACAGGTAATAATTAATATGGTGAAAAACACAGATACTGTTTGAGTCAGATCGTAAATGTCAAAACCTGTGTGAACCCCATAAACATTTCAGTACATGTTTGCAGCGGCATCAAACTGAATGCGAAAGTTTTTAATCAATCCATCAAATGTTCTCAGTATAGCCCGACATCCTAACAGACACTTTACACACAATGTGCAAACATTAGACACTTCAGCAGCACAATTTTCCCACAATGCACTGTGGTTGGGGCTACCGCAGACAATGGCAGCCATTCAACTGCGGCCAGTCAGGAGTATAATACACACTGTTAAAGGTAAGATTGGCTGGTTACCAAGGTTACGTGACCCTATAACTGACAGGGGAGGTGTCAGGAAATAACATGCATTCACACCCTGGGGCGTGTGTTCACAAAGATAAACCACACTGTTTATTTACACAGAAGTCTGCAACAGTAGGAGGCATGTTGTGTAGGTGCCACATACGCTCCACTGTCCAGGGTTTTAAACTTTTAAATTGATAATAAAAATATCTGTAATCTAACGCTCTGCCCACAGCAGGTATTTAGACACAATTTAGATTTTCTCATCAAATCGAATTTTTCGTGTGTGTTCAGTTATATTACACACTAAATACAACCATTATCACCATTGGGCTTGAACTGAACGTGACCCTGAAGTGACAGACATGGACTAAAGAGGTCTGAAAGTTACCCACATAGACTAAAGAGGTCCTGAAGTGACCCTGTGTGGATTAAAGAGGTCCTGAAGTGGACCCATATGGACTAAAGAGGTCCTGAAGTGGACTCATATGGACTAAAGAGGTCCTGAAGTGGACCCATATGGACTAAAGAGGTCCTGAAGTGGACCCATATGGACTAAAGAGGTCCTGAAGTGGACCCATATGGACTAAAGAGGTCCTGAAGTGGACCCATATGGACTAAAGACGTTCTGAAGTGGACCCATATGGACTAAAGAGGTCCTGAAGTGGACCCATATGGACTAAAGACGTTCTGAAGTGGACCCATATGGACTAAAGAGGTCCTGAAGTGACCCACATGGATTAAAGAGGTCCTGAAGTGACCCGCATGGATTAAAGACTAACTTTTCGGTCAGATATAAGAACTAATTTATAGACAAAAGATCTGGAAAATCAGATTTAAGAAATCTGACTAAGATCAATTTCACTTGTTCCATTGGCAGATTTTTTTTTCTTAATTCAATGTTTTTTTTTTCTTCTCTTCATTTAAGTTTTTTTTTCTTGATTTAAGGTTGATGAGGGTTTTTGGTGCTTCAAGATTTATTTATTTTTTTAGCCCAATTCAAGTTGTTGTTTCTAATTGTTTGTGCTTAATTCAAGATTTGTATTCATTTATTATGCCAAAATTCTTTGGTTGAATTAAGAAAAGAAATCTTGACTTGAGCAAAAATGAATAAATGAATTAAAATCTTGAAATAAGCCAAAAATAAAATAGAAATCTGCCAATGGAACAAGTGAAACTGATCTTGGTTAGATTTCTTAAATGAGATTTTCAAGGTCTATTGTTTATAAATAAGTTCTTATATCTCACTGAATAGTTCATCTTTAGGTGATTCTGTCTGATTTTAAGTGTGATGAGATATTTGGACTAGAAATGAGAAAAATAAAGTGGGTTAGATTTAGATTTTTGCAGTGTACGGTTATTGCCAGTAGCTTGGTTTACATGTGTATGTAAATGTACTGGGTGTCAGTCCAAGGACAAACAAAACCCCCAGGTTCAATAGGTCAGACTGGACCCACGTAACCCACATTGACCTCTGAGCCCATTTCCACCTTAAATGGAAAGGTCAGATTGTGATGAAGAGGAAGGGAACATATTCTTGGCATCGGGACAATAATTAGAAATCAGAGCCTTTGTCGTGTCATTGCACTGACACTGAGCAAATCTGTCATGGAATGAAAAACTGAAGGTTGTTGGAGTCATGTTTCCAGCTTCAGCGGGACTGTGGCAGGATCCAGACCGCTGACGAGTCAAGGCAGAGCTGCTGTAGGAGGTAATCAACACATTTATGGTCCGTGGAGCAGCAACCATCAACCAAAAACCACAGAAACAGCTCTTAAAACTGAGGCTGTGCATGCACTTGATGCCCACAGCGTCCGCCTGCATCCAAGGCTTCTGTTCAGCTCATCATTTTCCAGCCCACCTACTTCATTTCCTCCTAGGGTGTAACATTTCAAGAGGGAGGGGGAAAAAAATCCACATTTAGACTCTGATCCGATCTCTGCTCTCATATAAAAAAAAAAGTGACAATATATTCAAACAAACTATTTAAATTCTCAAACAAAATATATGAATTTGAACTTCTGGGTCAATGGAGCTGTCACTCAAACGCATATTAATCCATCTTTTAAAGAACCTGCCCACCTGAGAGATTTGTGCCAAAACTGTAAACATAGGATTATCAAGCGTAACTGCAAAAGCCAGCAGCAAATAAAAATAAATAAATAAATAAATGAAACAGAAGGACACACTATGAAAAGAGTAAAACGCCACAACTTTACACAATAACAGGTGATTTGTAACTTATAGGATTTGATTTTGCAATTCCTTTTTTTTTTTTTAAATTCTCTTTCATATTGCTATTTTTGTTTATTTGGATTATTTGGATTTTTGTTTTTGAATTAAAAAGTTTTGTTTAAATATATTGACACAAAAACAAATTAATCCATTTGTTCTTATTTGTGTATTTTTTAACAGTGTTGTGCCATGCATTTCACCCTTAGGCCTTCAGTAGTGCTCCGTGTGAATCAATCTACTCCTGAATAACTATTTTATGGCTATAAAAAAAAAACATCTTCTGCAGAAATGCAGAAGAAAGAGCCAGTTCATCACATAGAAAACTCCTATCGCCACAATAAATGCCTTAAACAAATCAACAGTCTCCTACTGCAGCTACAGGTGAGACACACAAAACATAAAGCATTGATAATAATAACATCATAAACTTAAAATATGTAGGAAAATAATATTTTAATGACCAACTATTCAGATTTTTTCTACAAAATCCATCCTCCTTTCTTTCCTCAAAAACAGTTGAGTTTCTCTATCGTACAGATCTGAACCACTCACAGTTCATGGACTGAAAGTGAAGTGAAGTCAAAGTGAAGTCCTAGTTGTTACAGACATGCTAGTTTCTGAGTTGTCCAACCTTTTTTAAAACAATGTCCATCTTTTCTTGAAAAGTCCGTCATGAAAATGGCTTTGACAATAAATCTGCACCAAATCCACTTCTCCTCCTTCAGTCATTGTGGGTTTGACTAAACAGCTGTTAAACCAACACAACTATTTTGTGTTTCTGCAGCTGCTACAGATGCCGTTTGCTAGCTTTAGCTTGTACACTCTGACTATCCAATCAGAGGCTGTGACTACGCTGACGTCACTGTAGCTGCTAGAAGGCCATGGTCTAAACAACTCAAAATCTGATTGGTTGAAGCGATGGGTTCATTGACACTCATTTTTTCGCTTACAGGGCCTCCAGGCAGACTTCTGCGATTGTGACTCTGCCTGGCAACAAGTGATGGAATGAAATGTGATTGGTTAAAGGCTTTAATATGAAAACCCATGTGTGGAAAAGCTATGAAAGGAAGTGGACAGACCATTTGGAATTATTTAATAAGTATTCATAGACAAAATTCACCAAACATCAGTCTGTCATTCAGACATTTCTTTAGCCCTGCTGTGAACACCATGCAGGCCCTGAAGGACCATCGCTGTTTTTTGGTGATTTCCAACTTTTACTACATTTTCTACATTTCTACACAGCCTGGAGGGGGTGGAGCCTAAAGTGTCTCCTGTTTATTTAAAGGGCGGCATGGTGGCTGAATGGTTAGTGCTCTTGCCTCACAACAAGAAGACCAGGGGTTGATTCCCAGACTGTGCAGGCCTTTCTGTGTGGAGTTTGTATTTTTCTCTCCTTGTGTCTGGATGGGTTTCCTCCGGGTGCTCTAGTTTCCCTCATCACCCCAAAACATGTTTGTTAGGATAAAATCCCGCAGTGGCTGTCCACTGCTCCTTACAGGTGCCCCAATGGCATCAAGGATGGGTTCAATTCAGATGACAAATGTCATTGTACAGTGTATAATGACAAATAAAGTACTTTACCAGAACATGAAACCACCTTTATGTTGTCATTACTCAGAAATAGGGTTAAAAATAGACGTGTGGAGTTGAATGAATGAGGAAGCAGAGCATTTACAGTTTGTGTAGACCACATGGATATGTGGTAAAAGGTACGGATTCCCTTTTTAAAAGACAATTACTGCTTTAGTCCAACATACTGGCGTACTCTGGTAAACAGAATTATGCAGCTGTTAATAGTTGATGAAAGCAATAAAACTGGCAGGATTAAAACTGAACATCTGACTCCACCTATTAGGCCTGAAGCAACATCCACTGAAATGTTTATGGGGTTCACAAAAGTTTTGACATTTACTGCGTGACTCAAACAGCATCTGTGTGTTTTCCACTGCGTTAATTATTACCTGTACGTTGCATGCCTGTGTGTGTATGCTGTAGATTGTCATTAGTTAGAAATAGGGTTAAAGATGGACCTGTGGAGTTTAACTAATGACTAAGCACAACATTTGCAGTTTATGGAGACCACAGGGAAATATGGGAAAATGGACCAATTCTATTGAAACAAGTAGTGCCAGGCACAACAAACGCCGCCCCTCATAAACATGGACATCTCCCTCTCAAAACGTGAGACCATGGGCTTGACCTTTTGAAGGTTGCAGATGGTCAAAGGTCATGATGCTATTTTGGAGCCTACATGAGGTTTCCCATCTGTCAACAATATTAACTGAGCACACTTTTGTTGGAATTATGACCATTTAAAATCGTATGACCTTGATTTTGACCTTTCAAAGTCAAAGGTTATGACGCCATTTCATATCTGCCAATAATGGGAACTAATACTCTATCTCCACTGGTTTTTCTAGTCAGTTTAAATTGTTTTTAGATATGAATGAGTAAACCCCGGCCTCTTAGGTCAACAATAAGTCAAAGTCTAAACACACAAGATGCAGAATTTAAAGACGAGCATTTTAGTGCTCATTGGAAGTCTGTAAGATAAATAGTTACAAAAGTTACATCCAAAGAAAAACCTTTCTTGTGAACTTCACCTTTGACCTAGAGTCTTCAAATTTGTCCTTCAACGTTATGATGTTAAAGGACATCAACAGTGGGAGCAAAAAGAAGCTGTATGTAAAACTGAGTATACAGGAATGAAAAGGAAATTCCTGATTTGCCCTATCTCTGATCATTGTGAAACCATTTTGGTGACCTTAACCTTTGACCTACATTCATCAAAATTTAATGGGATCTGTTTTGGTCCAGCTTGCACATTCTCTGAGAATTTGTCCAGTATTTTTGCATTAAGTTACTGAAAAAGGACAAATGTACAAAAAAATAATAATACTGTGTGTGTGTGTGTGTGTCTAAACTGTTGAAAAGTCCTTTGTCATTCATGAACACACTTCTTTTGCACCAAGGATGGGTTAAATGCTGAGGACAAATAAAATACTTTACCTTACCTTTACCTTACCTTCTTTTCTCTGTCAAAGGATCAGTGGATTCTCCTTCCATTCTTCTTTGACCATCAGACTTCCTTCTGTTGGTAGTTGCTGACACTGGCCTGTCCACGTCTTAACATAAAACTAACCCTGACTCTGCCCACACTCATTTTGAACTGTTTTTTTTAACCCATTGAAGTGAGTGAACATGAGAACACATCTGTCAATAGTTCAACCATTACATGAGTTCCTTCATCAAGAGAATGAGGAGAAAATAGAACTGACCACATACCTATTTTAAGCTTCATTGGAAAACCCACAACAGGAACAAATCTTCTGTTATTATACAAGTATGTAGGTTTATTTTGTTTAGATGGATGCAATTACCAGGAAATTATGATGTAATTACTAATACAAATGTCTTCCATATGTGACAACCCATGAATATGTATATAATATACAGATGTTTAACCCTTAAATACCCAAATATCCTCCTTTAACCAAAACTATCTACTGATCTAAACTGTTTAACACCCGTTGATCTATTTATTCTATCAGTATATGCCAATAATTGGTGTAAATACAGTTATTCATCTTTTCATAGGCATCAGATATGATCATATTTGGATGTTCAGAGGCTCTGTAGTTACCATGGAAACACTGCCGTCTTCTACAACACTGATTGTAAACACTTGATTTCATGTTAAAAAAATAATGAAGCCAGCAAAAATGAATTTTAAAAAAATGACTAAATGGAAAAAAAAATCAACAAACTCAACAAAAACGACAACAAAATCAACAAGTATATTCTCATGTGAAGTTGAAAGCAAAGTTAGCAAAGTTTTTATTTTGTCTTAAATTGTCTATTATGTGTTTTACTTATTTAGTTGGTATGACAATTGTTTAAAGATCTGTTTTTAATTACCTCTACAACACTTTGATTGAAAGCACTTTATAAATAAAAGGATTATTATCATGATTTATTAAAAAAATTTGCTATATATTTTTTAATGTAGTTTACATTTTTTTTAAAAAGCTTTTTTTTTTTAGTTATTATTATTAGCATTATTATTACTATTATTATTGGAGAAAACAAAAAACGTATTTGAAAAAGTTTAATTGGAGGGAAACATTCATGTGGGAATTGTTCCAAAAGTAGCTTTGGCTCCTTATGGGTTAAACAGCACCACATCCTGTTATTGTTGTCATATTATACGTACAAGTACAAAGGAAGTACTTCCAAGACGACACAAAGTCAACATTATTCAACATTCCTCAATATGGGCTGAAAACTAAGTGGCTGTGGCTGTTTTTGTCTGAATCTGTTTAGGAACAGAACAGGTTTGTATGAAGTATTCTGTATGTAGAGGTCAGAGGTCAAACACAGTGAGTGTTTTCGTCTGTTTCCTCCGACCCCTCACTTCCCCCTCTTGTTTTCAGGGTTTCCCTTTCATTTGTTTTTTCAGTGACATGTGATCCTCTGTGTGAACATGATGCTCACTAACTTTAACTCTTGTGTGTCAGATGTTTCGTTCTTTAAAGGTCACCTATTACGCAGATCTGTCTTTTTCTCCATACTGTACTATACATACAATGTTATTATGTTGGATGTCGACTGCAAACTTCAGCAAAGTTACAAAATATGAACTATAGTGTTTATGTTGTAATATTGCGGCGTGGTTTCCTGCCACTCTAAACAGCTTGTTGCGAGATGTTAGCGAGATGTGTACAAAATCTGACGTCAGGTTAAAGCATCCATTTGGGATGAATCCTCCCACATATACAAATTATGGACATGAATTATAAATTACTTTTTGCATTTTTAAGGTGGATTAAAGCACATAAAGCAGTGGTTATGAACGTTTCTCTGTGACTGCATTCTACGAAACAAATATTTGTATCTACTCCTCTCAATAATTAGCACTACTTGGAGTAGTTCTATACTTGAATTGAGAAAAAAAAATTATAATCTTAAATTAAGCAAAAAAAAAAAAATGCTAATGGAACAGGTGGAAATGATCTTGGTCTAATTCTTCAAATCATATTTTCCAGATCTATTGTCTATAAATCAGCTCTTATATCTCACTGAAAAGTTCCTCTTTAGGTGATTCTGTCTGATTTTAAGTGTGATGAGATATTTGGACTAGAAATGAGAAAAATAAACTTGGTCAGATTTAGATTTTTGCAATGCATGTGTCATTTATCCAGTCCAGCTTTATTTGTAAATGATTTTAAAACAACCACAGTTGTGTTTGATGAAAGAATTAAAAAATGGACAGAGGAGCAGAGCCTGTGTGATCATCCCATAATATATGAGCTGATGTTAAAGGGACAGAGGATGCAGAGCTAGGGTATGTAAACTTATGATCAGGCTCATTTCCATTGTTTCTTTTAGTTTAAAAAGAACAAATACATTAGTTTAATGATAAATGGATCCAAACCAAACCACTAACTATCAGTGACAGAAAAGTTGGTGTGTTATTATTCATATTGTGTGAAAAATGGACAATCACATATTTTGATGGTGTATGTAAACTTATGAACACTAGTGTACATGTGCCTCTTCCATCACAGTCTCTTCAGCATCTTTAGACGGAAATTGAAATTTAATCCGAGCCAGCTGACTCTGTCCGCTTAAGTAAATATACACTTGAGTTGACGTTTAATAAGCTGCGACTCTATACAGGGTCTTAAAGATGAGTTCAGGTTACATATGGGTTTTGTACCAAAAGGAAAAAGCCAGAAACTGATCTTTGCAGTGTGTGTTTGATGTGCCTGGTGTCTGTGTGCAGTTGAACTGAGGGCATCTGCTTTCAATCACACTAATGCTATATGGCAGAGCTATAAAGAATAATGAAGCAGTCGCTCCAGTTTGATTTAAATCACTCACACTATATTTGCTTTTTGTTTTAAGAAACGTCTGAAGCAGAAATCTGCTCAGGATGTTTTATCTGAAAGTGAACCCATGTGGTCTACATTCAGACCCCACATCTGTCATATTCTGTTTGCGAGTGTCAGAGCAGCATGGATTAACACCCAAAAACACTGAGTCACATTGAAAATGATAATCTGTTGTTTGCAGTGACAGGGACTGATGATGCTTCATAATATAGAATTGATATATTACTGCCTTTTTTGCAAATTCATATTTACATGGAACATTAAAGCAGACATGCCATACAAAATCTACACATTTTTGTGTACTTGCAGAGAATGTAAATATATTCTCTCCTGGTGCTGCGTATATAAGTATGCCAAAATTAATTCATGAACATATATTAATTCATGAGCATGATGAATTTGATTTAGTCTGATTTAAATGTTAACACATATAATCCATTTTCTGCAGGAGAATGACTCTGAACATCTCTGATTAATCTGATCCGGTTATACACATTTAATTTAATTTAATTTCTTTATTTACTTATGCAGGGACATCCATAATATACATTGACCTTAAAGAGGAAAGATGCAATGCCCCAGTTTATAGCACGAGTGCTAATTTCCACCTGTATGCCCTGGGCAGGCTGGCGTTGGCATTAATAAAAGCAGATATTTGCTAAAACTACATCAAACAACAAACTAAAAATAGACATGAAGAATCAAGAATCTTTATTGTCATGATGCAAGTACAATGACATTTCGATAAAAGAAACACAATACAAATATGTAAAATGGTGGAACCAACCTGATTATATTACACATTGATTTAAAAAAAAGTTCCACTGTCATCATCACACACTCTTACATCTTTACATGACAGTACATTATGGACAAATGTTTTTTTTTTTAGAGATTAACTGTTTTTTTTGTAAAAAAATGTAGCTCCTTTAGTAACATCTTACACTGTCTCATAGACACACATGAAAATGTTGAATTTGCTAAGATTGGAATCCTGTACTCACTGTGTGCTGTTGTTTGAGTTGTGTGATATGTATTTACAGAACTTAATACATCTATTAAATCTAAATCTATCTATTAAATGAAATGTTAACATATTTAACCCATCATTTGCAGCAGAATGACTCTGAACGTCTCTGTCAACACAGGCAGTTTGTTGCATTTTTAAAGTTGTACATATGCAAAGATGGGAAGATGGATGTTAAACAGCAGGACATTTGAGTGAAAAAAACAAACAAAAAAAACAACGACCAAGGTGGAACAGTTGACCGGCAAAAAGTGATTAAACACTCGCACAGAACAGTTTTGTTTTCATCCAAATGTCATCTTAAACAAAACACTTAAATTAACAAAACCAAGTATAAGTTAGTCTGTGATTGTGCTAGCACTGCAGCTAACGCGTCACCTAGCTTAGACAAACATGTTCACTGCATAGTCTGTTTCATCATGACAAATAAAATAAAATTCAACCATGGATTTAAAATGACTGATATTTAATTGTGATTAATCAAATTTATTCCAGAGAACCCTGACATTAATCTAAAAAAATATATATATATTATTCAACAGCTCTATATTCTTTTTGGGCTATATTTTTTCAGTTTGTTTAGTTTTCTCTGCTCACTGTTGTGTGTTTTTTCTCCATTACATCACAGTATTTGCTGTGAGTGTGTAGAAATAAGGTAAATAAGGTTGTGGACTTCTGGGTAAATAATTTTGTGAATCCACCATGGTTTTTCTCGCAGATATTTTGTAGTTCAAGTCTAGTGACGCCGAAGTTGTAAGTAGGCAAGTTAAAGTTTTCTGCTTTAACAGGAACCGTGGCCATGCCCATGACATCACACTGACTCTAAAACACCACACAAATCTAGGTCAACATTTTCATCTAAACGTTATGCATTAATAATTTGAGCTTGAAAATGTAGGAAGTTACGCATAAATATGAAACATGAGGACCGGATGATTTGGTAAAGAATGATTGCTTTGAGCACAACCTGAACTAAAACCATACTATTCCAGTTCTATTTAAAAAAGCAAAAAGTCCCGTCTCATCATCTGAACCCGCTTTATCCTCACTAGGGTCATGGGGGTCACTGGGGGCCTAATCCAGCTACAATGGGTGAAGGCGGGGTACACCCTGTATGAGTCTCCAGTTCATGTCAGGGCTGAACATATATAGACAAACAATCACTCTCACATTCACACCTATGGGTAATTTAGATTCACCAATTAACCTATCAGTGCATGTGTTTGGATGGTGGGAGGAAACTGGAGTACCTGGAGAAAACCCACGCAGACCAGAGGGGAACATGCAAACTCCACACAGAAAGGTCTGGTGAGGGATTTGAACCTTCTTGCTGTGAGGCACGAGTGCTAACCACTGCACCACTGTGCCACCCAGAAAGAAGTCTGACTCCTTTAAAAACTAAAGACATCTAACTCACAGTGGTTCTGTTCAGATAAGAAGCTTTTTCAGATCCAACCGGAGCACTGTTCATAGTTTTGTGGTGATTAATCCACCTCTGTTGGCAAAATGGTGATGGGGTCACATCGTACATATCCATGTGGGTCCCAGAAGGGTTCCATTTGGGCTGCATGTGGGTTCATCCACAGTTTCCATGGTGACCCCATATTTGTGTTACCATATCAGAATCCAAATCTCTTTATCGTTATTATATCCAGTACAATGAAAGTTCTAGCTCTAAGGTTCAGCTCAAGAATTTACAGACAGACAACAAATATCAGTAAAAGACAGTTATGTAGATTAAAAATAAAAAGCATTATAAAGTAAGATATTTGTAAAGCAGAGAATTTAAGTCGTGCAAATGACATGAAAGATAAATGTCACAGGATAAATTGTGTGAAAAATAAACAATATTAAATATTCAGATCTCTGATTCTTATATGGACAAACACATGTGGGGTTCTCGCGGGAAACTAGGGACAACCCCAGATGGGACCCTTATATGCTGCCCAGATGGAACCTTTCTGGGCCCACGTGGGCAGCTCGGCTTAGAGCTCAGAACAGTTGTGTTCACATGAACTAAATACAATGGACTTAGGTACGCAACATACTCTGGTATAGATTGGAGTGCACTGTGTGAAAATACCCTTTGTCTTAAAGAGTAATGTAAAGAATTGTGATAAAATTGAGATAGAAATGAACTCCTACCCCATTTCTCGAAGAGCAGGCATGGGGATAGTTTTTGGTTCATTTTGTTTGTATGTCTGCAACTTTACACAAAAACTACATAACTGATTTCCATGAAATTTTCAGGAAAGGTGGGAGGTGGTCGAAAAATGTATCCCATTACATTTTGGTGAATGTAAGTCAAAGGTCAAGGTCACAATTACCAAAAATGTGTCACAATGAACATAGATGGGGCAAATCAGAAATTTCCTTTTCATTCCTGTATACTCTGTTTCATATACGACTTCTTTTTGCTCTCGCTGTTGTTGTGCATTGACATCATAACCTTGAAGGACAGATTTGAAGACTCAAGGTCAAAGGTCAAGATTACAATACAGAATTGAAATCAAATATTGTACATAACTTTTGAACATTTTATCTTGGATACTTCCAGTGAATACCTAGTCTTTCAATTCTCCATCATGCGTGAATAGATTTTGACCTATTGTTGTTGAAGAGGTCACGGGTCACTGGGTCAATACCTCAAAAGCCAAAATGGACTATAACTGAAAAACCCATGAAGATGGACTTAGTTACAATTATTACCTCCACCAAGGAGGTTATGCTTTTCCTAGCATTGGTTTGTGTACGACAAACTTGAACGTATGGATGTATTTTGATGATATTTTCAGGGTGTGGTGGTAATGGGGAGATCAATAGATAATGTTCATATATTGTTTCTATTGTTGTATGTATTCCTTAAATTTTCCTGAGCTGGTTCTTTTAATAAATTTAAAGTTTAAAGTGACATGATGTGTTCAGGAACCTCGGTCCTGAAAGGAAACTGGGAAGACTGTGACGAGCTTCAACAAATGATTAGATTTTGGTGGTGATCTGGTCTGCCTTGGTGGAGGTCTGCGCTCTGTGTTTTTTTGTAGTTGACCGATAGGAAACCTGGCATAACTCCACTCCCCAACACACACACACACACACACACACCATTCTGTTCTACCTAACTGGAGCTGCACTGTATGTCTTATCTGTTTCAGTAGCACCAGTATCTGACCTGACTAAAGGGCATCCATTCACTGTTCAGCACAGGGTTGGTGCTGCTTTGTGCTGTTTTTGTTTGTGTTGTCATGGTGATTGGACTAAGAGCTGCCATGTCGATCTGCCTGGCATCCAGCGTCCAGTAAGAGGCTGAGGTCAAACCATGACAACCGTGGCTCCGCCCCTGTTAAAGGGCCCTTGATGGGGATGTTTGGCTTACAAAGCAGGAGAACCCCCCCCCCCCCCCTACTTTTGGGTTCCACTCACTATAAGTGTGTAGTTCATAGCCACCCCCTCTTTGCTGCTTGTGCTGTTACAGGTTGAACAATAAACACTAACCTTCAAGTCTCCAAACATTTTATGGGTTTGACTGGATTAGGCTGTTCTCTTTTTTTCTTATAGTTGATTATGTTTTGGGATTTTCTCTTTTTTTTAATAGTTAATCATTTTCAGGGGCTGTTACAATATAAGTTATACATATAAATACAATACGAGTGGTAGTAATAAAAATAAACAGTGTTAATGTTCGTATATGGTTTCTATAGTTGTATGTATTCCTTCCATTTTCCTTAGGTGGTTCTTTTAATGAACGTTAAAGTTTAAAGTGACATGATGCATTCAGGAACCTCGGTTCTGAAAGGAAATAGGGAAGACTGTGATGAGCTTCTGAATGAGAACGGTCCATAAACCTCACACTGTTCTAATAACTGGGAGCTTTTAGTCCTGGACCAGTTTGTAATTACACGCTAAGACTAAGTCAAAGTGGAGCTGAATGTGACATAAGTCTTTTCCTTATAAGGTGGTCCAGTCTGGGTCTAAAGTGCGCAGACATGGCATGCATCACACAGGCCTGCAGCGCTCACCACAGCAGGCTTCCTGTAACATGACTACTGCTATGTCAAACCACCACAAAGCCTCGTCTTTACTCAATCATTTCCTCCACAAACACAGGATGTTACACACAGAACAGCATGAAACATGATGAGGAGTCCAGCACAAGTCCAATACCTTAAATATGTACAGGGTGTCACACACTATACTGGAGTAACTACTGATTATGAATACACAAATAACATGCATTTACAGTATATATAATTCTACTCGATACAGTACCAGGGGTATTCAATTAAGTCCCCAAGGTCCACATTTTTAAAAAGTAACTAGTTGTTTACGTTTTAACTTCAAATGCAAGAAATTATACAATCTCTTTTATCATAAATATAAGTAGTCCCATGCAGTCAAATAAGTCTAAGGCTTTTATTTCAAGTCAAACAAAAGGGAAACCTCTGAATAAAATAAATAATAATGCAAACTGAGTGGAATTCCTTTTTCTCTATTGGTGCTTTACCACTATAGGAACCTTTTGTAGTTCCTATAACCTTTTCCAAGATTGGGAAAAGTTGGTCTGTGAGTACATGATAGATCTATAATGCAAAGATAATTTTGATCCCATGGGAAATTCTGTGGTGGTATGTGGCATTGGTGTCAGACATACACACAAGATCAAGTTGAGTATATAAAATTCAAAATTGACAAATAAATAAAAGTGGCACAGTAATATATATAGATAAAATAACATCATCGGATAAAAAGCCTTCAGCCTCTAAAGTAAAAGAAGAGTATAATGAAAATTTTTTAGAAGACACCTGTGGTAGGTGCTGCTGTTAACAGATCTTATATTGCAGAAAATCTGGTTTAAAAAAGGCGATAAAGGAACAACTGAGGTTATGTTTTCAACTGTCTGTCGGCAACAGAAGTCAAAACATTGTCATGGTGATTTGGGGTGGCAGCCTTTTTACAAGAGGTGGTGAAAGTACTCGCATTCTGTACTTAAGTAGAAGTACAGCTACTTGTGTGAAAAAATACTCTGGTAAAAGTAGAAGTACTGATTCAGCTTTTCTACTTAAGTAAAAAGTACAACTTCTCAATTGTAATAAAGTACAAAAGTAAAAAGTAAAATGGCTTTTTTTTGCCATGAACCCAATAATACTTCAGAAAATAAAAAAAGTTATAAATATGAGATAAAATGCATAATTTTAAGAGGAATAAGTCAAAAGTATGAGATAGTCAAAATTGTGTGATTAAAAAGTCATATTCATACTGTCACATCTGTTTAGTTTGTAAAACTAATGAGTCTATTCTGAGAATGTAATGAGTATAAAGTACAGATATTTATACAAAAATGTTGGGAGTAAAAGTAAAAAGTTGCCAGAAAAATAAATACTCAAGTAAAGTACAGATACCTAAAAAAGTACAGTAATGAAGTACTTTTACTTAGTTACTTTACACCTCTGCTTTTACCTTTGGTACATAATCCTCACCTTCCATGTTCCACTGGTGGTGTTTCTGGAGAGAGAGGGGCAGTTCTGTGGTGTGGCGTTCAAGGTTCTTTGGTTTTCACCACTTGACATCACTCTTCTTCGGAGTGAAGAACCTTCCACATCCAGATACGGAATGTCTTAGTCTCTCGTTGGCATTTCTGTAGCTAGGTGTGTTTTCTGGAGTGACATAGGTGGCCTCACACCTAACATGGACGACCAGGGTGGATTGTCTCGAATGGCTAATGGTTATTCACCAAACCAGGTGTTAGAATCAGAGTTTTCCTTCTCTTAGTCCAAACCTGTCCAAACCTAAAGAGCCCTGTCCACCCTTTGTCCCCGTAGTTTAGGCTGGAGCTGAATGGTGTCCATTTTCCATGTGTAGGACTTGTTGTGGAGACGCTACAGTATATACTGACAGAGAGACAGACTTTCCTTTTTACTGAGCTGAGCTAGCTAGCCAGCGGTAGAGCTGAAAGCGAGAGTCTAAAGCAAACAAGCAACATACACAATGCCAGCTACACACTAGACGCATCACTCAACATTAATACGCTGATTTGGGGTGGAGGGTGGGGGCTAACTTCCCTAACTGCCCTAGCCTAAGAGTTTACTGGGACACAATTCAGAAGGAAATGCAATACATTTTCGGTTTGAATGCACCACTTGAACCATGTATGTACTGAGGGATTGTTTTTCCTTTCTGCTATATGCATATCACCATGGCAACAGTCCCTCTCAATTCTTAGAACAACAACATTTGAGGTGCAGTGGCATACTTTTAGGGCTGTAGGGGTTTCAGTCCTTTTAATAACACATCGCTCTGTCATGTACATATTATTAAACAAATGTTCACACAAGTCGAAAACCATGAACTCATGGAACCTGTTTGTATTTCACCACCATCGTGGATGATGTCGGCCCTTTTTACGGCTCTGGAATCTGCACTTAGGAATGAAATGTGGAGATACTGTAGCTCTGCCACACCGGGGGCAAATAGGATTGTGGGTTTGTCCTCAGAACAGAGCAGACTGCAAGTATGTAATTACAGAGCACATCAGATATTTGTGGGTTTGGCTCAGAATGCAACTTTAAATCACATATTGTAACTGTAAGAATAATACAAATAAAAAAGGGATAGAATTACAGGATCAGGTTGGTAATATTTGACTGGATTCCTGTGGATTAGACTGGAAAAACTCTGAATCTGACCAAGTGTATTTGTCTCGTTTCTAGTCCAAATATGTCATCACGCACGACAGAATCACCTAAAGAGGAACTTTACAGTGAGATATAAGAACTGATTTTTGACAATAGATCTGGAAAATGTGATTTAAAGGTGTCATTCTATGGTTATTTCATTAATATTGCTGTGTTCTCCATTGTTATTGAATGCATTGTGTGTTGGTTCTATTTATAAAAAAAAAAGTCTGGATTGCTTTGTTTCAAGCTTTTTTTGGAGGGTAGAAAAATGACGGGTACTTCCTCATACATGTCCATGATGCGGTAATGAGGCGTCTCTGATTGGCTCAGAATGCATGAAGGAACACTCTCCCCTCCCCTCTGGTTCTGTGTGTGTTTACCATCCCAGAGTAACATCCAGCTAGGTTTCCTGCCATCACTTGTTTTGAAAACATGCAGGAAAAAAATGACACTTCATTTCCATGTCATTTTTTTTCAAGTTTGTGCAGCAGCTACTGTGGCGCTGTCTTCTCTTGTAGATGCTAATGCTAATGCTACTTCAGATTCGCTGCAATGGGGGACACCCCACGTGGGTGACGCCAATGTCCTCGTGAGGTGCAGTGGACAGGCTTTTTCTGAGTGGCTTGTTTCTCTGTGTCGTTTTCTATGAATGATAAATACAGCCAGTGGAGGTGACACAGCACACAGCAGCATGTGTTGGTAACTCTGGGTGACCCATCAGATTCCAAAAGTAGCGTGGAAAAGTGGTTTTCAGCAGAATGACACCTTTAAGAAATCTTACCAACTGCCATTGGCAGAATTCTGTGCTGAATTCAAGAATGTTTTTGGGCTCAGTTTAAGTTTTGGTTAATGAAATATTTCCTTAATTCTTTTTTTTTTTTTTTCTTCATTCAAGATTTATTAATTATTTTTTTCTTAATTCAGTATATATATATATATTCATGTTTTTTTTCTTAATTCATGCTAAAAATCTGACATTAAAGTCAGAAATCTAGAATAAAGTTCAGAATTCTGAGAAAAAAAGTTTAGAATTTTGACTTGAATCTCAGTGAGCTAGTGAGGATAAAGCGGGTTCAGATGATGAGACGAAATGAAAATAAATGACCCAGTAAAAGCCTTTCTGTGGCAGGAATCCCATTCATGTTAAACCACTGACCAAGAACATGTTTCACTTCTGTCAGACTAACACACAGCTTCAGATGCCTCCTTTTGTCACAGTTACTTTTACAGTTATACACATAGTTTTGTGTGTGTGTGTGTGTGTGAGTATGTACGCACTTTGTCATATTTATGTATTTTTAGTCATTAAACAGACTAGTGTAAACAGTGATCAGTTGACCAATCCTCCAACAGTCCATCAGTCCAGCAGTTGTCCACCAGTCCTCAGTGTCCAACAGTCCTCCAATAGTTCTCTAACAGTCCACCAGTCCTCAGTGTCCAACAGTCCTCCAATAGTTCTCTAACAGTCCACCAGTCCTCAGTGTCCAACAGTCTTCCAATAGTTCTCCAACAGTCCAACAGTCCACCAGTCCAGCAGTTGTCCACCAGTCCTCCTACAGTCTTTCCATCCGTCTGATCTTTATGGTTTTGAAGCTGACTGTTTGAACCACTTCTACAGAGCAATGACTTATTTTCCTTAAAATAAATGAATCAACACTGTGTAAACGTTGGCAGCCAGAGTGTGAATGTGAGTCAGATCCTGAGAAAACAAATACGTCAGTGGGAGCTTTAAAGGCGCTGCTGCCTTTTCGGAGCCTCTCCCTGGTTGCTGTGCCGTAGCGCTCAGAGGCGTTGGTATGCATACATCAGCCTCGGCACTTCTGTCTTCACTTCCTGTTACTGATCGACCTGATAATGAGACAGGGAAAAAAAGGGGGGAAAAAAAGCCTGTGACTCCAGAGCAACATGTCAGTGCCTTCACTACTGTCACTTCCTCATTCTTTGTCTCCTGCTTTTTCCTTTTTTGTGACGAGGACAAACACAATGGTACATTCGTCATGTTCCAGTGGCTGCTTTAAGACCAGAGGACAGTCTTTTACAGTTATTGAACCTGAATGCACCACTAGTCACTTTTCCATTGGATATATGTACAAAACTTTACCAATACTTACTAAATGTAAACAAACAAACAAAAAAAGAACATGATCACAAGAGTTATTAAACTAATAAAAAAAAGGAAAAATCTAAATGTATTCTAACTTTGCAACCAACAAGGACTTTTTTACTAATAGTAACTTTTCCATCGGATATATTTGCAAAACTTTACAAATATTTCCTAAATGTGGAAAAAACACAAGTGCATAATGTTGTTTTTTTTCTATTAAATTACAAAACTGATGATTTATTTATTTACTATCGTGAGATTCAAATCAATTTCAATTCAGTTATTTTGCCTGTAGTTGTGCTGGTCTGGCCCACATTAGACCCCATTGGTCTGAATGTCTAGACTTTTGGCCCTGACAGATAAAGGCCTTCGTCCTTCGTCACCCGCTCATTATACTCTTGACTTCTCCACCTCTTCTGAACTCTTACTTTCTGCTTCATGTTTCTTCACTTCTGCTTCATCACAGTTTTCAGAGGTGACGTAAACGTTTTCGCTCGCGGCTTTCTCCACCAGCGTGACTCTACAGGTTTAGAGTCAACACATGCTGAGGGTTTGAATGTTGCATAAACACTGGTTCATCACCACACCTGTGAGAGTCAGCGTGGCGTCATGCTTTTACTGAATGGCTGAGTGCACACTGGAAAAAATGCAATAATACAGTGATGCAAGATATTTATGCTTGAATTAAGCAAAAAAAAAAAAAAAAAGATAAAATCTGTCAATGGAATAAGTGGAAATGATAAGATTTCCAGATCTATTGTCCAAAAATAAGTTCTTATATCTCACTAAAAAGTTGATCTTTACACTGCAAAAGTCCAAATCCTACCTCTGCACCTTTACCTCTGTGTGTGTAATTAAGTCCAATGCTTATCGTCAATGTTTTTCTTTGGGTTGGATGTGTTTAGCTTTCAGAGCATTGATAAAAATCTAAGCCTTTTCTAGTCCAAATATCTCACCACACTTAAAATCAGACAGAATCATTTAAAGAGGAACTTTTCAGTGAAATATAAGAACTGATTTATAGACAATAGATCTGGAAAATCTGATTTAAGAAAGTTTTGACTGGTTCCATTAGTAGATTTTTAATTTTTTTATTTTACACTTAATTCAGTTTTTTTTGCTTAATTTAACTTTTTTTTTTTTTTTGCTTAATTCAATATGTATTTTGCTTAGTTTAAATGTTTTTTCCTTAGCTTCAAGTAAAATAAAATCAGCCAATGACTAAATTGTCTGTAAATCAGTTATTATATCTCACTGAAAAGTTCCTCTTCAGGTAATTTTTTTTTAAATTTTATTTTTAGTTTTGAAATGTATTTAGAATAAAAAATAAAAACGGCAATAAACGCAATAGTAAGTTCAAAAAGGAGTGAGAAGAAGTCAAGATTTATGATTTTATTTATACATTATGATTTATTTTAAATGTGATGAGATATTTGGACTAGAATTGAGACGACACTTGGTTAGATTTAGATTTTTTTCCAGTGCAGGTCTGAGCGTGTGCAGGTCTGAGCGTGTGCAGGTCTGAGCGTGTGCAGGTCTGAGCGTGTGCAGGTCTGAGCGTGTGCAGGTCTGAGCGTGTGCAGGTCTGAGCGTGTGCAGGTCTGAGCGTGTGCAGACAGATGTGGTGAACGTTCCGTCTGTCCGTCTCCCTGCCGCTTTAAAGTGTACACTTAGTGGCTTTTTTGAACGCCCTTTTATAGACATAAGCTGTACATCTAGCACTTCATATTTGCTCATGTAAAACTTGTTCACATTTTCCATGAGTTCTAGGTTTCATAAACATTTCACTACGCAGTTCAAACAGTAAATACGCAGTCAGAGAACAGTCTGGAGGGAAAATACTGATCCTAAAATTCCATGAGCTACTCAGGCTTTGTCTTTCTCACTTCCACACCTCCATGTAACGATTCTCTCTGTTCGTGAACACATCTGCACTCGAAAATAGCTCTAAATAAAGACGCAGTTGTGTTAAATGTGTAGATCCTAGTGGTTTTTGTAATGCACATGTGTTTTGTTTTTTTTTATTAACCTACGTCTCATTCCAGGTTTGCTGTGGAACCCATCGTCTCCACTGGAGTTGCATACAGAACCTGAACTTTTAAACACACATAAATTGTAAATGATTTTCCAACAGTGGTAGATTTTGTGAAACACTCTACCTTGAATAATTGGTTAATTTCTCAAAGTGCACCTGTGAGAGAATAAAGAGATTTTCCAAAAGATAGTAGTGTGTAATTTTGGTGTCGTTTTGACCGTGTTACATGTAGATTTAAGTATAAAAATAATATAAAAATGTCTGAAGAATAGTTTCTCTTTTATCTCAGTCAGTATTTGTTTTTCAAACAGACCCAAAGTGCTTCCAAATGTACTTATGAACATTCGTCTACATCTGGGTTGGATTTGTAGCCTCATGTCCTGGTTTTAGGACCAGGTTCACAGGAGAACCCAGATAGTTTTATTCTCCTACAGGTGCATTTTGGGAATTTAACTAATTATTCAAATATTCAATCAATCATGATTCACAAAAAAGACGGAAAATAATTCATATTTTATATGTATTTAACTGTAGAGGTTCTGTGTGTAACCCTAGTGGACAAGATGGGTTCCAGCCCAAACCTGGAATGAGATGTAGACTGATTAAAAACCCAGCTGTGGATTAGAAAAACCACACATTTAACACATTTAGAGTCTATATAAGACCATTTACAGCCACGTTTTCACATCTAATGCACTGATACCAGCTAGATTTAACTATACATATTCAGGGCCTATTTTTGGACCCAATATCTGATTAGAAATTAATTAATTATGGAATGGATCTGAACAAGAGGGATTTTTTTTCAATTGTTTTGTATTGATTTTTAACATTTTTGACTTGTCGATGAATAATGATAATAATAATTGTTTAAGCTTTTGTGGATTCTCTATTGAATATGGAAATAAAAAAAACCATACACAAATTCTCCTCAAACCATACACATTGTCTGAATATTCAGGCTAAGTGAAAAATTAAGGCCGTCAAATTATTAAAATTTTTAATCAGATTAATAACAGGGTTGCTGTGGTTTTATATAAATCACAATTAAGTATTACTTTTTAATCTATTTTAAATATGTTCCATTTTTCATGAGTAAAATGTATCAAGGAAGAAGTGAATATATCTGCACTTAAAGTGTTTTTCCAAACTGGGCAAGACATTAGCTGAAGAGTTAGTAGGATCCACAACTTTGGATTAATGTGGTATCTTATTCTGGAAGTGCTTCAGTGAAAAGAAAACTCCATCAAAACACTTTGTGGGAATTTTGAGTACAATGAGAAGAGTCGACCTACACAAAGTACCCAAAAAATACACTAAGAAACACAAAAAATGCAGACAATTTTTTTAAATTCACAAAAAAGTAAAAAAGAAAAAAAAAGAAATATCCAAAACCTATTCTAAACTCTTCTAAAATACAGAAATTGTTTTAATAAAATACCTAAAACCTATATTAAACTCTTCCACAATACCCTACAAAATGCCAAAAAATTTATAAAAGATCCAAAATATATTCTAAACTCTTCTGAAATAAAGAAAATTAAAAAAAAATCAACGAAATTCACAAAACCTATTCTAAACTATTCTAAAATACACAACAAAATGCAAAGAGTGAACAATATATTCTAAACTTATAAAATACAGAAAAATCACCAAAAAGGGATGAAATACCCAAAACCTATTCTAAACTCTTACACAATACACAACAAAATAGAAACAAATGTGAGAAATTATCTATAACATATTCTAAACTCTTCTAAAATACATATAAAGGGGGAAAAAAAATGCAAAAAAGCAATGAAATATCCAAAACGTGTATTATTTTTCACAGCCCTATAATAAATAACATAACTAAGCATTAATGTGAATGTAACCTTTCCATTGGTAATATTTAAAGCAGAAACGTAAGTAGATGTGAGACCCAGTGTATGTATGTGTAACTGAATAAAGTGGGTTTCCATGGTGTGTAATTAACCTCTGGATGTGGTCCATGTGGGTTTGAGACGGGGCCATGTGGTCCACCCGTAGTCCTGACTCACTGCTGTGGGAATGTTGGGCCTTTTCTGCTGGATTCAGGATCCTGGAAGTCAGGAGGAAAATCAGATATCTATCTTATCTGTCGCAGGTTACATAAGACAGGAAACGGATCAGAACAAAACACAACATATCTGTGACGTATCGTACAGGGAATGATCTGTGTGTTACTTTATTTTTTTTTTAGTGATAGTTAACAAGACACTGTGGACAGAGAAAGAAGATATAAATCAGACAAAAGAAAAAAAAGAAAAGAAAAGATAAACAAGAAACGACAACAACAAAGTAATGACAAACAACAATACTGACGACATCATAATACAAGGAAAAAGATGCTAAATGTAAATAGTGAGTAAACAATATGGATTGATTAGAGGTGGAAGAGAAAGGGGGGAGTGACGGGGAAAATGATCATTGAAGTTACAATAACAACACAAAGATAAATATATTAAAATAATAATAATGATAGTTTAATTTGTTTGGATTATTGTTATTGAGGCAGTTATAATACAATAATTACAGTTAAGTTTAATATTAATATTATATAATAGTATCATTTGCTACGAGATTGAAAATTTTTTAAAGTATACACACACACACACACACACACACACACACACACACACACACACACACACACACACACACACACACACACACACACACACACACACGGTTACTTGTTGATGTCCTGTTTATTTTGAATTTATGCTGAATTTCAAGTGCATGTATGCATGATCCAAAATCTTCATCTGATCACAATAAGTGGTGCCAGACAAAACAGACCCCTCCCCTCACAAACATTTGAGCTCTTAATGAGCATTTCCCGCTCAACTCAGACAATGGGTTTGACCTTTCAAGGTTGCTCAAGGTCAAAGTTCATGTATATATATATATATATATATATATATATATATATATATATATATATATATATATATATATATATATATATATATATATATATATATATAATGGTGGTACAGGAGAACATTTAATTGAGTCTATGGAAATAAAAAAAGGCTCCAATAACTTATTTATCTTTTCAATTGTTCCTCTGGTAAAATACTTTATTTTATCTAATTTTAGGAAATGCATCACATTTTTAAATTCAAACTGACACTTTTTGAAGTTTATTTCTTCTAAGACATTGTTGAGTAAAAAATGTGACAAGAGCAACAATCAACTGAAATGTAAAAGGGTATAAAAAGGTTTTTTTTGGGTTTTTTTTAAACATTTTCTGTCTGTATTATTTCAGTTGACTGATGGAGGTAAAGCAGCCAAAGCCAAGATGAGCATCGGAGACATCATCATGTCCATAAATGGCATTTCCACCGACAGCATGAACCACCTGGAGGCCCAGAACAAGATCAAAGCCTCCACAGACCAGCTCAGCCTCACCATGCAGAGGTAACGTTCACACACGTTTACACAGGGTTCACAAGCTCCGCCTCTTCTGTTCTACAACCACTTACACTTAAGTCCAGCTGAGGTCAGTGTTTCATGAACAAACACACTGTTAACACGATAACTCTAATCTCAAATGATGTCAAAGTTGTTCATTAATATCCATGAGCTGTGAGTTTTTTATTCTCCAAGAATGACAGAAAAGTTTAGTTTAGTTTAATGAGCTGACAAATGATGCCAGAATAGGAAACACTTCTCATGACCGACTCCAGCTCTACTCTGCTTTTCTCAATCAGAACCAGATGCACGTTAGTTTGTTTAATTGAAAGCAGCTCTGTACGTCCTGATGTGATACCCTGAAGCTCCAGCCCAGATTGGATTTATATTATACACAGGAGCAAGTTTACGGATCTTGTTAACTCGATCTTAATTAGATTTGATAGCACGATATTGTTTTTGGTTTGGTTTCTTTTCGTTGTGCATCTGTCGTCAGCAACTTTACACAAAAAACTACTGGCCCAATTTATATTATATTTTCAGGAAAGGTGCAAGATGGTCCAGAATAGATCCAGTTAAATTTAGGTGAATATAAGTCAAAGATCAAGGTCACCAAAAATATACTTTCACATCAGAGACGGGGCAAATTGGGAATTTCCTTTTCATTAATGTATGCACGTTTTTTGTTTGCATCACTGGCTAAATAGTATTTCTATTACCCTTGGAAATTCGCAAAATGTAAATATCGCTATAAAAAAACTGGTAATGGAAACATCTGAATTTTGAAAAACCACTCAAGTATTGATAAAAAGTTTTTACGTTGTGACTTTTCAGATGTTTCGATATTCTAATATACTGGAAGAGTGCAATGGAAACACTTTTTCTGCAATTATACGTCACAGCACATGACGTACGTGGTCACATGACCCCTTCTCTCAGGGTGAAAATGGTGCGATACACATGGACAGAGGAGGAGACAGAGACTTTTTTCGAAATAATTCATGAGAAAAAAAATAACTGCCCTTTTAGAGACATCAAACAGCAGAGAAATGCAGCATGATATCAGGACATTTAAAGGAGCAGTGAAATCTCATGGGATGATATTTCATGTGAGTTACGACGTTCCTGCTTAAAGCAACTGTCAATGGAAACACGCTCAAAGTGGAAATATACTTTGTCAACATTTTAGGAATATCGCTATTCTGTAATAGAAATGCAGCTAGTGTTGATGTGCATTGACATCAGAACCTTGAAGGACAAATTTGAAGAATGTAGGTCAAAGGTCATAGTAAAGGTAAAAATCAAGTTTTTGATATAACTTTTGAGCTATTCATCTTCCAAACTTCCAATGAGCAGCAAAATGCTGGTCTTTTAATTCTGCATATTGTGTGTATAGTGTGTATAGGTCAGGGGTCACTGAGTTAATTCCTAAAAAAACACTATAAGGGAAAAACCAGTGGAGACAGAGACTTACTATTACTGACAGATAAAGAAACCTGGTATGGGCCTCAAAATCACATCATGACCTTTGACCTTGAGTGACCTTAAAGGTCTAAATCCAAGGTCGCATTATTTTAAATGTCTGTTACTCCAAAAACAGTGGTAATAAGTACTCAGTTACTATTGTTGACAGAGGAAACTACATGTAGCCTCCAAAATGGCATCATTACCTGGCGGGGGTTTGTTGTGCCTCACTTGTTTAATTTATGGTGTTGGATGATATTTGACCTTTTTTTTTTCAATCATTTCACACAAATCTGATTAGTTATGTTTGTCACAGAGTGTAAATCTGTAATTTTTTCATTAACTTTCACATTGCACACATGTAACTTTTGCATAAAAATATATCTAATAGAAAAATTACAATTTCAACAAAACCCTTGTTTTTCAATAAAAAAATTTTCACTGATAAGGTGTTTTTTTTTTCAGGGATAGTGTAAATTATACAAAATTGCAATTGAAATACCTTTTTTTTTGCAACTATAGTGGGGTGGATTAAAAAAACAGATGTTGACGGATGTTAGAACAAGAGAAGAAGAAGAGTTTTAACAGAACCATGGTGCAGTATGTGTGGACGCACCAGGAAACCACATCATTTTAAATTTAGTAGCAGATAGAAGGGGAATATAGAAGAATAATGAATATATCTGTAAAACAAAAGGCTGTTTACCCTCATGGTTATGGAATGACTTCTAGTGTCGTCTTGTAATAATAAACAAATCATTGCATTTGTGATTTAATGGAAAAACCCACATTAGGCACTTCTGTTTTTCCACATTTAGTAAATATCAGTAAAGCATTCTGCATATATCCAATGAAAAAGCGATGACTAACAGTTAAGGTGTTGACAGAGTAGAGTCTGCAGAAATCATCAGACCAGGCTTTGCTTTGGGTCTGGGTCACCGCTGACTTCTCTGCTCCTCCAATTAGACGGAAGACCCTGGTTTTTCTGAGGCTCTAGAGTGTTTTAGCCCTTTAACCCCTGAGACATTATTTCAATGGAATGTGCTTGTGTTCCTTTTCTTTGGTGGTTTTGTTTTAACTGAATATTTTAGGGTCAAAACGGGTAGAGAAACAGAAAAAGACAAAGGTTTGAAATCAATAAGACAGTTAGGATATTGAAGATTATCTGTGAACTGGAACAAAGTGAACAAGTGTTTGAATTATGACCCCGAAATTAAATGAATAAATAATTGTAAAAAAAAATAAAAATAAAAATAAAAATAAAGCCTGATTAATTGTTTTTCTAAAGCAGTTCACATGCTTTTTAGCACCGGTTAAGCTGTAAAAAATTTGAGAAAATGACCAAAACACTACAAAAAAAGATGAAATAAAGTGTCAAAAAAGAGAGTAAAATAAATAATTTTAGCCCAATAGTTTTTTTTTTGGAGCTCTTACTGTATTTTTATTTATTTTTTCCTAAATCAGTCCTGTTATTTTTTGGCAACAGATACCTCGATGAACTCCATAAAGTAGTTTCATGGTCAAAAAAGGAAAAAAAAAAACTGAACAAAAAAGTTAAATCACCACAAGACTGCAAACAATAAAAAAAATAATTAAGCAGGAAAATAAAAATACATCTTTTCTTATGAGTTGGTCTTCATTGGTTCTCTGTGTTTTGGGGATGCACTGAGCATGCTCAGAACTCTACGGCAAGAAAAAGTCCTATCCTATCATCAGATTATAAAAATGTACATTTAAAAGTTACATTTTAAAGAATATTTTAAATAGATGAAAATCAGCACTGACAGATCAGGGGTAAAAGGGTCAAAGTTCGCAGACACAAAGTTAGTTTTACTTTTAATACATCACAGAGGAATCAGTCACTGTTCATCTAATACCTGTCTGTAGTTCATGTAGTTTATCCAAGTCCAACCCACAGCAGCGGAAACATCATTCTTCTGTTCCAAAAAACATGCATTCTAGTAAATCTGAACCCAGAATGTGATCCAGAGGAGACGTTTGCTCACAAACACATGCATACTTTTGGGAGCTGTAAAACATGTTGACAGAAAAACTCAAGTGTCTGCTTTACACGTCACCACATCAAAGCGTGGAGGAGCCTCTGGGCTGTAATCGTGGGAAAATGCTCCTAAAATAGCCGCGGCTCACAGCTGTTTGTAATCCAGTCTGGATAATGAACGTACAATTAAACATCAAACATGCTCATCTCACAGAACATGGAACCCATGGACAAAGCCAATGCGCTGCACAAAGGCACACGTTAAAACTGGATTGATTGTTCTAGTCTAATTATTCTACTTAACTTGTGTTCCGTCCTTTAACTTTCTGCTGTTGTTCTCACCATCACTGGAATGTGTTCTTCTGTTCTTTAACCTTTTATGGTTTTGTAGTTTTTCTTACCACTTGTGGGATCTAAGACGAATAATAAGAACAGAGGACTCTTCCAGGTCTATTCAACAGGCAGGTCTAAGCTAATGTCCTTTTCTCTGACAGCTCCCATCCTTTACACTCGGACTTTCAGGTTCTGTCTTCTGGCCCCCAGCTCAGACTTCCTCGTATAAAAAGCAGTAGCACTTCTTCATCTCTACAGACATTTCCCTTTTGAATTTAGGACAGGAGGAATCGTACCTGACTGATGTTTTTTTTCTGTGGTTTCCATGTGATTGTTATAATTATAGTTAAAGATTGATTTTGTACTTTCTCTTTGAGTCATCGGTACTGATGTTGTCTGAGTTCACTGTATTAATTGTCCCCCTTTTAGACTTTTAATTGAATGTCTTGCACATGTTTGACTTGCTGCAACAGTAATTATGCTACAGGGATACAATCTGAATGTAATTATTATAGTGTAAGTGAAGGCGAAACTTACGATGTAAAAAAAAAATTAAAAAATCTAACTCTGACCAAGTGTATTTGTCTCATTTGTACTCCAAATATCTCACCATTGGTAAAAGAAGACAGAATCACCCAAAGAGGAACATTTCAGATATAACAGTTAATTTATAGACAATAGATCTGGAAAATCTAATCAATAAGAGAGTTTGATGTGTTCCATTGTTTACTTTTTTGCTTGAATTAAGCAATAAATAAATAAATAAATAAATCTTGAATTATGCAAAAAATTGTGAATTAAGCCAAAAAAAATCTTGGATTATTAAAAAAATAACTTTACGATTTTTTAAAATTAAAATAAGCATATAAAATATATTGGATTAACCAAAAAAATGTTGAATCAATGAAAAAAAAAATCTTGAATAGAGAAAAAAATATATGTATCTTAAAATTAGCATTAAAAATTAGCCAGTGGAAGAAGTGAGCTCAGTTAGATTTCTTAAATCATATTTTCCAGATCTATTGTCTATAAATCAGTTGTTATATCGCACTGAAAAGTTCCTCTTTAGGTGATTCTGTCTAATTTTAAGTCTGATGAGATATTTAGACTAGAAATGAGAAAAAAATAACTTCATCAGATTTAGATTTTTAAAGTAAAAATTAAATACAAAGTTCAAGGATGCAAAATAACAATACACAGGTTCAGTTACAGTAAAGAGGAAGAAGAAAAAACAATTCCCAAAATGAGAACATAAAGACTATTACCTCTCAAGCCTGAATAATTCCTGCACATGTTGTTTTTATGTGAAATATTTCTAATATGTAAAGGCTGTTTCATAATCAATGCGTTCTGAATCTGTTTTCTGCCTTATGAAAACATTCCAACAGTTCTAAGAGGTGATTAATAGGACTGCATTTTATTCCCTTTATGTAAGTTTGTCATATTTCACAAATTGTGGGTGTGTCTGAACACAAACACTTTTTATGCTCCCACTCTTTGAATCGTATAGATTTAAAAGCAGAATGTGTTTCCAGTGCAGAGCAGGTGCTTTCAGCGGCTGTACTTCTATCCAATTTAAACGCGGTCCATGAGTCCATGCGTGATGTCTTTATAGGTCAAAGACATAACTCATGTCATAAGTTGTAGAAATTACTTCTATAACTTACAGTATCTTAAATCAATGTTAAAATCTGTTAAAATGTAGCTTGTTTAAGAGTGAGATGTAGTTTCCTTTAAAGATCTTTGTGTTACCTGTGCACTACTGTTGTCTACAGAGTGAGTGCTCTTCTCTAGAGATGAGCTTTGACTTATTTTTCCCCTTTGAGAAACGTGTATTTTCTTTACAATTGAAATGAAGAAAAACTCATGTTCTCTACCCTGAATTTTTTATATGAACGTGTAATGAAGTTAATGTTGTTTAAGCTAACGTTATCCTATTTAAACTAATGATGTGAAGGCATTACAAATTTAACTACAAAGAAAAGTGAACCTAAAGTAAGAAGGAAACTAAGTAAAGATTTCTACATAATGGAGCCCCCCCCAAAAAAAAAAACAAAAAATCAAGCCTTGTTTTGGACTCTATTTTTGTTCTGTGGTTGCTAGCTAGGTACATAGCCACATATTGTGAGGACGGCACATGATGATTCAAGTTACACAAAGTAAAGCGTAGAGATAAAAAGAATAACTATAATGTATGGCCGAATAAAACTTGGGAGCACTTTGAAGTTGGTGCAGTTATTGTAAAACTATTAGGGATATTGGTCTAAAACTTGCTTATTACTTGCCTATATGACTTTTATCTGGGAGGGTCTGGATGCTTTGACATGGAATGACCTTTGTGTGTTCAGCAATTCTGGAAATCTACCTATTCAGCTGCCGAATCTGTTACACAACAGTGCTGTGGGAAATGGCCTTAGGAAAAAGCATGATAATTGAGGTTTATTTATTGTCATTGAACTATGCAGCGTGGTGCAGTGAAATGCCGTTCCCTAAAACCGCAACGGCTGCTGCACCTAGTTCCAAAACCTCAAAGATAAAGACCATCAGTGTAGTGAACTGTGCGATCCAACCGTATCCTGACGTTTACAACAATTCATGTTGGCATCGTGTGTGTGTGTGTGTGTTCGTGCGCTGGAAGTAGGCAGTGTTAATTTCGTCAGGCGAGACATAATATGTTCCTCGACGACCCTTTTCCCCATGACGACGACGGGACGACACGGCTGTTCTAAAAACACTGACGATAACCGTACCAATGTGCCTGTTTGTTGACTAATAAAAACAACATGAAAGTGTCTGAGTGCTGCAAGTTTAGAACAGCGCTGCACTTGTCAATATCACAATATTCTTTTACTGATCAATCAAACCAAGGAGAAGGCGGGACAACCACAGTCAACAACCACCGAAAAGAATGGCGGTGCATTTGGACCAGCTTTAGCGGTTGATCTTAGACAAGTCTTTGTTTCAGACAACTCATTCACTTAAAGGGTCCCACAACTCAGGGTTAAAAGCGAAGGCATGAGTTTTGTCCGTTGTATAAAAGTAGTTTTGTATACTGATAACAAGGAAAGGTGTTAATGGTTACACATACAATGTATTTAACATGGAACATGGTTGTGTAACTATAAAATTAAATTTGTGTATTCAATAAAAAGCCAGTGTTACTTTTGTAGTTGTACCATAATGGATTCTTCTGGCTTTTTAACATTTTTATCACAATTTATTATATTATTATAGTATATTATTTTTCCACATTTAATTTACTAATCATGTAGTTGTTCACGAAAGCTAAAATTTTTTGTTGTCATAATATCAATAAAAATTAAGAAAGTTACTTTTTCAACAAAATCTGTCATTAACTGAACATAAACCGTGTCTCCATCCACTGTCATTGATCCAACTCCATGAGTTTTACTGGTGAATTAATCTTGAAAAAGATGATGGTTTTTGAAATTTTTACTACCAAGTCTCTGAATGTTCAAATAGGTCATATCTGATGGTCATGAAAAGAGGACAAACGGTATTTTTCATCAACTATTTACATGTACTGATATGTTTAAAGGATCAGAAGTTGTTAAACATTTTATTTTGGTAGAGGATTTTGGTTGGTCGTGGTCGTTTGGGTCTTTACAGGTTATTGGTGTCACACAGTGAGTCGTTTAGTTTACAAAAAACTAAATGTTTTGCCCTTCTAATATTTTCCACGGTCAAAGAAATGCAGTCGTACCAGCTCTTCAAACCAATACCACGTGTGTCTGAGGAAAAGCCTTTGATCTGGATGGTTCTGGGTCATCGTTGGACACGAGCTTTGGCAATAACTATAAATCTTCCAGAGGTGCATCATGTGTTGGCAGTGACTCAGACTAGTATTTAATGTACACCTTCACAGCAGATAGAGTGAATCATGTTTTGTCATCACAAACTGCTCACCTACACCTGGACCAGATCTGCGTCAAGGCCCATATAAGGGGCTCCTGGGGTCCAGGGCGGGGCTAGATCCTCCCACAGGTCGACCACAGCCCACCACCACACAGGGCCCATGAAATTGTGTCATATATTGCACCAGTTCTTTTGGCATCTGGTGTGTTATACGTACGCTTTTCCATTCTTTTGCATGTTATTTTGATCGATCACCGGTCAATATATACACATAGATATACACATACCTGTAATCCATAAGTGATAAGTGATAATTGCAATGTGTTTGACATAGCTTGAGCATACACATTGATTATAATGCATACAGATTAGGGCTGATCACTCATGAGCCTCATTAACCGGTTGAAGTCGGTCACCAAGAAAAGAAAACACTTGCTTCGTTGACACACACACACACACACACACACACACACACACACACACACACAACCATTACCCACCATGGCACACTTCGGTCACTTTGCTTTTTAAATATGAGTTACACTGTGAGGTTTAGCAATGTTATGTTAAAAGCTCATTTTAAACTGTCACACAAAGAGAAAACATTAGATGTTACAGTAAATTCTGCTGCTAAATATCGTGGAAAAAACCCTTACCTATTACCACCAGTCTGCATCAGTACTGCACCAACTTCTTTTGCCGTAGCCCACCCGTCATGTCATTTTAAGTAGGTTTGTCACAACGCCTCCATGAAATTCTATTACCTAACATCAGCTTTGTGTTTTGTTTAGGTTTTGAGTAAACGTTCTAAACTGGTGTGAAATGGTTGTACGACATAAATTCCGTCTTGTATTGCTAATGTTCAAATGCGATATGCTATGGAGAGATCACAAAGCTTCCTCTTTATAACCTACACTACAATGCTAAAGAGTTTGTCCAGTGGAATTATAGATGCAGGCTGTTTTTGGTCATTGGTTAACATCCCTAGTATAGATAATACACCAATTAAAGCCAGAATAATTGTGAATATTTCTAGAAAATTTCACTAAAGAGTATCTAATTTAACTTTTTACATGTAACCAGGCCAGGTGGCTATGAGTGTCTGTGATGCTTGTTTTGATTGGACAGTTTAAGACAATTGGAGTTGTTTTGTTTTGTACAATTTAAATTTATTTATAGTGTTTGGCCAAACTATTAATCCATAATCTAAATCCAACAGAAATAATGATTCCATTAATGTTTCTACTAGGCCTGGGCGATAAACAAAAAATGTACCATTATTGAAATTTACTACAATAGCTGATGTCATTTTGCCCATGTCTGTAAATGCAGTATTTTAATTAAAAAAAAAAAAGGATAATTTGTCTATTTTGACTGTGTGCTGGTACGTAGTTTGTGTGTGTGTGTGTGTGTAATCATGTGACTCCACCCATCCAGACGTAGACCAAGTAACATTAGTCGAAGTTGATCCTATTGTGCTTGTTCTGAAAATGAATTTGACATCTGTCATTTGGAAATATTTTTGCCTTCCACAAAGATGATGTTGAGCAAAAGGACATGAACTGCGAAGTGTCACAGATCAGCTGACATCGTTTAAAAGTCACAACATTTCTGGGCGGCATGGATTGCACTGCCCCCATCACCCCATAGTATGTAACCCACATGTGGTTACAGACCGTAACACACTCACATTACACACAACACACGCATACATGTATCGTTATCGAGGTAAAACTTCCCAATTTATCATGATATTGGTTTGAGGTTGTATCACCCAGCCCTAGTTTCTAAAACTATTTAAAAAGGAAAAGGTCTGTTTGACATGTTGTATGCTGTTATTTTGGGTTTTGTGTTGAATTAAAACAGTACAGAAGTTTAAAGGCAAAAATAAAATTAAGAACACGACACGTGGACATGAATGCTGTCCACGTCTGAAGGACATGTGACCGCTGATACAGACAAGTGCACTGTCCTCCTGCATTATCTGACACGTGGCAACAATCACAGACACAAACAGTGTTGCAGACGTATCCAGGTTGTAGATGCAGTAGCAGACTGTCCACCCCCCACCCCCCAAAAAATGTTAACTGTTCCTCACTAAAATGTTAACATGCTTCTGAAAATAACCGCCGTTGTGTGTCTGTTTGAATTATAAACTCTGTCCACCTGTTGGTAAGGTTCGTGTTTAGCTTCTGAAAAGTCTTGTGAACTCTACACTGTAAAAATCAAACTTATACCAAATGTATTTGTCTAGTTTCTTGTCCAAATATTTCATCACAGTTAAAATCAGACAGAATCACGTAAAGATGAACTTTTCAGTGAGATAAAAGAACTGATTTATAGACAATAGATTTGGAAAATGTGATTTATAAAATCTGACCAAGATCATTTTCACTGGTTTCATATTTTTTTTTGCTTGGATGCAGCAAAAATATCCTGCATTGAGGAAAAAAAAAATATTTATTTGCTTAATTCAACATTTATTTTTGCTAGATTCAGGCAAAAATATCTTGTTTTCATTTGTAATTTACTTGTTTTTTTTCCAGTACAATTAATGAATTTGTTACAGAATAGATTTTCTAATAATACGGCAAACTAATAATAATAATAATAATAATAATAATAATAGTAATAACAATAATAGTAATAATAGTCAACATTTTCATGTAATTTAAAATTTTTTCCAGTGTCAGCAGATGTTCTTGGGACCACCCTGCTCCAGTTTGTCCAGGAGAACAGACAGATTAAACCCCCCCCCCACCCCCCACCCCCATCCACCACTCAGCTCATACACTGGCTCATTGTCAACCGTGTCCCATTTAAAACTAACTGTGCTATTTGATCTTTAGACCTTTGCCTGTTTTCCTTGGAACGTCGTGGTGTGTCTCCATAAGCAAATCCAGCAAGTCCATGTACTCTGGAAAATAAGCATCCTGTATATGAAGTGGTGGATGGAAACTGTAGATGCCCATTTCTATGGCTGCGGATGACGTTAGTGTAGAACTGGAGGAGGGCGGGTCTCTTTAATAACCTGGTTCTAGGCTCCATTTGAAAGGAAATGTATGAGCGGTTGTTGTCCGTTTTCCTAATATGGCAGAGAAACGAAGGATGCCAGCCGCTGTACCGGAGCTCATGATACGGAAACGACCTCTGGGAGTCAGCATGTGCTTTTTCCGTTTGAGTTTTACGAGAAATAAGGGACGCATTGTCTAGTTTGACAAAGTTTAAAACAGGACACGTTCTTCATGTATACAGCTTCATTTGCATTTTAATTTAATTGTCTTAGAGCAATGATTTTCATACTTTTTACAGTGAAGTGCCCTCTGAAATAGTATTTAAAAAAACAAAACAATTTATTTTACAGTGCACTGTAAAAAGTCTATAACAAGGGGTACTCCACTATTAAAAAAATATATAGATTTCAGAGGGTATCCAACCCCAGAAATAGATTTCAACAGGTACACCAGAATACCTGGTGAAATAGATTTTTTTTTTTTTTTTTTACAGCTTAATATCCCCTGAAATAGATTTTTACATCAGAGTACCCTGTGAAATATAGTTTATGGAGTGGAGTACCATCTGAAATTTACTTTTTTTCAAAATACCCCAAACTCCGGCTTTAAAAAGTTCAGAATTTATAAAACTTTGTAAATAAACAACATATATTTAATTGTAATATACAAAGAATAACAAATTTTTGTGTAAAATATAAACTAAAAGTTTTATTATTGATAAGAAAAATATATAAATTGGTCATTAATTAATAAATGAACCTTTCATCACCTTAAAATAATTACTTTTCTACTCAAATAAACCCACTTTGACTTGAGGGGTATGTAAACTTATGAGCCCTACTGTACTTTTGAATGAAAGGGTGAGGAGTACATATTAATGCACACAGTGTGTGGGTGTAAAACAGATCCATCTAGTATTAACAGTGGAAAAAATACTGTACAAGGTGATGAGTATTTGCTGATTCCTGTTCAGGATGTCTCTAGAGGACAGCTGAGCCCCCTCCTCATGCAGATAAAACAGTGACAGCTGCTTCAATCATAAGTGTAAATCAGTCATGAGCCACATTTCAACACTGCTTCACATATGGACACACACCCACATGGACCTAGTGTGTTTGTGTGTAATGTTTACACACTACATATTATTGTTGTTGTTGTTGACTGTTCTTCTAAGTGTACAGTATTGTTGAAGCTTTTAGTTGATCCCAGTTATTCTTACACTGTACAAACCTAAGTGTTTTTCACACAACATATTTCAATCTGTACCGAAGTATATATGTCCATGTGAACACAACTGTTCCACGCCCCAGGTCATTTCAGAAGGTGGTCTGGCACATTACTATGCTTTGTGAACTCATCCGTGGCAAAGTCTGGACCAGGTCTGGACGTGACCTCGGAAGTGGGTAAATCACAAGGAAACCATAGACGGCGTTCTTGTTGGGTCTTTAAAAAGCCTCTGATCCCCGTGGCACAGGTTCACCTCCTGCATATGTTGGGTGACATATCAGTGACATCAAAGGTCACTCTTCTTCTCTTTTCCTCATACAGTCTAACAGTTGGGTAATGGTTTGTCTTCGTCTGACTGCTCAACTGTGAGTAGTAGTATGAGTGTCTGGATATAACATCTGTGGGACGGGTGTGAACCTACCCGAGTACAGCACGTACTGCAGTATGCTGTGTGAAAACACCCTAAATCTTGTCTCATCATCTGAACTTGTTTTTATCCTCACTAGGGTCAAAGGGGTCACTGGGGGTCTAATCCAGTTACAGTGGGTAAAGGCGGGGTACACCCTGTATGAGTCTCCAGTTCATCTCAGGGCTGAACATATATAGACAAACAATCACTCTCACATTCACACCTATGGACAATTTAAATTAACCAATTAACCTATCAGTGCATGTGTTTGGATGGTGGGAGGAAACTGGAGTACCTGGAGAAAACCCACACAGACACGAGGAGAACATGCAAACTCCACACAGAAAGGTCTGGTGTGGGATTCGAAGCAGGTTCCTTCTTGCTGTGAGGCACAAGTGCTAACCACTGCACCACCCAAAATCTAACCAAGTATATTTGTCTCATTTCTAGTCCAAATATCTCATCATACTTAATATCAGACAGAATCACCTAAAGATTTATAGACTATAGATCTGAAAAATCTGATATATGAAGTCTGACCAAGAATTTTGATGAATGCAGGTCAAAGGTCAAGGTCATGAAAAATGTGTTTTCCTAATCATTAGAGATCAGGTAGAATGATTGTGAGGGGTGGGGTTTGTTGTGCCTGGAACAGCTTGTATTTTCCACTCTCTATTCCAGTCTCATTGTTTTCTGCTTTGGGTGTATTTGTATGATATTAACCACAGTGTGAAAGTGCTGTTGAATCAGTGTTTTTATGATCCTGTGTCTCATTCACAGACCCTCCACTGCCCCTACAGAGGGACCACCTAAGGTAAGGACTTGGATTTTAATTGTGAATTGGTTTGTACATAAGCATGCTCATTGTTCCCTTCTGAGATGATGTCGGAACACACAATGGCCTGGAATGCATCGACAGCTGACCCAACCAGAGGTCACATCATCACACCTCCTTAAACTGTGGCAGGGTGTGACTTCATTCACAGGGTCTGATTTACCTAAAGTTTACTCGAGTAAAAACCTGCGCAAACTTGACTATTGACACAAAAACATATTGAAGTTAATTTCCAAACAAAGCATCAAATGGTCAAACGAACATGTTTAAATTTGACCTAGTGTATTTGTCTCATTTCTTGTCCACATATCTCATCACACTTAAAATCAGACAGAATCACCTAAAGAGGAACTTTACACTGAGATATAAGAACTGATTCATAGATAATAGATCTGGAAAATCTGATTTAAGAAATCTGACCAAGATCAGTTTCACTTGTTCGATTGGCAGATTTTTTTTATTTATTTTTTTGCTTAATTCAAGATTTATTTATTTATTTATTTGCTTAATTCAAGATGATAAAAACTCCTACCATATGTTTCCTTGTGTCTGGATCATTCTATTAGTGGTAGTGTGTCCCAGAGCAGTTTTTATAGTTTATTGTCTCCATGGTGACAACCAGCAAAATTGTCATTTAAATAGGGTGGTCTCCAAGAGTTGGACCTGTTTTCATTAATGCAGGAAATTTCTGTTGATCACCTGTGGAATACAAATCAAAAAAGCAAATGCAAGGGCAATTGTTTTTTGGTTTTTTTTTGTTTTTTTTGTTTCCTTGTTTGTTTGTCAGCACATTTACAGAAAAACTACTGGAACAATTTCCATGAAGAGCAAATTTGAAGACTCTAGATCAAAGGTCAAGGTCACAGTAAAGGGCTAAATTAATTTTTTGATACTATTTATCTTAGATACTTACAATGAGCACCAAAATGCTATTTTTTCAGTTGCGCATCTTGTATGTATAGATTTTGACCTATTGTTGACCTAAGAGGTGATGGGTCACTCATTCACTACCTAAAAAACTAAATGGATTATAACGGAAAAACCAGCGGAAATAGAGACTTAGTTACTTTTATTGACAGATGGGAAATCTGGCACATGACCTTTGACCTAGAAAGGTCAACATCAAGGTCACGTGATTTTAAATAGTTTTACCTCTAAAGAGTGGTGATAAACACTCAGTTACTATATTTGACAAATAGGAATCTACATGTAGACTCTAAAATGGCATCATGACCTTTGACCTTGACCAACCTTGAGAGGCCAAACCCATTGTCTCATGTTTTGAGAAGGAGATCTCTAGTAAGTGATAAAAGTTAGTCAAGGGTGGGATTTATAGTTCCTGGTACCACCTGTTTCATTTAATTTACATAGATCTCCGTTAGCTTTGGTTTAAGCCAGAGGTCTGAAACTCCAGTCCTAGAGAGCTGCTATCCTGCATGTTTTAGATGTTTCCTTCTTCCACAACTGATTCAAATGATCATCCTATCAGCCTATCATCCAGCTGTGCAGAAGACCATGAATGACCGTCAGGTGTCCTGGAAGAGGGAAACATCTAAAACATGCAGGATAATGGCTCTGTATGACCGGAGTTGCAGACCCCTGACCTAAGCCATCAGTGTTTTTCCTGGAGTCCACACCCAACATAATGGTCTTAACACTGCAGTACACTAATTATAAAAACACCCACACGCAAAACAAAACAAACCATCACAAACAACAACTACATTCTAGCTAAAATATTAGTGTGAACAGGTACATTTGTGCTTGTGCTTGATCTTTGTAAATCAGACCCTGTTTCTTTGAAACCCCTGATTTGCTGTGACTGCCATGCAGTTTGGTTTTGCATGTGTTTATTGTGGATTTGCTGTTTGTGTTTGTGCATGTTTTGTGTGTGTGTGTGTGTGTGTGTGTGTTCACTTATCCCCAGGGGGAACCTCAGGAAATCATTAAGCCCGTCCCAATCAATCACCTTGCATCAGGCTCCGCCCTCACCAAACCTTCCAATCAGCCCAGTCCTGCGTACAACAAGACGGCACGGCCTTTTGGTGGCTCCTCCTCCCCGACCCCCACCCTCGTTGCCCCCATCCCATCTGAATCGTCTGCTTTCACGCCGGCTGCCTCTCACGCCTCTCAGACGCTGAAGCCGAGCCTTGGCCTCTCAGAATCGGTGCCCACCGCCAACTCCGTGCCCAAGCCCGGCTCTGCCCGCTCCGCCTTCACCTCCGCATTTGCTTCCTCCTCCTCTTCATCTAACTCCTCATCTCCGGCCAGAATGCCAGCCCCTCCCTCCCATCCCAGCGTCCCACAGCCGTCCGTTTATAACACGCCCATAAACCTCTACTCCAACACCAATGCCTGCGAGGTGGCTCTGGGACAGAGGCGGGGCCTGTTGGAGAGCCACGGCCTATCAGAGCAGTTCAATGGGTAGGTGGTTTTTTCTGCCAATGAAGGAGGCCCAGGGTTACACCTCATCCTTAATTGTGTTATTGGGATAGACCCACATTCACTCATTTATTTTCTACACACTCCCCTACGTCCTCTATTATATTATATTACATGCTCTTTTTAACCTCTTATTTCTATTATTATATTCTTCTTTTATTCCTAACTCTGTTATATTTCTTTCTAAGTGCTGATGTTTGTATTTTCATAAAAGAATTTCCTAAGTTTGGGATGGCATGCAACTTCTGCCTGTACAACGCTGACTTAGGTAGCAGTTAGCATTAGCCTTTAAACTTAACAAGAATCTCCAAATTCCAGATGAACTTCAGGTTATTTCAGTCCCACTTTAGCCTTGTCCATAATGTTATATAGGTTGAAAATAATATGTTCCAGATCTACATTTATCTGATATTAAGTGTGTGCTTCACAACCGAGAGTTGTTAAGGATTGTTTCATTCTAATCCTTTTGGGATTGGAATGGTAAATGGTTCAATTAAAGCATTTATGATCATTTTGGTAAATGACCTGAGCTTATATAGTACATTTTATTCATCCATGGTGGCCAAAGCACTTTACAGATCCTGACATTCACCCATTCACGCACACCCTCACACACCAGTAGGCGGCTGCTGCCATGCACGGCACTGCCAGACCTACTGGGAGCAATTTAGGTTCAGTATCTTACCTAAGGACACTTTGATATGTGGACAGTTGGAGCCAGGATTTGAACTGCTGTTATTGGACAACCCTCTGTACCAACTGAGCCAAAGCTGCCCTTAACTTGCAGCAACTTCTTGGTTTTGTCATAAGGGGTCGTAACGGTTTGCCTCCAGCTTCCCACTGTTTTACCTTCAGCTGGTCTTGTGACATCATAGTGACCATGTGGGCTGTGAAGGGGTCTGTATACTGTATGCAGTCATTTCTCTTAGCTTTTATTTTATTACTAAACATCAGTAAACCTTTATGATGTGCATTAGTCCACAGGCACAGAAGAAATTGTGGTTCACAGATGACAGAAATAAGTGGAGCTTTTACTATGAAAATAAATCTAAATGTGACCTAAATAATCTGATATAATTTCAGATCAAACACCTACTTGTATATTCAGTGACATGTCCTTTTTCACAGGGTGATGGTTAATGATCAAAAGGATTGACAAGAATAGATTCTAAACATAATAACGGCAACAGAATATGTTAAGCATGGATAACACACAGTATTTTGAGCCTTTGGGGGGGCTGTGTGCTGCATGTTTGACCCTCATCAGGTGGATCTGAGGCAGGTTCTTAGTTCTTCTTTTGTCTGATCTGCATTTGTGGCAGCATGTTTGTGCCCACCTCCTGCCTTTGCATGTGTGTGTGTGTGTGTGTGTGTGCGTGTGCGTGTTAGTGTGTGTGTGCCGTTCCTCTGGATTGTCTCAGAAGGGAATGCATGTGGAACCTTTCATTCTTTCAAACTCTTTTCCTTTCTAGTAGTGCTTTTTTTGGCCTCTGTCCTTTCCCATTGACCCTTTTTTTGCCCACAGGAGGAAGAAGACACACAGATCAAGTTAGTGTTCTGAATACTAATCATACGTCTGCGCTGCCTTCACTCTAACCCTATGGAATGTGATTTCATTGCTGACATCCTTTTGCTTTTTGATCTGAACGCCAGACCCTAACCCTCCGAAGCTCACATTCAGGCTGTAGCACCGTATAATGTAATCATTTTCTGAGAATAAAATAACTGCTGAAAATGTAATAAAATTTGCACTTAACTCGATTGAAAATTGAATAAAATCCGACAACAGCAATAGTCACTTTTCTATTGACCCTCAAACTGTGCCAATATAACTTGTGTATAAAATTTACCAAATGAAAAAACTACAATTTCGACATAAACCTCATTTTTTAAATTTTAATTTTTTGCGCTGGTAAAAGGTGTTTTTTGGGGGAGTGTAGCACAATTATGTAAAACTGCAATGGAAAGATCTTTTTTTTTGCAACTATAGTCAAGTGAATAAAAAAAAACAAAACTCATGCTGACAGATGTTACAACAAGAGAAGAAGAGTTAACAGAGACATGGTATATGTGGACACAAGGAAACCACATAATTTTTAATTTAATATTAGATAAAGGGGGGATATATAGTGTTGTCAAGTGATAATTAAAAAAAAATCTGATTAATCACAAGGTCCATGTGGATTAAGTTGGATTAATCACAAATACCATTCCTTTTTAATCTAAAACATCTAATTTAAACAATGAATTCTGCATTGAATTTGTCATGAGCAAATAGACTCAAGAAAGAAATATATATATATATATATATATATACTTGGCGTTAATGTAATATTTTAAGTTAATTTTGACAACCTTAGTAATATACTGTATAATAATAATAATGTAATAATGAATATATCTGTTTGTCTCCATGTTTATAGAGTGACTTCTTGTGTTGTCTCACAATAATAAATAAATCATCACCTTTGTAATTGTAATTGAAAAACTGCCATTATGTTCTTCTGTTTGTTTGGGGTTTAGTAAATATCAGTAAAGTTTTGTGCATATGTCCAATGGAAAAGTGACTCCCCCCCCCCCCCCCCCCCCCCCCCACACACACACACACTTATCCATATTCCTGATGGATAGTTCTTATTGTCGTTACAACCAGTGAATTATCTGTTAACATCAGCCTGCCTTCCATCAGCTCCATCTGCTTCTGTTTTCAGTGTATTTACTTAAGGCTCAGTGCATTCTTGAGGCTGTTGTATTATCTTTTCACTTTCATTTTCCATGATTCCAACAGAGAAACTTACACTAAAAAGTTCACATACTTGGGGTTTTAACAGTACACTCACAACATTTTATTCATCCTTTGCAACCTACACTGTACATAAATGAGCATATTCAATATAAAGTATCATACTGTGCTGACATTGTTGTAAAATTGTATAGTTTCAACATAAAACATCACATAAATTGTCAGGGGGAATATGAGTTTAGAAGAACATGGTAAAAAAAAAAGCAAAACAAAAAAAAAACACAAACTTTTTTTGCCTTTTGATTAAAGGCACATTTAATTGAGTCACTGCATGGTTTGTTTACTCACAGTTATCATTTCCTGGACATAAATGTTTACAGTGATGTCCAATCATATTTCAGACAAGGTTTATTCTCATTGTAAGGCACATAACTGCCATCTGGTGTCTGAGTTTGGTCACTGCAGCATCTGTTTCTCAAACATGTTACGTGCACATTTCATTCATTCACCACCAAACTTTACTACCTGTCACTTCTGTAATTCACCTCTATTAATCATCACTAAAACAGGGGTGTCAAACACACAAGTTTACATTTACAGTGCCACAGTTTCCCAAATCAAACTCTTTCCCTCTCTCTCTCTCTTTTTTTTTTTTTTTTTTTTACTATATTTTATTTATTTACTTTAAACATGTATTTAGCATATTTGGTGCAGATTTAAGTTACATTAAACATTTGAACATTCAGTTTCAGAGGCACTTAATTTTCTCATGAAATTTCAGTTTGTTCGTGGCATTAACGGATAGTTGGTTGATGTAAACATTTTTATCACATAATTGTACATTTTGTTCTAAAACATAGAGGAAAGTTTGGAGTTGACACTTATGTTACTTATTATTTTGGAGTTGACACTTCTGTTAATTATTTCACTGAGCTCACAATGGGTTCAATGTGGCCCCTGAACTCAAATGAGTCTGACACCCCTGTTCTTAAAAAATAAATACACTTTTGTTTTTTAATCACGGGGGGGAAGGGATAAAAGTCTAACTGTATTTTTCTCTTTTCTAGTCCAAATATCTCATCACACTTAATATCGGGCAGAATCACCTAAACAGGAACTTTTCAGTGATTTAAAAACAATAGATCTGGGAAATCTGATTTAAGAAATCTGATCAAGATCATTTTCAGTAGTTCCATCAGCAAACTTTTTCTTGTGACAATTAAGAAAAAAAGTCTTGAATTAGAAGCAGTTTTACTTTGGTAACATTAGAATGTAAGAGTTCATTTTTGTCTGGATTTTCTGCCTCAAAAGCAGTACCTTAAGGAAAGTTAAACTTCTGAGTTTCACAAAAAACAAGAATGTAAGGAAAAAAAGTCTTGAATTAAGAATAAAAATCTTACGCAAAAAACAAGAATCTTGAATTGAGCAAAAAAAAAAATTTATTAAGCAAAAAATAATCTTGAATTATGCAAAAAAAAAAATCTTGAATAAAAAATGTTAAATAAGCAAAAAAGGAACTTTAATTACAATAAAAATATTAAATAAATTTTTTTTAATAATTCAAAAAAATATATATGCCGATGGAACCTGTGAAAATTATCTTGCTCCAGATATTGTCAATAAATCAGTTCTTATATCTCACTGAAAAGTTCCTCTTTAGGTGATTCTGTTCGATTTTAAGTGTGATGAGATATTTGGACCAGAAATGAAAAATACATTTGGTCATATATATATATATATATATAATATTTTCAGTGAAGGACTTGACATAGCTTCATTTTTTCTGTTTGATGTCTCCTTGGTTTGTCTCTAATACTGAGCCACAGTCCAAGTATTTGATAACTTAATAATATAAACTTATTTTTTCTGCCCTTATGGTTTTTCTATTTGCTCCATTTTTGCAGAACTCCACCTCCACCTAAGCCCAGGAGGTAACTGTGAGCTTTAAGGCAGTAGTCGATAGTTCACCGTGTGAAAAATCCTGCACATTTATTTAAACACCTGGGGCCTCATGTACTGACACTTGTGTGGGTTTCTGCGCAGGTGAAAATCTGGAATCATACTTACATACAAAAGAAATCCAGATGTATCAACCCGTGCGTCAGACGGTTTTCACACAGTCCTGTTGTCCATCACAGTTAACGTGAAATTAAGTGCACGTGCACGAGCCAAAGTCTCCACCCAGTGTCCTCCCTGAATGACTCCACACTGATTATGTTAATGAGTTTAAATTGGGCTGGAGTACTAGTGTCCCAGTTAGGTGAATGGAAATGGAGAGAGCAGGCAGGGAAAACACTTCGGAATCCAAGGTGGAAGTGTTCATTTCAGAAATAGAAACAAGACATAAGGTCTTGTTTGGAAACCTCTCTTCCAGAATTAGCACGAAAACCAAGTTGGTTGCGAGAATCTGACGAACATTACATTTATACAGAGAAGATGCAAAACTAGAATATCGTCTTAACCTTTTTATCCGCATTTACACAAGTGTTGTTATGGGGATCTTAAGTCTCCGCCCTTTCCGGGAGCCTCATATGAAAATTAATGTATTCAATGGAAAATAAAATGCTAAAATCATATCTGGTTTGTCATGTGCCCTGAATCACGCACATGTTGTACCTCGTAATAAATGATAGTTATTGGTGTGTGTTTCAACGGCTGATTCATTTGCAAGTAAAACCCGGTAATAATTTGGACTACACGCCTCGCGCGTATATGACGTCACCAAAGACTCCACACCACAGCTGAGCGGACTGTGACGTAACATACGCGACTCACTGTAGTCTTTTACTAAGCCCACTTAAAATCTAACGTAAAGTTTGGTTCCCATCAAAAACGGGTGGTCTGCCTATGCCACATTAAATATTTCTTATTAACCGCTATCATGTGTGAATTTCAGAGCACTTGTCAAACGGAATCAAAGTTTAGCTTGACTCACCACATTCGCACCCATGGACCGGAAGTAGAAGGGTGCGACTTAGCTTCTCCATTAGAAAATCTTCGTGCATACGGGGATGCAAGAATGTGTGATAGTGATGTGTCGGTGGTGAACAAAACAGCTCAGAGAGTCGGCTGGTTGAACGAATCATAATTTAAGCACCAACAAATCTGAAGAGCCATTTAGGAGCCGAAAGAGCCGGTTCTCTAAAAAGAGCCGGAATTCCCATAGTGTGGAATTAGATTTGAATATGGTTATGTAATAGAACGCTGCCTTTTCAATACGTATACGTAACGGCAATCCTTCTTTTCTGTTTTTGCATTTTCAACCGTGAGATGGAAATATAATAGCGGATCATTTTCACTCTGGAATACGTCTTCAGAATTTTGCGTTTTCAACCCATAAAAACGCAGTTCTTGTGTAAACAAAATACACTTCCAATAAAATATTTTGTTGTTTTTAGCCACAATCATCCTCGTGTAAGCAGCCCCTTAGCCGTGAAAAAGACTTGAGCCGACATAAAAATGGAGGTTAAAAAAACGTCCCTCGGTGGTCATTCAATTTGCTGAAAACAAAAAAGAAAACGGAATAAAAAAAAACTAAACTGACATGCCTTTACTAGAAAAGAGCGCAGACTCCGCCAAGGCAGACCCCCCCCTCCAATGATCACCACCAAATGTATATGACTTGTTCCTTATGCCAGTATCAACATTTCCTGAAAATTGCCACCAAATCCGTCTTTAACCTTTTGAGTTATGTTGCACACAGACAAATAAAGACACAAACAGAAACGTTGGCAAACACATAATTCATCTTTTTCTTAGTGTAGTAAAAATATCACAGCATCCTTACATTTCAATCCTTTTTTTTCCTCTTTTTTTTTTTTTTTTTTACAGATGCACTTTTCCACTTTAGGTCAGGACTCTTAAGCCTTTATGCAGTTGTGTTAGGCCTCTGTGTGCCACCAAATACAACAGAAATGTACAGTACTTACGTCAGCCATGAATATTTGTAGCGACTTTTTCATGTCCAGTCATCTGAACGTGACATACATAGATTTTTTTTTTGTGCGTAAACAAGCTTTGTACATGAGGCTCCTATTTTTTTGTACACACTGTTTGTTTTGTGTATTTACTGGGGCTGGAAAAGTAGGACATGAAATATTATGATCATAATGACAGCAATAAAATGAAAAAAAAAAAATACAAGTAACACTGGTAAAAGAAGTCAAAAGCTTACCAAGTGTATTTGTCTCATTTAAATATGTCATCACACATTAAATCAGACAGAATCACCTACAGACAAACTTTTCAGTGAAATATTAGAACTGATTTATGGACAATAGATCTAGAAAATTTGATTTCAGAAATCTGACTAAGATCAGTTTCATTGGTTCCAGTTTTTTTCAGCTTAAATAAATACTAATTATTAAAAAATAATAATTAATCATAAAACACCAATAAATAACGTTAATTATGCAAAACTAATTCTTGGATTAAGGAAAAAATAACAAACACGAATCAATTTTTTAAATTAATTAAAAAATCTCTTGAATTAATATGGAATTAATTATGGAATTAATATGGAATTTTAACACACACACACTGACTTTAGTCTCAGAATCCTGACTTTTTTTTCTCAGATCAATAATAAAACCTAAATACATATTGGATCTTAATTTGACATTTTTTCCCAGTTTTTCCCCTGATCCTCATGCGTACCCTGGAGTTTCACATCTTTTGTAACTCTTATCCTGTTACTCAGCCCTTGTAGGTACATGTGTGTATGTGTTGCTGTGGTTTTTCACCTCACATCTACAGAGTTGAACCTTTAAACATGTTCGACTAAACCCATGTTCTGCTTCTTTATGCAGACATGTTAGAGCTCAAACAGAACCTAACCCTTACGTCATGTGTCTGTGGATTTGCAGGAAACCGGTGGTGGAGGCTGACGTGAACCACACCACGCCTCTCAGTGATGCCAGTAAGAAACGTCTGATGGAGGACACGGAGGACTGGCACCCACGTACCAGCACGTCCCAGTCCAGGTCCTTCCGTATCCTGGCCCAGCTTACTGGGACAGAGGACGGTGGGTACCCATTTTAAGTAAAAGGGTTGTGAGCCTTAAGGGGAATCCCACACTAGTTGTTTTACTATTTGATACATGTGTAAAACTTTAGTGATATTTACTAAATATGGAAAAAAGAAGTACTCAGTGTTGGTTTTTACATTAAATCAAAAAATGCAATGATATATTTTAGAGGTGAAAGGATTCTTTGAGGAATGTGAATAATTTTAGTAGTTTAGTTTACTTTATTTTGGCCTTTAAAAGAGAACAAATAGATAAGCAAGTATAAATACAAATACAACAGTGCAAGGGAGGACAAAAGCTTATTATGCTTATATAAAGGCCTCCCTTCATAAACTTCAGTAACACTTAAAAATAATCAAAAATACCAAAAATGTTGGAGGCAAATTAATTGACTTGAATATTTGTTTACAGTAATTTGTCAAAGTTCATCTCATTGCTATCATATCACTCGATCATAGTTTCACACAAACTGTTTTAACTTACGTACTGTACGTCAAAGATGTCACCTGTCAGTGAAATGACGGAAAGTAGCGACATGCATAAAAAACAAACAAAAAGAATTTCGAAAGTGTGGCCATTTTATGATGTGTAAGGCAGACAACACAGTGTAGTGTGTGCACAGCAAAACAGAATTAGCCTTCCACTACAGTATTATTATTAGCATTAGCTTCCCACTGCAACATTAGCCTCTCTTTACAGTATTATTGTTAGCATTAGCGTCCCGCTGAACAGATTGGAACAGTTTGGTTTGGTACGCATTTTTTTTAGATTTCCACCACAAAGGGTACCAAAATAACCAATCCAAACCGTCTCACTTTTTGTCACCATTCCCTTGGGGTGCCAACCGCTCCAAAGCGATCCATGTGGGCGGAGCTAAACGGACTGCATCCCATTCATTGGTCACCAGAATCGTCATTTCGCACGACGGAAGGACAAAAGCACTCGCCATTAAATCTCCTGTCGATAACAAGTGAAGAAAGAAAAAAAAAAATCTGAGTATCATGCCGAGCTGCAGTTGTAGTTAATGGAGCACTGCAGCATTAGCGTTAGCATTATCTACATATCTGATTATTTGATTAAAAAGTCAATGGAATACTTGATTACAAAAATATTAGTTGCAGCCCTAGTTTGTTATCACAAGATGACATGAGAAGTCATTTGGACATGGACATGGAGACGAATGGAAATATGGTGTTGATTTACAGATATATTCATTATTAAAGATAGACCGATATATATTGTGCTGATATTTCAGATTTTTCCCCCCTGTATCGGTATGGGCCTGTTGCATTGGCCGATATGCTCTTTTTTTTTCTCTGCCATGATTTACTGAGGGGGAACTTCACAACACTTCCGTGTTCTTGGACATACACTGTCCACACTGAAAAAAAAAATACAATTCATCTTATTAGTTTAACTGTCACATTTTTTTTTTACTAATTGTAATTAATGAAGATTTTCTGACATTTGTTTTCATTTAACAGAGAGAAAAAAAATTCCTATCTTTTTTGACCTGTCGGTAAATTATGTCAGGAGAAAAAAAAAGAGCATATTGGTCAACACAACAGGCTAATACTGATGAAAGGAGAATGGAAATAACAGCTCGATATATTGGTCTGTCATTAATCCTAAATATATTTAGTCTTGTAAATGTGTGTTTTATTCCAGTGATAAGGATCTGGGAAAAAAGACCCTTAAAAGTGCTTGAATTCAACCTTGAAACGTGTTGGAACTGGAACTGTTTGGATCTGCTGAAGTAAACCAGTTCAACAGATGCTAAATGACATTTACAGCTAAAGGTTTATTAGAATGAAGTCAGAGTAGAACTGGAGCCCCCCCCCCAGTCTGTCTGTGGTCACATGACTTTACCAGACTGGGCTGGAATATGTGTCGAGCAGTGGGTTTGGAGTTTGTGCAGCTGTTGAGTCACTGGGCCACAGATGAAGGAAGCCATAGCGGGTCCAGTCTGATGGGACGTGCTCAGCTTCCCTAATGATCGTAGAAGTGGAAGGAAGTGCAGATTTAAAACCACGAATCAGACCCAGTTGGGTTCATGTGCAATGCAAATGAAAGATGACAGCGGTTGTGTTAAAACACACTTTGACTGTTCATCTGGGTTAGAGATGCATTCCTCACCTTCAATAACAGAAGGCAGAGTTAGAACCACCGACAGTTTAGGACAGAGCCGGACTGGGTCAGGATTTCAGGCCGGGAATATTCTGCAGCATCCGGGCCAATTCCAGCACCATGGAGGCGAAAAACAAAAATAAAATAAAGACACCTTTTTTTTTTGGTGGTGGTGGTGGTGGTGGGGGGGGTTCCTTATAGCAATTAAAGTAGTACTATTCCACTGCTGTTACACAACACCACACTATTAAACAAATGCATGACAACAGCTCAGTACAATACAGAACTGTTCTCTCATCCTCAACATGAGACAAAATAATTAATAAATAATAAATAATTTTAGTCGACTAAAGTAATTTTAGTCGGCTAAAATATGACAACCAGTGTTTTTGTTTTGTTAAAAATTATATAAAACTCAATGTGTTTATTGTAATGTTTTAATGTGTAATACACATAAGATTTCACCAATTCATTCCACTTTAATTAACAGCTATGGTATTATTAAAAGACTATTCTGTTACAGTAGCAGTGCATAATCAAAGCACAACAAAAACCAGAGATACATCAAGGCAAATACCTTTATTATATTAACTGTTAAGATTCAAAATTGCAAAAATAAATAAATGCTACTTTTTTGCTCAAGAGCACATCAGCAGAGCTTGCTGATTAGCTGATCATTTGAATCAGTTGTGTTGGAGCAGGGTGACATCTAAAACATGCAGGACAGTGGACCCTAAGAACCAGTGATCGAATGAACGTACATGTAAAAATCCTCATAATGAAGTGAAGCTAAACTGCGTCAGGATTCTGTCCATAAAGAATCGTCCAGTGTAAATTTTGTCAGAAAATTTTTGTTTAGTTTTAGTCTCATGACGAAAATGTCATTTTAGTTTTAGTCACAATTTAGTCATTTAAATCCTTTTAGTGTTAGTCTAGTTTCAGTTGACCAAAATTCATAAAATTTTATGTTATGAATTTTAGTTGACTAAAATAATTTTAGGAAAATGGTTCAACTCCCACACCAGACCTTTCTGTGTGGAGTTTGCACGTTCTCCTCGTGTCTGCGTGGGTTTTCTCCAGGTACTCCAGTTTCCTCCCACCATCCAAACACATGCACTGATAGGTTCATTAGTTAATCTAAATTGTCCATAGGTGTGAATGTGAGAGCGATTGTTTGTCTATATATGTTCAGCCCTGAGATGAACTGGAGACTCATACAGGGTGTACCCCACCTTCGCCCATTGTAGCTGGATTAGGCCCCCAGTGACCCCTTTGACCCTAGTGAGGATAAAGTGGGTTCAGATGATGAGTGAGTGCAAGTGAGGGAGTTTTTTTTTTGGCTTACCTTTTTGGTGAGATAAGAATTTACTTTCAGACAACAGATGTGGAAAATCTGATTTCAAGAAATCTTATGTCTAGAAATGTCTTTTTTTTGTTGAATTATTATTATAATAATAATTATTATTTTTTGTTTTTGTTTTGCATCATACAAGCAAAAAGTTCTGCCAGTGGAACCAATGAAAATGATTTAATTCTTATATCTCACTGAAAAGTTCCTCTTTAGGTGATTCTGGTGATTTTTGTGCTGAAATATTTGGACTAGAAATGAGACAAATAGACTTGGAAAGATATCGATTTTTTTTCTAGTACAACTGTACTTTTTCTTCTTCTTTTTTTTTTTTAAATTTCCCAGTGTCAATGATCACATTTGGGTTTGTAACGGCATTCAGGAAAATCATTCTATTCAGTAAATGTGTTACATTGTTGTTACTGAATTTCATACTTAATAGCCTGAATATTATTATTATTTTTTTTTTTTGCAGAACAAGTTGCAGATAACGGTGGAAAAAAGTAAGTACTTGTGCCTGAGTGTGTGTCCTCGTATTTGTGGGATCTGAAAATGCATGTGTTTTACAGGCGCTGCTCATAAAGGTTTCAGATTCACATTTGGCTCATGTCAGCGTGTGGAGGAGGAGACGGTAATTCAGAGCTGAGCCCTGATTTCCTGATCCTCGTGTCTCGCAGTATCAGGCTTAATTTAATGCTTAATTTGGAGGAACCGCAGCAGAACTCAGTGTTTTAGACAGACTTAATATGCCCAGTCTGCCATCCAGACCACACCCCAAAACATTCAGGATGTCATTCACTGGAAACTGGGGTTCATTAAGTGGGATTGTGGCTAATGGCTGCCGTTCAGAGGGGTTCTAGTCCACTTGTTTTTGTGAGATTCCATTCACTGTTCAGTTACACTGGTTTAATGCAGATAGAATAAAAGTACTGAAATATTACCACATGTACACTGCAAAAAATGTATATCTGACCAAGTGTTTTGTTCTCATTTCTAGTTCAAATATCTCATCAGACAGAATCCTCTAAAGAGGAACTTTTTAGTGAGATATAAGAACTGATTTATAGACAATAGATTTGGAAAATCTGATTCAAGATATCTGACCAAGATCAGTTTCACTGGTTCCATTGGCAGATTTATTATTAATCTTTTGGGGTTTTTTTTTTTTTGCATAATTCGAGAAAAAAAAAATCCTGGTAACAGTTTTTTGAAATTAGATTTTTAAGATCTATTGTATGAAAATAAGTTCTTATATGACTGAAAAATTAAGCAAAAAAAAAAAACCCCATCTTGAATCAAGCCAAATAAATAAATAATCTTAAATTATGCCAAAATAGTATTGAATGGACAAAAAATATTAAGAAAAAAACTAAAAACCATTGAATAAAAAAAAAAAAATCTTTCATTAAAAGGAAAAAAATCTGCCAGTGAAATTGATCTTTTTAAATCATATTTTCCAGATCTATTGTCTATAAATCAGTTTTTATATCTCACTAAAAAGTTCCTCTTTAGATAATTCTGTCTGATTTTAAGTGTGATGAGATATTTGGACTAGAAATGAGACAAATACACAGCACCTTGATCAGATTTATATTTTTTCAGTATGTGTGGAATTACACTTTATAAACATCAGCAAAGCAGCACTTTGGTCATTTGTTTTGTCTTAAATTTAATACATTTAAATTTTGAGGTTGACAATTTCTAAAAAAAATTTTTTAGTCATCACAGAGTTTTATTATTATTATTATTATTATTATTATTATTATTATTATTATTATTATTATTATTATTATTATTATTATTATTATTATTATTATTATTATTATTATTATTATTATTATTATTATTATTGTACATGTTATTCTGGTTGAATAGGCAGTCTCTATTTTTCTTCTCATTTCCAATCGTTAACATAACAATTAATTTGTTTCCATCTCTTACTCTTCGCTTCTTTTTCTTGTTATTCTGCTCTTCTTCTAATTGTTAAAATGTATCTTTTGTTTTCTGTCTTTTCCTCTTCTGTCCAATAAGAGTAAACAAATTGGATCCGGAGGTGATCGGACACAAGTACAACAAGCTGCGAGACTGGCACCACGGCGTTTCAGCACGAGTGCTAAATGTTAATTAGAACATTAGAAGCTTTATTTATTCTGTTTTGACCACTATGAAACATCATATGTTCCTCATGCAGACAATAATAATTAATGCTAGGACACTATTACTGTAGTATTTCCATATTTATGTCTTCTTTTATAAATTATCTACACTGTGATCGTGATTGATTTACTACTAACATAAGAGAAAAAACTTCCATTTAATGAATACTGTCTTTTTATTACCCTTAAAAACAACAATGAAAATTTGAGTAATTACAAAATATTAAATATAGTTTAATAGTTAATCATTTGAATTAAAATTTGAATTTATATTATTTTATTTATTTTATTCATTTTATTTTCCAGTGTTTATTTTCATATATATTTTAACTAGTGTTCGACTGATGTGCATTTATTTGGGGGCCGATACAGATTTATTTATTCATTTTTAAAATTTATTTTACATCAGCCTTAGCCATTAAGCAATACAAGCAGCCAATATTTCTAAGATGATAATCGGAGCTGATGTAGATTTTTTTTGTTTGTTTTGTTTTGTTTTGTTTGTGGATCCATGTGTGTTTATTTGTGATTGACTGATATGGATTTTTGGGGGCTGATACTGTTACAGAACTCCTCTTTTATTTTCAAACATCAGCCTTAGCCGATGACTGATTCAGGCCGCTGATATTTCTAATCTGATATTTTAAGCTCCTACGTTTTTGTATTTTTCATTACTGATCAATCAATATGGATATTTTGTGGCTGATATTGTTACAGATTTTTTGTTTTTTTCATTTCACATAATAAAACTTACATTCAGATAAAAACCAAACAGTGTTTAGTAGCCCAATGCAATAGGCTGATATCAATATAAGAAGAAAAAAACGTAAACATCAGCACACTATACTGTAGTGGCCAATATATCAGTCTATCATTCATTTTAACCAGTCAGTTCTCAAAAGCATTTTTCTCTATTTCTACATTTCTTAACATATTTAACATAAATTTCCCCCCATAATATTATCCTCTGTTTTTTATATGACTATTTCTGCTGTAAATCCAGTATTTTCCTGTATTCAGATATGACCCATTTGGAGAAAGGCCTATCGTCTACATGTTCACTGTTACAAATGTTTGTACTTGTGGGCGTCTGCCTCTTTTGCTAACGCTTGTATCTGTCGTCTTCTGCTTTTCTCTGCATCTTTAAAAAAAAAAAAAAAAAATCTATTTCGACTTCCCACTTTGGTTTGGCTTTTGATTGTATTCTCTTCAATAAACTGATTCCCTCTCTTCTTTTGGTTAAGCTTTTCATTCTGTCACTCTTTTTCCTCCTTCACATTCAAATGTTAACTGTTTGATTATGATTTTATAGCAACTAAAGGTCATTAGTGAAGTGGAAAATGAATATTATCTACAGGTAGATGTGTTCCAGTAGCGTTAAGGTTATAGGATGAAAAGGCTGAAAACAATCTTCCATTAAATGGCTCCAGCTTTAGGACAGAAGTGTGTTCTTCTGACCCCAGACTGCTGCCTTTCATCTACTCTGTCGGTATATTTGGACAAAAAAATATTTTATTATAGTTTTGTTGCCAAATCAGGGTGACCCAGATGGACAACAGCCTAAACAATAAGCCACCATATGAAAACAAGGATTGTGATTTATTTCAAAAGAAATATCTGAAAAATAAATAAATGTACCCCTTGAAAAAATAATATGTATGCAAAAACATGTCTCCAAAAAACTGTCTTCTTTTATTATATGAATTATTTTTTGGGCTGTTGCACCTCTGGATCATTGTACGACATGGTCAGAATATGTAGTACACTGAACCTGTCATGTTTAAAGAAATATAAACATGGAAAAGGGTAGAGTGCCCTGTCCGAGTCTGGGGGAGGGTCCGGCCTCGAGTGGAGGAGTTTAAATACCTCGGAATCTTATTCATGAGTGATGGAAGGATGGAGTGGGAGGTGGACAGGTGGATTGGGACGGCAGCTGCAGTAATGCGGTGAAGAGGGGGGTAAGGCGAAGCTCTCGATTTACCGGTCGATCTACGTTGGTCTACGTTGGTCATGACATTTGGGTCATGACCAAAGGAATAAGATAACGAGTACAAGCGGCCGAAATGAGTTTCCTTCGTAGGGTGGCCGGGCTCAGCCTTTGAGAGAAGGTGAGACGCTCAGACATCCGGGAGGGACTCGGAGTAGAGCTGCTTCTCCTCCATGTCCAGAGGAGCCAGCTGAGGTGGGTCGGGCACCTCGTGAGGACGCCTCCCTGGGGAGGTGTTCTGGGCATGTCCATCCAGGAGGAGACCTCGGGGCCCAGGACACGCTGGAGGGATTATATCTCTCGGCTGGCCTGGGAACGCCTCGGGATTCCCCTGGAGGAGCTGGCTGAGGTAGCTGGGGTGAGGGAAGTCTGGGCTTCTTTACTGGAGCTGCTGCCCCCGTGACCTGGATAAGTGGAAGAAGATGATGACGACATATAAACATGGCGTGATAAATCCATTTCCACTCAATATATTTATGAACTTTATTAAAATTATTATATTTTTCCTTCTTTAACTTTTATCCCTGCATTGCTTTCTATTTAAATGTTCTTCAGTATTCCCCCTTTTTCATTTTCTTTCTCTATTTATGTCGCCTATTTATTTCTGCTTTGTATTTACATTTTCTTCATCTTTTTTCTTATTTCTTTCATTTAGCATCTTATTCATTTATTGGCAGTTTTTTCTTTTTTATTCATAGTCTTTTCTTCTTCAGTATTTCAACTTTGCTATTTCTTCCTCTATTTATTTCTGCTCCAAAAGAGGACAAAACAAATAAATAAATGATACAGAAATGAATTTATCATAAAAGCCACACAGAAGTAAATGCAATAATAAAAATTAATGAAGGAAAAATATAAATAACGACAAAATGTATTAATAAATGGTGGCAGCTAAATATGGCAGCTTTGTTCCTCCATAGTTGAAGATAAAATTCAGGGTGCCCACATGTCTTGCATCATTTATTTGGGATTCAGTTCCGTTAATAGTTCCCTTGTGTCCGTTTGCCAGTGAACCAGCAGAGCGTAGCGTCGTCTCCGATTACACCAAAATCGTCTTGATTGTTTTCATGCATCACTGAAATTCCAGCCAGCTGTTTTAAAGTGGACTGTCTGAGCTAATGGCTAACGGAGGGAGGGTTATGCGTAGGACAGGGGCGTCAAACATGAGGCCTGGGGACAAATCTGGCCCCTGGGATAAATGCACTCCAGGCGTGTTTTAACATTTGGGATCACTGTGTGGGATGGAAACACAACACAGACAATTGAATTGTTGAAAATTGTGGTTACACTTAACTTTTGTGCTGGTGCACCTACGAAAAAAAGTTAGGCTAGAGCCCTGCCTGTTTTGTTTTTTTGGGCTTTTTTCCCTCACCTGTCACTGGTCAGGCTTCGTACACTGATAAAAACTAATCCAGTCTTAATGCTGGTTGGTTGTAGTTTTACAGATACACTCTAGGCTCAAAATGTGAAATTGTAGAATTAATGATAGAATGCTAGGAGGCTTTTGATTGGTTTACACTTTTTTTTAAAAACACCTCTTCCTGTTTTGTTATGTTTGACTCCCTGATGAAGGTTTGGATGTCGAAACGCTTTGGGGTCTTTTATAGGCTTTTATAGGTTTTTGTAACCGAGCTAATGTAATAAAGGCTTTTTTAATTTTCACATATAAGAGAGTGCCTTGGAATTTTCTCTTTTTTTGTCTTAATGATAGAATGTGTTTAACTCCAAAGGAATATTAGTGTCAGATCTACCAGCTCTACTTCTACGGTATCTGCACATGACAATACACTGTACATCTGGGTTCTTCTGTGAACCTGCTCCTAAAAACAGGACATGAGGGTAAAAATGTAACCCAGATGTCATTTGGATCTATTTGAAAAATAAATACTGACTGAGATAAAACAGAAATAATTTTCAGATAAAACACATGTTTATATAATTTCACATTATATTTATTAACACATAAATCTGCATGTAACATGGACAACAGGACACCAAAACTACACACTACAATTTTTTTGAACATTTATTTTTCATTCTCTCACATGTGCATTTTGGGGAATTAATGAATTATTCACAAAAATGGCCACTGTTGAAAAATCATTCGTGATTTGAGGGTTCAGGTTGGGCATGTAACCCCAGTCGACTCGATGGGTTCCAGCCCTAACCTGGAATGACACACAGATTGATGAAAAGCTCACAAGTGGATTAAAAAACTACTAGAATCCACACATTTAAAATCACTGTGTCTTTATTTAGAGTCTATACAAGATAATTTACAGCTATGTTTTCACATCTAATCCAATTGGCATTATTATATATTATTCAGTTATCATTTGACTCGTCGACTGCAGATCGTATTTGGTTAAATGTGGCCCTGTTAAGTCGTCCAAAATGTAATAACTTTTTCATTTCATTTTGTAATAAAGCCGCATTTTGTTATACATTTTTTATACATTATGTAATAAGTTATTACATTTTGAGAAGATTATTACAAAATGCACTTGCAACTTTTTTATTCTGTAGAAAATGTAATAACATGGTGCATTATGTAATAATAATTCTAAAGCATAGTTTGTTTGTTAATTGTATTTTACATGCATTTTAGGCTGAATTTGCCAGAAAACCCCTTGAGGCTTAAGAGGTTAATGCCATACCACTAAAGTTCCCTGCTGCTGCAAAATACATAATGTGGCAAATTTTATTACAAAATGCGGCCTTAACACAAAATGAAATAGAAACATTTTTACATTTTGGACATTTATTACAAAATGCATCTGAACTTTGTAAGCTTCATCCTGGTGTTTTTTTTTCTCTGCAGGTTCATCCATTGTATGTGCACTGATGTTCTTAAATTAGTTTTTGCCTTTTCTAGTGAGGACGACAAAGCTACTCCTGCTATCCACACGTCCCCTTCAGCAAAAACCTACTCTAAATCTGTGGTGCCCCCCAGGAATGGAAACGTCGTCGCTCCTTCCACGTTCAAAAGCCCAGTGTCGCAGAATAAAGCTGCAGCCGCATCAGGTATGAAACGAGTGTCACTACAAGGCAGGAGGAGGGATAATGAATGAATGAAAAATTAATGAACAAAATAAAATATTTGACACATATGTTCTTTGCCACTTATGCTCATGTTGATGCTGGATTCAATGTTGGGGTTCATTTATTTATTTACTTATTTAAAAGAAAATCAAATTTCATCTTACAAAATTAATTCCCCAGATGTCTCAGAGTATTCATCCAATTCTGTCCAAATTTGACACATGTGCTTTTCTCTCACTTTTTTTGCACAGTTTTTCAAAAGTTGACTTAAAGTTAAGTCTCAAAATGTATTCCTGATTCAGCAGGTGTCAGTGAGCGGAGGGTATGAATAGAAATGTTGTCAGTTGACTGTTGGGTCTCAGGGGGTTTTTTTGTACTGAAATTTCCCACAAAACTCACAAAAATACACTAAGAAACACAAAAGAATTGCTAAAAACATGCTCAAATTCACTAAAGAGATGAAATATCCAAAACATATTAAAAAAATCTTCTAAAATACTGAAAGAAACCCCCCAAAAATGTGATAAAATATCCAACACCTATGCAAAAATATGACCACATATGCATCGAACATATTTATTCAACAGTTTCAACAAAACAACTTAAAACAAAACTCTAAATAAATGTTCCATTTAATTGCTTTCATATTTTTAATCAGATTAATCATGATGATGGCTTAATCCACATTAACGTCAGCCCTAAATACACCAGGGGTGAATAATTCAGTGTGAATAATTCAGTGCAGTTCTATATCTTGACCTGCAGATGGCGACGTCTGTCTGTTTAATTGTTCCTGTTCAGCCACTGCAGGTTTAAAACCATTTAAGAATTTGAGTTTGATAAAAACCACAGGCATTCTGATAATGAGCTTCAATTTCAGGCATTTTCCACGATGCCCTTAGTTAAACAGATATTAAAACTAAGAAATGTCACCTGTTATTTAGTGTGATAGCTGGCATTTAAATAGACCAGCGCTGCCAGGGTAAATAGTCAGAGTAAATATTTGCAGGTAGACATGATTATTAGGAACAGTGACACACCAGTGCACACTTATTAGACCTGAACAGATGGACTGTGTCCTGTATGTGTGGAACAGTTAGTGAAAAAGCAGCACACGCTCCAGTCCCACCTCTGTCAGCTGTTATTTATCACTTTATCACATACTAGACTTAAAGCACAAGAGTTCAGATCTGACAGTGGAAGCTATTAAACAATTATATATGAACACTTACACAGGAAAGAAATGTAAATCTGAGCAAATGTATTTGTTATTATTTTGTCAAAATATCTCATCACACTTAAAAGCAGACAGAGTCACCTAAAGAGGAACTTTTCAGTGAGATATAAGAACTGATTTATAAACAATAAATCTGGAAAATCTGATTTAAGAAATCTAACCCAGATCCTTTTCACTGGTTCCATTGGAAGATTTTATTTTATTTATAAATTTATTTTTTTTTTACTTCAAACTCATTTTTTCTTTTCTTTTTTGCTTAATTCAAGCAACAACAAAAAATGTCACTGGAACATTTATCTACTTTATTTATCACATTTACAATTATCTTAATAAGATTTCCTGTTATTTCAGTTTGTTTTACACTACATTTTTCAGTTCATCACATTTATTGGACTTTTGAAAAGAACTAATGAGACTCATCTGTCAGACATTTAATGCTGGCAAAGGAGCATCTAATTTCAGCTCAAGTCAATTAAACAATAAAACAGGATGAATGAATAATATTCAGACTCACCATCAACAGCAGGTCTACTGAAGGAGTCATGTGACAGAAGTACCAGTTTTACAAAGTCCTGTATGGTCCACTTTACAAACCTATAACTGCATACATTAGATTAAACTCATGATTGAACACTTTAACTCACTTTTAAGAGCTTTATTTTTTTTTGCTAAAACACACACCATCAACCCTGGTCAGTGACATCTGTGGCCAGACATAGAGCTCCTTCAAAATAAAACAAACTGGCTGTTGATCAACCATGAATCTGCTTTTATTTTGTCACTTCTGTACCTGTGTTCATACTGTGAAAAATCAGTAAACAGATCTATGGTTGGAAGCTCTAGATAGCACCTTTAGTGTCTCTGGTTTTAATGTGTATTATTATTTTTTTTTAAATAAAAAAAATTAAAAGTGATGCTTTTAGTCTGGGGGGGGGGGCGGTTGGGGTCATATTAGAAACTTCCAATGAGCACTAAATGTTGGTATTTCAATTGTGCATCTTGTGTGTATAGATTTTGATGATTGTTGACTCAAGAGGTCAAGGGTCACTCGGTCAGTACCTGTTCAAATGTCTATAATAATGGAAAAGCCAGTGGAGATAGAGACTTAGTTACTATTATTGACAGATAGGAAACCTGGCTTGGACGTTAGAATGATGCCATGACCTTTGATCTTGTGTGACCTTGAAAGGTTAAACCCATAGTCTCACATTTGAAGAGGAATATGTCCATTAAGAGCTGAAGTTTGTGTGTTATGCCTTGCACCACTTGTTATATTTAGGGTTAGTTTGCGATGTTCTAACAAGGGCTCAAAGAGTCACAAATGTGTGGAAACTGAAAATAATAAATGCAGACACAGATCAAGTCTGTCAAAGTGACTCCTTTTCTTCGCTAGATCCAGACAGAAGGAACAGACGCAGAAATGTGGCGTCCTGCTGTGATTCCATTTGGACGTCTTCTCAGTGTGACGTTTCACTCCTTATCTTCCTTATGCAGCGAGACACCAATGACAGATGAACAAAAGTGGGTTTCAGTCGCCATCCTAATGTAGCTTGCCTCACTTTTTTTTTTTTGCTTTTGCCAAAGGATCGTTTTGTAAATGTGTCGTCGCTGACAGTGTGTCACCATCCATCCCACTGTAGCAGCTTTCAGAGCCCCAGTTGCATGAGGGGAAAGAAAAAAACACTTTGAATCCACACTGATTATTTGCATCAGTTTAATGTGGAAACAACAAACTGCTTCCTATCGTTCTGTTGTCGTGTCAAATATCCAAAGAGGACATTAATTTTATCTGCATTTCTTTGTCTAATTACTTTCTCTTTTATCATGATTAATGCTGCCGTTAATGACACGTTTTCTATCAATTAAACTTTCCACTAATTGAAACAAATCTGAACAAATAATTAATAAATATGTTGTGCCAGGAACAACAAAATCCCACCCCTTGCACACATTTTAGATTTTAATTGGCATCTTCCTCTCAAATAGGGAGACTGAGTTTGACTTTTTAAGGTTGATCAAGGTCAAAGGTCATGATTGAATTTTTTGGACCATCTGTCAACAATAGTAACTGAGTATTTATCACCACTCTTTTTAGAGTTACAACCATTTAAAATTACGTTGATGGCTGTGGCTCAGGAGATAGTGCGGGTTGTCAATAAGTGAAAGGTTGATGGTTCAAATCCCGCTCTGTCCTAGTCACATCACTGTCCTTGCTACTCTCTCTAGTGTATAAAAATTCTGTGGCACACTCCTGTCCGTCTTCCCCAGGACAACTGTGGCTATATATGCAGTTTACCACCACCAGAGGGAAAAAGTGAGAGTGAATGAATAATGAATCCACTGTATGCACTTTGGGTATGCATTCATAGAAAAGTGCAATATAAATGTCATTTCTCAGTATTGTGTGACCTTGACTTTGACCTTTCAAGGTTACTCAAAGGTCCTGTGAAAGTGAAATGTAAGACCTTTTACTAATGTTTCTGTGTCTTCTGCTGTTGTGCACCTCATTTTCATTTTCTCTACCTTCACAAATGTGCAAATTGTTTTTTTTTTGAAGGGGTAGGACAAAAAAACCCTTATTGATTGATCACTACACTTGACCTCTGACCTCTGAGTGTTCAGTTATGTCTCTTTTCGCTTTCCTCCTTTTCCACTTCACCTGAGTAGAAGGACAAACTTCTGCATCTTCTCTATGTGTGTTAGAAGAAACCGCGTGTGTGTGTGTGTGTGTGTGTGTGTGTGTGTGTGTGTGTGTGATGGTGGTGGTTGGGGGGGGGGGGGGGTATTTTTACAGGTGTCTCCTCTGGTTCTGGGAATGTGTTGTTTCACTCAGTGGGAAAAGGTCTTCGTTTTCTGGGTGGGGCAGTGCTCCTCTGTCCCATTCAGCGGTTTGATGGTTGTATCATAGAGGTCAAAGGTCATGAGATTATTCCTATTCATTCTGTGAAACCATGTACAGATGTGCTGCTTAAGTAAGACATAAAGGAAGTAGATTAGTTTGAAAGAAGACAGAATGACTTAAAAGAGGAACTTTTCAGTGAGATATTAGAACTGATTTATAGACAATAGATCTGGAAAATCTGATTTAAGAAATCTGACCAAAATCATTTTCACTGGTTCCATTGGCAGATGTTTTTTTTGTTTAGTTTATTCAAGAATTTTTGTTTTGCTTAATTCAAGATTTTTTTTTTATATTCAAGATTTTTTTTTTTTTTTTTACTTATTTTGAGATTTTTTGTGTTCAAAATATATTTTGCTTTATTCAAAATTATTAGTTTTTCCATCTAAAAAAAGATTGTTTTTGCTTCATCCAAGATTTTTTTTTTCAAGATTATTTATTCATTTTTATTTATTTATTTTTGCTTAGATTGAGATTTTAATTTCATTTAATTTCAATTACATTTATTTCGATTATGCAACAAACAAAACAACCACACTCAAAAAATATAAACTTCCAGATCTATTGTCTATTAATCAGTTCTTATATCTCACTAAAAAGTTCCTCTTTAGGTGATTCTGTCTGATTTTTTAAGTGTGATTAGATATTTAGACTAGAAATGACAAAAATACACTTGGTAAGATTTACATTTTTCCTGGTGAAACTATTAGAAGCTTGGATGGGAGACGACAACAAGGAGCCATTTGATATAAAACTATGATGCTGATTGTGTTTCCTCATCCTTCAGGTTTTCCTAAAGGTGGAGCTCTTCCCTCCTTTGGTAAAGTGTCCAGTTCTTCACCCAAAGGTCCTGACCGCCCCACCCCACAGCCACACCCACAGGACCTGGACTCTCTGGTGCAGCGGGCGGAGCACATCCCTGCAGGAACCCGGACCCCCATGTGCAACAAGTGCAACAGCGTCATCAGGTAAACCATAGTTGAACCCACCTGAACCTGGACTTTTCCAAACCTATAGGATCCAACCAGGGATAGAGGACATTCATTAGGTGTCTGTGGATCATTTAGTTTTCATAAACACCAATCATCTTTTGCATAAGTTTTTTTTTAGTGCTGGTAAATGAGCAGAAGTCGCTCATTCAGTAGTGCTCTACAAAAATCCAAATCTCAATTTCTCCTTTCTAGTCCAAATATCTCATGACACTTAAAATTACATACAGAGGAACTTTTCAGTGAGATATAAGAACTGATTAATAGATGATAGATCGAGAAAGTCTGATTTAATAAATCTGACTATGACTATTTTCACTGGTTCCATTGGTAGATTTTTTTATTTTATTTATTTTTTTTGCTTGAATGAAGCAAAAAAATAAAAAATAAAAAAAAATCTCTTAGTCAAATGTATTAAATCATATTTTCCACATCTTTTGTCGATAAATCAGTGATTATTTCTCACCGAAACATTCATCTGTAGGTGATTCTGTGTGATTTTAAGTGTGATGAGATATTTGGACTAGGAATTAGAAAATGACACTTGGTCAGAGTTAGATTTTTGCAGTGCGTAACAACTACACAGTCACTCAGCTGTGTTACAATTAGAGCAGTAATTTATATAATGTGTGCTAGATGACTACTATCAATATGCTAATTAAATGTTGCTTAATAAGAGTATAAAAATAACACATAAAACCTCCTATGAAGCAGATGAAGGGTTATTTATGAATGATTGTGAGTCGTATTTGTGCTGTATCTGTATGTATGTGAACATGTGTGTGTGTGTGTGTGTGTTTGTGTGTCCAGGGGGCCGTTCCTGGTGGCCATGGGCATGTCCTGGCATCCAGAGGAATTCAACTGCTCCCACTGCCACGCCTCCCTGGCTGAGCACGGCTTTGTGGAGGAGAAAGGCCAGGTGTACTGTGAACGCTGCTATGAGGACTTCCTGGCCCCCACCTGCTTCCACTGCCACCAGAAGATCCTGGGGGTGAGTGAGGGAAACCCAACCATCTGACTGCGCTGTAGTCGTTGAAAGCATGTGCACGTAACTGAGGAAAGAGATGCAGGCATGAAGAGTTCATAAATAGTGAGATAGGATTTAGATTGATTAGATTTAATTTATTGGGCCCCATGGGGAAATTTGTCTTCACTGGCTGAAATAGACATCAATATTATACAACACAGACGATGACGACAACAACAGCAACAGTAGGTAGACATAACAAAGAAAGACATTTTAGCAGATTTGGTCAACCTGTCAGCGGGGCAACTATGGCTGCAGGGATCAGGCTTTTCCCAAGATGATCCCTCCTGAAAACGGAGTCCTAAATATGGAAGTGGTTATGTTTACATGATCTTTTTTTTAATTCAGAATTATTTATTCTGAAAAAGATATTTCAGAATTAAAAATGTTAAAATGTTAATTCTGAATAAAGGTTTCCATGGAAACAGGTGTATTCTGCTCTAGGCTTCAAGAGCTGGAGGTACAGAGGGTTGTGATTGGACAGAACAGCAACGTAACATCTGGATGTCTACTGGAAGGAAATGATCGCATCCACTTCCTGTTTTGTTCTTGTTTCAACTTGCAACATGTTAGACCAGATACTACAACACTTTAAGGACTTTTTGCATAAGTTCTCATATTTGTATATATATATATATATATATATATATATATATTTTTTTTTTTTTATTTTTTTTTTAATCTCTATTTATTATTATATTTATATTTATAACCTGCAACTGGTGGATTGCTCCAACAGAATTTCATTGTTTTTTAATGCGATGACAATAAAGATTCTATTCTACTCTACATGTGATTTTTGTATTAGGTTTTTGTAATAATTACAAAGCATCAAAGCAAATCAGCATACTACTGCCAACAACACAGAATAAGTACATCTATCGTGATGAGTCCAGGAGCATGTGCAGAACGACAGAAATAATGTTAACGTGGAATTAACTGTTGTTAGAGGAATTAAGAGTGGAATAAACCAGTGGCTTTATTAGGAATTAAGATTAATTCAGAATAGTAATTTTCAACTGGAATTAGGTCACGGAGGAATTAACCTTTATTTTAAATTAAGCAAGAATAAAAACTGTCATGTAAACAGGGCTAATGTGTTGTTTGTGTCCCTGCAGGAGGTGATGAATGCCTTGAAGCAGACCTGGCATGTGTCCTGTTTTGTGTGTGCTGCTTGTAAACAGCCAATCAGAGGCAACATGTTCCACATGGAGGACGGACAGCCATACTGCGAGACAGGTCAGAACCACACAACAGGAGGAGTGGGGGTGGGATATTTAAACATCTGCATTCAATATCAATTATTATACACAGTTATTGCTGTAATTCCACTTATAATCAGGATTTTTTTGGTTTCTTCTTCCAAAAGAATATTTTCTTTAAAAATTGAATTATGTCCAAGGTGTCCACAAATTCTAAACACTTTTGTATTTGTTCAGACCAGGATTTAATATTATGTCAAAACACTTTTTTTAGATAAATAAAAATAAAATTACAAACACAAAACACATAAATAAATATAATTGTGTTTTACAGATGTTAGAGTTTAACATCCTCCTCAAATGCTCTTAAAAATTCTTAGATTATTAAAAAAACACATTGTGTATAGTCCCTGCATCATCCAATATCAGAACATTATTTTAATGCACGGAACACCTGAAAATTAGTAAGTAAGATACGCTTTGAAGATGATTGAAATAACCACTTAACAAAATGGTGTTATCAGCTTTTTAAAAAAATACTACATGCATGAGCTGTAATATTATATAATATCATAATGCTACTTTGAATACCCAAAAAACAGAGCAACATACCAATGTGAACATAGACATAAATGACTTCTTAGGATTCCCAAAACATTCCACAATACCAAAAAAAATGGAACCTCTGCCATACCTCCATTTGAATAAATGGCTGAAAATATTTATTTATTACTTTTTTATATTGTTACAGTATTGTGAAATTAAATATCACAATATATTTTGGAAATTATCTTTTATTTATTTTATTTTTTTTAATTTAAAAAATTGCCTAATTTTTCACTTTTTTTCACAGCATTTCATAGGGATATTTAATTAGTTTTTTGTTCATTTTGTTCACTGTCATTCCTCCAACCATGGTGTTTCTACAGTAAATATGGAGCTGCTGAATGTCCAAATATGGTCATATCTGATGACTATGAAAAGATGAAGTACTGTAGAACTGTATTTTACACCAATTATTTACATGTATTGATAGGATTAGTGGATCAACAGGTATTAAACAGGTCAGATCAGTACAAGCTTGTGGTCACCAGTAGACATTTGGGTCTTTAAGGGTTAAGTTTTTATCTGAAAATGTGGGCTTTCTTTCCTGAAATATCAATCAATCTAATGTTATTTCATAACCACATTATAACAGAAGTTATCTTAGAACACTTTACAGTTAGAGCTGGTCTTAACAGCTTTGAAAACAGTGTGTGTCTTGTGTGTGTGAATACTCCGCAGACTACTACCAGCTCTTTGGCACCAACTGCCATGGGTGTGACTTCCCCATCGAAGCCGGAGACAAGTTCCTGGAGGCACTAGGGTTCACCTGGCATGACACCTGCTTTGTGTGTGCAGTAAGTGGAGCCACTGTGATGCACCAAACACCTGTATACCTGCACACCTGTCATTGGATCTGTTCATATTCAATAGAGAATCCACAATTACAAAAGAAAAATGACAATCATTTTATTATTTGTGTACAAATCAATAAAAAAGTGGGTTTTTTTGTTGTTTTGATTGTTTGCACAAATTAAAAATGTGACTTAATTAAATGGACAAAATGTTTGGTTTCATGTTGACATTTTTACCCCCCAAAGGGGAGGCAGGGGGTATTGGTTTTGGTTGTTTTTTTGTCCATTTGTCCGTCTGTCTATTTAACTTTATGCACAATTACTGGACTCATTTCTATGAAATTTTCAGGAAAGATGTGGTGGTCCAGAATAGATACCATCAAATTTTGGTGAATGGAGGTCAAAGGTCACAGTCACTAAAAATGTGTTTTCACAATGATCAGAGAAAGGGCACATTGGGAATTTGCTTTTCATTCCTGTATACTCAGTTTAGCATGTAGCTTATTTTTGCTCTCACAGTTGATGCACATTGACATCAGAACCTTGAAATCAGAAATTTGAAGACTCTAGGTCAAAGGTCACACTAAAGCTCAAAATGTCATTTTGGATTTAACTTCTGAACTCTTCATCTTACAGACTTCCAATGGGAACCAAAATGCTGGTCTTTTAATTCTGCAACGTGTGTGAATAGATTTTGACCTACTGTTAGCCCAAGAGGTCAGGGGTCAATACCTAGACAAGTAAAATTGACTATAATGGAAAAAAAACACCACAGGTAGAGACTTAGTTAGTATTATTCACAGATAGGAATCCTGGCATGGGCTTCAGAATGGCATAATGACCTTTGACCTTAAATGACCTTGAAGGTCAATATCAAGGTCACATGGTTTTAAGTGGCCTTAGCATGGTGATAAGTACTCAGTTACTATTGTTCACAGATAGGAAACAACGTGTAGGCTCCAGAAAGGCATCATGACCTTTGAGCTTGAAAGGTCAAACAGAGAGATTCACATTTTGAAAGAGTTGTCCATTAAGAGCTAAAATGTTTGGAGGAGTGTAGTTTGTTGTACCTGACACCACGATTGATTATGTTTTTTTTCAAAGTAAGAACAGTTGACCCGGGTTTGTTGTTTTATAAAACTCATAAATGTTGTGTTTTGTGTCTGTGTACCAAAGGTCTGCACTGTCAGTCTGGAAGGACAACCGTTCTTCTCCAAAAAAGACAAGCCTTTATGCAAGAAACATGCCCACAGCATCAACATCTGATCCACCCTGACCTGGACTTCACAGGACCAGGACTTCATGGGACCAGGACCTCATGGGACCAGTCCGCCGTGTTGGTTTAAACCAAATTTTCTGATGATTTGTCTGTTTGTGTTTTCTCTAAAAACACCTGCTCAGAGGCTCCACTATTATCATGTGTTTTTGTTCTAGTATTATTTTAATATGTTCAGGTTTTCTGCAGAATTATGCATTTCAGTGCACGGCTCTGCACCTTTACCACTGTCTGTGTAATTAAGTCCAATACTTATCCTCAATGTTTTATTTTTCTTTGGGTTGGATGTGTTTAGCTTTCAGAGCATTGATAAAAATCTAAGTCTTTTCTAGTTCAAATACCTCATTTGACTTAAAATCAGACAGAATCACGTAAAGAGGAACTTTTCGGTGAGATATAAGAACTGATTTATAAACAATAGATCTGGAAAATCTGATTTAAGAAATCTGACCAAGATCAGTGTCACTGGTTCCATGAGCAGATTTTTTTTTGCATGAATTTAGCAAAAAGATAAATAAATCTTGAATAAATGAAAAAAAATAACTCCACTTAAACAAAAAAATCTTGAATTATGCAGAAAAACAAAACAAAAACAATATTCAGTTAGAGCAAAACATCTAATGGGTGGTGCAGTGGTTAGCACTTCACAGCAAGAAGGACCCTCGTTAAAATCCCACACCAGACCTTTCTGTGTGGAGTTTGCATGTTCCCCTCTGGTCTGCGTGGGTTTCCTCCCACCATCCACATGCACTGATAGGTTAATTGGTTAATCTAAATTACCCATAGGTGTGAATGTGAGAGTGATTGTTTGTTTATATATGTTCAGTCCTGAGATGAACTGGAGACTCATACAGGGTGTACCCCACCTTCACCCATTGTAGCTGGATTATGTGACCCCTGCGACCCTAGTGAGGATAAAGCTGGTTCAGAAGATGAAAAAAAAAAATCTGTGAATCAAGTGAAACTGATCTTGGTCAGATTTCTTAAATCATATTTTCCTGATGTATTGTCTATAAATCAGTTCTTACACATAACTGAAAAGTTCCTCTTTAAGTGATTCTGTCTGATTTTAAGTGTGATGACATTTGTGGACCAGGAAACACAGTGGTGCAGTGGGTAGCACTCAGACTTCACAGATAAAAATGCGTGGGTTTGATTGGTGGAACTTTTCTGTGGGTAGTTTACATGTTCTCCTTGGGTTCTCCGGCTTCTTCCCATCATCCAAAGACATGCACTGAAAGTTGAATTGGTTAAATTGTCCATAAGTGTGAATGATAGTGATCATGTCTGTATGTCAGCTCTGTGATGAACTGGGTGTACCCCACAGTCACCCTTAAGTAGCTCCAGACGACCCCCCGTGACCCTAGTAAGGGTAAAGTGGGTTCAGAAAATGGATGGATGGGTGGAGATATTTAAGTTAGAAATGATAATATACTAAGTAAAAGTTAGATTTTTGCAGTGAGGTAGTTGGTTTTAATGACCCACTGGTTCATGACACCATCAAATGCTTGGAAAAGTTAATGACGACAAATCTCTGGCATGCGTTACTGATAAGGGATGCACCATAATTTAAAACAAATAAATAAATTACTTCCTGCTTCTTGTAACTGATACCAAGCAACAATAATTCCCATTCTTCAAATTCTTAATATTCTTCTTATTTCCAGTCAGTGGTAAAACACAGTTAATAGTTAAACAAGTGGTTCCAAGCACAACACGCCCAGTCCCTCACACCTACTGTATCTTATTATATCCCTAAATGCAGTTTCAGGGATATTATACTTTTGGTCTGACTACCACTGCTGGATATCCTTTGTGTTAATGCGATAACTTGAAATATATTGGGTTTAAAAAAAATCCATGTTTTCCATATCCGTGAATATCATAGAGAGGAAGATGTGATTGGATTTTGGATGATTTACCATTTTTAGATTGTTCAAAAGGAGGTGCTCAAAAGTATACAATCACTAAACACTTTATATATATATATATATATATATATATATATATATATATATATATATATGTATATATGTATATATATGTATATATGTATATATATATGTATATATGTATATATATATGTATATATGTATATACATATCTCTGGAACCATTTGTCTAATTGACTTCAAATCAAGTGCAAATGAAATGTTGCACCTGGGGATGCCTCACATCATGACATCATCAAGGGTTGGAGGCATTTGGGAATATACTTCCTGCGTTAACAGCCTAGTTACTGTATGGCTGCATCCCAATTCACCCCTTGGCCCTACCCCTTGCCCCTACTCCTCTGTTTTGTGTGTTCACCTGATGATGTAGTGTTGTCCCAATTCTCAATTATATAAGGGGAAGGGCTGTGTAGGCCTTGTAATGTAGACAAACTAGGACCACACTACGAATGGACGGGTAGAAGAAATATCCCATAATTCAGTTTGAATCATTACCCAGATGGAGGAAAATGGCTAAAAAGTGCAACAATGATGAAAGAAACACAAATGTATAGATTTTCTTTGGAAAAAACGTAATCATTTGATTGATGCTGTTTTAATGTGTAATAGGTGATATTACAGTTGATAACTGCAAAAGGATGACCAAAGCAGAAATATTTACAGCTAATGCTGTGTGCAGATAATTAGTAAATGGACTGAGCTTATATAGTGCATCTTATACACTAGTTGGTGCCCAAAGCGCTATACAATTCACACACACACACACACACACACATGGCTGCTGCCAATACACAGGCACCGCTTGTCCCTACTGGGAGCATCTTAAGGTTCAGTGTCTTGCCCAAGGGCACTTTGACATGTGGGCAGTCGGAGCCAGGATTCGAATCACCAAACCTTTGCTCTTTGAACAACCTGCTCTACCAACTGAGCCACAGCCACCCTACAATACTGTAAGAAAGAAACTTCAGTTTTCACTTGTGTTAATAGCAGCCACTTCCTCTACATAGAACCGGCTTAGCTCAGCTCGGGTACCGGGTACTACTCCTAGACAGTGTTTCCATTACAAGATAGTACTGACTGCGGTCTACCTGGTCGTCATAGTGATGCGACGCTTTGCTTTGGTGTCATCTGCTCAGTCAGAGTTGAATTTTTACGTCGGCCACCAAAGACTGAATGTCCTGGACTGACTATGGTGTAGTATTATGGACTGTCATCATGTGGATTAACCTATATTTACAGTCAACTTCTAGGTGATTTTTGTAAAACAGTGGGTTACAGAGACAACTGAAGACGTAACAGGTAGGGAAGTGTTGTCCCATTTGTTTTGCGGGGATATTTCTACTCTACTCCTGGAAACTCATTTTCTAGGGGTAGGGGTTGAATTAGAATTGGGCCTATGATTTCAGAAATAATACAGGAAAATACCCATGGGAATAGAGAAATAAAAGAGCTTCCAGGATTCCCTCCCAAAAAAGACAGACTAAAACATATCCCCATTTGAATAAATATCAATAGAGTACTTTTAAATATAGATACTGTATTGTCAAGTTAAATATTGTGATATTTTTCAGAACCAATATTTTCTTCCAACCCTACTCCTCATACACACGATCTTCTCATGTTAGTATTCATTTCCCACCGTACCTTACGCTGTGTGTTCTTCCAACACAGTCATTTCTGCGATCTAAAAAAATGTTCCAGTCATGTTTTGAAGTTTTAAGGGCTTTTGTTTTTGTGTTTTTTTTTTTTTTGTACTTAAGGCCAACAGGTGACATTTTTGGGAAAGTAGCATCTTCCGCCTTGGTGTCATACACTGGACATTTTTAAAGCGTTCACATGTTTTTCCTGCCGGTGTTTTTCAGTATTTCAGTCACATGTTATTAAAGCCAAATCAAATGGAATGTCACATTATTGTGTTAAGTGATTGTTTGTAAATGTCAGCATTTCAGAGCTGTATCCTCCTTCCTATGCACAGTATTTGGCTTTTCCTAATCAGGATGTTGAAATATTTTATTTACACTCACCAACTGTGTGTTTTTTTTTTTTATATTTAGCAAAATTAATTCCATGAATAGGAAATTAATATATTCTTCCAGAAGCTGAGCTCTATTTCCATTTGTTGTACACAATTTCTATGTTGAAAGAAAGAAAGAAACAAAAAATCCAGTGGATCTTCAGTTTTGTTTTGTGGAAACAGGGATTTCTTTACTTACTTCAAATAAAAAGCTTCCATAAAAACAAGTCTTTAATGTGTGTTTAATAAAAGCCATTTAACCGCATCTCACCCCAGAAGAATCCCTTTTCCTACTTACAAACAACACACACACACACACACACACACACACACACACATATATATATATATATATATATATATATATATATATATATATATATATATATATATATATATATATATATGCACAGACATACATTTACATACCTACATGTACAGTATGTTGTCTTCAATAATGGTAAATACTATTAATAAACTGGGAAATTGCACCTGAACGCCCAATCATATCGTACACTATATTGCCAAAAGTATTGTCTCACCCATTCAAATAATCAGGTGTTCAAATGACTTCCACGACCACAGGTGCAGAAAATCAAGCACCGAGGCATGCAGACAGCTTTTACCAACATTCCTGAAAGAATGGGTTGTTCTCAGGAGTTCAGTGAACTCTAGCTTGGAACTGTAATAAGATGCCACCTGTGCAACAAATCCAGTCGTGGAATTTTCTCACTCCTAAATATTCTACAGTCAACTGTCAGCTGTATTATCAGAAGGTGGAAGCGTTTGGGAACAACAGCAACTCAGCCATGAGATGCTCAGCCACGTACAGGTCCGCCAATGCTGAGGAGCACAGTGCCAAGAGGTTGTTCATCACTACACACCTCCAAACTTCATGTGGCCTTCAGATTAGCTCCAGAACAGTGTACAGAGAGCTTCATAGAATAGGTTTCCATGGAAATGAGCAACTGCATCCAAGCCATACATCACCAAATTCAATGCAAAGTGTTGGACACAGTGGTGTAAAGCACAGGACAGTGGAGATGCCTTCTCTGAAGTGACCAATCACACTTCTCCATCTGGAAATCTGATGGATAAATCTGGTGCCATTTCTCCATATCGTCAGCTTCATACCATAATTGCCTAAGTAATTTTTTTGTGTTTTCGGAAGATGAGAAAAAACACATTTTCTAAAAGTCACATCCATATTTTTTATTGTTTTTTTTTTCACAGAACATTCAAGTAGATGAGAAGAAAAGTATGAAAAAAGAACAAAACCCAACATCATTTGTTTTATGAAATAAAATTGATTTAGGCAGTTTTTCTGAGAACATTTTGCATTTTTTCTGCCATTTTGCATACATTCAAACTGCCTAAGTCAAACAGTTGGTAGCAAAACTGCCTAAGTCAAATTAATGACTTGGGCAGGTATGTTTTTGCACTTGTTTTTTGTTTTTTTATGAGTGTTCTGATTGGTCAATGACATAGGCAGAAAGACAGGATGATGCAGCAGTGGTAGGGGAGTAAAGTTATGCAAAAATCTCAATTTGACCAAAAATTGACTTAGGCAATTATGGTATGAGGCTAACGATATGCGTTCTTGGCCGTGGTTGTCTGCTCATGTCAATCTGAAATGTCATCAGACTGACTGACAGTTTTTATACGATTTTTTATAGGTTTTTGTAACCAAGCCAAGTTAATAAAGGCTTTTTTTATCTTCACTTATAAGAGAGTGCCTTGGAATTTTCCTGTCTTTTCTGAAATGTCATCAGTTGCAGCCCAAGTACTGTCCCAAGTTTACATGTCGCAGAGAACAGTTTCTGGAAGTGCTGTCAACATGCCCGTTTTATCAAGGATGAATTGGGTGGTGAGTTGTGTGCATAGACATATACAACATACAAAGACGCCTCACTGACTGCAGTCGGTGTCCCTGCAGTGCGGCCATCTTGGATCGGTGCTACTCGCTCCTACAGTTAATTACTTCTATGGAGAAATGATGTACTTATACAATTAACATTGTCATAAATCACACAATTCTCAAGCAATATTGATGGGGTTTGTAACAAAGGCCAGACATGCTAGATAGACAGACAGATAGATATAAATAGAACAAACAAACAAACAAACAAAAAGTTCAAATGTGCTCAGGGTTTTATTGACTTTACATTTACAGCTTTACATTTGTTTTCTTTGGTGGTACTTACTAAAATGTAAGAAACATAAACATCATTTTAAGGAAGTTTTTCGCATCATAAAGTGTACTGTACTAAACATGCAAACAGAAAAGAAAAGTTTAAAAAGTGTTGCATTAAGTAGCTTCCAATTGCTTATGGAGACGCGAATCATAGAAATGTATGAATTATTTATCCAGGACACACATATACCTTTTGTAAATGAGATGGGAAGTTAAAGACAGATGGTTTGACTCCCTCTCTCAAATGGACAGTTTGGTTACTGGTAACCAGCTGGAATACACAGGGTGATAGAGAGCTGGTTAAATCATAGGTAGACACGAAGTTGATGGGGTTCTATCAGCCTTATTTAACTCTGAATATGGCAACCTGCAAACAATATATTATTCCTTACATACATCTTACCTGTGAACAGTAATCCCAGGAGCTGTTGTGTCCTTACAGTGCTCATTAGTGTTAATGCATTTCTTATTTCACCCTTGTATTAAATTTTATTTTCATTTTTAATCAATGTGAAGCACTTTGGACTATACAGTTTTTGTATGAAAGATAATAACGTTTATTATTATTATTATTGTTGTTGTTGTTGTTGTTATTATTAGAGTATCCATAGGCTGAACAAAGTCCGGCATCTTTGGCAAAACTCGTCTGCTGTTTAAATAACTATGCATTGTAAAAAAAACAAAAAAAAAAAACAAAAACTGTTATAGCTTTTTAACTCATAATTATGACTTTTTACTTCACAACTTAAACGTTTTATTGCATAATTTCAAGTTTCTATGTCATAATTATTACTTCTTTGTGGTCCAGTCAGTGTGTGCGGGGCATAAAAACCCACTGTACACCAGCGGCGGTGCGCGTTCACGTGCACTTCTCCAACACGTCGGAGGTGGGAGCTGTGCGCGCGCGGGTCGACGCACGGTCCGACCGACAGAGCAGCGTTTGTTGATCCGGTGGAAAACGGCACCAGACCCACACGTACGGACCACAGCCCGGAGCAGAGGTGTTACCGGAGCACGAGTTCTACCTGGACCGACTGGTGGAGCTTCTGGCGCGAGGAGGACACGGTAAGAAGAGTTTTGGTTGGACCGGGACCGGAGACGGCGTGCTCCGGTGTACGTCTGCGCGCGGGTCTGGTGTCGGTATTGGGATTGTCGGACTGTTGTGGGTCCAACCCGAACCTCAGGGTTTGGGTTCTGGGTTCCGGGTTCAGCTAAGGAGCAGAACCGCAGCGGGGAGGAGGGGGAGCACAGCTGTTCAGACCCCCATGGTTTTATTGTCGGAATGTGATGGTGATGATGATGATGATGATGATGATGAGGAGGATGAGGATGATGGTCTTGGGTCTCCAAACACCACCTGTGCGCGCTGCAAAACATGGGATTTTGCACAATTTCTGGGACATTTGAGTTGAAAACAAACAAACAAACAAACAAAAAATAGATGAGTTAAGTTCTTAAAGTGAGGTCCAACAGATGTTCCTGAAAGCCCAGGACCATCAATAATCACTGGTGTAAAACACTGACACAAATATATAAAATATGAACTTTTGTTTATCCCCAAAGTGCACTGCAAATTAATAGAAGTTGTTAATACAAATTTTATATAATAAAAATGTTTTTTTTTCCATGTACAGGTGCAGGCTGAAGACAGATGGGGTACCTAAATGACCTGTTGTTGTTGCTGAACATTTTGGCAGCTTTAGGGGCGGGACTCTAAGCAAGTGCCTGGTTTGCCTGTTCTCATCATCATCACCATCATCATCAGATTGTGATGATGATGATGATGATGATGATGAGAGATCATCATGGGCATCATCACGCTCATGATGATGGTAATGATAACAGTGATTATGGTGATGATGATGGTGATACTGGTGATAATGTTGATGGTGATAATGATAATGATGATGATGGTGATCAGTAAATGCTCCTAATCACCACTGAGTGCATCTTAAGGTCTGATCTGAGGATAAAAGGTTCATAAACTGATTTCAGATCAAATGTTTAACAGTTGTAGAACTTAGTGACTTCAATATTTATCTGTTTATATTATTTTTCTAACCCTGAGGTTTCCCTCCCACAGAGGTTCTTACTAAACACCAAGTGTGGCAACAAAGCACACTTTTGGAATAATGTAAAAAAAAAAAAAAAAAAAAACTATTTTGCTTTTAAGTCTTTTAGGTGTTTTTCTATTTCATCAACTTGAGGCATAAATTAAAGTTACACATACTCAATAAATGTCACATTCTTAATCCTTTAAATACTGTTTGTAATGTAAACATCACTTTTTTTGAATGCAAAAAAGACAAAAGCCCCATAAAAATTGGATCATATATGATTTGATTTTTGCATCCTTGCACATGACAGTGTTTCACACCAACATTAGTTAATTTGCATTATTATTTTGTTGCTAGGTAACATTTTCATAAATAATAGGATCTGTCTCCAAGTGTGTGTAAAGTGTACACCTATAAAGTCAAGTCAAAGTATTTGTTGTCATTATATAATAGTTGCATATTACACAATTAGGAGTGTGGCTTCACAAGGTGCTTGTTACAAGATAAACAAATGAATTAAATATTAAAATAATAATAAAAATTATTAAAATATTTACATTCAGATATAAAATTACATTGCATAACAAACCAGTGGTCATAATGGAAGTAATACTATGTTTTGGCTCAATTGGGAGACAAATGGGGGTCTGGTATTTTTCTATTGTTTATAATCTATAAGGTTTAGTTGTTGGCCAGAATTTTAAAGATCATGCAAAATTAACTTTTGAATTCTAGCCTTGTTTAAATTTGGAAAAATAATATGACATTTTTTAAGACAAGGTGCAAAGTGTGCTGAAAAAGTACACCCGGACACCAGAGTGTTAAACATATATTTATTGTTTGTTTTTTTCATTCATACAAAACCATCAAACAACATGAACATCTGGAAAATGGCAGAAAATAAATAGATACATGAAATGGAAAAAATAAAATACACCACAAAAAGATTTATGCATTTACAGTAAGGGTTAAAGAACATCAGCGCTTTCGTAAACACATGTCCTGTTTACATGAGTTTTTATTCCTGTTTAATTCTGAATAAATGTTATTTATCTTTCATCTTTAAGATGATCAATTAACCCTTTAACTCCTGAGACTTAAGGTATTCCACAGTAAAAAACAAAATAAGATAAAATGAGCAACAAAATGAACAAAAACTGCCAAAGTGATCAGCAGAATTTACAAAAATGAATATTAAACTAACAAAATAATATGTAATATCAACAAAGTAAGGCACTAACATAACACAGCTGAAGAAAAATGATAAAATAAAAAAACAAAACAGAAAAAAAATAAACAAAAATAAGCAACATAAACAAAAACTAATAAATATTTACAAAATAACAAATCACACCAAAAAATGCAAAAAAAGAGAATAAATGACTAGTGTTGTAATTTGGTTCCAGTAGTTTTAGTTTGGGCTTTTTCTCTTTCTCAATCAGTTCATTTTTGACACCTGTACATCAATTCCATGAACAAAATTCTCAGTAAAATAACACAAAAAAACCTTGAATTTTTCTGAATTTTTAAACTAACCCACTAACTCAGAACACGTCAGCGCTGACGCATGAGGGATTAAAGGGTTAAACACTTAATTCCAGTTGAAAATGGTGATTCCGACATAAACTTAATTCTAAAAAAAAGTCAATTGTTTATTCCCATCTTCAATAATTCCCAAATTCAACAATTCCTCTGATATGTAAACAGTTAATTGTGCTTTAACATTATTCCTATCGTTCTGCACATGCTTCTGGTCTCATCATGATGACACACATATTTCGTGTTGATGACGCACATTTTCCGGACTGCTGCACAGCATCAGTATTGATTCCTATGGTTGATTCGGTTGAGCTCCTGCTTTGTAATTATCACAAAAATAAATGCAAACATCACATGTAGTATCTGGTCTTCCATGTTGATAGTTGAAAAAAATGCAAAACAAGAAGTGGACGTGATCATTTCCTTCCATAGACATCCAGACATTAAGTGGCCGTTCTGACCAATCATAACCTTCTGTACCTCCAGCTCTTAAAGGTGTCATTCCATGGTCATTTCATTGTTGTGTTCTCCACTGTTGTTGAATACATTGTGCGTTGGTTCTATGTTCTATGTTTGCTTCCAGCTGTTTTTGGAGGGTAGAAAAATGACTCTAGGTCGAACAACAGAGTTTACTGGTACATCCTCATACATGTTCATGTAACGGTGACAAGGCATCTCAGAATGAAGGACCCCCCCCCCCCCGGCTCTCCGTATGTGTTTACCTTGACCAGAGTAACATCCAGCTAGGTTTCGTGCCGTTGCTTGTTCTAAAACCATAAAATCCGAGGCTTTATTTCCACATGAACCAGTTTGATCTGCTGTTTGTTTTTTCAAGTTTGTGCAGCAGCTACTGTGGCTGTGTCTTCTCTTGTAGATGCTAATGCTAATGCTACTTCAGATTCGCTGCAATGGGGGATGGGTTTATCCCCACGTGGGTGACGCTACAGACCGTCTGATGTCAGATGGACTGACTTTCTCTGGGTCCCTCGTTCCTCTTGTTGTTTTCTGTGAATGGAGTAGAGGTGACAAACCACTTTCAAAGGCAGCATATGTCGGTAAGTCTGGGTAACCCATTAGATTCCAAAAGGAGCGTGGAAAAGTGGATTTCAGCGGAATGACACCTTTAAAGCTAAATACACCCGTTTCCCACATAAACCTGTATTCAGAATTAACATGTCCATCTAAACACAAAGTAAATGGCTTTAATTGCTAATTATTTTATTTGGAATTAAAAAAAAACATCAAATGTAGCTACAGATAGTGATGAACCCACCACCCACTGCCGCTCTGGGCCCTGCCCCCTGTCACTGCTGGCAGAAGTGTGTGTCATTAGACTGAACACAATGAAGATACAGTAGTTTGTTCAGTGAGTAGGTTTTAGTTTGTGGTCTACCACAGAGTTGGAGTGTGTGTGCCCTTCAACTGCAGCTGCAAACCCAGTGTGACTCAGATGTTTTCACACTGGGCTCATTAGGAACAGTTGTAGGAGGCACAGAGTAGCAGCTGTAGCTGAACACACACACGAATGAATGAATGAATGAATGAATGAATGAATGAATGAATGAATGAATGACCATTCAATTCTGAGACCAACACTATTATTTAAGGCTGGACTCCTTTCGTTTTCTGCTGCCCTCGTTCCATTGAGAAGCTAATGCTGCCTTCAGGTACTGTGGGAATAATAGTAAACTTGTGTTTTGACTAGGGCAGTGTTTCCAAACCAGTGTGACATGACAAATCTTTAAGTGTACCATGGAAAATGTTCTAATGTCATTTTATTGGTACTGTAAGTCAGTAATGTGATTACATTAGTCTACAAGTAAAATGCTTCTGGAATAAAACTAATGACATTTTACCACATGTGTGTTAGTGATAAAGAAAACTCTAGTCTTAAATGCTGGTTGGCTCAAGTTTCCAAAATAAGTCTGTGGTCAAAATGTGAAGTTCTTAGAATTAACAAGAGAATAGGTTTTAGTCCAAAGGAATATTGGTCTCAGATCTACCAGATCTACTTCAAAACACTGTCTGCACATTATGATCCATTCACTTTACAGGTTCTTTTTATTTACAAATCTATTATATACATGTACATACACCACCATATGTGTAGAATAACACACCATCATATATATTAAAAACATGAGTTAACAACCAGCACTAAAGTCATTTGTTTTCTGATTCATCTTATTAAAGTATGTAAGACATTTAATGTCTGAAGTAGATATTTTCTAAAACTATTGAACTGAACCGTGACTTCAAAACCAAGGTGCATATCGAACTGTAATTTCGCAGCCATGGCTCAGTTGGTAGAGCAGGTCGTCCATTAACGAGAGGGTTAGCGGTTCAATTCCCTCTCTGTCCTAGTCAGTCTGTTATGTCCTTGGGCAAGACACTTCACCCTCCTTGCCTCCAGTGTCACTCACACTGGGGTATGAATGAGTATGAATGTTTGGTGGTGGTCAGAGGGGCCGTAGGCGCGAAATGGCAGCCACGCTTCTGTCAGTCTGCCCCGGGGCAACTGTGACTACATATGTAGTTTACCACCACCAGAGGGAGCATGTGAGAGTGAATTAATAATGGAACACTAATGTCAAGTGCTTTGGGTGCCTTGAAAAGCGCTATATAAATCTAATCCATTATTATTATTGTTATTTTTGTGTACCGTTACACCCCAAGTGGTTATTTAAAGCATTCTAAAAGTACTTTTTTGTGTGTGAGGCAGATGTTAGTTCCTTTTTTTCGGATTGCACAAAAGTAATGTTACAAAGTTAGGTATAAACTAATAGAATATGAACATTGAAGCAGGATCTAAACCCATCCAGCCTGTCCATGTGGGCTACAGAAGTGTTCCATTGTGCATATAACAGTCCCTTGCGGGTTTGTACATGGTTTCCATGGTGACCACGGACAGATCAGAATACACTTTACCACTGATATTACTTCTGGGGTTAGGTGGGTACAACTATCTACTTCGTTAGGCTTCTCATTTACATTTGGAGTTGTTCATTTGCTTATATTCTTAGATTTTATAATTATTCAGACTTCTTTTTAGCTCCTTCTTTTTTTTTAAAGAATTGTTGTAGCTTGTTAGATAAGTTGGTAAATCTCAAATATTAGAAAAATTACAATTCTTATATATATACTGTATGTATGTATGTATGTATGTATGTATATATATATATATATATATATATATATATATATATATATAATTTTTTTGGTTTTGGGTTCAAAGTGTCATGTCCTGGAGTTGTTTCATTATTTTACTGAAATATCCAACATCTCCAAATATCGGCTTAGATAGGGCTGATGTGTATAAAAAAATTGATATTAGACCCAAAACTTCCATATCAGTCGATCACTGCTTCACAACGAACCTATGAGGAACAGAAAATTAAAACTGCACAAAAATAGTGATTTGATTTCTATCATGATATCAATATTGTCTGATATGAAAAGAAAATTGGGATTTTTTTTTTTTACATTTCTCCCAGCTGTAGATTGTGTAATGTCATTTTTGTATGCCACATGCTGAACTGCACCATTTGTTGGCTCGGTTTTAACCCACAAACCACATGTTTCATAGCCCTGATAGTCAAGAGAGTGTGTGTGTGTGTGTGTGTGTGTGTGTGTGTGTGTGTGTGTGTGTGGGTGGGTGGGGGGGGGGGACAGTGTCAGCTGCTGGTCTTTCAAACAGGTGAAGCATTGTTTCTTTGTTTCTATGTAAATTCTGCCTCCATTCCTTTTCTAGAAAATGCTCTGTGAGTTACCTAGTTCAAACCTTGCCAACAGCATGATCTAACAAAATTATATTAAACTCGGACAAGGAAATGTTGAAATTTTGTGAAACGGAAACAAGGAAATACTATGAGTGTGCATTATTTACAGTATAAGAAATGCCATCGAGTAAATATCAACAAATATGTTACAGTTTGTTTTCTGAGTTGTTTTGTAAAGTCCATGATGGGACTGAGCTGAGCTGTCAGTGTCAGTATAGATGTGAAAATATCTGTTAATGAACACAGGATTCTGTGTTTGGATTGATCCTCCAAGCATCATACAGGAGCTCAGTGTCCAGGACGGCTGAGGCCCCGCCCATAGCATATACCGTATCGTATCGTATCGTATCGTATTGTATCGTATCGTATCGTATCATGCGGAGGTGACAGTAGAAAAATGACTTGAGGTGGAACAACAGAGTTTACGGTACTTCCTCATACATGTCCATGACCAGTGATGAGGCATCTCTGATTGGCTCAGAATGCGTGAAGGAACACTCCCCTCCCCCCTCGCTCTGTGTGTGTTTATCGTCCCACAGTCGCATCCAGCTAGGTTTCGTTCCTTGTTTTGAAAACGTGCAGGAAAAAAAAACTGTTTGATCCACCATTTTTTCTAGTTTGTGCAGCAGCTACTGTGGCTCCATCTTGTCTTATATATGCTAATGCTACTTCAGATTCGCTGGGGGACGGGCTTCACCCCAAATTGCTTGTTTCTCTGTTATTTTCCATGAATGGAAAATACAGCTAGTGGAGGGGACACACCACCAGAAAATAGATTTATAGTCATTTAACTTACTGGTACCAAGCAGCATTTTGAAAATTATTTACTATTTCCATTTGTATATTGACTCTTTTTTTGGGTTTAATAAATACCAAGCTGAGGAAAAAAGAATTGTTCTGCATTTTGTTTCCATACTTTACTGCAAATTAACCAAACCGTAACTTCAAAACTGAACCGTGATTTTTATGTACCGTTACAACCCTAATTGTAATGTAATCAAACCAAACGGTTCCATTTGGTTCCATTGAAGTAAACGGTTCCATTTGGTTCCATTGAAGTGCTTGGACCATAGACTGTTGAAGAAAATGTGTCTGTGTGAATGTATGGGATTTGAACAACATCCACTCAGTCCATTTGGGATAAAAGGAGCTGATTCTGAACCAACTCGTCTCAGAGATGAACGTGTTCTAATGCATTTGGACTCAAGGAAATGTGAACAAACATATTTGACCATTTAATTTGTGACATTTTAGGGGAAGATGAGCTTCCACTGTAGTCTGAGAGAAATCACCACTGGTGTGTGTGTGTGTGTGTGAGTGAGAGAGTTGCAGTTGAGATTCATCAGCTCACACTTGCTTTTTCCCAGTTGTGTTTCCTGTAATCAGAGCTGGGTTTGTGTCAGACGTACAGACGGATGGAGCAGCAGACGGACGACAGAACCACTGTTCAGGATCTGACCCCACACACACTTTTCCTGGATGTCTTTTCCAGACACATTTCTATTTTTCATCATTTCCTTCCCTTTCTGTGACGGAGCAGAACCTCCAGCTCCAGGACTTGTGGACATATTGTGTGTCCGTCTATCATTCAGTCTGTATATTTTCCTCCTGCTGCTGCTGTAGTTCCAGTTTCTCCTGCCTTTATGTCTGTAATAACAGAGGTGTGAATGCAGAAGCTGCTCGGATTCACGTCTGAACTTGCATTTCTTTCTGATAAACTTCATCTGTCTCCAGAGGGATGAGACAAACTGGACAATCAGTCACTGTTCGTGCATTCACTTCTGCTCTTATTAAAGTTTGGTTGGAGCTGTACATATCAGACTGTTGTAGAGCTGGATATTCAAACAATACTTTGACAGTAGAGTTGTTTGTGTTTGGCTGTTATACATGATCTGCTGTTTGGTGAGTGTTTGTCATGTTCTGACCATGAGAACACTGTAAAACCACAAGTACTTTTAGGCTCTTTTTTGTGTTTCTCATCATTCTTACTAATGGTGTCACTTCTGACACCATAAGCTACTTTGTTAGTGGACGTCTGGTTTGTTTTTGTTTGTTTTTTTAAATACCCGTGTACAACTCATTGGTTGCCATGGTAGCTCCTTGTTGTAGAAGCTCATACTAGATCCGGCAACCCTTAAAGGGATAGTTCACTATTTTTCACCTGAATTTGTATATAATCAACATCTTTACTGTGGCACCCACAGTGGCTTATGTGTGACTGAGTGATTTATTTGTATAACAAAACCGTCACAGAACAAAAACTCACACCTCATAATTGCTTTGAGCTACTTTCTGTCAATAGCGATCTATGCGTGTTGCCCCTACTAACAGTCGTATGCCTGCATGTAGCAGCCGCAAACACTGCCAAACAACTGATGAAAGTAGTTTGCTAAGGCACACAGCTGCTAGCAGTGACAACGACCATTAATCGCTATTGAGAGAAAGTAGCTCAAAGCAATGACGAGGTGTGAGTTTTTGTTCCGTGATGGTGTTGTTACACAAATAAATCAGTGGTTCAAATACATATTGTTTTGAGAAGACATGCGTTTTAATTCTGTGACCCCAGGAAACTTGCTGGGACTACTTTTGCTTTGACCAAAATTGGACCAGAACATGACTCACAGGACACTGTGGGTGCACCAGAGTAAAGACACTGATTCTATATAAATTCATGTGAAAAATAGTGAACTATCCCTTTAAGGTCAATTCATGCTCACGAGCCAAGTCATCTGCAAAATTTCGCAGACACGTCGCAGATACTTTAGCCCCCCATTGCAAAGACTTTTGTGCACCTCTCAAAAAATGTAACCCACCATAGTCAGTGTTACAGATACATTGCAGAGAAGACAAGAAAAGAGGCCTCTGATTGGTCCATTCTACACATACTTCCGCTTCCCTCGTTTCCATCATGTTTTGCGTACATGAGTATCATTGTTGAAGGTGACTTATAATAATAATAATAATGGATTAGATTTCTATAGCGCTTTTCAAGGCACCCAAAGCGCTTCACATTATTGATCCATTATTCATTCACTCTCACATGCTCCCTCTGGTGGTGGTAAACTTCATATGTAGCCACAGTTGCCCTGGGGCAGACTGACAGAAGCATGGCTCCCATTTCGCGCCTACCGCCCCTCTGACCACCGCCGAACATTCATACTCATTCATGCACCAGTGTGAGTGACACTGGAGGCAAGGAGGGTAAAGTGTCTTGCCCAAGGACACAATGGACTGACTAGGACAGAGCGGGAATCGAACCACCAACCCTTCGGTCAATGGTATGTAAGGAGTATGTAAGGAAGTGGAAAATCTGCAAGATAAGTTTGTTCGACAATAAAAGGCCCTGATGTCGAGAAGGAGCGGGGATCTAGGTGGGAAGTCCTAGCCAGTTCATGAGAGTGCCCCTTATGTTGTGGCGGTGAATGTCATGCATGTACTCCCCACGCTGGCATAACTTACACATATCTGCGACAAGTTAACTGACATTTTGCTACAAGAGCATGCAGAGCCCTTTAGTCTGAGGGGGTGGGGGGACACTCCACAGTACTTTGGATGTGGCTGTAGTACCCGTTTTGGACACAATCCTACATACAGGACCTTGAATATTATGTAAACAGTGTCAGCGGTCCATTTCAATAAACAGGTTTAATAAATACTTGGAGTCTGTTAACCCTGAAAACCCATCATTTGGGGATTAATAGACCTGCTTATTTAAACAGACCCTTGGTGAGAGGGTAAAACTAAGGATCAGCTGCTTCTCCAGGACGGTTCTTGTTTATGTTGGATTTTGTTTTTCTTGTGGTGATTGTGCTGTGTGTGGTGACAACTGTACAAACCAAAAATAAACCATTCATTCATTCATTCATTACTCCACCAAGGAATGGCGTAGTAATGATTTTGCCAGCGTTTTTCTGTCTGTCTGTGTGCAACATAACTCAACATGTTATGGATGGATTTGGCTGAAATGTTCTGGAACTGTTGATACTGTCACAAAGAACAACTGATTACATTTAATGAATTAATTCATGCATTCATTCATTGATGCATTAATTTCTGCATTAATTAATTAATTAAATCCGAGTTCCTTAAAGTGCTCTTCTCTGCCTGGAAGGCCAGCAGCCCTGTGAGTAAAAGCCAACATCCTGTTATTAGAGAAAGAGAGTGATGGGAAAAAATGGAGAAAGAAAGGAAAAAGATTTCAGGATGATTGAAGATGGAACAGCAGAGGAGAAGGGGGAACGTGGGGGAAACCAGCCCATCCTGAAATTGACTCTCATTCTTTTCAGTCAGAGATGGCAGACATCTGAGCTCCTAATAACTTTACTTTTTCTGTCTGGGTACAGTGACAGGATGCTTTCTGATGTCCACATTAGACTGGATCTGTTTTAGACATTTACAAACCTCTTTCATATTAAATGACATATAGTGCAGCAATATATCTGCACTTTTGTGCTTTTATTACTAAAAACATATTGATATCATCCATTAAATGAACGGTATATGGTCTATTTTGAGTGGTTTCATTTCATGGCACTCACTTTGAAAGAAGTGAAATCCCAGACTAAAAGCCATTATCGATCAGCTCAGATTGAGTGTTAATTCTGCTGCAGGAGACTCACTCTGGGTTTAGTCTTTTGGCAGAGTGGCTCCTGTTTGTTTGTGTGTGTGTGTGTGTGTGTGTGAGTTTATGTTTGGATATTACAAAAACAGTAATATCACAATTTACAAAAGAGGTCCACTCTGTGCTGATCGTTGGGCTAACTTAAGACACTGGAAGGTGCCTGAACAGCCTACATTCCAGGAATGGAAAGCGTTAATGACTGAAACTGTATCATATAAGGTTATACTGAAAAGACTGAGAGGCAAAAGGCCTGTAGAATGAAACAACTGGGATTTCATTCAAGTGTACCTGACTTCTAATTAGTTAACTTTATTGTAAGGCTGGAGGGAATGTAGACATATTTATTTTTCTTTTTATTAATATATACCTTGGTATCATATCTGCATGCTAAGAGGATGTGTATGTGAATTGGGTGTGATGTCATTTTCTTTGAATGCTTGATTCAACAGACCACCCTCAAATGTTGAATGCATCTCAGCAAATCTAGTTTGTAATGTTAATGGATGAGTGGTTACATACATATCACACTTTGTTGCAAAACATGTAAACATGTATGTACGTGTATGTGTGTGTGTATGTATGTATGTGCATGCTATATGCACTTATGTATACACACACACACACACACACACACACACACACACACATATATATATATATATATATATATATATATATATATATATATATATATATATATATATATATATATATATATATATATATATATATATATATATATATATATATATATATATATATATATATATATTCTGCATCACCTTACACCTTTCCTACAAATTTCATGGTTTTTATGTAAAGTTGCTGACAAACAAAAAACAAAACAAAAACACAACTAAAAACAGTACTCCCCCCTCCCCTTTTGGGGGGTGGGTTCGACTGCTTCTGATCCTGTGATCTAAGTGATCAAACTTTTACCGTATGGAAGCGACATCTGTCTGATATTAGTTCTGTCTGAGAGAAAATACTCCTTCAGATGGAACCCATGTTCACACTAAACAGAGCTTCTATACCCTGACTGGTGAGGCTGGGGTCCACCAGGGTTTGGCTTTAGTGAGGCTGGGGTCCACCAGGGTTTGGCTTTAGTGAGGCTGGGGTCCACCAGGGTTTGGCTTTACTGAGGCTGGGGTCCACCAGGGTTTGGCTTTACTGAGGCTGGGGTCCACCAGGGTTTGGCTTTAGTGAGGCTGGGGTCCACCAGGGTTTGGCTTTAGTGAGGCTGGGGTCCACCAGGGTTTGGCTTTACTGAGGCTGGGGTCCACCAGGGTTTGGCTTTACTGAGGCTGGGGTCCACCAGGGTTTGGCTTTAGTGAGGCTGGGGTCCACCAGGGTTTGGCTTTAGTGAGGCTGGGGTCCACCAGGGTTTGGCTTTAGTGAGGCTGGGGTCCACCAGGGTTTGGCTTTACTGAGGCTGGGGTCCACCAGGGTTTGGCTTTAGTGAGGCTGGGGTCCACCAGGGTTTGGCTTTACTGAGGCTGGGGTCCACCAGGGTTTGGCTTTAGTGAGGCTGGGCTCCACCAGGGTTTGGCTTTAGTGAGGCTGGGGTCCACCAGGGCTCAGCTTTTCCACCACATATGGGTGATTCTCATGGAACGTGAAGCTATTGTGGTAATGACAAAGTGCATTGCTGTAATGCAATGATTCAGCACAATAATGCTAGCTGTAGCATTAGCTGTTATGACCTAGCTAAATAATGACCTTTGTCACATTCTGAAAAAGAATAATATAATAATTAGTTATGTTGTGTTCATGCAGTTCTGAGACAAATCAATAATTTTACTGGAGCATGAAATAAAGATGACTCCTCTTGTAGCAATCTTGGATCTTCTATTAGGACAGATGCATTGTGGGTAATTTCAGCTCATATTCAAATTCCTATAGCAGTTCTCAAATATATCGTAGTAATGAGAATAACAATGCATGGACATGATGTGGTCTTGAAATATTATGAATAGTCATTATTAAAATAACAACAAAAAATACTTAATGAAATTAAACATATATGTAACAATGAACTTGTAGTTGGATTTATTTATTTATCGTTATGGTTTCCCCTAATTCAAAGCCCAGAAATTTTGTTTGGGTCACATTTCGGTTATGAGAATTTGCCCATAAAATTTATTAAAAGTGGGAAATAAAAATAGAATATTTGAAAATGACCTAGTGTGAAAGAAAAATTAATTTTCTCTAGAGTAAAAATCATTCTATTTATAGGACTTATTTCATAGTTAACCACTAAAACCTCAGGGCCATTGATTTTTTTTTATTAGTTTCATGAGAATCACCCATTATGGGGATCTGTGTTTATAGGAAGAAGATGTAGCTCCAGTTAATCCTACACCTCTCATTTTTTCAGTCATTCCTCCCTCATACCAAGGTTATAATAGTTTAGGATCTTTCCATTATAGTTTAATTTAATTTACTTTTTACTTTTGTTTTTAAATTCGATTTTAGAGAAGATTTGCTACTTTTTAGTTTTCCTTTTTTCCCCTAAATGCTTAGTTTTAGTTTAGTTTTTGTATTAGTTAAATTTTTTTTCATATTGTTTAGCTTCCTCACCATTATATTCATAGAAATATGCCCTAAAACATATTTTAATTAATTAATTTAAAAAAAGAAGAAAAAATCCCATACAGGAGTCTTCTGCTTTTAGTTAGTTTGTTTTTTTTTGTAATTACTTAAGCATTTATTAATGAAATTGGATGGTAGCTAGTTGGAAATGTGGGGTCTTTTCTTAGTTTTAATAACAAATGTTGGCTAAGTTCATATTTCTAGGTAATTTGTCTTCCTCATTTATTTTTGTCATTTTGTAAAACATTGGCACAAGTATAGACCAGAATTCTTTGTAGAATTCCGCATTGTAACATTTCAAATAGTAATTAATTAGTTTACCCATTACTGAAAAGATGGCAACGTTAGTAACATTGTTATTTGTAACAGCATTATTCCCAACATTGCTTTTCTGAGCATAAATACATAAATTGCACCCTGTGATGTTTTTGGTGCTTAAACAGTCAGAGCTTCCCCTGGTTCTCAGATACAGTCATATGTTAGTTTCTAGAGGGTGAAACGTGTGCTGCAGCATTTAATTAGCATTCCTTTGACATTCAGTAATGAACCTGCCACTACAGGATCATCATAAACAGGTAAATATGCTGACACAGCAGTTCCACTGAGCTCCAGTGGTGTACACGCTGGCTCTGAAAGTATACGTGAAGACGCTGAAAGTGTACACGCTGGCTCTGAAAACAGATGGAAAAATAGTTCCTGCACCTGGAGAGGACAAGACTAACCTGTATGTGTGTGGAAGGAGAGGGAAGGAAGGGAGAGGAACAAATAAAATAGTCTTTTTTTGTTAGTGCACAAAAGTTATAATGACATTGCAGTGGGAGTGGGGGCACTCTGGACCCTAAATAAATAGATAAATAATCAACAGTAGGATAAGAGCGCAGTGGTTAGCACTCGTAACTCACAGCAAGAAGGAACCTGGTTCAATTCCCACACCACACCTTTCTGTGTGGAGTTTGCATGTTCTCCTCATGTCTGCGTGGGTTTTCTCCAGGTACTCCAGTTTCCTCCCACCATCCAAACACATGCACTGATAGGTTAATTGGTTAATCTAAAATGTCCATAGGTGTGAATGTGAGAGTGATTGTTTGTCTATATATGTTCAGCCCTGAGATGAACTGGAGACTCATACAGGGTGTACCCCACCTTCACCCATTGTAGCTGGATTAGGCCCCCACAGACCCCCGCAACATTTAAAGAAAAAAAGTTAAAAGTGGTGCAGGACTTGATTGACCTGTTGCATCTTGCAGAATGCAACAGGTCAGAGTGGGCGGGTCTGTTGGAAGGCAAGGACGGAAGTAAGGGGTAGCAAGGAAAGGGAAGGAAGGAAGGAAGGAAGGAAGGAAGGAAGGAAAGGAGCAAGGAAGGAAAGAAGGAAAGAAGGAAAGAAAGAAAGTCACTGGTCTGTACTCAAAAGTAACTCACACCCGTAAAGAATGTGAAGAATCCCAGTGTTAAAGTTCACACTGTATCGCCATCTGTGGCTGGATCCTGGCAAATAAAAGACAGCTGTGTGTGTGTGTGTGTGTGTGTGTGTGTGTGTGTGTGAGAGTGAGAGGGAGAAAGAGGAAATACAAAAATACAAAGAAGGTATTTAGTAGTATTGCAGGGAATATTAAAGCATGTGATTTATTAACCCTTTCATGCACAAATTATGAAGAAAAGTATTTAGATCCTTTAAAAATTAATTTTATTATTGAAAATTAGACTAAGGTTGAAATTATTTTTGAATTTATTTTTGAAAATATGGTTTCCTTACGCAGATATTTAAGTGTCCGTATGTGGAAAACAAGCAACAAAGGGCTTCAGGGATAAAATGGGTGCACCTAATTCAGCAGGACACCCAGATCCAGCAGTCTGGACCTGGACCTGGACTATTGTCAACCCAGATCTGTGAACACTGGCTTCACATTTTTCAGACTTTACTTTTAACCTGTTTAGTGCAGCGCCATGGAGCAGGCTTTAAACATTCAGCGGTGTACGGAGGCTTTCTGCATGTGAACGTGCTCCAAACATATCACATATGAGCACTTTTGACAGTTTATTCTTTCAGCAAACTAACCTGAAGTGCTTTGTTCAGAGGTCTTTAAGTGTGTCTGATGTATTTCCCTATTGAACCATGTTCTCGTCTGATAAATAACAACTGACAGCGACTGGTGCTCAGACGACCAGAGGAGCAGAAGGAGCAAATGAAATCCATTTCTGTCCATTTCTTGTTGTTCCTGTACGTATGTAGATGTGTTGCCAATGACAGATTGTGAAATTGGTTTAATCTGCTCCCTGTTCTTTATGTAGAATCTGGACCGAGTGGAGGGTGTCTGGAGCTGGACCTGTGAAGTGGCGTGGATGGAAATGTGCCCACGGTGGTGGCGTTTTGTAGACCCACTGAGGAGGAGGAGGATGACAGGGTAGTGAGGAAGACTTGACATCAGGTGAGTCCACCCTCAGACCACACATGTGGGCTGTTTCTAGCAGTGGTGGGGGGGGTCAGGGTTTGCAAGGGCTTCTCTGTTGGCCTTAAAAAATATTTAAATCACAGGTTGATGCTAATTCTGTTTTGTCCGTGAATACTTAAATAATATCTGAAGTCTGAAGGAATGAATGGAAGTCGGTCTACTTCTATTGTACTGCTTCCACACATGGATTTTCATATTAAAGCCTTTAACCAATCACATCTCAGCTCCATCACTTGTTGCTAGGTAAAGTGACAGTCACAGAAGTTTACCTAGATGCCTTCAGAATCAGTTCTGCAGACCCTCTACACAAAAAATAAGTGTTCATGATACTGTTGCTTCAACAAATCGGATTTTAAGTTATTGACACCAAGGCCTTCTAACAGCTACAGTGACATCAGCGTATTCACAGCCTCTGATTGGATAGTCAAAGTGTACGAGGTAAAGCTAGCAAATGGCATCTATAGCAGCTGGACAAACACTAATACTTGTTTAGTGTAACCCATAATAACTGAAGGAGGAGAAGAAGTGGATTTGGTGCATATTGTGAAAGCCATTTTCAAAAAAGACAATTTGATCTTATATTGTCCATGTTATTCAAATGTAAGAAAAAAGCTATTTTATTGTGTAAATGATGCTGATGTTTCTGTTTATAAAACATATATTTGTTTTTGCAAATTTTCTGTGTTTTGTGTGGGAGAGGAGACAGAGTATTCTTTATCCTGTTTGAATGTATGGTGGTCTGTAGTCAACAGGACAATCAATGAATCAGTCAGTTAATCATATGTTATTATCATCCATGTTTATTTTTTCGTGATGTTGAACTTTATTGTTTCTCTTATTGTCATAGTGTTGGTTTTGTTGTCCATCCTGCACAGTGTTGACATGATTTCATTTTGCTGCTTTATGCTCTGTTATCCAGGCAAAGTAATTTTTCCTCTTTTCTTTTATCCCTTTTTTTTGTTGATTTCTCTCTTTTTTCTTCTTTTTTCTTTTTTTTTATATTTTGTCTTCTCTTCTATTTCTCTCCCTTTCTTCTTTTTCCCCCTTTTAAATTTCTTTCCCCCTTTTTTAATTAGCTTTTTTCTCTTTTCCCCCTTATTTTTCTTTCCCCTTTTTGTTGCTTTCCTCCTCTCTATTCTTTTAACTTTTTTAACTTTTTTCTCCTTTATTTTCTTCCCCTCCTTTTCTCTTCTTTCTTTCTTCCCCCCTGCTTTAGTCCCCCCCCCCTTTTGTCTCTACTTTTTTTTCCTTTTGTTTTCTCCGTTTCCCATTTTTTTCTTTTTTTTCCCATTATTTTTGCTTTCCTTTTTTCTCCTTTTTTTCCCCATATTTTCTTCTTTTTCCCGTTTTTGTTTTTTCCCCATTTTTCTTCTATTGTTTCCTTCTTCTTTTTCCTCTTCTTTTTTCCTTCTTTTTCATTCCCCTGTTGGTAAATCGTAGTAGGGGGCAAAAAAGCATCTAACGATATGAGAAAAAGTACAATAAATATCAGTCCGACATATCGGCTGGTCCATATATGGGTCTATCATTTTGGAGTCGCAGTAGCTGTTTCATGTTCCAGTAAAAATATCAAACTCTGTGTCTACGTGCTTTCGCTGGCATTGGGCCTGTAATTACCTGAGCTGCTGTGTTTTTAATTGTGATTATATTACTGCTGTTTCTGCTCCACGGGGGCTCGATGACATCACAGGAGGAAAAGTTACAGCTTTCCTTTAATCTAATAGTAAAGTTTGTGTTCAGTCTGTCCACAGATGCACAAATGAGGAGAAAATTATTCCATCAGTTTGATTGAAAATGCTTGATAACTTCGTAAAAGCTGTATTATAATATTATATGTAATATAATATAACAGCTTCCACTCCACCCCGCCCGTGGTGGATCAGAGTACCTCTATATTTTCCACTAGTATTTTATTTTTTATGCCTCCTTCATTATAATGTGAAAGGATAGAATGACCAGGCTGAAGATATGTTGGTAATTGGATTTTATTTCAGAAACAAAAGAGAAAAAAAACTAGTACTTAATTGTTTTTCGCTTTAAAATAGAAGAATTAAAATGTAATTTGTGGGACAATAACTGCATTGGTTCATCATAGACTAGACGTTTTTCTTTTGTATTGGGGAAAAACTACTTCAAGGCCTGATTTTATTTGATGTTAATAAACATTCATTGCTACACTGTCACTCCCAAAGGTTTATTGTTCCAGAAGTCTGTTTTTATTTTTATATATATTTTTAGGGCTGTCAAAATGAACACATTATGCAAATTATGCACATTACTGTGTTTTGTCCCATATATCAGGGTTTTTTCTGTGGGTCATGTGTGACTGGTAGTGGGTTGGATCAGTCCATTGGGGACTGAGGACACCTGGACAGGGTTTCACACCCCACTATATGAAGTGTCTGTCCTTTATTCATTTGTCTCTCTCTTCCTCTGTCATGACCAGAGGTGGAAGTAACTAAGTACAAGTACTTCCTTTACTGTACTTACTGTAAGTACAGTTTGTAGGTATCTGTACTTTACTTAAGTATTTATTTTTCTGGCAACTTTTTACTTTTACTCCCTACATTTTTATATAAATATCTGTACTTTATACTGTTTACATTTATATAAATATCTGTACTTTATACTCTTTACATTCTCAAAATAGACTCATTACTTTTTCAAACTAGACAAATGTGACCATATGAAAAATAAGTTGTATATCAAGAAATTGATTGAATTTTGACTTTTTAGCTCACAATCATCCATTTCTCATAATTTTTAAATTTTACCTCATGATTTACACTTTTAAAATCCCATAATCATGCTAATTATTATTATTATTATTATTATTATTATTATTATTATTATTATTATTATTATTATTATTATTATTATTATTATTATTGTTATTAATCTCTATCCATGCGTTTGCATTTTTCCTAAATGTCCTGTCCATACCCACTAAACTGAGTACCATGACCCAATAAAACGCATTGTCTACAAAGTAACTCACTTTTAAAGCCTTTATTTTTGGATACTGTAGAAAATGTTCTGTTTTTTTTCGTACTTAAATCCGTATTATTTCATCCATAACAAAAACAAATGCAGTTTTACGTTTTACTTTATTACAATTCAGAAGTTGTACTTTTTTAAAACGTTTACTTCAGTAAAGTAATTGAATCAGTACTTTTACTTTTACCAGTGTATTTTTCACACCAGTAGTTGTACTTCTACTTAAGTACAGAATGTGAGTAATTTGACCAAATCTGCTCATGACAGACGCCGCTCCGCTGGGTCATGTGACTGCTTGATTTTGCTTTGTTCATTTGTTCAGCACTTCATTCCCTATATTTACCACCTTACTCTACTGATGCCACTGATTCTCACATCTTATTTACATTTATTGTTATGATTAATTTATGTATTTTATGTCAAATAAATCCACTTTTATTATTCCTTGGAAAATGACGTCTCTCTTCTTTGTTCTTTTTGTGACAATTGGGTAATAAGGTGACCGTACCCTCATGTAATCGGTGAGCACCCTCTTACCAATTTGCTGATTTAACCTTAAGTCACATGATCAAAAATGTCACTACTCTAAAAACAGTCATTGTGAATACACTGTCAGACAGTGCAAAAGAACCCATTGTCTTGTAAAGGTTCATACTGTCTTCCAAAGATAACTGTGAAATGACATTCTTTTTAACAGACAGGTGCAGTGTTTGTTGACTTGCTTTACTAGTTTCAGCTACTTCCTGTAGACTTCATCATTCGGGGGTGGGGTCACAGAACAGATTCAGAGGGCAATGAAAAAACACAACATCAACACAGCAGTCAAACCACTCAATTAAAAACTTCTCAGACCCAAAGACAACATACAGCAATGACAAAATACAACATTATATATGAAACACCATGTTTGTTATGGAATAAAACATATGTGGGAGAACATCAGAAAAGAACATCAGACAGAATGTGAAAAAGAAACAGCATAGAGACAAGTGCGGCAAAACAGGAGAAACCATCAAATCAGTCATTTCAGAACCACTGACATGGACTGGAGAAAGACCAGGGTCATCTGTAGTGCTGTGGTGCTGGATCAAAAAGGATGAAGATATGAAAACATGAACCAAAGCCAATGAACAAAAATGACAATGGACCACCTGGGATGTGGTCCTGGAGAAGACGTCAGACAGCAGGGGGCGTACCCTGCTGTCTGACCAATCCTTGTGAAACAGCCTATAAGAAGCTCACAACAACATCATGTGACCCTTCTGATGACGTCAACAGGAAGTTGCTGAAACTAGTCAAGCAGGTAAACAAACACTGCACCTGTTTGTTAAAAAGAATCTAATTTTACAACTTAAATGGTCACTTTCCAGACTGAGGCAAGGCAAGGCAAATTTAGTTGTATAGCACATTTCATGTACAGGACACAAAAACAGAACAGAAGAAAAATAAAATGATAAAGATGCATTAAAAGACAATTAAAATAGAGACATAAAAACATTTACAAGCAAATGAGAATCTAAGTAAAAGCTCCAGCGAACAGTATTGTTTTTAGGCCTGATTTAAATGAAGTGACAGTTTTTCTCAGACCTCAGGTAGTTTGTTCCACAGGTGAGGAGCAGAACAACTGAATGATGCTTCACTTTGTTTGGTTTAGATTTTTGGAACACACAGCAAACCTGTTCCTGATGACCTAGGACCTCAGGGCTCTGGATGCTTCATAGCAGGGGTCTCCAACCTATTCCACAAAGGGCCGGTGTGGCTGCAGGTTTTTGTTCCAACCAACCAAGAGTTCACAGTTTGACCAATTGACTCTCTGCAGACTGAGATCAGTTGATTCATTGATTGAAGTCTGGTGTGTTGCTGCTTGGTTTCAACAAAAACCTGCAGCCACACCGGCCCTTTGTGGAATAGGTTGGAGACCCCTGCTTCATAGGGAACCAGTAGGTCTAGGATGTATTTGGGTCCAAGGTTGTTTAGTTCTTTATAGACCAGGAGTAAGATTTTGAATTCTATCCTTTGACCCACAGGAAGACAATGTAAGGATTTGAGGACTGGTGTGATGTGGTCCAGTTTCCTGGTACTGGTCAGGACTCTGGCAGCAGCGTTTTGGATCAGCTGTAGCTGCCTGATTGATTTTTTTGTTTAGACCAGTGAAGACACCATTACAATAATCTAACTTAGTGAAAATAAATTAACGAATGAGGCGCCGTGTTGTTTACTTGTTTAGTTGTTTTACTTGCAGCTGCTCTCGTGATATTTGATAATGTGTACATTTGATTGTTTTCATTTATCAAGCTTCAAGAGGAACAAGAGTTAACATTTCTCTCACAGATAGTGATACAATACCCCATTGTACCATCAGTATTTCAAAGGCTTGGCATCGCAGAAGAGGGGGGGGGGCTGTGTTCCTTCACCATGTGCTGCTTCCTCATACTAACATTTTCTAGAAAAAAACCCTTTAAAAAAATAAAATAAATATATATATATATATATATATAAAAAATGTTCCCCTCACCCCACGTGGGCAGTGTCTCCTTCAGACTCGGGTCCTCTACCAGAGGCCTGGGAGCCTGAGGGTTCTGCGCAGGATCTTAGCTGTTCCTAGCAATGCGCTCTTTTGTACAGAGATCTCTGATGTTGTTCCTGGTATCTGCTGGAGCCATTCTCCCAGCTTGGGGGTCACTGCCCCTAATGCTCCGATCACTACTGGTACCACTGTTGCCTTCACACTCCACATTTTCTCTAACTCCTCTTTCAGCCCTTGGTATTTCTCAAGCTTCTCATGTTCTTTCTTTCTGATGTTGCTATCACTGGGGACTGCTACATCTATCACCACCACTGTCTTCTCATGTTTATCCACCGCCACTATGTCAGGCTGATTGGCCATCACCATCTTGTCAGTCTGGATCTGGAAGTCCCACAGGATCTTGGCCTGTTTGTTCTCTGTCACCTTTGGGGGGGTCTCCCATCTTGACCCCGGGACCTCCAGTCCATACTCTTTACAGATGTTCCTATACAGTATGCCCGCTACCTGGTTATGCCTCTCCATGTATGCCTTGCCTGCCAGCATCTTACACCCTGCTGTGATGTGCTGGACTGTTTCAGGGGCTTCTCTACACAGCCTACACCTGGGGTCCTGTCTGATGTGGTAGACCCCGGCCTCTATTGCTCTGGTGTTCAGGGCTTGTTCTTGTGCAGCCATGAGTAGCGCCTCTGTGCTGTCCTTTAGTCCAGCCTTTTCCAGCCACTGGTATGTCTTTTCCATATCAGCCACTTCCTCAATTTGCCGATGGTACACGCCATGCAAGGGTTTGTCCCTCCATGATAGCCCCTCTGGTGCCTTGACCTTACTGGGCTTTTGTTGCCTGAGGCATTCACTTAGCAGTTGGTCATTGGGGGCCATTTTCTTGATGTATTCCTGGAGGTTCGCCGTTTCTTCCTGGACAGTAGTTCTGACACTTACTAGTCCTCGGCCCCCTTCCTTTCGCTTAGTGTACAGCCTCAGGACACTGGACTTGGGGTGGAACCCTCCATGCATGGTAAGGAGTTTCCTTGTCTTGATATCAGTGGCTTGTATCTCTTCCAGTGGCCAGGATATTATCCCAGCTGGGTATCTGATTACTGGCAGGGCGTAGGTGTTAATGGCCTGGATCTTATTTTTGCCGTTCAGCTGAGTTTTCAGGACCTGCCTTACCCTCTGTAGGTATTTGGCTGTGGCTGACTTCCGAGCTGCCTCCTCATGATTACCATTTGTCTGTGGGATCCCTAGGTATTTGTAACTTTCCTGCACATCTGTGATATTCCCTTCAGGTAGGTCAACCCCTTCAGTTGTGATCACCTTTCCTCTTCTAGATATCATCCGCCCACATTTATCTAGTCCGAATGACATCCCAATGTCTTTGCTGTAGATCCGGGTGAGGTGAATTAGGGAATCGATGTCACGCTCATTCTTGGCATACAGCTTGATGTCATCCATGTAGAGGAAGTGGTTGATGGATGTTCCACTTCGGAACTGGTATCCGAAGCCACTCTTTGAGATGATCTGGCTGAGGGGGTTTAGGCCTATGCAGAACAGCAGGGGGGACAGAGCATCTCCTTGGTAAATGCCGCATCTGATGCTCACTTGTGCAATTGGCTTTGAGTTGGCCTCCAGAGTTGTCTTCCACAGCCTCATTGAGTTCTGGATGAACTCTCTTAGTGTCCTGTTGATGTTATACAGTTTTAAGCATTCCAGTAGCCATGTATGTGGCATTGAGTCATAGGCTTTCTTGTAGTCAATCCAGGCAGTGCACAGGTTGGTGTTCCTCGTCTTGCAATCTCGGGCAATTGCCCTGTCAACCAGTAGCTGGTGTTTGGCTCCCCTGGTGTTGTTGCCTATTCCTTTCTGTGCTCTGCTCATGTATTGCTCCATGTGCCTACTCATCTTAGTCGCTATGATGCCTGATAGAAGCTTCCATGTGGTGCTGAGGCAGGTTATAGGCCGGTAGTTAGATGGTATTGTTCCCTTCTGGGGGTCCTTCATTATGAGGACTGTCCGGCCCTGGGTTAGCCACTCTGGGTGGTTTCCCACTATCAGCAGCTGGTTCATCTGTGCTGCTAGGCGTTCATGGAGTGCTGTCAGTTTCTTAAGCCAGTAGGTATGAATCATGTCGGGCCCTGGTGCTGTCCAGCTCTTCATTTTGGACACTCTGGTTTGGATGTCTGCTAGTGTGATGACTACTGGGTCTTGTTCTGGGAGTTGGCTGTGCTCTGCCTATAAGTCTGTCAGCCATTGGGCATTGGTGTTATGTTTTGTTGTTGTCATTTTCGCAGACCACACATTGTCATTTTTAAGGACAGAGTAGCTAACACATTGGTCACAAACATCGTAGACATGCTCCCTCCACAAATGTCTATGAACTACAGATTTCGTACGACCTGGAAGATTCATACAAACCCATTATTGGTCGAATCTTATAATAATATCAATATGGGACTGTTAGTTATTTATCTTTGCCAATGGTTAGTGTACATCGTTACTCATCACCATAAATTCAACTGTTTCACTGCAAAAAGCTCAATCTGAACGAGTGTATTTGTCTCATTTCTAGTCTAAATATCCCATCTCACCTAAAACCAGACACAACCACTTAAAGAGGAAGTTTTCAGTGAGATATAAGAAGTAATTTATTGACAATAGATCTGGAAAATTTGATTCAAGAAATCTGACCAAAATCAGTTTCATTGGTTCCATTGACAGATTTTTTTTCCTTAATTCAAAAACTTTTTTTTACTCAACTCAAGCTTTGTTTTCTGAATATAAGATTTTATTGTCTGATTTTACTGTAACATTTATGGTGTTTACTGTATTTATTGTATTGGTACTTGTCTTCGTATTGTGTGGTGTTTTATTATACTGCTGGCTGCACAACAAATTGCCCTTCAGGGATAATAAAGATACCTTCAGCATTTTTTTTAATGACAAAAAAAAGGTTTTTACTTGATTCAAGATGTGCTTTAGATTTGCTTAGTTTAATATTTTATTTTATTTTAGCCGATATACATTTTTTTATTTGGAAATGATTTTTTTTTTGCTTAATTCAAGATGTATTTTTTATGCGTGATTCAAATTGTGTTTTTTTATTTAAATTGGGTTTTTTTTCCACAATTCAAGATTTTTTTGTGTTGTGGGACTTATTCGAATCTCTCTCTTTTTTCATAATTCAAGATTTTTTGTTTTGCTCATTTCAAGATTATCATTCTTCCTATTTTTTACTCAGTTCAAGATTTTTTTTCCTTAATTCAAGCCAAAAAAAATCTGGCAGTTGAACCAATGAAGTTGATCTTGGTCAGATTTCTTAAATCAGATTTTCCTATTGTCAGTTGTTATATGTCACTGAAAAGGTCAGATTTTAAGTGTGATGAGATATTTAGACTAGAACTAAGTCAAAATACACTTGTTCAGATGTGTATTTTTACAGTGTCCTTCCTTACAGATCTGCTATAAGCAGACATATGAGGCATTTTTTTTCTTCTTCTCACATTTAGATAAAACCATAGAACTGTACCATCCCTTCATCTGTCCTCTTTCTTTCACTAAAAGCTTCTGTTTGGTTCTGTTGGGCCAGAGCACAGCTGGGCCTTTCTCCTGGTCTTCCCTGGTTGCTTTGGTGTGGTAGGGAGGAGAGGCTGGATCAGATTTCAGAAACAGAGGCAGAGCAGTGACTGTCCAACCTGCTCCCAAACCAGTGTTATTGCAGGTGTTGAAGAGGAAAAACAGCTGCTAACAGACACTGCAGTTGCACATGAATGCATGTCCACATGACACTATTCACTGATTAGGATTTAAGGATCACAGTGTGATGGGATGAAATGCTTTCTTAGTTTAGTCATACACTAAAAAAAAAAAAAAAGACTGACTATTAGAGCTAATACATGCTTGACATTTGGTTTAGCTAAAGGTACGTTCCACATTAAATGAGCTCACTAGCGAGCCCCTTGTTTTATGTGTTTTACTCTCTTAGCCTCTTACTTTTGTTTTAGGTTTTTACTGCATTTCTTAGCTTAAAACTTTTATGTTTTAACTCCAGTGTTTCCTCAGGGGGGTCCTCCACACTGGGGGTTGTATCTGGCCCGCTGCTGGGGGTACTGCCCGCGGATCCCCTCGGCCCGGCTGGTTGGGGGGCTCTTCACCTTGGTGGGGGGGCTCTCCCAGTTTGTCGGCGTCGGGGGTCTGTGTGCCAGCGCCCCTAGTGGTCATGGTCTGGGGCCCCTCCCAGTGTGGAGGACCCCAGAGTAGACATTTCCATGATGCTCAGCGCCAGGCCATGTCTCCTATATTTGAAACTGTGTGTGTGTGCGTGTGCATGTATGGGTAGGTGTGTTGATGTGCGTATGTGTGTTCTGTGAATATATGGTGGGAGGGATGGGTACTTGTTTTTAATGTTTTTAATGCTGTAAAGCACTTTGTGTTACATTTTTTGTATGAAGAGTGCTATATAAATAAAGTTTGATTTGAAGTAAACATAGCTTTATTCAAACAGCATGCATCTTAAACAGCTATTTTTAAAAGGAAATACAAAAACATTCCTAAGCTAAACCTCCTCAACAGTAAAAAGCTAATTAGCTCATTAGCATACCTGCCTACAACATTTCACATCATTACACAGGTTACAGCTAAATAACTTTATCAAGGTACAGACGACTCACCTTGGATGAACTGGACAATTGCTGAGTCCTCCTCAAGGAAAAACACAAAAATCTACCTTGAGTGCTGTGATTGGCTAGAGCCACTGGGGGGTGGGGGGTGCCTTCCAGTCACAGCTGCCTTGGAGGCTTGGTTGGTGCCTCAAAACCCCATCAAGCATTTTAGACAGTGGTACACAGTGGTACTTCTAAGTAAGTAAGAAAAAACATTTACCTCAATTTTTTGTCTCTTAATATGAAAAACAATTAAATTTATGAAACGAAATCCCAGAGACATAAATATGTACATTACTGTACGTACTGTATGTAACTATGTAGTGTATGTAAATACATCATGAACATACTGTATGTAGCATTCTATTGACTATAAGGGATGCTTTTTGTGACCCTTTGACCCTCATTCATCACAGAGTTACTGTTGTTTAGTGAGTTTTTCAGAGTGCACTCATTGAAACTTTATTATTACAGTACGTATTCGTTATTCATCACGAGCCCAAAGAAAGCGAGATGCGTTATCAATAGAAGTGAAACAGGAGATTATAAAAAATATGAAACTGGCACACGATTGAGTGATATCGCAAAGGAATATAACCCGTTTATTATTGGTACAATATTGAAGCAGAAGGATGCCTTAAAAGCAGCGACCCCTTCAAAAGGCATCTCTGTGATTATCGAAAAAAAGGTAATCACTGAACGACCATATGGAGAGACTGTTACTGATTTGAATAAAGGAGAAAGACATTGCAGGAGATACAATGACTTCAGAAAAAGCATCTGCCATATTCAGTGATCTGATGATGGAGGGTGGGGGTGAGGGTTTCTTTTACTTTTAACATATATTTCACACAAAATTGGTACATTTATATAATTTTTGAAGGGTTTGAGGGGTAGTGTTTGGGGCCTTAGAACAAATCAGGCCTTTTACATGTAAAACACGACTCTATTTATGAATATTTCACAGTATAAAACTACTTCTGGAATGAATTAATTTCATAAGTAGAGGTTCCACGGTATATATTCTGACAGCTGGGCACCAAAAAATACTGTTAAATCTGGAAAATACCTGTCTGATAAAGATGGTAAAAAATAAATTATTTAAAAAAAAAAAAGACAGTAACACTTTAAATTACAGATCGCTAATAAGGTGGTAATTCTATGGTCATTTTGATGTAATTTCATGGTAATAACGCCTTTGTAATCGCTTATTACCATTTCCATGGAGTTTCCAGGTAATAGTGATGCAAACAGCTTTCATTTCCAGTATAATAAAATGGTGATTAGATAAGAACTCAGTTACTACTGTTAAACAGACAGGAAACTACATGTAGGCTCCAAAGTGGCATCATGACCTTTGACCTTGAATGACCTTAAAAGGTACAATTCAAGGTCACATGACTTTAAATGTTCTTGACTCCAAAAAGAGTGGTGATAAGTACTCTCTTACTATTGTTGAAAGATAGGAAACTACATCCAGGCTCCAAAATGGCTTCATGACCTTTGACCATGAGTGACCTCGAAAGGTCAAACCCATAGTCTCATGTTTTGAGAGGGAGATGTCCATTAAGAGCTAAAACATTTGCATAGGGGTGGGGTTTGTTGTACCTGGTACCACTTGTTCTATTCTTTTTTGTCGTCATGTGTGGGTTCTGTAACAGATTAAAAATCACTTATGGTTTGGTGGAGTATACTCTGCCTTCGACGCATTTGTGTAAAAACAGAAACACACAAACTCCAGGATCAGCACCTGTAATCTCCACAGTCCCGTATGTGTGATGTGCATGAGGCTGCGTTTGTAAACCTGTGTAATGTGGATTTTGAGCCACACAACACTACTTCTATTGTATCACATTTCATTAATGATTTGAGCAGAAGCCGTGGAAAAGATAAGCAGCTTTTGTCTCTAGTGCCAACAGTTTGTGGCTTCACTGGTTTCCTGATTAAAATTTCAACTGTTTTAAATACCCACATAGACATTCACATAAGGAGTTTGACTACAATTAAGGACTGTTTTTCTGCATCTGGACCTAAAGTGGTCCAAATGGTGGGTGTTCCCCCCTGACTTTTAAACTCTGTATTTATTTTACTTTTTGAAAGCGCTTCAAATTAAGCAGCAGTGAGTGTAACCTTGGGTGGAGCGTTCATGGGAGTACAAGTGGGTGAGAGGGGAAAAAAAAAACCTCTGATGTGAAAATGACTGGAACTCCCAGGGTTTTCAAAACAGAACCCAGGATTTCATTACACATACCTGAAGGACTAAGGACATGGAAAAAAGAAAAGAAAAAACCCTCCCATACACCAGCGCAGGTTTCAGAGCAGCCGCTTCAGTCTCAGAAATTATACGAACAAGTGGTACCAGGCACAACAAGCCCCGCCCCCTCACAAGTGTTTTAGCTCTTAATGGACATCTCCCTCTCAAAACGTTAGACTGTGGCTTTGACCTTTCAGTCACTCAATGTCAAAGGTCGTGATGCCATTTTGGAGTCTACATGTAGTTTCTTATCTGTCAACAATATTATAACCGTTCTTTTTGGAGTTACTAACCATTTAAAATTTTGATTTTGACCTTTTAATGTCACCCAAAGTCAAAGGTCATGACACCATTTTGAAACCCCTGCCATATTTCCTATCTGTCAATAACAGGAACTTAGAGTACGTTCACACAGATTCAGATTTTTTGGTGAAATCAGATTTTTTTGCGTACATGTTCATATTACTGTTTTCAGTTTTGAGTGTGAATAAAATGTGTCTTTGAAGTGACCCACATGCGCAAGAGGTGTAATGATGAATGTGGAAATATGGCATAATAATAATAATAATAATAATAATAATAATAATAATAATAATTAATAATAATAATAATAATAATCATCATCATCATCATCATCATCATCATAAATAAAATACAAATTAGGCAATTTTACATGTTTTGCCATTTTTACTGAGAGGTTTAGTTTGAAAATCCTACACTGTGTGTGTCTTTGTACAAGAAATGGAAAGAGAATATGTTTTAATCAGTTTATTATACTCATTATTTTGTATTTTCAATGAAGCTTTTATTTTGAAAATCCTTCTTGGTGTGTGTGTGTTTGAGTGTGACAATTTGTTGTTGTTAATCAGTTGTTATTACACAGGTTGTGTTCTATTTTTAGAGTGAAAACATTTCAGCCAATCTGCTGTCAGTATTTATCCACATTCACCATAAAAATAGTAGAGTTATTATGTTTGACCTTTTATTGACCAATGGTAAACCCACCATGGGCACCATGACCTTTGACTTTGAATGACATGGAAAGGTCAAAATTAAGGTCACAATTTTAAATAGTTGTAACGACCAAAAATACTGGTGATAATTACTTAGTTACTATTCCTGACAGATATGAAACTACATGTAGGCTCCAAGATGGCATCATGAACTTTGACCGTGAGTGGCCTTTAAAGGTCAAACTCATAGTCTCATATTATGAGAGGGAGATGTTCAATAAGTGCTAAAATGTTTATGAGATGGTGGGGTTTGTTATTCCTTGCACCAGTTGTTTGAATAACCCCATAAAGTTACTGAGTTTTAAAGTTTTGAACTGTGAATAAAATAAAATAATAAAATAAATAGTTGATCAGTGTGTTCACAAAAACAGACATTGTGAAACAATTTTATTGCTCTTTTTTGCAGAATACAATCTATTTGCAATGAAGTTGCATTTGTATTTCAGTGTTAAACTTAAATGATAGTTTGTGGATTATTTGTATTATTTTCCAGGTAAAGCTTTGAGCTTGGGTTTGTTGCCATAGTTCTTCCTGTGTGCTGTTTTTTTTTTTTGTTCAGTGTTGGTGCTGGTGTGAGCTGCAGGGTCATGGAACCCTTCTATATGTGAGTGTGTTGTGGGAACATTCTCTGCTGGTAACTTTATAACTGCAGGCAGTAAATTGGGCTAAAGCAAGCAAAACAGAGCATAGGAGACAGGCTGTCCTCAGGAGCACAGCCAAAAATTAGCCCCTAAAAGTGAACCTGAACTGGGGTTCAGAAGGGGAGAGGTTACTCAGATCTATCTTTGTCTGTAAACATGTGTGTTTTACATCTGTCTGTCATGTGACTGAAAAAGATATGAGAGAACATCTGCTGGAAAATGGAAATGTTCTTTTTCCTTCAAGACACTCGTTTTCAGCCCAGTGGACAAAATGTCTCAGGGGGTTAATGAGCTTCTAATCTGTGCTTTTCTTCAATAAAACCCACAAAACTGTTCTTCTGTGATGCTTCAATCAAGAGTTTTCCCAGAATTCTAAGATGCATCAACTGGTACTGGCTGGATGAAACAATAACTACTATTATTACTATTACTACTATTATTACTATTACTATTACTACTATTATTACTACTATTATTACTATTACTACTTTTATTACTACTATTATTACTACTATTATTACTATTACTACTACTACTATTATTACTACTATTATTACTGTTACTATTACTATTACTACTATTATTACTACTATTATTACTATTACTATTACAACTATTATTACTATTACTACTATTATTACTATTACTATTACTACTCTTATTACTAATAGTATTACTATTACTACTATAGGTTTTGGTTTGTTACTGGATCAATTTCTATAACATTTTCAGGCACGGTGTGAAGAGGTTCAGATTTTTATTTTATTTTATTTTGTTGGATGTAGGTCAAAGGTCAAAGGTGAAGGTTACCAAAATTGTATTTTCGCAATGATCAGTGATTGGACAAACCAGGACTTTCCATTTCTTTCCTGTATACTTGGTTTTTCATTTAGCTTCTTTTGCTCTCACTGTTAATGTGCATTGATATCAGAACCTTGAAGGATAAATTTGAAGACTCCAGGTCAAAGGTCAAGGTCAAGGTCACAATAAAGACCAAAATCAAATTTTGGATAAACCTGTGAGCTTTTCAACTTAGAGGCTTTCAGAGAGCACCAAAACGCTAATCTTTCAATTCTGCACCTTGTGTGTATATATTTGAACCTATTGTTGACCCAGTGACCCAGGGGTCACTGGGTCAATACCCAAAACACTAACATAGACTATAACGGAAAAACCAGTGGAGATGGAAACATCGTTACTATTATCGACAGATAGGTAACCTTTCATGGGCTTCAAAATGGCATCAAGCCATGGCTCAGTTGGTAGAGCAGGTCGTCCATTAACCAAAGGGTTGGCGGTTCCATTCCCGCTCTGTCCTAGTCAGTCTGTTGTGTCCTTGGGCAAGACACTTCACCCTCCTTGCCTCCAGTGTCACTCACACTGGTGTATGAATGAGTATGAATGTTCGGTGGTGGTCAGAGGGGCCGTAGGTGCGAAATGCCAGCCACGCTTCTGTCAGTCTGCCCCAGGGCAACTGTGGATACATATGTAGTTTACCACCACCAGAGGGAGCATGTGAGAGTGAATGAATAATGGAACACTAATGTGAAGCGCTTTGGGTGCCTGTAAAAGCGCTATAGAAATCTAATCCATTATTATTGTTATTATTATTACAAGACCCACGCTTTACAATTGATTATCTACAGATTTCCTCATCAGGCTTTTTTGCCACTGATTCCAAGTCGTTTGATTTTTCAGTCCTGATCCAATACTTTTATACATAGCTTTGTGGTGATGTCACTTCTGCTAGTAAAACGGGAAAACAACAGCGTAGCAACCACTGGGTGAACTTCACTGCACCGATCGTCCTGCACGCTTAAAACTTTGTGTAAAATGGCTAAATCTTGTGCAGCCTTCGGGTGCAATAACCATACTTGGATGGAACACAAGCTGTCTTTTTCTGCGTACCGACAGAAAATGGTGAAAAACGTGCAGCATTGCTTCAGGCGCTGAGAAGAATATCTCTGGATAATGGCTAGCCCTGGAGTCCGAAATCAAAGTGAGAGTAAAACTAAAGTAGTGCAGTGCTCTGGAGGCTGGGTGAGTGAGGGCCAGAAAAGTATTTAAATACATTTATGTAACCTACCTCAAACAAAACATATGCCTCCAGGGTCTTATAAGTTTGCATTTTTTCTCGTGTATATGCCAGGACTTTCGATGAGATAGTCGTAGATGGCTGGCCACTTGATATTAGGCCACGTCATTCGGTCATTTCATCAAGAACCTGCCGGTAATTTATATAGACAGCTCTCCAGTTGATCCCTGCTAATTTCCATTCATACTGGTCTTTTGTGGAGGGCAGAAATGTATCAAAATAGTTGTAGGACATCGTAACAGATCTATCTGTCTAGTGTTGCTACACTGTTGTTTTCCCCTTTTACAATGGCGGCACACGTCAGTAGGCATGCGGTGACGTCACGTGAAGCTATGTATAAAACAGTGATCCCTCGTTTATCACAGGGGTTATGTTCTAAAAATAACCCTTCAGTGAAATGGGCTCAGTATTGTTTCCATTCCAGGATAACTATGTTCCCCTGTGTTAATCATGTTCAGGTGTTTTTGTGTTTGTATGTTCTGCAGGTATTCATGTTCATGCACCAACTGTTCTGTTCTTGTGTCTTGGTGTGTGTGTGTGTGTGTGTGTGTGTGTGTGTGTGTGTGCAGTGAGTGTAGGGGAGAAAAAGAAAAGAGAGCATGCCTTTATTGTTGTTTGGATTCAGAAGTTAGCAGCGTAAGTTATGTCTGTGACGTGTGTTCCTGCTGTCAGTTAATAAACCATGAAATACTCTGTCTGGGCTGTCATCCACTTAGGGTTATTATAGGACTGACTTTATAGTGCCTGGTTGTCATAGTGATAGCACTGACCTTACAGTACTTGGTACCTGTTCATCATAATGACAGTAGTGACTTTACAGTACCTGGTTGTCAGTGCGATATGGCGGTTTACTTCCATATCGTCTGTTCAATGAATTGATGATAAATTCACTTGTTTCATGTTGTCGTCTGAATTTTTTATGTTGGCCACCAAAGACTGAATACATGGTGTAGTATTATGGGCTGTCATCAAGTAGATTAATGTACCGATATTTTTACTATCAGCTTCCACATCTGTGCTTTGTAAATATATATGTATGTATATATATATATACATGTGTGTGTGTGCATGCGTGCGTGCATGTAGTATTTCTGATGTTCTTTGAGCAAAGGAAAAAAATATTGAATTAAGCAGGAAAAAGAATGAAGCAAAAAAAAAAAAGAATAAAGCAAAACCTAAAAAATAAAATACAATCTTTTAATGGAACAAGTGAAAATAATCTTGTTCAGATTTCTTAAATCACATTTTCCAGATATATTGTTTAGAAATCAGTTCTAAAGCGCTATATAAATCCAATCCATTATTATTATTATTATTATTAGTAGTAGTAGTAGTATTAGTATTAGTAGTATTGTTAATATTATGAGATATTTGGACTACAATTGAGACAAAAATCTTTTTTTTTACAGTGTACAGGTCATATATTGGCACAAAAATGGTGTTTGGACTCCATTTGTCTGCGCTCTTAGACTTTCAGTCACACCCTTTGAAGATGAAATTCTCAGTCTTGACATGTTACTTCAGAAACCCAAGTCCATTTCTCTTCTCTTGTTCTCAGAAGCTAATTTATGTGGTAGTCGGAGTGCAAAATGAGTTCATGGTCTTCCTGATGTTCTCCAAAGCCCAGTGAGTTTTAGGTGAAGTTTGAGTGCGTCCAATCGTTTCTTCACCCGCTGTCTGTCTATATTAGACACAGGCTGACAGAAACAGCTGTGCTCTGGGTCAGTGTGCGCCACTGGAATCCATCTGCCGTGGAAAATGAATGTTATGTTCTTGGTTTGACGGAGTATTCTGTCTCTGCTCCACTGTCTGATCCTGACACTGGAACCAAAAGGAGAATCAACAGTGAGGAATGTGGGAGACTTTGATGAGAGCGAAGGGTTAATGCACAGTGTGAGGAGAACGCCATGGAGCACGAATCATTCATGGAACAAAAGGAAGAGATGTGTTCAGGCCGATGTCATATATAAGCAATGCAAAAATCTAAATCTGAGATTGTCTCATTTCTAGTCCAAATATCTCATCACACGTAAAATCAGACCGAATTATCTAAAGATGAACTTTTAATGAGATATAAGAACTGATTTTTAGACAATAGATCTGGAAAATCTGATTTAAGAAATATGACCAAGAGCAGTTTCACTGGTTCCATTGACAGGTTTTCTTTGCTTAAAGGAAAACATTTCAAAATGAAGCAAAAGATAAATACAAATCTTGAATTCAGGAAATTAATTAAGTAAACACATTTTCTTGAATGAAATCTTGAATTAAAAAAATCTTTAAAAAATAACCTTGAATTATACAAAAAAATGATTCAAACAAAAAACTCTTATATTAACCCCATAAATCTTGAAATATAGCAAACAACATCTTGAATTAAGCAAAACAATAAAATAAAAATCCTGAATAAAACAAACAAACAAAATCTGCCAAAGGGACAAGTGAAAATGATCTTGGTCAGATTTCTTCAATCAGATTTTCCAGATCTATTGTCTATAAATCAGTTCTTATATCTCACTAAAAGTTCCTCTTTAGGTGATTCTGTGATAGGGCGGCCATACCTCAGTTGGTAGAGTGGGTTGCCCAGTAACTGAAGGGTTGGTGGTTTCAATCCCGCTCTGTCCTAGTCAGTCCGTTGTGTCCTTGGGCAAAACACTTCACCCTCCTTGCCTCCAGTGTCACATGCATGAATGTTTGGTGGTGGTCAAAGGGGCTTTAGGCGCAAAATGGCTGCCACACTTCAGTCAGTCTGCTCCAGGGCAACTGTGGCTATGTATGTAGTTTACCATCACCAGAGGGGGCACATGAGAGTGAATGAATAATGGGTCACTAATGTGAAGAGCTTTGAGTGGCCAAAAAAGCGCTATATAAATCCAATCCATTATTATTATTATTATTATTATTATTATTATTATTATTATTATTATTATTATTATTATTATTATTATTATTATTATTATTATTATTATTATTATTATTAAATATTTGGACTAGAAATGAGAAAAATACACTTGGTCAAATTTAGTTTTTTTTTTTTTTTTTTTTTTTTTTTACAGTGTGCAGCTCTAAACAGTAAAATGCACAGATAAAACCCAGTTATAATTTCCTGTTCAAGGCCCAGAACCAGTGCTGACCAGAACCAGCCCATAATTGCTTCTTCTTGTTGTTTACATTCCTTCACACAGAGCCTTCAGATAGAAGTTTCACAGATCAGAAGAACGTCACAACTGCTGATTAGCATCCGCTAAAGGTGATAACTGTTGTTTAGAAGGTCAGGCTGACATTTCAGTGACACTTCACCCACTTTCCAGTCGGCCTGAGACTTTTCAGAAACAGTCAGTGTCTGAACCACTGAGAATCTAAACACAGTCTTTGACGTCGTCTTTATCAGTTCATTTTGTCACATAAACCTGAACATATGAAGGGTTATGCTCAAGATTGATACAGGACTGTTCATTTTCTACTTTGGTGTTTCATGTTTGAAAATTAAGCTTTTTATTAAAAAAATAATGTAGAGTCAAATAAAATGGTCATTTTGAAAATACAAGAAAACACACTGAAAATATGGCTTTGGTCAAAGTTTGATTCAGATTCAGATGAGCTAAAACTTTAACACTAGAAAAAATCTAAATCTGGCCAAAATTATTTTCACTTTTTCACATTTTTTTTGCTTGGAACAATGGAACAAGTACAAATATTCTTGGTCTTTCTGCAGGTTCAGGGCTGGTCCTTCTGCAGGTTCAGGTCTGGTCTTTGTGCAGGTTCAGGGCTGGTCCTTCTGCAGGTTCAGGTCTGGTCTTTGTGCAGGTTCAGGGCCGGTCCTTCTGCTGGTCCAGAGCCGGTCCTTCTGCAGGTTCAGGTCTGGTCTTTGTGCAGGTTCAGGGCCGGTCCTTCTGCTGGACCAGAGCCGGTCCTTCTGCAGGTTCAGGTCTGGTCTTTGTGCAGGTTCAGGGCCAGTCCTTCTTGCAGGTTCAGGGCTGGTCCTTCTGCAGGTCCAGAGCCGGTCCTTCTGCAGGTTCAGGTCTGGTCTTTGTGCAGGTTCAGGGCTGGTCCTTCTGCAGGTCCAGAGCCGGTCCTTCTGCAGGTTCAGGTCTGGTCTTTGTGCAGGTTCAGGGCCGGTCCTTCTGCTGGACCAGAGCCGGTCCTTCTGCAGGTTCAGGTCTGGTCTTTGTGCAGGTTCAGGGCCGGTCCTTCTTGCAGGTTCAGGGCTGGTCCTTCTGCAGGTCCAGAGCCGGTCCTTCTACAGGTTCAGGTCTGGTCTTTGTGCAGGTTCAGGGCTGGTCCTTCTGCAGGTCCAGAGCCGGTCCTTTTGCAGGTTCAGGGACTGCCCTGTGTGTTCCACAGATGATGACATCATAGGTTTCAGGTTTCTTGTGTGGCTCCGGCCTCCAGGGGCCTGGGTTCAACCTGAGCTCAGACCTATGAACAGACGTGTTGTGTTCTTCCTCCGTCAGCTGACCTCTGACCTCTGCAACACCTCAGTCTGCTCCAGGAACACTGAGGCTGCACTGGCAGATGTGTAGATGTTTTTTCTTCTGCTGCATTTTAGGTAAAGGATAAAGTACTTTGTCTTTATACGGTGTCCTGTTTAACCCATCCTTCATGCCACTGGGGCACCTGTGAGGAGCAGTGGGCGGCCATGGGTGGCCCCTGGGGACCCATCTCCTGCTGTAGAGCCAGGCTAATGGTCAGAATCACCTGGCTGGAGGATTTGACCCTAACAAACATGTTTTTGGGTGATGGGGGAAACTGGAGCACCTGGAGTTAACCCTTCCAGACACGGGGAGAGAAACATACAAACTCCACACAGAAAGGCCTGCACGGTCTGGAAATTGAACCCAAGTTTTCCTGCTGTGAGGCAATAGCACGAACTGCTCTGCTTTTGTCTTTTTTTTTTCCAAGTAAATGTGTTCGTGTTGTAGTAGTTTTAAATCTGGGCAAACACTGAAAGCCTGTTTCCAGACAAGTGAGGGCAGTTTCTAAAATGCAATTAAAAGTTAAATCTGTGAATTTTAAGCTCGTTTAAAGCTAAATAAAAGTAGAAAGTGGAAAGAAATGTTTTCAGCTTCACCAGCGTTTTTTTTTTTTTTTTTACTTGTTTTGATCATCATCATCATCATCATCATCATCATCATCATCATCATCATCATCATCATAACAGTAGAATACATTAAAAAAATTTGTTTTTCTCATTTCTAGTCCAAATATTACATCACACTTAAAATCAGACAGAACCACCTAAAGAGGAACTTTTCAGCGATTTAAGAACTGATTTAAAATCACTAGATCTGGAAAATCTGATATTGGATCAAAACACATTATTCTAAATGGTGGGAAATTTCAGAGATAGTCTGACATATTAGTTTGCTAAATGATCCTTATTTTTTATTTTTAAATTAATTTGTGCTTTAATTGGCCCATAAGGGATTATGTAAAACAATGAGCTAATTTACATTGAAATAAATGTTGGAATGGTAAACAGATAAAGTTAGTTCTCTTATGGAACATTCCGGTCTTTTCATTCTTTTTAGAAATCTAACCAAGATAATTTTCATTTGTTCCAATGCCAGATTTTTTATGCTTGAATTAAGCATAAAAACAAAACAAAACACGACCCAAGTATGAAGCCAACGAGTATGCTCAAAAAATCTAAATATATAGTGATATCTCATCACACTTAAAATCAGACAGAATCAGAACTTTTCAATGTGATATGAGAAGTGATTTATAGACAATAGATCTGGAAAATCTGATGTGAAAAAAAGATGTGCAGAAGGTTTTTGCTTTGGGAGAGTTTCTGAACGAGTTGGTGGAGGTTCCCAGGGTAGGGAAGTAGGTTTCAGGTTGAGCCAATGAGAAAGCTCAGCCATAGTTGTGAGATCTTCCACAGGTCGACCCAACTGATGTTGCTGCTGACAACTCCCTCCCTCCTATTGCGTATTTTGTGAGGGTGGGGGGGGGGTTGATTTCAGTTATTGCTCAGTTTGATATTGGACAGTGGACAATCCTATTACTATCAGTGGTTTATCTACTGAACCGGTGGGGAGGGAATTGGCATTGATGTGTGTGTGTGTGTGTGTGTGTGTGTGTGTGTTGGTTGGTCCATGAGGCTCTTTTGCTTGTATCCCAGCTCATCTGCCAAACCCGGGTCAGTCAAACTGGACCTCAACAAAATGGGGTTGTGGTGGTGAAACCACATTCCTGCTTTGATGATCTATGGCTGGTTTTCTGAAGCCCCTCCTTTGATCAGTGTCTTTGTCTCTTTTTCTGTGAAATGCATGGACACCTACTGTGTTCCAGCACCAACTTGTACTGTTTCTTTTATTCCTCCATTTTCTTTCTCATTCTACCCCTACATCCTTCGCCCCCCACCTACTGATCCTGTGTTGGTCTGTCGGGGCCTTCTCTGCAGGGCTAAAAAAAAATCACAGACTGATGTTAATTCTATTTGGTCCATGCATACTAAATTAAATGTGTCATTCCATTGTTTTTTCATTAATATTGCTGTGTTCTCCATTGATATTGAATGCATTGTCTGTTGGTTCTATTTAAAAAAGGAGGGTAGAAAAATGACGTGAGGTCAAACAACAGAGTTTACCAGTACTTCCTCATACATGTCCATGATGTGGTAATGAGGCATTTCTGATTGGCTCAGAGAATGAATGTGTGAAGGAACATTCCCCCCTCTCCTCTAGCTCTCTGTGTGTGTTTACCATCTGAGAGTAGCATCCAGCTAGGTTTCGTGCCATTGTTTGTTTTGAAAACTTACAGGGAAAAAACCCCACTTTATTTCCACAGAGAGCACATGAATGAGTTTGCTCTAACATTTTTTTCAAGTTTATCCAGCAAGCTACTGGGGCGCCGTCTTCTCTTGTAGATGCTAATGCTACTTCAGATTTGCTGCAATGGGGAACAGGCTAGGGAGAGTGTTACCTATATTCCGTGGATGGGCTTAACCCCACATGGGTGATGCCAATATCTAAAGCCTTTGACCAATCACATTTCAGTTCCATCACTTGTTTCCAGGCAGAGTCACAATCACAGAAGTCTGCCTGGAAGTCTTCAGAATCCGTTCTTCAGGCCCTCTGAGCAAAACAGAGGTGTCAATGAACCTGTTGCTTCAACCAATCAGATTTTGAGTTGTTGACACCAATGCATTCTAGCAGCTACAGTGACGCCAGCATAGTCACAGCCTCTGATTGGATAGTCAGAGTGTATGAGCTAAAGCTAGCAAACCGCATCTGTAGCAGCTGCACAAACACAAATAGAGTTGTGTTGATTTAACAGCTGTTCAGTCAAACCCACAGTGACTGAAGGAGGAGAAGAAGTGGATTTGGTGCAAATGTATTGTCCAAGGTGGAGTTTTCAAGAAAAGCTGGACATCGTTAAGAAAGGTTGGAAAGTTCTGAAGCTGTGACAACCAGAAAATAGATTTGACCATCACTTTCAGTACATGAACTACGACCGATTCAGATCTGCACGAGAGAGGAACTGTTTTTGAGGAACGAAAGGATGGATTTTGTACAAAGAATCTGAATGTTTGGTGACTAAAATGTTGCTATTTTCCTAAATACTGTTGTAAGTTTATGAGGTTATTATAGATGCTTAATATGTATGTGTGTGTGTCAGCTGTATATCTGCAGTAGAAGGAGATTGGTGGTTTGTTTAAGCTATTTGTTGTGGCAACAGGTGTTCTCCATCTGTGATGCAACAGCTCTTTATATTGTATTTCAACATAAGAAGGTTTTTACAGCCATAACATAGTTATTAAAGGCTGACTTGATCCAGATAGACCACTAATCAAGGGCTAGGGGTGAAATGCATGGCCTGATACTGTTTCTTATAGTACATATATTATTTATCATTTACTCTTATGTCTCTGTATATTGTTTGTTAGTTCCACCAGATCGCCTCCTCAGCCCCTCCCATTAAAAAACATGATTGACATCTATCAACATTAATTGCAGCCACTGAATTAAATGAAAGTATTGCCCTACCTTCAACAAACAAGTGTGTGCCTTGCACTTTTAAAACTGGGAGGCTGAAGAGCACAGTGTGCGGGAGCCTTAAGGCATTTATTTAGAACCACCCAGACCCTTTGGTCTAACTGTACGTCTTTGTCACATGATTGATTTGTACGCACTAGTCTGAGTGATTCTGACCAAAAATAAGACCACAGACAGGTATGACATTTGTTCTGTGGACGTATAAAAGCTACCATGGCTGTAGTCAAGTGAGAATGCTTCACTCACACTCACTTTGCTTATGAACACCAGGCTCTTTGGTTTTCTGTTGTGCATATTTTCCCAGACTGTGCAGACTTTGCACTTTTTGTTGAACTCAGAAGTGTCAGTCATTCTGTCAATCATGTTCTTGTTGTTTGGAGTCATTGGAGCTGCAGAGTCGTCCTGTTCCACTCTGACGTCACAGACACAGTTTGGGCCAGCGCTGTCTGTTTTCATGTTTCCACTGCCTGCACGGACACACACCCACTGATGCCACACACATTTGAAAAAAATACCCCTCTAAAAAGAAGTAAAGAAAAAATTTATACGAGATATTTTTGCTTAAATTACAAACAAAAAAATAGGTGATTCTGTCTGATTTTAAATGTGATGAGATATTTGGACTAGAAATGAGAAAAATATACTTGGTCAGACTTATATTTTTGCAGTTTATATTTTCATGTTTCCATTCCTTGCATGGACACACACACACACACACACACACACACACACACACACACTGTCCAAAACTTTATTCATGCTGCTTGTTCACACCTTGCAGATTTCTGTTGAAATGTGCCGGTTGGAAGTACAAGTATGAACCTGTCTGACATCCAGGCTGGAGAACACTAGGAGCACATCCCTTCACGAGTGAAAAATTTGAACACTTGAGGCTCGTACACACTTAAAATCGACATCTGAAGGAGGGATTTAACTGTAATCCTGCACTGATCCTTCCAGACAGACATTCTGACGGACTGACACCCTGATATACTTACAAACCCACAGCCACCTGCACTGCACTGCAAGAAGTCTACATATGACCAAGTGTATTTGTTTCATTTTTAGTCCAAATATCTCATCACACTTCAAATTTTTCATTTCATTTCTGATGTTTATTTTGTATGAATGACAAACATACAAACGAAAATGATTGGTTAGAAGCCAAGGCTTATTATGAACCAACCCATCCCAAAATCAGAATCACCTAAAGAGGACCTTTTCAGTGAAATGTAAGAACTGATTTATAGACAATTTATCTGATAAATGTGATTTGTTCCTTTGGCACATTTTTTTGTTTTGAATACAATTTTTAATATTTAATAATCTAATATATATATATATATATATATATATATATATATATATATATATATATATATATATATATATATATATATATATATGTTAATAATCTTTAATAATCTAATCTAATATATATATATATATATATATATATATATATATATATATATATGGTCTACAAATTAAAGAAATACACTTGGTCACAGTTAGATTATTTTTTTTGCAGTATATTTCCTTATTAAGCCCAATCTTATCACATGCCATCATATCCTAAACACTAATGCAGCTCACAAAAACATTCATGTATCTTGTGAGTCCCATCGGTTCTGCTGACGATAAAACATGAAGATCCACTGAACGCATCCAACTCCTATCTGGTCAGGATGAGGTGTTCAGGTGCAGGTTGAGGTGTTCAGGTGTTCTGTCAAAAGCTGCTGTCAACACATTATTCACATTGTGTTTCAGCAGGCAATGAATGATCTGTGAATGTGAACAAACACCAGTTGAGTTGAGAGAGAAATGCAGACGATAGAACTTTACTTAACTCAGGAATGAAAAGAATTTGGCAATATTTGGGTTTTGGATTAGCTTCCTGTCATTAATGATCGGTTTAATGCAGCTGTTCTAAACCTCTGCTGCACTACAACCAAGTCATAGCTGTTTGTATTTGCAGCAACTTTACACAAAAAAACTACTGGACCAATTTCCATAAAATTTTCAGGAAAGGTGCAATGTCATCTAGAATACATCACATTTTGATTTGGTGAATGTAGGTCAAATGTCATGGTCACCAAAATGTGTTTTCACAATGATCAGAGATAGAGCAAATCAGGAATTTCCTTTTCCTGTATACTTAGTTTTGCATATAGTGACTTTTTTTCTCCCTTTGTTGATGTGCATTGAGATCAGAAGCTTGACGGACAAATTTAAAGACTGTAGGTCAAAGGTCAAGGTCACAACAAAGCTAAAAATGTAACTTGGATATAACTATTTAACACTTCATCATACAGAATCCCAAATAGCAGCAAAATGCTGGACTTTCAATTCCGCATCTTGTGTGTATAGATTTAAACCCAAGAGGTCAGAGGTCACTGGGTCAATATCTAAAAATGAATATGAACTATATCCAGTGGGATTGACTACTACTACTACTACTATTACTAACCTGACATTGGCTTTGACTTAGCGTCAAGTCCTTTGACTTTGAGTAACTTTAAAAGGTCAAAATCAACGTCACATGATTAGAAATGGTCATAACTCCAAAAAGAGTGGTGATAAGTACAGAGCGACCTTGAAAAGTCAAACCAATAGTCTCATGTTTTGGGAGGGAGATGTCCATTAAGAGCTAAAATGTTTGTTGTGCTTGGCACCACTTGTTCTATGATGGTTTACTGTTAACAGGCTTTGACCAGTTCCTCCTCCAGTCACTTCATTTTCATCACATTATGAGCATGTTTACTGAATGGTGCATTCTGAATGTTCTGTGTTGTGACTTTGTGCACTGGTCATAAACATTAGATTAGATTCAACTCAGTGGGCATACCACAAATACAAAGCAACGAAATGCAGTTTGCATCTAAGCACATGTTCTTTAGTCATGGTTAAAATTTATATATCACAGGTTAAAAAATAGCATATCCTCCTGAGACCCAGGATAGTGAATCTTTCAGCTTTCTTATATAAAATAATTGTCTTAATTGGATACTGCACAATGCTAATTTTTTTTCAATAATGATCTCCATTTATTTCTCTATTTTTTAATGGAATGTTCTTTGTAATAGACAGCATTTTTAATCAAAACTAAAATTCATTGGTGGGTCTCAGGAGGATATATTATACATATTAATCATATTATACAGTGAGTACAGTAAGTGTGGTATGAATGCTATGTATATATATATATATATATATATACACTTGAATATCTATACAGTAGTGCAAATGAGGTGACTTAAACATATATAAAATATATATACATATACAGAGTGTGTGTAATCCACAGAAGGGGATAGTGGCATGTTTGTGGGCATGTGTGTAAACAATATCCAATTAACGGGTTCCACTTGCCAATCATTACACTATACTTCTAATCAAAATGATTAAATGTTCATATTACCAACATAAATTGTCAATAACAATGTTTTTTGATCAGGTGTATTTAATTTTTTTTTTAATGTCTGTGGACATTTAATTTACTTAATTTTTGCTAAATCTATTTCCTAACTTTCAGTGACCCACATAAGTCCTGATATCACAGAAGAGTGATATTATAATAATAGGTGACCACAGGTCCTGGAGGGTCTGGGCACCAAGTGGGTGGGACCATAAGATGAAGGGCAGCAAAAAGGATAACACAACACACAACAATCTCACTATGCACAATATGGAAGAGGATAAGGACCACTGGGGGTAAAAGAGGGAAACAACAAACCCTCAGTATTCTGAGATTAAAGTCAGAAATTCTGAGAAAAAAGTAAGAACCCTGATTTAAAAAAAATCAGAGAATAAAAGTCACAAATTCTTTTTCTCATAATAATAATAATAATAATAATAATAATAATAATAATTAATAAACATACACTATACTGGAACAAGTGTTAAGATGATGCAGCGTGTGATGATGGATTAGAAAAAAACAGATCAGTGTCTATTGTAGAAAGAGAAAAAGGAGGAGAAAAGGACAGGAACAAAGGCAGGAGTGTGAGTGAACAGCCCGTCCAAACGTACGACTGCATTCCCACTTTGTTCCATGAGCTCACAGTTGTGGCAGATGCAGGGCGGAGCAGCAGCAGCTGTCAAGCTCCGCCCTCTCTGGTTTCACGGCCTCTGGGACGGGCACCGGGGCACGTTGGAGGGTCTTCAGAGTGTTTGTTCTGGGAGGGTGGGCACAAAGGCTCCTCAGACCAGACAGAGCTTCAGCAGTTTTCTTGGCATCGGAACAGAGGGATGAAGCCGAAGGTGTCGAACACAGTGGGACTGGTGACCAGACAGAACACACAACTGGTCCCAGTCTGACAGAAGCTGTGGCGCCGTTAATGATGGAGAGTTTGGAGGCGTCAGCCACCGCAACACATTCTAATGAAACTGCCAGGATTAAGACAGAAAAGTCAGAAATTCTGAGAAAAAAAAGACAGAAATTTGGCGAAAAATGTAAAAAGTCTGAGAAAAAAGTGAGAATTCTGAGAAAAAAGTTCAAAATTCAGAGACTCAAGTCAGAATTCTGAGAAAAACAGAGCAGGACAAGTGATCAGACAGAACAGACAACTGGTCCCACGCTGACAGAAGCTTTGGTACTGGTAATTATAGAGAGTGGACTTTTAAGATCTATGTCTCGTCTCGTCATCTGAACCTGCTTTATCCTCACTAGGGTCACAGGGGTCATTGGGGGCCTAATCCAGCTACAATGGGTGAAGGTATAATGGTGTGATTCCTCTTGCCATCCTAGTAGCACATACATACATACAGTTTTATGGTCTCCGAGGGTCAATGAACGCAACAGCCCTGCTCGTTGGGGTCACGCAACCCAGAGGATAGGAACAGTAGCACCTCGCTGTCCTCTGGGTATATATGTTGACAACGAGCTCCACTGTCTGCCTAAAATTACACTTCACTTTTTATTGTTAAATGTGTATTTTAATTCAGAATTTGGTATCAATTCGGTTTCATAATAATTAAGCATGTTTGGTTTTTTTTCATAAAAAGTTGACTTGGTTTTCTTTTGTTTCTTTTGTTAGCTAACTGGTTTTCCCTCCATTTAATTTCAGACCAATGTGTGTGTGTGTGTGTGTGTGTGTGTGTGTGTGTGTGTGTATGTGCTGCTGCAACAAGGATTGACGCCATGTATTTTGTATACCAGACAAATAAACGACGTGGTTGGATGCCAAAGAAATTGTCTGTGGTCTTAATAAAACACAATGTACGAGTACGACCCCTACAAAGGCGGGGGTACCTCCTGTGTGAGTCTCCTGTTCATCTCAGGACTGAACATATAGACAAACAATCACTCTCATATTCACACCTATGGGTAATTTAGATTAACCAATTAACCTATCAGTGCATGTGTTTGGATGGTGGGAGGAAACTGGAGTACCTGGAGAAAACCCACACAGACACGGGGAGAACATACAAACTCCACACAGAAAGGTCTGGTGTGGGAATCGAACCACGGACCTTTTTGCTGTGAGTTACGAGTGCCACCCAAAATGTATGTAAATCTCGAATAAATTTACAATACACCAGTATTGTCTGGTACACATGACATGACCAACATAAATCTGCTATCTATGCTATCTATTATTAATATTGATGTGACATAAACTGGATGATTGCGACACATTTGGATGTAATTACCCCGCTTCCCAAAAGGGAGAGGAGTATTGTTTTTGTTTTTTAAAATATTTTTGTCTGTCTATCTGTGTGTGGTTGTCAGTAACTTAACGCAAAAAATACTGGACCAATTTTCATGGCATTTTCAGAAAAGATGTGAGGTGGTCAAGAATAGAGCCCATTACATTTTGGTGTAGGTCAAAGGTCACAGTCACAATGATCAGACAAAGGTCAAATCAGGAATTTCCTTTTCAGTCCTGTATACTCAGTTTTGCATGTCCTCCATTATTCACTCCAGAAAAAGACAAAAGGCGCACAATTGAAATGACAAACACAGACATTTGCATCCACACGGGACTTGAATTACCTCTGGACGTCTGCTTTTCACTCAAACACAGTTGGTAATTTGCGGCGGAATTATTACTGAGCCAGTCACGGACATGGCGCATTCACACTGGACTAAGAACTCAGACATTCTCCGTAATTATTCCGAATTACCAGTGGTCCATAGGTAATACTTATCCCGTGCGAATAGTGCAAAAGTGAATGTTACTGACAGATAGGAAACCGACCATGAGCTTCAACAGTACGTCATGGCATTTCACCTTGAATGACCTTGAAAGGTCAAAATCAAGGTCACATGATTTTAAAAAAGAGGTGTGATAAGTCCTCAGTTACTTTTTCTAACAAATAGGAAAGTACATGTAGGCTCCAAAATGGCATCATGACCTTTGAACTTGAGCAACTTTGAAAGGTCAAACCCACAGTCTCACATTTTGAGAGGGAGATATTCATTAAGAGGTCAAATGTTTGTGAGGGCGAGAGGTTTTGTTCTGTCTGGTTGGATATTATAGGATGTCTTGGAACACTTATCATCACATTGCTGCACCACAAGCTGCAAACGTGCACGAGTGCTGACATCCAGCAGAAGTCCAGGTTCCCACATTTCACTTCTCATAACGTGTATAAAACATAAAATCTAAATAATACAATTTTTTTCATTTTACAACTTTGACTACACTGGGGAACAAGTTGAAAGAAAATACATTGAGTTAGATTTTTATTCTGATTAAAGCTGAAATTGTCATGCTGATTCCATGCTGATTCCAGCTGTCGTCAGACTTTCCAGCTGATTATGATTGGACTCATCTACAGCTATGTGGAAACTTGTTTATGCAGTCACCATGGAGACAGTGCAGTGACAGGTGTGTGCAGCTCCCAACAGGTCAGTACAATTGCAGTAGAATTACAGTGCACATATCCTTTGTACAAACAGAATAGTGTTAAATTATGTAGAGCCAGACCCATTAATCTGCTGGTCGATTATAGCCTTCACCCATTAAATGGAATCGGCTGTGGAGATTCTTCTGCCCGTTGCTGCTGTGCATGTGTGCCAAGTTACTGGGATAGAAAGGTGTCAGTTTCACTTTCACCTCTGCTCTAACAATCTCACCGTCACCCCCCCTCACCACAAACACACAGACACAAACCCACTAATCGCATGTTTCCAAAGCCCCCCCCCCTTCAAAAATGTAAACCATTGTCCATCTGTACTTTTCCACTTTTAGCTTGCTCCAAACCCCTCCTTTCTAAAAAACAAATCACAGACAGGTACACCCCCCCCCACACACACACCCCGCATGCTCTGACATAGATTGGCTGTATACCCATACTGTTCGAACGCACGATATTGGTAATATCGGCATCTACTCCAAAAATCCCATATCGTTCGGGCTCTAAAATAAACATTGCAGTTATGTGTGAATTTCATCATGTGTCAATATTTGAACATGTTTGTAAAACAAGCACATACCCAGTGTTGTACCTGAACGCGTTCATTGAAGGATCGTTCACGAACTATATCATATTTTTGACGAACGTGAACGACTTGTTCACTTTTGCCATGTTTTTTTTAAATATGTTTTAAGAAAACGCGGATCCTATAGTTAATAAACTTGACGTGATGGAGAAAAACAGAGTTACTTTTGGATTACAGATGCAAAAATGTGTCCGCTGTCAGACATCTGTCAGACATAACTCAAGAAATAGTGTGTTCCCCAGTGTTATTTAAACCGTGTTACTATGTATTAACTAATTACATTTAATAGATTTTAAAATTAATTAATTATTAAATTAATTGCAAACACATTGCAACATGCTACATTACATTCTATGGTCATGAGCTTTGGGTAATGACCACAGGAATGAGGTAGTGGGTACAAGAAGACGAAATGAGTTTCCTTCTCAGCTGACTTTCCTTTCTTAGCCTTAGAGATCGGGTTGGACATCTGGGAGGAGCCACTGCTCCTCCATGTCCAGAGGAGCCAGTGTGAGGTGGCTCAAGCATCTACTAAAGATGTCTCCTGGACGCCTCCCTGGGGAGGTGTTTCTGGCATGTCCATCCGGTAGGAGACCTCGAGGCTGACCCAGGACATGCTGGACAGATTATTCTCTCGGTTGGCCTGGGAAAGCCTGAGGATTCCCCTGGAGGAGCTGGTGGAAGTGGCTGGGGAGAGGGAAGTCTGGGCTGCTTTGCTGAGGCTGCTGCCCCCATGATCTGGACCCAGATAAGTGGGAGACAACGAGTAAGAGTATGAGTACATTGCAATGGCCCAATGTGTCCCAGTTAAATGAAGTAAATTCACATAGGAATGTGGTGCAAATGCAAAAATGCAACACAGAAAACAAAAAAAAAACATGCATAATCATAAGATAAGATAAGTTAAGATAGGATAGACTTTATTGATGCCAGAATGGGGAAATTCACACGTTACTGTAGCCAGCGATGTAGAGCAATAGAGGGACAGCAAAGAGAAGAAACATATAGATAAATAAATAATATATGTACACAAACACAGATATTGAGAAAAAGAAAAAGACTATATGCTATGTACACTATACAAAATATACAAATGTTCTGCAAATAGAGAAACAATGCAAACATCTGCAAATGAAAAAGGCTGCAGAACTAGTCACTCCAGCAGAAGTGCTCCAAACCTGTGGGGGGCGCTGTCAGCAGAAAAATGTAATGAAAGACACACAGGATGGAAAGAACCATAGAGAACAGCTGACTGACAATATTTCAGACGTCAGGGTCAGAATGAATGGAAGTTCTGAAAGTTAGCGCAATTACGTGACTTTTATTTGATTATATTTTACACTAAGTTGCCGTCTATAAATGCTGCCCCCTGCAGGTGTGGAGCACTGCTGTTGTAGTTATACAGTATTTTTCATTTGCAGACGTTTTCTTGGTTTGCATCATTTCTCGATTTGCAGAACATTTGATTATTATGTGTTTTTGTTGCTTGTAGCACATTTTTTTTCCATTTGCACCACGTTCCTCTTTTTGCACCTTGTTTAGATTTGTGTTTGACTTTCTGGATTTGCATCATTTCTGTACTCGCAGCTGTTTTCTCTAACTGAGATGCATGAGGTTGTTGCAATCTGTTTGGCTCATGTCAGCCACCGTAGATTACAATTCATTTTAATGCATACATTTAAAAAAATATATGAGTTTTAATATAAAATCAATTAGATTGAAATGCATAAAAATGATCTCTGCCACGAATCATTTCTGGGAGTGTGAAAGAGGAAATAGTTTCTACCTGCTATAAATACCACTGACAGATTACTGAGTTGCCTAGGAGTAATAAATATCGACAATAAGGTCAAGACAGAGTGTGTTTGCAGAGTTTTCATTCACGTAGTGGTTTTTTATTTTTTGCAAGTTGTCTTGTTATTCTTGGGCTGATACGAAACAGCAGCTCATATTTGACAAAAAGCAGCTCAGTTCAGACACACAGTCTGTCCTATACTGCTTCAGTGGTGAAAACTTTGTCATAGTCTGGTGTTGTCTTCCTCCCTGTCAGCTCAGCAGTGTGGGGATGGTGATGCACTCTTACAGTAAGTGAAGGAGTGATGTTTCAGAGATGGATAGCGTTTCCAGCATTTATCGACTGCTGCGCGGCGGCACGGGAATGACGCTGCATTCAGATACATTAGGGGGAGGCGGAATTGACGGCCTGTCGGTGGGAACGAGGGAGTGGAGAAGTGAGGAGGGCAGATGTTAAGGCATCACTGAGTTTAGAGTGAGACACGGAGGCATCGATCGCAGCTGCACAGTTCTGCAAGCTGCTTCCTGTGTTTTCATCGGGCTATCATTGGAAGAGAGCAAACAACAACGTCAGGGGGAAAAAGGCCACCGATAGCTGCAGATGTAATAATGCACTCCTGCTCCGAAGAGACATATTTACACACACTACACTGGAAAAAAATGGCCCTCTGAAAACGCGTAAGAAAAAAAAGGAATACAAGATTTATTTTTTTTTCCACTTGAATTAAACAAAAGAAAAATTGAATATTTAGGAAACAATAATAATCTTGAATAGGCAAAAAAAGAAATAATTAAGAAAAAAAATTTGGGAAAAAAATCTGAAATTCAGCCAAAAAATCTTGAATAAGGAAAATATACATTCTTGAATTAAACAAAATAAAATCTTGAATTAAGTCAGACACAGAGGCATTGATCGCAACTGCATGGCTCTGCAAGCTGCTTCCTGTGTTTTCATCAGGCTATCATTAGATGAAAACAAACAACAACGTAAGGGGGGGGGGGGGCACCGATAGCTACAGATCTAATAATGCACTCCTGCTCCGGAGAGACACATTTACACACACGAGAATGAGTGCTTTAATACTTAGCGTAAATTTTCTCACAACATCAACATATCTGCAAACATCTGCACATGTTGTTTAGAAGGATGAGACTTTGTGTTGGTTCAAGTCCACCTGTAGCGGCTTTTCCATTGTTCATCTGTGCCAAACTTCACCAATATTTACAAAATGTGGAAAAAAACATGGGCCTTCAGCTACACTGAGGCGGTTTGCAGCCCAGTGTGAAACCAGTGAGATGAGAATCAGCACCTCCAAATCCAAGGCCATGGTTCTGGTACATAAAAAAGTGGTCCGCCCTATCGGGGTCTTGGGGAGTTCTGACCCCAAGTGGAGGAGTTTAAAGATGCGTCCCTTTACTACCACTTCCACCCACTTTTGTGTGTTCACGTGAAACTGTAGGGTGTCCCATTACGTTCGAGGGTGAGTCCAAGTACGAAAAATAATTTAAAACTTTCCTTTCATACCGAGTGCAGGTGGGACCCGTACTACGAACAGAGTGGAAGATCATATTACCCAGAATACTGTGCGATCCTCAGCAAAAACAAAAAAAGACTTGACAGCTATGATGTCAAACAGTCTGACGCAGCTGACAGGACTGAGAGAAACTGTTGATAAACACCAATAGACAGATGGAATAGTTTTTTAATGTTTCTGTCACATAATCATTACCTTTATGTTTGGACTGTGAATCACATAATTAACAACAAAATAAGTACGATGTTGTTTACAGTTTTATCTGAGACATACAATAATTTGTAATTAAGCTTCAGGTAATAAAAAATAAACTAAACCTGGGTCGATGCAGAGGCGTCTTGACTTCCCTGTACTCCTTTTGTTTAACAGGACAAAATTAATTATTAAGCCCAACATAAGAGGCAGCATTATGTCTGGTGATGGCCTTTTCACTCACTGTATCATCTGTAACTGTATATCAAAGAAAGTTGGGCTTGACATTATAATGTGACATGTTTTTTTTTTTTTGCCGAGTGTGTCCCAATCTGTAGTAAAAGATTAAACTTCTCACTTCATTTTCGAGGGATGATTTGCTTTTGAAGTCCACTCCAAAGGAAATGAAGTGGATGTTTTATTAATGGGACACAGCCTAAGTATCTCAGGGTGTTGTTCACAAATAAGGGAAAGATGGAGTGGGAGATTGACAGGTGGATTGATGCGGCGTTGGTGGTGATGAGGACAATGTATGAGTCAGTCGTGATGAAGAAGGCGCTAAGACCAAGGTAGAAGAAGGAACTGACCCAATGGAGAAGCTCTGTATTTACCATCAGTCTATGTTCCTACTCTCACCTCTGGTCATGTAGCCTAGCTGCACTAGACACCCCCTAGTGGCAGCACTATGCAGTACAGTATGGTACTGGACTCTTCTGGACAGCTTGTACTTCCATTGTCTCTGGAGACCTTCAGAAGGAGGCGTGCTGTTTCGTGGAAGTGTCATCACGTCGTATGAGGCGCACCACAAGCTGGAAATATAAACAAACAGACTGGTGAAGTAGAGGAATTACAGCGATTTCTAGTGTTTTCTTTATGAGCCACTCCGACTGTTATGGTCCTTCAGCCACTGATAATCGCTGCATAGTTTTTTTCAGCTTAATCCAGCACTGGGCCGCCTACTGTCTCTGCCACTTTAGCCGAAACCAGCTGGAACACTTTTTCATTGCCCCGTCCAACTCCTGCTGCACCGCCTCCTCGCCAATAATGCACAATAAACATGGACCTCATCACTACTCCGAACTCCAGTACGAGACTTCACTTTTCTAACTACAGTAGATCAATGAATAAATTGCTGTTGGATAAGGATGAGATATTTCAAGTGTGTGTGTGTGTGTGTGTGTGTGTATGGAAAGGTATGTAGCCTAATAATCCCACAACCTAAGTGAGATCTTTGTACATTTGCTCAAAATACTTGCAACATGTAAGGCTATATTCTAACAGATGCTAGTATTCAGCAGTTAGCAACACATTAGCAATACGCAGAAGTGCCGAGTCAACTTAAGGAAATGCTGTTGATGTGTGGATGCTTTCGATTCAGGAGTTGCAGCACTGATAAATCACTGCAATGGGAGGCTAATGCTAATGCTAGTAAAGCATTTTGTCCAGTAAGTGAAGGGTTGCTAGTTTGAGCCTCGCTCTATCCTAGTCAGTCTGTTTTGTCCTTGTGCAGACACTTCACTCTCCTTACCTCCAGTGCCAGTCACACTAGTGTATGAATGTTCGGTGGTGGTCAGATGGGCCTTGAGCGCAAATTATCAGCTTCAATTCTGTCAGTCTTCCCCAGGACAGCTGTGGCTCCAAATGTAGTTTACCACCACCAGAGGGAGAATGTGAGAGTGAATTAACATTGAATCGATAATATAAAACGTTTTGGGTGCCTTGAAAAATGCTATAGAAATGTAATCTATTATTATTATTATTTTGTTGAGTACACACTGTCCTGTGTTGTGTCCCTCACGCAGCGTAACAAGGTCCCACACTTTGGAAATGTTTTGTGTTTTCTGCCATTTCCACGAACAGATGAGCGTACCGTGCCACCGAACGTCTTACATCTTTGACGTATTAACTGAATCTTTGAGGCAATGAATCTGCTTCCAAAATTTTTTACACTTGAATTATTTCACCTCTCTTCTGAATATATTAATTCATAATATTTTTTGTCTTTTTTTTTATCACCTCTTCCAGCTCTAATTTAATCTAACTCAAGAAAAGAAGTGATCATGTGTAAGTGACTTGATGACTTCTTTCTTTGTGTATGAATCAAACGGTCGTTTCCTCCTTCAGGGGCTGCAGGGGTAATTGCTCAGCTCTTAGAAAAGCAGATGAGACTTCCCAGCTTCCCTGAGTGAGTGTTAAACCATCTGCTCCCGGGGCTGATGGGAAACCCAGGGGCCCTGCAGCGTTGGCAGGGAAGCCCTGCCTCTGGTGCAGCGGGAGACCCACAGCTCGTTTGTCACTTAGGCGTCTTTTCCTTTAATTAGAAGGAACAGTCCAACAGCTTCAGTAGAAACATGTGAACCCAGGGAAAAACTCTGTCTGCGTCTGTATCCATTCTCATTTATCTGAGCGTAGACAATATACACATGTGGGAAAGTCTGACACCTGTTTTTTGGCAACAGTCACATAAGCCCTGAAACACATGTTTGACTGAAAAGACACTGAACTATTTAAGTGTTTCACCTCAAACTGGATTTAAAAACCTGAACACAAACACTGTTTTGTTGCACGTGTCTCTAGCAGGTCACTGATTTATTAAGACATCAGAGGGACATTTAAGGTTAAGGAATACACGTCCAAATACCTGCTACTGGGACTGTGTTATTTGAATTTCTATGGGAAGAAAATAAACAAGAAATAACAAGAAAAACATAGCAGAGAGTGCAGAATCTGACAAGGAAGAACAACCCCCAGTTTCACTTCTGCAAGCAGTGAAAATTAAACGCACACGTGTGCCCCCCCCCCCCCCCCCCCCCTCCACACACATAGTGCCACAGATCATCACCAAAATTTAATAATGTGTTCCTTGTGCCAGTATCAATATTTCCTGTCACACCAAGCATCAGTTGATGTGTGTTTAATTCCGACCAGAAAAGCTACAAACTTCACCACTTATGTAAATGTCACCCAACCTTAGCCCAACTACTAACTGACCTACACACCCACAGCAGGAAGTGACCAGACACACAGCATGACAACATGTATGTTATGTTTAATAATTCTGTTCGATCATTATCATCCGTATCGTTGCTCAGTCTTGTTGTCCTCCTTCTATTAATGTCTGCTTTATTTGTATTTTTTTTTACTGATTGTTCTTCTATAACACCACATGGAAGAATGACAATATGAAAAGGCACGTAGCGCTACCTAGTGTCTGGGAGTCAAACAATATTTTGATTATAAAAAAGTTTGCTTAAGGAGCGCTACCTGGACTCAAAATAAGCAATAATAATTAGAGGTGCTCTATTGGACAGGAAAATAGCAAGACAAAAAAGAAAGAAAAATTCCAAGGCACTCTCTTATAAGTGAAGATAAAAAAAGCCTTTATTAACTTGGCTTGGTTACAAAAACGTTTAAAAAAATCATATTAAAATGAAAAAAATTTTATATGATTTTTTTATAGGTTTTTGTAACCAAGCCAAGTTAATAAAGGCTTTTTTATCTTCACTTGTAAGAGAGTGCCTTGGAATATTTCGATTATCTTGCTTCACACGTAAACAGATTTGTTAGAAACTCCAGTTATGTCCTTAGCTCAGTTATTGCCAATAGCTGGACTTACATGTGCATGTAAACGTACTGAGTGACAGCAGATGGACACACTGGGCTTGTGGGGACTTTGGGGATCTACCCTTGCTGTCGTTGCCCTTCAGTTCCAGCCTTGTTACATTTTGTAAATTCATGCTTTGGGTCAGACTGATGCCTGTGGAGGGTTGGTTCTGGCCTGTGGGCTGCATGTGTGATGTCCCTGGTCTGTAGTGTTTCTGTCAGCAGGAACAGAATAGTGCAACATTTCACTGGGTTTGATTGAATTCAGTGTCCCAGGGTCGAGGTGTTCAGGTCCCTGAGGCCTCAGAGAATGTGGCTATAACTCATGGAAGTTATGAAGAAAATTTCACACAAATATGCAAGACAGTAAAAAGACCTTTTAGACTCATAACTCACTCCTCTGTCTTATCAGGTGTTTTTGTTTTGTTTAGTTTTTTTTCAGTTTCATTCATTTATCGAATCCAAATGTATTTGTAAAGCACTTTAAAACAACCACAGTGAACCAACGTGCTGTCGAGGAGAACAATTAAAAACTAAATAAAAGAATAAAATACAGAAAACATTGAAATCCACAGAAACTGTACAAAAAAAAACTAAACGTAGCTGGATGGAAGAATAAATAACAGAAAAAAACCCCAAAAAACAAAATAGATTCAAAAACATAGAAACTGTACAAAAAAAACTAAACGTAGCTGGATGGAAGAATAAATAAAAAAAAATGCAAAAAAAAACCAAAAAACAAAATAGATTCAAAAACATAGAAACTGTACAAAAACCCTCCAAAACAAAACAGTGTTGTATGGAAGAATAAATAAAACCAAAATAAAAAAAATAAAATACAGAATAGATTAAAAGGCATAGAAACTGTACAAAAAAACTGAAGTACAGAAGAGTAAATAAAACCCAAGTAAAAGAACACAACTCATACGAGTATAAATAAAACTGTAGAAAGCCATAAAATTAAAAACGACAACAACAAAGAAAGAACAATTTGGACTCAAGAGTTACTTCATTAGATTTTGAAGACCATATGGCCTGCAGAGAACATCTGATTAAAGCTCTTAAAGTTCATGATTTCTCCATGGATGCTTGTTATAACTCAATTTAAAAAACAGAAATAAGTGGATAATAAAATAGGGGAAACATCAACCACTAAATCAAAGTGTCTTTGTCAAAAAAAAGTGTGATTTATGTGAAGTTACACAGACTTCAAACTAAGGAACTTAACTTAAATTCAACAGACGTTTAGGGGGGAAAAAACCCCAGATGAAACTGATGAAAGAGAAAGTGAGGAGGGAGGAACAGCAAAAACAAAACACTAGAGTCACCTCCTCTGCACTCAACAATCCCTTTAAGACGCATCCCATTACATGTTCACATCCCATGATAACACAGGTGTTAAACATGCGGCCCGGGGGCCAAAACCGGCATGCTACAAAAGGGTCCAATCCGGTGTTGTGCTACGGTATATATATCTCTGCCAAAAATAATTACCCTTAACCATGGGAACCGACTTTCTCATACATATCGATCTTCTATTCATAGGAAGCCATGGAAGAAAACAAAAATCCTCACGGTAACGTTGAGATAAAGAGTACACATTCTACGATAAAATGTCATAATTCTGACATTAAAAAAAATATAATTATGAGATAAAAAGTCCTGATTCTGGGATAAAGAATCATAATCATGAGTTAAAAAGGCCAAATTGTGACATAAAAAATTTAATTGTGAGATAAAATCACAAATACAGTATGAGATAAAGAGCCAAAATTTTGATAAAAAGTCATAAATATGATAATATGATATAAAGTCAAAACTGAGATAAAGTCAATGGTAAATGGCAACATTCAACACTGAAAGAACCATTTGAACCCGGTTTCCATGGAAAAGAAAACACTAAGATCTGCAAATACTTTTTGACATCTAAAAAAAAAAAAAAAAAAAAAAAAAAAAACACGCAAAAGAAAGGGAAAAAATATTTAAACAACAACGTGTCTTTCATGCTTGGGGGTTCACCTCAGTTCACCTCTGACCCTTTTGAAGATGGGCTACCTGATCTAAAATGAACAGAACACTATGTTGCTTTTTCTTACCTTTACACTGGTCCAGTCTAAAGGTAAGACACTCTAGACCCGGTTACCCTTTGACCTCTGGGGCTTTGTCATATATGTTTTTTTGCTCCTTTTTCCACACTCTGAGCCTGTGTGTTGTGCGTTCAGGTCCAGGTTCATTTTCTTTTTTTACATTTCTCCATACTTGTATGTGACAAATGAATGGTGTTTTGGCTGGTAGACAGTAGCTTCCACTAGTATGACATATATTTTGAGTGATGAAAAACAATAAAATATGTTTATTTTATTAATATTTAATAATTAATTAATATTCATATATTTTAAGATCACAATTTAGGACTAAAATAATTTTTTTTTAAAGGAACACAAATAAAACACTTTTACATACTATTATTATTATTTTTATTTATTTTTTTATTATTATTATTTTATATTTTTTCAATTAATTTATATATTTTTAGTAATTTATTTTCCCAAGCCACTCAGACCTGCAGGATAAGGATGAAGCTTATGAGATAATGCATAATTCTGAGATAAAAAAATAATAAAAAATGATGCCTCCACAGCCAGAGGAATGTATTCTGTGGAGATAGGGTTGGAATTAGGGTTAGGCACAACAGGAGCCCACAAGATGAATTTGTGAAATACAAAAATGACACTAAAAATATGAACAATTAAGGATGTTCAAATTGGTTTAATTCAAACGTCACATTCAGACAAATCTGATTAGTTTGTCTCTTTTCTTGTAAAAAAAATAAAAATCTTTACATTTACAAACTATCTTTTGACAAACAAGTATAAAAAAAATTAAAAAGCAACAAAATGAACAAAAAGAGGCAAAGTAATTAATGAAATGAAGAAAAATGAATAATAAGTCAACAAAGTAATGTTAACAAAATAACCCACAAACTGAACAAAACTGAAGCCTAGAATAAAATAGGCAATACACTGTCAGTTGTAGCAGTACTTGTATGTTAGAGTGGTGGAGAAACCCACTTTGGTACCCCATGGTGTGGAAAACAGGAAGTTCATGAGAAAAAAAAGAAAAGAAAAGATTGCATGTTTGCTATCACAATAAGAATATTTTTGTTGATATATTGTACAGCCTTAATACGTACGCATTTTGGACCTTTTGTGTGTTATTGGTGCTCAGAATGTTCTGTGCATTCTGACTTTATTAACTGTTAGATTGATGTCGACAGCAGAAACATCTTGGTCCATATTTACGGTGATTTTTTGTCAGCAGCTTCTACAGTGATTAAGGAAACATCTGGAAGTGGAATCTGAAATACAGTCAATCCCAAAGCAGAAGGGGTTAATCCTGAACCAGTAGGGCCTTCCTAAGTGTTTGTGATGGATTTGTGTTTGTGATTTCAGGTCATTTTTATTTTTTGACAGAAATAAATGAGATGCTGGTGTTTCAATATAATCCTCTTCTATTTATTAAAGTATGGACTTGGCTTCAAGGATGAAGACATTTAGAAATAATGGATTGAAAGCCCTGAAGAGGACGACATGTGGACATAAAGGATGGAAAGAACATCTGGAGAGGGATGAACTGGGATAAGTTTGTGAGTCAGATGAGTCTTTGTCTGCAATGGTTGGGTTTAACCTCTGAGTTCCACTGAGCAGAGAATGCACACTTTGCACTTCATGTTATTTTCTGAACGTCTCTAAAGACATATTTCAGGACGTTTGTCACAATAGTTAGCGTTGTACAAACACAAAGACACAGATGGAAAGATGGAAGATGCTATTCTTCCATCTATCCAAGCATTGAAGTACAAAAAAAGTCATGACGGAACAATAGTCCAGCAAAAAAGTATTAGATACAATCTGCAGAATGAAGTTTTGTTTTCCCCCAAATGCTTCCATTTTAAAATACTAACGCCAAGTGTACATTAGTCTGGGATTCTGCTAGCACTGCGGCTAATGTGTTGTGTGGCCTTACAGTAAGTGCATATACTTCCTTTCTTTCTTGAGTCTAAAATGCAGAAATGTTTTTTTTAAATTAGATTAGATTATTTTTAGTTTAAAAAAATAATGATATTTAATTGTTATTACTCGAAAGGAACCCTGTGATTAATCTGATTTAAAATCGTAATCATTTGACAAGACGAGTATTGAACATCAGATTTTGAACAACAACAAGATCAGTAGATAGTTCTGGTTGTTTGGATCTGTATAGGTTAAATAATGTACACGTATTAAAACAGTTTTATAAGAGGTTTCAAACTCTCAAATTGAGGTGTTAAACTGCTGTCAAAGATCCGACGTGTCCGCTCTATCGCTCCAGCTTTCAGTTCACTCATAAACACACAAAAGAGCTTTGAGTGCTGCAGCTGAGGAGGGGTGTGGGCGCACATGGAAAGTATGCACCCGACACCCTCCCTCCTCCTCCTCCTCTGGCCACCGCTCGCTCTCAATCACAGTCGGACACAGTGAGCAGGTATACTCTGACCAGAGGCAGCGGGCCAGCCCCTCCTCTAATTCCCTCTGAATTATAAAGCAGTAAAACCCAATTTATCCAAACACCATTAATCACAAAGGCTGGAGGCCTTTATTTCAATGAACAGATTCTTTCTGGGGGCATCACGGGCAGTTAATTTGCCATTTCAACCCCACCTGTCTGTGTCAACTGGTCCATGGAGAGGTGCAAAAATGTAGTGCAGTTGCAGTTGAAGGCTTGGGCTGTGTCCATGTCTTTATGCATTATTAGAGCCAGGGACATGTTAAAAAGGAGCCAGTGTAGGGCACAAGATTGAGCTGGAAGTTGGATGGGATACAAGCTGGGAAAGCTTTGACTTTCTTCAGACATACATCAGTAGTAATGGAAATAGCTCTGTCTGTTTCTTGTGCAAGGTGTCTCGCATCTGAATTTGCTACGGAGTCTCTGAATGTCCAAATATGGTTATATCTGATGACTATGAAAAGATGACGAACTGTATTTCAAACCAATTATTGACATAGATTAATGGATTGACACTTTAGGTCAATAGATGATTTCATAAAGCAGCCAGGGTGGCCATGGCTCAGGAGGTAGCTAACTGAAAGGTTGGTGGTTCGAAACCCGCTCTGTCCTAGTCTGTCTGACACTTCAACCTCCTTGCCTTCAGTGTCACTCACTTTGGTGTATGAATGTTCGGGGGTGGTGGGAGGGGCTGCTTGGTGTAAATTAGCTGCCACACTGGCTACATATGTAGTTTACCACCACCAGAGGGAGAATGTGAGAGTGAGTGAATAATGGATCAATAATGTGCCTTAAATGGTGCTATAGAATTTTTTACATCATTACCATGGGAAGTAACAACTTTAAGGTGGGGTACGAGATCTCAGAAAAACAGTTCCTGGAGTAAAATTTTTAAAAAACATGAATCAAAAGTCTAAACCCTTTTCTCCAGACATCCCTCTGAAACCATGCCTCCAGAATACTGGCACATGCAATGATTGTTCTTTAGGATTCAAACCCACTGCACAGCAACAATTTGCTCAGCTCTATTTTGAGCACAGGTTGGGTTCGGCTTTGGGCTCCGATCCAGCTACACCTTATCCAATCAGGGCTGATCATGCCATTTCAGACTTAATCAAAATCGGTTATTACATTCCAATCAGCATTTGGAAATAATACGTACATATATATATATATATATATATATATATATATATATATATATATATATATATATATATATATAAAACTCGCTAGCTGCCATTGACAGCTATAGACGTCAGTCATGTTTTTTAATGGGAGGAGCTGAAGGGTGATGGAGCAGAGCTCGTTAGGGTTATGATAATAGAATGTCATGTACTAACAGTATTCAAATAAATAACAGTACATAATATATAACTTAAATATTATATCAAATAAATAATAGGATCAGTAAGTGTCTGTGTGTGTGTGTGTGTGTGTGTGTGTGGGGGGGGGGGGGGGGGTAGTTGTAGAATGAGAGACATTGGAGAAATAAATAAAACAGTAAAAGTTGATGAAAAACTACCAGGATACTGAGTAAAGGAGGAGCTTCAGAAAATCAGCTGTAGAGAATCGAAGCAGGATGAGCTCTGAGCGTGACAGTGGGTCACAGACATGGTTTCAGCGCCACATCCCCAGTTCATTGGGGCCCGGTTTGTCTGACCTGGGTTTGTCAGATAAACTGGACTGTGAAAGCACAGCCATGATGCTCAGTAATCAGATCAGATAAATGAATAAAAATAAAGTGAATGAAGCAAAGGGACATCCTGGATCGGCGTAGTTACTCTAGAGTTTTTAAATGTATTATAGAAGTATCGGATCAGGATTCAGTATTGGCTGATCACTCAAAATCAAAGGACTCGGTGATTAAAAAAAGCCTGATTGGTACGTCTCTACTACTTGCATAGATGCTTCTTTTTTTTCTACTCGCACCAGTCTATTTTTAGGCACAAACACAAGTGAAGTGCTGGTGCTGTACAGTCCTGTTACAGGACAAGAACTTTCAACAGAATGTTACACTATTTGGCCAAAGGGGGTTAAAAGTGGAAAACACATTATGCTTATGTCAGTACTTATGAAATATAGACCAACATATTTTCCCATAAGACACTTCTGCCCAGCATCAGAACTAGAGCATCTAGAACCCAGGTCAATACACTCATTTATCTGCATGTTGTGCTGATGTAATGAATATCTGTAAACTGACCAGAGGATGACCAGTGTGACCAGAAGATGACCAGTGTGACCAGAAGATGACCAATGCGACCAGAAGATGACTGTAAACTGACCAGAAGTTGACCAGTGTGACCAGAAGATGACTGTAAACTGACCATAAGATGACCCAATGTGACCAGAAGATGACCAATGTGACCAGAAGATGACCAGTGTGACAGAGGATGACTGTAAACTGACCAGAAGATGACCCAATGTGACCAGAAAATGACCAATGTTACCAGAAGATGACCAATGTGACCAGAAGATGACTGTAAACTGACCAGAACATGACCCAATGTGACCAGAAGATGACCAATGTGACCAGAAGATGACTGTAAACTGACCAGAAGATGACCAATGTGACCAGAAGATGACCAGTGTGACAGAGGATGACTGTAAACTGACCAGAAGATGACCAGTGTGACAGAGGATGACTGTAAACTGAACAGAAGATGACGAGTGTGACCAGAGGATGGCCATAAACTGACCAGAGGATGACCATTGTGACCAGGTGATGACTAAACTGACCAGAGGTTAATCAATGTGACCAGAGGATGACCATAAACTGAATCGAGGATGACCAATGTGACCAGAGGATGTCTATAAACTGACCAGAGGATGGCTAGTATGACCAGTTGATGACCAGTGTGACCACAGGATGTCTATAAACTGACCAGTGTTCTGAGGCTCCGCCCATGTTGTTTCATGCTCCGCCCCAGTGACTGCAGGCTCATACTTTCCAGTTTATGTTTTATGACAGATTTGATCCAGACCATGCCGTCCAAACTATGCTTTGGGGAGACATTCCTGCACATACTCTGTGCACACGTTCAGTGTACACACACACACACACACACACACACACACAATTAGTGCTTGTTAAACAGTGTGTGATCGTCAGTACATAAGACTGAACGTCTCCTGTCAATCCAAGGGGAGGACAATATGTGTGGGGGATGGACTGGGTTGGTTGGACAGGGCCAGAGACAGGACTCAAGACAGGCCAAAAAATTACACTGAAAATATTAACAGTCCATCTGTCTGTCCATCCATCCAAAAAAACCCTGCAACCCCCCCCCCCCCCCCCCCAAAAAAAAAAAATATATATATATATATATTGCAAATGGGTTGCAAGAGCTCAGCAAAAGGTGCATGAAAGACAGTAAACACGATAAAAAAGACAAATAAAAAAAAAAACTACAATAATTCATACAGTAGACATTGCTAAATATGTGATACATAGTTGTTAAAGCTATGAAAAGCACTGGGTAAAAAAAACTAATGGATGATGTTTGTGTTTTCAAAAACTATAATTACTTTTTTTTCAGTGTAAAAACTTTTCTTCAGTATTTATTTGTCTTTTATAGAATAAAGGCTGAATGTCAGTGTTTGTGTGTGTGTTAAAAGCGTTGACCCCTGCTGTGTCTACCTGTCAGACCAAACCTTTAATTAGACCCTTTACAGTGTCTGCAGACGTGGCCCCTGCAGGTGTTCAGCAACAAACCCTTCATTAAATGCTCCTGATTGACTTTGTAAGACAGCTTTTCCTTCCTCATTCCTGCTGAACAAAAGCCAAGCTGAGGAAATCTCCAATTTCTCACCTTCATCTTTTCTTCCGCCCAACTAGAAATGACATAGAGTTACTGTTTTTGGATAAAATATTCATCACAATTCTTTACAACAGTCTATTAGGGCCATATAAAATAAAACATAAAAAGTAAAACACTGTCACAATGAGAATTAAGTCATAAAATATCAAGATAAAACCCATAATTTTACGGGAATGATGTTATAATTTTTAAAAGTTAGTGAAAATAAGACATGCGGCTCAGGGGCCAAATCCAGCCCGCCTAAGGATCCGGTCCGGCCCTTTGGATGAATTTATGAAATGCAAAAATTACACTAAGCTATAAATTATTTTAATTTATGGTTCACATTCAGACCAATTCAATCTCATCATAAACTATAAATTTTCACAACTTAAACAAACAAATATCTTTGTAAATAGATTTTTTTATTCAGTGACATTAAAACAAGGTATAATTTCACAGAAAAATCTCAATAATCAGAACAAATATGAAAAATTGGAAATGTCTTAAGAGAGTAAGTACAACTTTAATAATATTCCACCAATTACTAAATATTTTGTGTATCTGTTGATCCACTGTGCTCTGTAAGTTAGAATATATATGTGTAAATGATGAACTAAAGCATAATATTTGTTTTCATAATGAAATTTTACTTTATTCTCATATAATACACGATAATAAAGTTGTAAAATATGGGAATAAAATTGTAATATTACGAAAATAATGTTAATATTTTGAGAATAAAGCCATAATATTATGAGAATAATCCTGTAATTTTATAAAGGTGGGTAAAAATATGTGTGAGAATAAAGTTGTATGATATCAAGACAAAACCCATAATTTGAAGAGAATAAAGTTGAAGAGAAAAAAGAGTCAGAATTTTATGAGAATGACATCATATTTTGAAAAGAAATAGTGACCCACACAAATAGTGACCCACATGAACTACAGAGGTCCTGAACTGATCCACATGGTCTATAGAGGCCCTAAAGTGACTCACATGCAGTGAAGAGGTCCTGAAATGACCCACATGGACTAAAGAGGTCCTGAAGAGACCCACATGGGCTACAGAGGTCCTGAAGTGACCCACATGGGCTACAGAGGTCCTGAAGTGACCCACATGGGCTACAGAGGTCCTGAAGGGACCCACATTTCCAAAGAGGTCCTGACCCACATGGGCTACACAGGTCCTGAAGTGACCCACATGGATTGGGTACCTCTTTAGTCCACATGGGTCACTTCAGAACCTGTTTTGAACTGTAATTGTAGCTACAGTAAAATCTTAAACAAATGAGGCTGTAAAATAAAATGTGATGAAGTGAACAGTTTTACTGTGTCTGTAAAATAAATAAATAAATAAACAAATACCCTTTATGTTCACCCTCTTATTTGAACCAGTAGTTTTGTTTCTAAATAAATGTAAAAACTACACAAGCTTCTGTTTGGACAAACGTGTAAATGTTGCTCACATGCCAAACCCAGTACAGATGATTTATGACGCTGTTCTACACTGCCATGCACTTTTATTTCAGTGATTAATTATAGGTTTACACAGAGCTGCAGAGGATTATTTCACCAACATGTTACCTTTGGTTAGTGCATGTCTGCATATGTAGAGCAGAACCATAAAAAAAAGGGTAACAGTAGGGGGACAATATTTAGATTTCAAAATAAGAGCATGCTCAGCCCCATCTCAGGATACTTAAATGATCACATGCTGCATAAATTCTGTAGTATTCTGTTTATTTTATACTACATAAATACAGCAAATACACAGAATACTCCAGTATTTTTGTAGTATACTCTTGACAGATGTATTCTCTGTGTAAAGTGCCAACATAAAAGTGAAACATGCTGCTTGGAGTCCTTTTGTTTTTTCAGTAGACATGTAATAAACACTGTTGTATGTTTGTATTTGTGTCCTTTTATTAGGATTACTTCTACTTTCAAGATCAGGTTTTACTTTACTGTGTTTTAGATGGAATAACATTTAGTGACAGGCAGAATATGGTTAAAATATTTTTTCATTTTGTTCAGACATTTTAAGTTCTTCAGATTTGTTCAGGTTATTAACGTTTTATTCTTAAATGATGATTTATTGATTTAAACATATTCGTAATTTAATGGGGTTTGTTTCATCATTGGAGTTATTATTTATTGATTAATGTAAAAAAAAAAATTACTTGACATCATATTGGTCTGTATGTGACCCCTGAGCTAAAACAAGTTTGACAGTTTTGATTTTTAATAATTTGAGTATAATTTTTGGCCTGATTGGAACCTTTGGTGGGTGAGTTTTGACACATCGTGCTGACAAGTTGAAGCCAATTTTTTTTTTTTTGTTGACATCTCGTTTTACAACTGACCACCTATATATTTTTGGTCATGCAGTAGGAAGGGCTTTTATCTGTAACTGCTGCTTAGTCGACTAATAGAAAAAAAATGTCATAATATTAGTCATCAGAGTTAATGGTTGGAATTATTTTTTTTTATGTTGACAGAGTCCTAGAAATGCATTTTATACTGCTTGTTGTATGTTTTAGATTTTAATAATGTTGTTCTTGTCATGTTACATCAGCCTGACCAGGGATGACAGGTGGGAACGAGCAATTGTGCTACAACCTGACACACTAGATATATCCTGTTTAAGGTTAATG